>CM041634.1:458471-488878 GCA_023333625.1 Bothriochloa decipiens | reverse complement strand
AGACAAACATTGAAATAATTCTCTAAGTATATGGATATACTCCAGAGTGTATGTATGGATAACCAACATGGTGTATATACTTTATTTTCAAACCATGTATGTACCCATACTTAATTGCTTTATATACATGTAATTCCCATTTATTTGTCCTTTCAAAAGTATGTATACATAAATATAAAGAATATACACTACGGCCTCGTTTAGATTGCCAAATTTTTTCACTCTCTCTTCGTCACATCAATTTTTAGACTCATGCATGGAGCATTAAATGTAGATAAAAAATAACTAATTACATAATTTAGTTTGAAATCACGAGATGAATCTTTTAAACCTAGTTGGTCCACGATTGGACAATATTTATTAAATAAGACAAAAAAATTATTATTTATCAGTTTAAAATTTTTTTACAATAATTTGAAACAAGCAACAGCAACCCGCAAAACAAGGAGATGCAGCACGGCTGTTGCCTTCTCAAATTGAACGCCGCATGCAAGAACAGTTAGAAGCCCGGGCGGCACCCCCAACTCGTCCGGGACTCACGGCACCGTTTAATATACGCGGGAGTACATACTCGTGAGAACAGAAAACTCGCACTATACATTTAAGACGTAGCTACACCAAGAGATAAAAACTAACTATATAATACTGAATAATATTGAACAATGTTCAGTATCGGTCAGTATTTCACGTCAGTATCATGAAATACTGACGACACGCGAGTAGCGGAATGATACTAAACTGTACTAAATTCTGTTCAGTTTTGTCTCTTGGTGTAGCTACACCTAGGATATAGAATAACATTTGTATATATATATGGATTTTATTACATGGGGCATAACTACCACCCATGGAAGATAGCTATCCTTGGCTTCTGATTCATGACACGTCGCAGTGTGGGCGGATGGATCGATGCTACTGATTTTGGCAAAGATAGTACGAGGGCATGCCATGCTTGGTTCTTTTTGGAACAATGGACCATAGTGGGACCACATTGTGGTAGTTTTCTCTCGGCTGAAGCACCGCTCTGGTCTCCGCCCGTGCTACAGAAAATTGGGAAGCGCGGTGCTGGCTCTATTTCTCTTAGTCACTGATGGGCGGGCCTGACTGCCCACGTGGAGAACCACCAATGGTCACCGGCGGCAGCAGTCTAATTAATTTCCCGTACCTCACCCGCATCCAGGCAGTGGTTGGCATGAAAAAAAAAAAATAGGGCGCTCATTTGGCTTGTGAGTGGTCCCGGTACTCTAGTACAGCTCCGAAAAATGGTTTTCACTAAACATAGCGATCCTGTTTTATAGAATCCGTTTAGTCCATGAGTGGCAGACCACAAAAATGACGTTCGTGTAATTTATAATAGTTTTACCATGATTCCTAGAGTCCACACAAATGGCGCCAAATTCACCTTGCTGCTTGTTTGCATGTGCTAATTATAGGTTATCGAGTTGAAATATCATAGAAAAACTAAAGGCTATCATTTTGTTTTCAAGCAAGTATGGTCATGTGACATCTTGTTTTAAGATATTTTGATGGCAACGATTACAAACTGGATATATGATTAATTAGATATTATGATTTGGAGCTTGATTACTCACAAATTTCAGACTTCGTGCTGGTAAGGAGATGCCTGGCCGTGCAGCCTGTTTGCAGGTAGAAACAGGCGTAGCTGTCAGCTTTTTCAATTGCGCTGGTGGTCCACAAGCCTAAATCTGGCCGTAGAGAAACCTATGGGGCCCACGTGACACTTATATTCTTGCTATAAAATTATAGTAATATATTGGTCTTAATTTGTAGATAAAATCATAAGAAATATTATGATGAAAACAAATTACATATCGGATGTGTGGTAAGTCACATATTAGGATTCGAAAACTTCGGCCTTGTTTAGATTTCAGATTTTACCTCTAAATTTCACTACGTAAAAAAAGATTTCTCGTCACATCAAAATACCGGCACATGTATGGAATACTAAATATAGATAAAATAAAAAACTAATTATATAGTTTTATTATACTTTGCGAGACGAATATTTTAAACCTAATTAATCAATGTTTGGACAATTATTACTAAATAAAAATAAAATTACTACGGTGTTTAATAAAATTTACTATGGTTGGTCCACCATCCTTCAACTACCAATTTCGATCTCGTTGCATCCAAGCATGCTGCGCAAAAGCATGCACCATTAGCAATGTGGTCCCGTGCATGCATGACCTTCACGGCATCACTTGCATAGTTGCATGCATGCGAATTGTGCAGCGCGCCCCTGGTCTTGGAAAGCCAACGCCCTTTTGAGCCAATGACGGACGGGCCCGACTGCCACGTGGAGAGCCATGAGTGGCCTTCAGCCCCATCCATGGCCTAGTCCCCCGCACCTGTGCTACAGGACTTTTTTGTTTGGACCACAACTAAAGAGGCAAGTCTGGTACCACGTATCAGTTCGCCAGTCCGTGCCGTGTACCGTTTTGGAGATGCCCATGGCGGATAAAAAACACCGGTGCATGTAAGATATTTTTCATATATATATATATATATCGTTGTAAACCCAAACTTGAACGTCTTCTCAGCGGCAATCGTTCAGTTAATCGGTTTGTTCATTTCATTTGTGGTAATTCATGGATTACCTGTGAATCCTTTTGTATCATCTATGTGTAGGTATATTGACTATTTTATTTTACAGCATCAAAAGAATATTTAAAAAAATTGCTACTAGTGCCTTGTTACACGCTGTGATGAATTCATATAATTTAGGACAACTTGTTTTACGTATAGAGCCTGTTTGGTTTAAAGTTTAAGAAACTTGTGGCCGATTTTGGTTGCCTAGTACCAGTGCCATGTTTCAATCTAAAGAGGCCCACAATATGCAATAATGCTAATGGATAACTTAATTTTTATTACTTATTTGACTTAAGTTAAAAACCTAGTCTTATTATTAGGTTTGCTCTTATAAAAAAACCTAGCTATCTAGGTTTGCTCTTTTTAGATCTTCTGTCTCGTGGTTGTGGTCTAGCCCATACAACACTCACACTCATTTGCCCCTTGGCGCTATCCCCACTCCCTGGCCCTGTTCGCTTGGTCGTTTCTGGCTGGCTGATTCTGGCTGCTGCTGTTTTTTTTGAGAGAAAAATACTGTTGAATGGCTGGCTGGTTTGGCTGATAAGTTCAAACGAACAAGCTGCCTATCTCTACGAGGAGTCCTCTCGGTTCTAGAGCCAGGCAGCTAGTTGAATTAGGAGCTGCCGATTAAGGGACAAACAAGGCCGTGAAAAACACAAATTGGAGAGCCCCCATAGCCACGACAAATAGGCCCTCAGCGATTTGTTGGTGAGAGAGATAGTCAGTCGCGGTCTCCGCACCCATTCTTTTGCCTGCACAACTAACATCATAAGCTCACTACCTGCCCCTCCTAAGCCCATATGCCGGATTAGTCGTATTATGGGCCGGAGCAATGAACCTATTTGAAGTGGCTCATTTCATACCAAAAAGCCATGTATGAATAAGGGTTGATTTTACTTCCACACTTAGCTACTCTAGGTTTAGGGTTAGGGTCCTCCGGAGAAGTAATATCTCTAGTGGAGATAAAACATTTAGCAAAGTGGGTTCTCAAGTTTTATCTTGGTTATTTGATATCAAATGTTCTCTTTGATAGTTGACATCAAAATTTGCAATGTCTGTTGATTAGAGATTTAACCATGGTGACTAAAGAATTCTAATACTATTTAAATACTACTAATATTTATATCCAATAAAATTTTGCCTCTTTATTATTAGGTATAGATCGAGGCTAAAGCAAAACTCAAGGCTGCAGTCTGATCTTTGGTCGGGAAAAGGGTGTGAATTTTTGTTGCACTCAGATCGTGACTTTTTTTTTTTTTGGCTTCTTTGAACAAGCAGTATAACTTATCTGAATTTATAGGAAAAAATGTTGTTAGTCTCATTTCTTCGTACTTATGGCATGATGTCCAAGAGTTAAGATTGCACATTTGGATTATATGTGGGTTTAGTGAACGACAGAGCTTGCCTTTATACCAATATAGGGGCAGCAGATGGACTTCGACATCCATGAATGGTGTTTGCCCATTCCAAGCCAAATTGGGATCCAAAATACTGTGTAAAGATCTAAAGGCCTGATCAGGTGATCATAATAGTTGTTGGTTTAGGATGGTCTGAAAGACTGAAACTAAAAATTAACTTAGCAACTTAGTGCACTTAATTTAGGATGAAAAGCTTGATAGTGGCAAAGTGTCAATATGCAATATTCTGCATGAGTTGATGACAAACCTTGGGCCTTCTTGCAGTAGTTAGAACAAAATTTAGTTGAGTTGAATGTGATCCAAGTGTCTTTTTCTTCAAGAAAACAGGGAAGTGTTGTAGTAAAAGGTAAACATAATTTACAATTTTCTTTTAGATTGTTGGATGGCTTATTAAGTTACTGGAAAAGTTTTGCCTTAACAATTTAGTGGTAGAGGATATGCATCTTCAATCAGGTCCCAGACAAATGCTGCTCCATGTGGGTGTTAAGATGCTTATAGGACAAGCGTTTGTTTTTTTATTTGCTTAATGCCACCACCATTTCCATGTGCACAGTTAAACTTCGTTTTTTTACCACTACATTAAATTATTTGCATTTGTCTTATACTTTGGTATCATCAGTAAATATGTCATCGATATTAATTACATTTCTTCTAGTTTTAATACATATTTTACTAGAATGCATTTAACAATTAATAGGTAAAAAAATCAAAGTACATATCACCTCTGTCAGTTCCCAAAAACAAGTAGAAGAGGTCTTGAGTGAGTAATAAGGTCTTGACCGGATCCAACTTGAATGTGTAGTTACCATTTTAAAATGACACATTGCTTGAAATTCTGTTTTCACTATTGTTTCACTACAGACTGAATGCTCTTCCCCTTGGCCAAAAGGGTCTATTCTTTCTTCTTGGTATATTTTGTCAAATTATAATCAATTTAGTTCGATGTAGGTACATGTGAAAATCAAGAAGTAGAAGGAGGCAGTGAAAAACTACAAATGTATGACGCTATGTCCACCAGTACTGGGACCTCTGCTTAAATGAGTAAGCATTGGCTGAAGGTGTTAAGACTGTTAGTTGGGAATGTTTTGCAACCATAAAACATATCTATGTTGTGGTGGTGCACGTTGGAAGGTGTTTGCTGGAGAGGAACAGTTGGTAAAGTTTATACAATTTAAAGACCCTAATATTATGTTACTTGGGTTGTGTTATGAACTATGTATCTTTGCCCACCCAAAATTTAGTTAACTTGCTTATCAGTCCTGTTACACCTGGTGCTATCTATAGTAATCCACTAGTTGTATATCTCCTGTTACAGCCAATGCATCGTTATATGCAAGCCACTTGAATTTGCAAGTTTTGGCAGACGATGTTCCTCGACAGACCTCTTTTCTTCAAGCTCCGTCTAGGCGTGCTGTTCTTGCACGGCGTATCTATGGATATACGTACTGAGGATCCATTTACGAGAATCTCTTCATCAGGGTTCAAATATAAATTTTACATCTGGAGATTCTCATTTATATTCGGACTCCTGAACCAACCTGTGTAGTAAACCGTGATCCAGTATGCCTAACATTTTGCTAATGTACCAATTTGCACCTTGACTGGTGTTTTTTTAACTAATGTCCGTGCTAACTTCACGGCTTTATCTTAGAAATGCACCTAAACAACCAATATTTTTTTATAGTTCAACTTTTACACAGTAAATCATAAATCTAAAATAAATCATAAAACTAAAAAAAGTCAGCTCATGAAAGAAACAGAGGGCACCATAAAAAAGAACAGCAAATTCCATTAACATCTTGTTTCATTGCTTCGAAGCCTATTTTTTATTATATAAAAAAGTGAAATTTTACTGTGCTTAAAACTAACGAGGACCATTCGTTTGGCTAAATCGGATAGTTAAGGAATAGGAGGAACCAGCTCAGAGAAACTTAAGTTGTGGGCCGGAACCCAAATCTAGTGGGTCCGGAACCAACTCTAATGAAATTGTGGAGGGTTATGACCGTAATTTGCTTTGCAATAGAGCTCGCTGCCTCTCCACGATGGGTGCACACATGTAGTTCATCTTGTGCCGCCATCCATGGTGATCCTCACATCGGCGGCCTCCTTCCTGAAGCCTCCCCCCACTCCATGTGATTTGGCTTTGATAGTCAACAGCACCGAGCGCTCAGGTTCGCCTTGCGGGCGGCGGGCGGCTCCGTTGCCAGCAAGCCGAATCCGACGATGACGTGACGGGATCGGCGGCGAGCAGGACCTGGGAGGCGGCGAACCAGCGACCATGCGGCGGCGGTATCGCGGCTCATGCAGATATTGCGACGCAGGAACAACGCCCGTGAAACTGGATTAGGGAGTAACAGATCGTCTAGTAGAAAAAAGTACTAAACTACCCTTAATTATCATTAGTTAATTTTATTAATTAACACCTGCTGTAAATATTTTTTTTATTGGAGGAACCACCGGTTCCTCCCAAGCACCGTAACAAAGCTCTATAAAAAATATGAAACTACGTATATAAATATCAAAAGAAAGTGTCTCATGAAACTATTTTTCTACGTGAGTACTTGGTACTCAGTACAATAACCTTGTCCAGAATTCAGTTTGGACTCCAGCAGATTACCATAAGAACACGCTGCTGAAAGAATCTGATCCACCATCAGGGCAAGTCTGAAGGTGATGGATAGAGGAGCTGGTCCATCAGACGTCCACACCTGTAGGTATCACGCACCACCACCTTGGCACCAGAGCAGGCCACGCTGGATACTTCCACCCCTCGCTCCTCAACATTAAACTGGAGTCAACAGCCATACACAAAGGAGATCATCAGCTTCAGAAAATACATATGGGGAACAATAGGACAAGAATATAGGGTGTGTTTGATTCGTTTTCCCGCGTAGCCTGGCTAGACCAGACCAAGCCAGGCTAGACTTAGCCTATGTGAAACTGGTTAAATTCACTTGTTTGATTGCTTGGCTAAAACTTGACTAGCCAAGGTGAGATTGTGTTTGGTTTCCTGCATTTGCACTTGGCTAGCTGAGTGGAGTCAAGAAACCAATTGTTTGGTTGAGTGTACATGCCTGAGTCGGTTCACCTGGCCAGGGATTTGGTGAGCCTACCCCCACCTCCGTACGTTAAAAACCGAGAACCCCATCCCCTTCTCTCTTCACTCACCCCACCGCTCACCCGTCCTCGTCTCTTCCCCCACCTCACATCCATCGCCGTCGCCTCACCTCCCCGTCGGCAATAAGTGACGTGGCTTCGGCTCAGCGCGCCATGGAGGCAGCGCTGGCTCCCTACACTGGTGGACCTGGGTGCCCTTGCGGTGGCGAGCCCTCAGGGCCTCCGTCTCTGCCGGCTTCGCCATCGAGGAGCGGTTCCTCGCCGTCGGGGTCCCCGTCGGGGAGCAGCTCATTGCCTCAGGCTTACCCGTTCTCCCATGACCACTCCGGCAACTCTACGGCCGACACCGCCATGGAGGTCAATAGTGAATCGGAGGTAAATCTTGATTTCCCATCACTCGCTCCCTCCCCGGCTTCGATTCGTGATCCCTAAGCATGACATTTGCTGCCTAATCCATCAAATCGATATCTTGCAGGTGCTCTAGCGCTGATCCTGTTTAATCTAGGGTTTGTCATTGAGTATTAGTCTCTGATTCGGGTTTCTTGGTTGTTTGTCCCCAAATGCATCTAGGGTCTGAGCAACGCCGCGATTCCTATCGGTGTGCCCGTGCAAGAGTGGTCAGGACTTGGTACCATTAGGGTGGGGAAGTGCGAGCACGACCGATATGCAGTCCTAAAGAAATGCTGGGGTGGGAAAGACACAGAAGGAGGTTCTTAGGCTGCCCAATGAAGGTTTGTTTTCAATCCGGCATTTTCCTTACTTAATATCACCAACTTGTTGATTGTGCTCACTGCTATCATTTTTCTTGCTTATGTGCATGATTCTTGAAGGATGTCAGCCAGCAGTGTGACTTTGTCGAGTGGCTTGATGCGCCATGGCCTGAGCGTGTGCAGGCCTCATTCAAGAAGCTGTGGCGTGAACTCAGGGTCACCAGGGACGTCCAAGCTGCTACCCATGATGCTCTCATTGAAGCATGCAAGGTCTATGAGGACAACAACAAGGAGAAGGAGAAGCTGAAGGAGGATGTAGCCCGCACGAAGAGGGTGGCCGAGCAGGTGTGCAACCACTACTAGCGCAGAGCAGCCTATGCCACCGTCGACAAGAGCAAGCTCATGTACTTGCTGTACTGCCTCGTTGCGGTCTGGTTTGGAAAGGGTAGTAGTTCATTGCTTTTGTGAACCTGATGCAAGCTTGCATTCCTATAATTCCTGTATACTATTCTTGCAAATTAAAAAGTAGCCAATGATGTCATACCTTAATTGGCCCATTCATGCTTGTGTTCGATTCATTTTGGGCTCATACTTCCATTAGTTAACTATGCATGAACTAGCTAGTACTGTTGTGATTGTGAATAAAACTGATTTTTGATGTATTGTCATCAGAGATGCGATGATGTCTTCCTTTGCCTGAAGCTATGCATGCTGCCATGTATGATTGATCTGTTCTCAATTGATACACTCTTACATTCCTATAATCCCTGTATACTATTCTTGCAAATTAAAAAGTTGCCAATGATGTCATACCTTGCAAGTTAAAACAATTTAAAGTTGAGGCCAATTCTTCAATGCCAATGATTTCATCTATTGACTATGAATGAATCAGTTCTCTGGAGCGGGATATGGGATCCCCGATTGTTGGTTTTAATCATATTTGTCAATCGGAGACCTTTAATTCCGCTTTGGCGCACTATTTCAGATATGAAAATGAGCTGAGGCATGCAATATATATATTGTTTTCCTAAAGAAACATGCCACTCATTCTTACATGGTTTAATTTTTTCTTGTATTGACTTTAATGACAAGGACATGTCCAGCGGGACGTCGTCTTCATTCACTGAAATGCTCTAAGTGTATGCTGCTTGGGTTTGGGTATGATTGATCTCTTCTCATCATATACTCTTACATTTAATTCCTGCATGTACTATTCTTGCAAATACTTGGTACCTTCTCCTTCATGTACATGCATCTGATTGTATGGACTATGCATGTGTAGAAATTTCATTGTACCAAAAAGAGTTGGGTACTCATCATCATGGTTGTTATTTTTCCTTTGAACACTGTGTGCACATCGATCAGAATGTTAGATCAGAATGAAGGTGCAACCCTGCCGATCAGTCCCAAAAGTATGGCTTCGCAATCCAAGTGTGGATCATTTTTCAAAATTTTTATGTGCAAGCATAGATAATTAGTATCTTGTAATGTTCATTGTTGTACAAATTAATACTCATGTACCTGTGTATATATTAATATATATAAATATATATATTCCACAAGTTTATCAGTGTGTATTTATAGAGTTAATTTTAATCATTTGCTTTTGGGCTAAAATTTTAAAATATGGCCGCAATTTTTAGAAAAAATAGAAAATAGGGTAATTAAACGTCGTTAACAATACCTCTTTTTGGAGGCGGACCCCTTTCGAACCACTCCAGATTAGGAAACGTTTTCCTAATAAAGCGCCTCCGGCAAGCTTTCATCAGAGGCGGTTCTCCTAATGAAAGCGTGTCTGAAAACCTTATCAGTGGCAGTTGCCCTAACTACAGCGTCTCTGCAAAGGCCTACGAGGAGCCATTCACTGCCCTAACTACAGCGTCTCTGCAAAGGCCTACGAGGAGCCATTCTACAAATGAAAGCGTCTCTGAAATCCTTATCAGGGGCGGCTATCGTAATGCACCACCCCTGAAGTGCAGGCTTAACGGAGGCGGTTGTCTTTATTTAACCGCCCCTGAATATCTCCTTTACAGAGGCGGTTAGAAAGGCGACTCTGGCATCTACGATCTTTACAGTCACTGTGCTAGAGCCGGTTTGTTTACCCGCCCCTGGAAACGAGATTTAGCCGCCTCTATAGTAACTTTCTATACTAGTGAAGTGTGGTTGAACTTGGCTTAGTTAGTTTGAATGGTTATCATGGTGTTGAACTTTGCCTGGTACCTCTTGATCAAGTGCTTGTACTGGTGGAGGTGAACACTGCAAAGAAGATAGCCAGGAGTTGGCACATTTTGGCCTAGTGGAATCATTCCCCTAGATGGTAAGTGCTATGTTAGTATGGATGAACTCATGGTGAACTGATGGGATCAGTTAGACTTGTGAACTGTGATCATGGAATGGATGCCAAGTGTTGGCACATTTTGGTTGTGACCAATCTGACTTGATTGGGTCACAGGCTTTGTAAAAATTAACAATCCTAATGCTATGAAGTTTGGAATGGTTTTAGTATGTTCTCTTGTCTTTGTTTTGGTCATTTGTCATATGATTTATCACATGGTTGGGTGTGTTCACACATGATTCTGTCAAAGGAGTGGTGCATGGTTCCTGTCTTTGCTTTGTTCATTCATTTATGCAAGTGCTTCATACTAAAATCATTTATGCATCAGTCTAGTACATTGTCTATAATGAGATAACATGGTTCAAATACATAGAAAATAAATTGTGCATCACTTGGTTCAGATCACATGACTTGGTTCAGATCACATGAATTTCTCAAATGGGATACACACTAAAACTTGCAAATCACAACTAGCTAGATAATGACAACTACCACTAAAGCAGCAATGATGCAATCCTTGCTTATGTCAATTGGTAACTTCAGTGGGTGCTTGGCGTTGACAGCATCCCTAACTGCATCAGCTACTACCTTGGCAAGGTTCTTCTCAAACTGGTACTTCTCGAAAGCTTGAACTGCTTCATTGTAATCATGGTACCCTTGGTACAGGTTGTTGGAGTACTGAGTAATTTGCTTGTTGCAATCTGGCCAATTGTTGTACACGCCAGGGTTGTGGCCCTCAAACACAACATACCACTTCATCTTGAGAACTGAAAAGGTAACAACACAGCTCATGAAACTTGAACAGCCAATTTCAGGCTCATGAATAGACAAGCACTTAAACTGAGCAGCCAAGCATAAAATAAAACACTAAAACCGACCACACAAAGCATAGAATAAAGTTTAGGCACAACACAATTGCATTGCATAGTTGAATCAGGTTTGACAGTACAAAAATGAAGCAACTAATCATGAAACACAGCCTAGTGGTAGTCCTGCAATCATGATCTCCCCAGAAATCGACACCTTATTTATACTACATCGACATCAAAATCAGGTCCTACTCAGGGACAGTCAAAATGGGTCAATCTGCTTCATTTGTAGAGTGTCAGCCCTCATCTTGTCTTGCATCATGTGGTCTTTCTCACTGGAAGGCCATCCTGGTCCTGTGCTCGGCCAGATAGGTGTCAATCCATAGCTTCTTGTCCTCAACACTCATCTGCACGAAGACCATTGCAGTTACCTTGTGCTGCATCAGGTAGTTGAGGCAGAGTATCTTGTCACTCTTGGCATACTCACCACAACCCATGACTGCCTCATAGATCCCTAGTGCTGCTTCAGCATGTATCCCTTCCTTGATTGCAGCACCAACAGTAAGCACTGCCTCAGTCATCTCCTTCGTGACAGAGATATCTTCATCCTACAGAAACTTCTTCCTCTTCTTGTATTTCTTATCCTTCTTGCTCTCCATCAGGTCCTCCCACTTGTCTTCCATCTTCCCCTTCTTCTTGTCCTTGCTAGATGGTCCAGCCTTTGTAGGAGTAGGAGTTGGAGTTGGAGCAGGAGTACCATCACCCTCAGCATCTTCTTCCTCCAAGTTGATGGGCTGCTGCTGCTGTCTAGGCTAACCAAGGGGGTTCATTAGACCCCATGGCGTACCTGCCAGTAGCAACTCCAGTGCCAAAGATGTTCTGCATGTAGAGGTAGTGCAGGATTAGAGTGTTTAGGAACTCAGCATCCTTTGGGTGATCCTGCAAATGAAGAACAAACATAAGAGACATGAGATCAAAGTGAGAATAACAATGCCAGGATGTGCTTGATGACACAGATAATAAGAATAACAGGCTGTACCTTTACATATGCCTGGTAGTGGGTAGGATGCATGGTGAGCATGCACTGGTCTTCATCCCACAAAGCCCCACTGATGTCCTTCAGCCTGCATACCTTGATCCACTTGGCCCTCCATTTTCTCAGGTGGTTGTAGACCTGATTCTGGTTCACTAGAGCATTGATGAACTCCTGCAGGTCTTTGGCAACAACATTCAGATGGAAGTCATTGAACCCCTTATCTGTCCTCACACCCTCCTCAACCAGCCTGGAAAACTTCTCCAGAACTCTAGCTGACATGAGAGGGTTCCAGTTCAGCCTTAGAGCTGCACCATTCCCCTGAGCCACTGCTAGATCATCCTGCACCTCTGCATACTCATGGGGTTCTGGGACCTCAGCACCAAAGATGTGAAAAGCATCCAGACCACCATCCATTACTGAACTTACCATTTAACAGTTAAAGCAGTGGACAAATGAGCACACAGAGTACCAAATAATATGAGAAATCTAGAGTGATTTAAACAAAAAAGAGCAACAACTGATAAGAAACAAACATAGCAATCCAGACTAAACTACATAACAATAATCAAGACACACTTAGTTCAGATTACAAGAATCTTGACACACTTAGTTCAGATTACAATAAAGGGCATCATTGCCTTAGGTCCAGGTCTCATAAAAAGCTTAAAACATACTGCATCACAGGAATACAACTCAGACAGCTAGGAGAGTGGTACTCAGTGTGCCCCATGCCTAGTCTGCCATATTTGCTGGGCCCATTCATCTCTCTTGGCAGCCCATGCTACATTGTCAAGCACATTGTCAATTCCATGAAGCACATTGACTGGATTGGGCTACCAGTCAGCCTCAAGGGGAATGATTTCATCTGCTCCAAACCTAAGTATCCAATTATGCAAGATGCAACATGCTAGAACAAGCTTCATTTGGGTCTTATAAGTATGGAAGGGCTTGTTGTCTAGAACCCTAAACCTACCCTTAAGACTCCCAAATCTCCTCTCTACAGTAACCCTTAAGGAAGAATGCCTCAGGTTGAACAGCTCTCTTGCATTATGTGGGCTTCTTACATCGTACTCCCTAAGATGGTATCTTGTGCCTTGATATGGTGGAAGGAAGCCAGGTTTGATAGCATAGCCAACATCAACCAGGCAAAATTTGCCTAGAAACAATGATAGGAGTTCAGTATTGCATTTAACAGTGGCTAATGCTATGGACTGCGTATGAATGCAATGGCATGTACCTTGGGGAACCCTAAGACCATCTTCTCTAGCAAGTGCATCATCCAATATCCTAGCATTATGAGCAGATCCCTCCCAACCAGCCAACACATATGTGAACCTAAGATCAAAGTCCACAGCTGCAAGGACATTTTGGGTAGTAGTGTGCTTCCTACCCATGAAGGCTGCTCTTTGCTTTGCAGGCACTTTAGCAAGCACATGACTGCCATCAATGACAGCTACACAGTCCTATAATATAGAAAGTGTGTGAATAGACAACACTGCAATGACAAAGTCATAAACTAAAAAGGAGGACTAGCACCTTGAAGAATGGGTACCATTTGTGGCTGTTTAGGATTTTGGGAGGCACAGCAGTGGAGGGAGGACGAATCATCTCCTCCCTTAATTCACCAACAGCATAGAGGACTTCATGGAAGTACCTGCTAATGGTTTCTAGGGAACGCCGAAAGATAGGCGTCAGCACCCTGAACCTAAGGTTGTGCCAACTACTAACAAGAACATTGCAACTTGTTCCTCAATCATCATGTTGATACTGTCCCTGAGCTGTTCTCTGGTGCGAAAGAGTGAGCACAGCTGGAAGAAAGGAGCCCTCCTCATCCTTAGAAGCTCCACACAGCGGCGGTCATCACAATGGTAGATGAACCTAAGGTTGTTGGCCCTCTCACGGTCTCTATCACTCATAGGACCATAGGTGATTCTCCTTCTAGATGCAGCACGGCGTTTAAGCATGACAGTCATCCAAGCACTAATAGCTGCAACCAAGGATGCACCCCTAACAATCAACCGACGACGCCTAACACTTGGATCCATGAGGCTAAACCAAAAAAAGGGATGAATTAGAACAAAGAACCAGACAATTAGGCATACAAGATGAGATATTTGGACCGGCTGCAACACAAAGACGTGCGCCTCCAAGATCTAGCATGAACGAACCTAGTAGCATGGGTAAACCAGGCATTTTTGAACAAAGAATCACAAAATCTAGCAGTCTAAGTGTAAACCCTAACTCAAATTGGATCGACACGCAACACCGGTGTGGTGCGCCACCCAGATCAAGCAAAATCATCAACCAGGACCCAACGCTCAGCAAGAAATCGCACAAATATGACCGCACAAAACAAAAATCGCTACTTTAGAGCAACCAGATGGGGAGGTAATCGTAGGAGGAAGCAACTAGGCCGCATACCGAGCGCCTGAACACCTTACCAGCCACGGGGACAGCGGTCGCTGTCGGCACCGGAGTCGGAGAAGGAGGGACAGAGGAGTGGCGGTGCGCAGGCGAGAGAGGAGCAAGTGAGAGGAGGCGAGCGAGTGAATAGTACCCCTTGCAAACCCTAGCCAGGCGGTGAGGCTTGGTTATATACGGGTGGCCAGCCAGAGCCATGGGGGTCCACCAACGTGCGCGGTCCCGAAGCTGGCGCAAGCTAGGCCAGGAATGAATGGCCAACTCGGCCGTTCGATGCTGGCTAGGCCAGCATGGTACGGCTGCATACCCCGGGCCAGGCCAAAAGCACGAAAACAGGCAACCAAACAAAATTTTCTTGGCCCAACTCGACTTGGCCAGCAACCAATTGAGCAACCAAACACACCCATAATAACTGGATCTATATCTAATTCTGAACAAGTGGACAAGAATATAGTGACCTACAGAATGGAAGTGCTTCACATCTCAGTTGCTCACCCAAGTAGAGATCCTTGTTCTCTGCGACTTGTGCAATCCGTGCTTGCCATCTTCTATGTTGGTGATGCTTTTCTCCCTCTCCCACAATAAAAAGAACAAAATGTGGACACTTTTTTGATGTGACATTTGTTTTTGACTTTGTCTGTCTGCCCCATGCGACTTTCTAAGCGGCCAAGTGAGACTAGCGCTCTGTGCGACCTCCACCAATCACACCCAGGTGCCCTTCCTCTTCTCGCATAACTCCCTCTCTCCCCCCGACACATCCTCTTCCCCGCATGGCCGCATCTTTAACTCCTCCCCTGCGACGTGCCACAGGACGGGAGGCCGTGGGCGTCCGCGACAGTAGGAGGCGCATCAGGTGCCATAGTCGTCCAACGCCTTGGTCTCCGTGGAGATCGACCGCATCCGATCAGGACTTGATCTCGCAGCGGCTGCAATCACAAGAGAATGTTGAGGGCGTGCGGATGCGTGTGCGCGAGGGGAGCATCCTAGCGGCGGCGCGACATCACTGATGCCAAGCAGGTACTAATCCGTCTATTTAGGCCCAGTTTTGGATTTAGGGTTCCTAATTTAGGGAAATAAATCTCCTCATAAATAAAAAGAACAAAGTATGGACATTTTTTTGGCGTGACATTTGTTTTTGACTCTATCCGTTTGCCCCATGCGACTTTCTAAGCCGCCAGGTGGGACCAGCGCTCCGTGCGACCTCCACCAATCACGCCCAGCCGCGCTTCCTCTTCTCGCGTAACTCCCTCTCTCCTCCCCGACACATCCTCTTCCCCACATGGCCGCATGTTCAACTCCTCGCCTGCGACGTGCGACAAGACGGGAGGCCGCGGGCGTCCACGGCAGCAGGAGGCGCATCGGGTGCCATAGTTGTCCAACGCCTTGGTCTCCGCAGAGATCGGCCGCATCCGACCAGGCCTTGATCTCGCAGCGGCTGCATTCACAACAGAATGTTGAGGGCGTGCGGATGCTTGTGCGCGAGGGGAGCCTCCTGGCAGCGGCGGCGCGACATCACTGATGCCAAGCAGGTACTAATCCGCCTATTTATGCCCAGTTCTGGATTTAGGGTTCCCAATTTGGGGAAATAAAAGTTTTGATGAGCAAAAGATTAGGGTTTTAGAAGTCTTGCTCGCAGCCTCAGTCTAGGCCTTGCGGCGGGGGCCCTCGCCAGGTCATGCGGAGCTGCTCTGGTCGGCCTGCCCCATGCCGCGCGTTGGTGCCCTCGCTGGATCTCTGTGCTCCCCGTGGCCACATGCAGGTTCTTACCTCTCCTTTCCATGAGCCAGCCGATGATAATTTATACCCTGTGAAGTTCTAGGAAGTGTTGAATCTTGTATTCCTTCACGTGCTTAAAGCTATGGTTAAAATGGCCGTCCTCGTTCCTACCGGAGAAGTTTGAAAAGAAGAAGTCCAAACTTGCTACAATAGGTAATGTTGTGTGACCTGCCAATTTGAAAAGAAAGAAGTCCCAACTTGCTTCAATCGATAATGTTGTTTGACCTACCAAATTGAAAAGAATAAGTTCATGGTTTATTGTGTCAGTTTTATTATGTTGACTCGAAAGAAAATTTTTCAGGTGACGATCCTTTAGAGATTGTTGCTGACCAACCGTTTCGCTTCCCTGCCACATTTACATTTGTGATCAGAGCATTCTCAATTTTCATTGTCCAATAGTTTACATGTTTATTGCAAGGATATTGTTATTATGTTGTCATTTTACTCATGCTTTTTTGCTTTTATGCAGTTCAAGATTGTGTTGTTAAAGGCCTTGATCCTAGGTTTGATAATATAGATATTTCTAAGCTGTGAGTACTCCCTGCATTACTTGCATCTCAATACTTATAAGTCCTCTAATTATTTTGACACTGATTTGGAAAAAGGGTTGGTTTTACCAATCATTTAATTGTTGGAGGTGTTTCTGCTGCCTCTCTGCTTGCAAATATATGCTTTTGTGCTCAAATGTTATTTCTGCATGATCTATTGCTAGGTTGATTTTTTTTTACTATAGGATGGGAGCATTAACTTGACCTGATTGCTACAATTATGTTGTTACCATGTGCAATTGGCATCACTTCCAACAAGCATTCTATAGGATGATGAAGGAAGCTATTAGTTTCATGTGATACACTGATGCTGAAAATGATGTTCCTCAGGTGTCCCCTATCATTCCCCAGATCTGCAGATAGAGTTGTTGGCTAAATTTGGACTGAATAAGTAATACGAGCACTCCTCTTCCCCCCTATGTCCTGTGATGTTGTGCTGCAGTTTTGTGCTGGAGCTAGGTTACTGCGGATGAGGCGGCTGGAGTTTTAGCGTGATGGACATATCTCAAGTTGATAGTTGGGTTGAGCAAGGTGGAGCGGCAGCAGCAGCAACGTATGGAGGATGCAAATGTTGGAGTTAGACCTGGACGAATGGTACGTGCCGGGTAAGTTCACTGTTTCGCGAACCTGGTAAGTTCAGACTTGCATCTCAGAGTAACTTCATTTTCAGGTCTTCTCTACAACTGAATTTGTCCGACAAATTCAATTTTGCAGTTTTGTTATTTGCAGTTACTCCCTTCAGTCTTGCATGCATGTTTCCATCTACCACTATATGTTGGTCATCGATCTATAATCTATAATACACTTGCTTGCATCACCATGCATTGGACATCTACACTATTTTTCACCATCAGTTAGTAGTAGAAAATTGAGCCGTAGTTGGTGGAATCTTTGTTAGCAGATGGTAATTCAATATCACGTTGTAGTCAGATAGTAGAAAATTGTGAAGTAGCCGTTGAAGTCATGGAAACTCTACAACAAGAAGTGTTCAGGACAAGCTGCCTTAGGTTCATCCCTTCTACCCCACATTCTTGGCTAATGAACAGTGTGCAGACAAATAGTTCTAGAGCTTGCTTGGTTCATATATAGTGCATAGTTATCCTAACCAATTTTTTAAAAACCATAGCAAGACGGGGTTCTGAGGTCTTTAATTCAACTAAGTCTGTACTCTGACCATGTAGGCTTGGATTCATGGATTCCTAATAGATTGTTTTGAAGTTACTGGTTCTATTCTTTAAATATGATTTCAACATGGCTTGAAAGAGACATGGAGGCTTGTTGAGCATTGGGCTTTCGCTTTCCAATTAGTACTGCATACCCAACTAAGCTGTGGCTACCTCGGATCAAGGCCTTCAGGCTTTAAACATGATTTGTATGGTTTCAGGGGAAAAACATTGTAGGTGTTCATTTGTATAACTCAATTTTCTATGCAGTCAAAGAATATCTGAGAAATGCACCACACCCCTTATGGTCACCTAAGGATTTCTGAGTGCTTGATAATGGAGCCTTCATATATCGTTTCACCACACACCTACTTCTTCAGATGGCCAATACCTTTTTTCCGAGTGTCAAGGTGCTCAACTGTTAACATTACTCTAGGATAACTTACTAATTTGTTCTTTGCAAGTTATTTTATTCTGAATGATGTTGCAATGATCCATTCAACTTATGTTAAGCTGCAAGCACCACCATATAATTTCAAGGAAAAAAAACTTCATTTGAACTCAGTTGTGCTTGTGCTTATCTGCAATAATGTCTACTTGCAATGTTTGACATCTTCATTTATATATCTAGCTCAGTTATATATCATTAATACTCTGCACATCGGCCTCCAGCTTCACGATAAGATATTAAGATGCCAAGGGAGGAGAAGCAGGTCGAGGTCACCGTTGTTGAGCTGGGGCTGCATGACTGTGCCAACATATATAGTCATCTGTAACTGGTACCTGGCACCCGTGGGGGATCAGGTGGCAACGATAAGAGGAGGGTCGGTCAGCAATTCTTTTGTGTTGTGATCTCTGGTTTGATCTTTGATGTTCTTTGAGCCCTAAGCATGGGTTACCAATTTCTTTCATGTTCTAAACTAAGGGTGCAACAAAATTTTCAGGTAAACATCACTGCAACAGAGGGAGCTGAGTTCACGACCTTAGTTTGCATCATGAAGCTTTTGGTTTTGAGTTTTTGACAAATAGCTAAGAGTCATGCCTCTGTAAATGATCTTTGTTTACGAAAAACATTTACTTCTCTGCAACATTGCCTGACAACTGAACATGCTCATGGTTCGAATGCAATAACCCCGAACCCTGCTGATTTACAGCTTCGGCCAACTGTAGCCCAGTTGTGTACATGGAGTTGCTACTGTAGTCTACAGTTAGAACTCAGGAACTTGAAAATACCCACGCGTACATTCAGTAAAATAGTATAGTTTTTTTTTATAATGAAGAACCTAGGTAATACAACAACTCATTAACCATTAATATATATATATTATCTTGGCATTAACTTTTCCCATTTAATGCACATGCATTTCACTTTTCACAGAAAGATCTATGTGGCGCCGTGCTCTCCGAGACTATGTTAATTTTACAAACTTTTCTATTTAAATCAAATGTCACTTTAGTATTGGTATTTAATTTAATAGTATTGATATTTTATCGTGCCGATCTGTGTGTTTTTAGTTTAACTATTTAGTTGTCCCGTAGCAACGCATGAGTATGATACTATAATTAGTGAGAGTTGAAGTAAAACATGTTTCACACATTTTCTATACATGCATTATTTGCCTCGTCAATCCAAATGGATGCACCTCTGGAGAAACCATTGCTTTTGCTGCATTCATAAACAATGATCTGTTAAGATCTAAATGTCAATCATGTGTGTTCTTTCATGCAGAAAATATATACAGTGTTATTACACAAACAGCTATTCAAATTGCACCTAAGAATACCAGAAATGGTAACTTGCCCCTGAAGTGGTGGAATGACACCAACGACTGCCCCAACCCATGTGTTAACATGGTGTATTTGCTTCAACAGCGTATACACAAATACGTACAGAACAAGATTAGAAGATGCAAGACCAGCTACCAAGCCATTAGCCTGCACAAACCTTACCCATCTTTTACATGTTTAGTTCCAGTGTCAACTTTCTATCTACTTCACAGCTTAGTAAATTGTCAAAAGAAATTAAAATATACATCTATAGAATGCAAAGAGAAAGCAAGAACCTTTCATGCAGGCAAAGATGTTCCTACAACTAAAGCACCTGTTGCCCACATGGCAACAATTGCAGGACTAATGCCACCAGATGTTAGGGGACATCACATTGACCTTTTTTATTTAGCATCATTTTTGGGATATTGATATTCAATCCAAGAGCAACACATACTAAAATAAACTGTGATTGCCAAAAAAGAAAGAATACCTGGAGTCCCAAAAATTTTGTCGTACGAATAAGCATTAACTCATTGTTTACCTATATTATGCCACATTGAGACCTTTTTCTCAGAAGAACCTGAGAGCATGGACAGAGCGACACGCCAAATGGATCTGAACAGATAAACCAAATTCACAGCCCTTGGAAGACAGTGCACCCCCAAAATGAATAGATCTACTGCAAGAAATGCACATAAATGAGGTAAGAAAAAAACTTGTAAGATCACAGATGTTTTTTTTTTTGCGAAAAAAGATCACAGATGGGTTAGAAGGACCATACATTTCTCAAAATCATCTTCCTCACTTCCATTCTCAATGTCATCACAGAAAGATACGCGTAGATCACCCTTCCCTCTATTCTTTTTCTGAGGGAAGGAATACAAAGATATTTATGATTTTACAAGGCTTGAATTCAAAGTTCAAACTAATCCAAAAGCAGTAGGCTAAATATTAGAAACATAGCGTAGTAGTAGCTAACTATTTAAAAATTAACAAATGAAAAAAATATCACACTCCACTTTTAAGGATAAAAGTAGAATGCATAAATAGCCTTATATGCGTCCCAGGAACAGTCGCACATATAGGATGACAAATTACAAAGAGTATCATCACCCTGTTTATTACATAGCGTACCAATATTTATTACAGAGTATTACGCATAAACAATACATCACTAAGATATCTTCATTGTGGAAGCTCCACACAGGGACACGTCAACTGGTGAACATCAAGCCTAGTACTCATCCCGATAGCTCTCACTCCAACCTTCATTTGTTACCCATCCGGGATTTTCCAAAATTGAAAGTAAAACAAGCGTAAGTACATAACCGTACTCAACAAGTATAACATGGGTTAATGAGGCTCAAATAAGTTGACACGGTTTGACTATATTTAGCTTTTATATGTTAATCAAGTTGATCAGTTAGGCAGCATCAAGGTGGCAAGTGTTTCCTAAAACCATCATGATCAATGTAACATAAATAAATAGTAAACATAACAGCAAATGTATGAACAATTTAACATGACAAGAGAGATCATCATTAGTGTAAGGAGTTCCAAGGCCGCTCGTATCCTTGAGTAAGGCTAGTATACCAGTTTATTAAACTCTGCGCAGAGGTGTATACTTTCACTGTGAGTCGTGTTGCCCATATGCCCGGGTTTGCAACTCCCAAAACTCCTCCAAGGAGAGCAGGCAGGGTACACTATGAAGCCTTTCAAAGGTTCGCCTAACATGTTAGGGTCGCTGAGGTTTCTGTGCCCTACGAATGTAGTATCCCCCTTCTGATGGCACACGACTGCAGCCTATACTCATACAGACAGAGGTCCAACTACACCCAACCCGAAACACACCCCCCTTGCGCCATAAAGGGAACCGCTAACATGCTAGAAAAGGTCCTCATACTGAGCTAAAGCTAGAGCCATATAGCCCTCACAGCTGTACTGTAAATCCCGAAAGGTACGTTACTGATTAATCCTCAGGTGGTTAAAAGTCATTATTACTGTTCATGGCATAAATACTCATCAAGCCACAAGATCATGATATCATTAAGCACTAGCATCTTGGCTACCCAATGCAACCCAAAAAGGTTCAAGGAATCAGGATATCAAAGCTAGTTATAATCTCTAGGTCATCAAACAGACACATGCATATGTATTGTTATTTATAGTGAATAGATAACAAGAAAGATCCATGCTATACTTGCCTTGATTCACAAAGTCCAGTTGATCCTGCTGATCCTCAAAATAACTTGGCTCAACAAAAACCTCACCGTCTGAACTCGACATTAACATTCAACACCAGACAATCCAATCGAGCATACATACACGAAGCAGACAAAGAGCTATTAGAGGAATAGTACATCAATGTCATCAAAATAGAATAAAAAGGTTATAAAACTACTCTACTCGCTTCTACGATCACACAGACGTCAGGTTCACCGAAATCGGAGTTATAACGGCGAAGATATGAATTTTCAAAGATTTCCTATAGATAAATAAATATTTTAAATATAGACTAAAAATATAAAGTTTCCAATACTTCAAAAGTAGCACCACTGTGTAGATTATGAAATTATAAATCTAACAAAATTTGAACGGACCAGATCGGAGTTAAAATGTGAAAGTTATAAGCTTTTGAAAATAATAGCAAAACTGTAAATAACTGCTGGGTGCCGGACTCATAATTACCATCATCTTCCACCTCTGGCTGTTGAAGATCGTGGCCATGGCAGCCATGGTACCGCTGCACCAGCGCCGGAGGCAAGGGGCCTCAGCCCTGGCCTGCTGGACGGCCGGTGGCGTCCGGCTGCGGCCTACTATGGCCTGCGGCGACCTGTTACGGCCGGCTGCGGCCGACTGCGGCCCGCTACGGCCGGCAGCGGCGGCCAGATGCGGCCGGTGGCTGCCAGAAGTGGCGCACGGGAGATGGAGGACCACGGCCCTCGGCCGGGACTTGGCCGGCCGGCAGCGGCCGACTGTGGCCGGCGGCGGCTGGCTGTGGCCGGAGGCGGCTGGCTGTGGCCGGCTAGGGTTGGCTGTGTGCGGCTAGGGTTGGCTAAGGGGCCGCGGCTGGCCCTCTTTATAGCCGACGGGGAACCGGTTGGGCTAAAGCCGCTGGGCTTGGCCTGATGGGCTGGCTGCGGCTACCTATAGCCGCTGGTGGCCGGGCTGGCTAGCTATGGCCAGCCAAATTTGGCCATGGCCGGCTGGAATTGGCCGGGCTTGGCCAGGGATGGCCAGAGAGGGCTCAAGGTGGCCGGGGAAGGCTATGACTTCTTGTGGTCGCTGTGGCCAAGCTAGTGCTGGCTATGACCGGCCGAAGTTGACCGTGGCCGGCTGAGAGTGGCTACATGTGGCTGTAGCTGGCTGTGGTTGGCCAGATGAGGCTGTGAGGGGCCAGGTGTGGATCAAGCTAGGTAGGGGCTGGCCAAAGCAAGCTAGGATGCCTTGAGGATAGCACGGGTTGCTAGACCAGACTGCTGCTGGCCTTACTATGCGGCCGATGGCCAAGTTTGTTCACTGGTGGCCGGCTGCGGCTACTGCTCGGGGTGGCCATGGCCGGCTAGGGCTTGCCAGTTAAGGCTAGGATAGGCCAGAGCAAGCCAGGTTGGGCCAGGATAGGCTAGGGTAAGCCAGAGATGTCTAGAGACTGAACTAGGCCTGCTAGAGCTAGGTAGAGGATGGTGTCTTACTAGAGCGATGGTCAACACTATAGAGAAAAGAAAGGCTCTCTCTCTTTCTATCTATGCAAGAGAAAGAATTTTTCTGAAAACGTTTTCCAAAACCTTCTTGAGGCAAACTTAGGTTTTCAAAGCTTTATTTTCAAACACGAAAAGAACCTAGCCGTGTCTTGCTCGGGTTTTAGAAATTTTTTTTCAAACACTAGCAAAACAAAACAAGGCATCAAGCACAAATCCATCTTTATTATCTTCGTAAACGTTTTAAAGCCACATTTTTCATCATTTCATAATGATAACAAGATAATAAAGTTTTGGCTAATTTTAAAGAAATTAGTAAATCCTTTAGTTTATTTAGTGTTTTTGGTTCACATCCTAAAATAGAATTTTTGGGGTGTGACAAAAAACCTCCACTCAGTCATTCGTTTGATCAAATTTGTTTCGGTGAGAGATTTCAGCAAACAACATCTGATTGCAGTTTCAGTGAGACATTCAATCGAATAGCATGCCCAAAAAAATGGTTTTGCAGTTTCATTCTCAGAACTGAATGTCATCCCGTCTCATCCTACACAATTGAATCGCATCACAAACCAGGAGAGATTACCAAGAAATAGAAGAGGAGAGCAATAATTGAAAAACTCGTGGCCGGTACAGATTCAGAAACACATCAATCGAAGGGAAGAAGGGATTCACTTACAGGCCAGAAGCAAGTGAACGTAGGGAGATCCAGACCTGGATCGGAGCTTTGGTGGCCGTGGTGCCCTCAGCGGTACTCGATTCCCATTCATACATACTACAACCGATGTGGCAACGGAATTATTTCTTTAAATGAAACATGCAGAGATCACAAATTAACCATAATAACCAAAAATCCTCTAGGGTAAGAAGCACCACTCCCGATCTAAAAAAAAAGACCCCATCTTGTTGCGAGGACACCATGACCGACCGTGCGTGCAGGTTGTTGAAAATGAAATTTTTGAGATTGCAGATGGGTGCCCGAGCCGGATCAAGAGCATAACACAGACGTACACATACCTATGTATGGGCTAAGGGCGAGGAGGGACGAGCCTTGGCCGTCCATGAGAAGAAGGTCAAAGCGGAAGGCGAGCGTGCCGGCGGCGGTGTAGACAAACAAGCCACCGGCCGGTGCCGTGGAACCCCATGCTGGATCACTTCCACACCGTATGGTGTAGCGCCGCCGATCCGCTCCGTCCTACTGCCCGCGGCCAAGGTCAGGCCGCGGAGGAGACGGCGACGGGATACGCACGCTTCACTTTGTTTCCGTTTTCTCTTTCCGTGATGAGGGGGCGCAGGACCGGTTTCTCCATGAAAGCGATGATGGCGCGGGGACGTGAGTTTGAATCTGAGCTGTGCGCCGGTGAGGGAGAGTGGGAAGCCGCTTCAAATTTTTGATCTCGGCCCTTGCATTCGTAGGAGGTTGTTGTGAGTCGCTGATTTTGAAGGAAGGAATTGCCTGAAGAAGTTTTCACTTATAGTAGAGATGAGTTTGAATCTGAGCTGTGCGCGGGGTGAGGGAGAGTGGGAAGCCGCTTCAAACTTTTGATCTCAGCCCTTGCATCTGTAGGAGGTTGTTGTGAGTCGTTGATCTTGAAGAAAGGAATTATCTGGAGAAGTTTTCACTTATAGTAGAGATGTGCGCTGGGTGAGGAAGAGTGGAAAGCTGCTTCAAACTTAGAGAAGTTTTCACTTATAGTAGAGACGTGCGTTGTGTGAGGGAGAGCGAGAAGCCGCTTCAAACTTTTGATCCCACTTTAATAAATATTTGCGCCAAGCCATATCCGACAATCAGAAGATTGCGTGGCTTTTGGTTCCTCGGGCCTCGGGAGGCCACCCAGTTAATTACATCCGTGGCGTTGGGCTGCTGCGGAACACCTCCGATTAAGCTATGCCGATGGTCATAATTGTCGTCTCTGAATAAATTAGAGTTGTCTCCATAGTATATGCATAAGCATAAATAAATGAAATGGTGAAGTGCTAGAGCCTCGTCGGCTTCTAGCAAAGGTATCCGGCCTCGTCGTGCGGATCCCATAATGAAGTCAATTGTTCGGCCACGCCAGTCGTGAACAAAGAAACGTCCTTGCCTCGTCGGTCAGGGGAAGAAGATGGCTTCATATGGATCACCGGCCTTGACGGTGCGGAAATATGGTTGGTGGTAAACATGGAACTTGTGCTCATGAAACACTCAGGAGATTTCTCTATGTATGAATGACTTGAGATCATCGGCGTGACAGTTGATTAGCTCGCCAATTTACATAGGTGCTTGGACTCAAACACGTTGTCATGACCTGTTGGGTTTCGGGCTTGTAGGAGCCCGTGGCTTGCATGGGCCAAGAGATCAATATCTGGCCATCAACATTGGACCAAGTAATAATGTTCAGCTAGCTTTGTGCACATATATTTTGCCCACGTACAGACTTGCATGGTACTGTACTCTGCTACTTTCTCTATTTGCTTTCTTGCTGTATATACTGTATTTTTTTGACAAGAAACATCAATATATTAGCAGCAACATGCTGTAAGAACTCGTACAGAGTTCAATTTTACAGAGTGCAGTGCATCCATAGTAGGGCACTGTTGAGCATGGTCATTGTAATTATATTCAGCTTGCACAACCTGATCCATAGAAGTTGCTAAGTGCAAAGCATCTCTAGCTAGTACATCAGCCTTTGAATTGTGATTCCTGCTAATCCTGTAGATAGTAACCTGATGACTTGAGACAAAGTTGTTGAAAACCTGAGTAAAAGGCTGAATTCTCTAGTCCGGTGGGCTGCCATCCCTTGAATGGAGGTAGGTCACTAACTGGGAGCAATTAGACAGGAACGAAATGCCATCGAAGTGTAGTCGATCTGCCAACATTGCTGCTAGCGCAAGAGCAGCCGCCTCCGCCATAATGACTGATCGAGTTCCAGTCATTGTGGCCTTGATGTAGATTCTTTGCTCTGGCTATACCTGCGAGTTGAGAAAAACAATACCAAGGCCAACATTCCTAGACAGCTGTGAAGGTTGATCCGGTGTTGTAGAGGCATCAACAAAGCATTTTATTCCTGATAGGAGGTCCGGCTTATGGACCATGTATCTGTCCAACAGTTGGAGACCTGTGCCTGAGAAAGAAGAATTCATACCTTGAACTTGTTGAGTTATACATAGTTCATTAATGTTCTGTGTATGCCTTGCGGGGTGCACTTAGATTGATCATTGATAACAAAAGTAGAAGTTGATGTCACTGTATGGTTTCCTGCTATGTGGCTGGAATCATTGGAGGGATGCTGCTGCATTGGTAGGTGGGTGCTAAGAGCATTAGTATGCGTGAAAATATGGGCTTGTGCAGCATGATGAACTTGGGAAGTTGTCCATTGATGGTGATTGAAGTGGTTTTCATTTCTGGCTTTCCAAAGGCACCAGAGAATGTAAAAAATTCTTTGAAAAGTATGGTCATCAGTGGTAGGTGGAATGATGGTGGAGATAGTGTTTTGAATACCATCATCCTCAGGTGTAAGAGTTTGAGTATTTATAGAGTTATAAAAAGTGGACCATACCTTGTTGGAAGGGAACATTGAAAAAAGATATGGAAGTCATTCTTCACCTGACCGCAGGCTGCACAGTATTTGTCTATATGTGATGAATATCTTGATGCACGCTCTGCAGTAGTAAGAGCCCGTCTGATAAGCCGCCAAGCAAAAGTTTTAATTAAGGGAGGAAGCCCCTTGTTCTTCCAAACTGTACAAAGAATCTGATTGCTTGAGGCTGGATGCTTCTGGATCCCTGCATAGGAAGTTGAATGACATTATTAGAAGACATAGTTTTGTATATTTGCTTGGTGGAGTAGTTTCCATTTGTGGCTGCTGTCTATCTTAAAATGTCTTGATTATCTGAGGGAACAGGAATGGTGGAAGTGATGGCCTGCACTGCTTCATAATCAAAGATTTTATTAATGAGTTAGAGATTCCAGTCATAAGTATTGTGAATCCAAAGATCAGAAACTTTAGAGGGTAAAGGATCGACTGTAATTGGGGACTTCATGTGGCTATGGATAGATTCCTAGATAGGACACGTGTACACGTATTTCTGGATTGCTCATACTGAATGTTTACATAAGCGGGCCATTGCCAGGCCACACTGCTCCGCCGCCTTGGGACCGTGCTTGTGGCCATCGCCGGACTGCTGCTGCTGATCTCGTCGAAGGGCAAATGACACAAGGTCGTGTACTGCTGCATCGGGATGCTTTGCTTGCGCCTTCTTGCCGGAGTTGGAGATGTGGTTGTGCCGCTTGCCGGGCTGTACAACTCCGCCGCCGTGGTGACCATGCTGCTTGATGGCCGTTCTGGCCATCGCCGGACTTGCTGCTGACGGACGCTTTGCCGAGCCGAAGGGCGCTGTCTTTGTCTGTGCACAGGTACGCCAGGCTGCCGCCGTCGTCAGGACACCGCGGTCGTCGAGGTTGTTCTGTGCTGCCGAGCCGCCGCGAATACACCTTCATCGTCGGGCCGTTGTTGAAGTGCTGGGCGTAGTCGTCGCCGCTGTCATGAGGTCGACCGATCTTGTGTGGCATATGGCTGCCGCCGTTGAGATGGTCGCCGGCGCCGTCGTTGATGTGCCGTCGTCGGGGCTCCATGGTTGGCCGTGAATGCACGATCTATACCACAGGCATGCACAGAAACGAGATAGGAGGATTAAAATGGATAAAGGATCTCACCCTCGAAGTGAGCAGCCATGAGGACGTCGGTGTTGAAGTGTGCGCCGGCGGTGTAGTTGTTCTGTAGATGTTCGGCTTGACGGAGATGATGTAGATGATCTCGCCGAAGACGACGAAGTGCTTGGCGACGAGGTTCATGATGAGGTGGTCGACGACGACGCTGCCGCGCTTGCTGGCGATGCGAACGACGGCGTGCGCAACTAGTAGCGAGGCGGCGTGTGGAAGCGCGGTGGCGTGCTGGTGCTTGCGTGCGTGTGCTGTGCACAGCCTGGCGGCCGGGTGGGGGTGATGGAACGTGTTTTTTTGGTGATGAAGAGGTGCCCTGCTTATATAGGCCAGCGCTAGGGTAGCAGGGACTTGAGGCGGTGCCCAGGCTGCGCCGCCATCGATCTGTTGCGGGGGAGCGTCTTGCTGCCGAGAAGCGTGGTCGATGCAGTATTCAAATTTGAATGGCGGCAAGGGCCAGGCGCCGGGCATTTGAAATTTTGAATTGATCTTATCTCCGGTGGAGCTTATCTTTTGGTAATCCGGCACGTGATCTTCTAGAAGCTTCATCACCGTGGAGGCGGTGGCCCATTTATACGTACGAGTATATGCTGGGCTAGCCGAAGAGACGTACGCGTACACGAGCTTGCTAGCTTTCAGGAAGGAGAAAAGCTAGCACTACTGGCATGTGTACGTGCTTGCATGGGCTGCTCATTGGAGGCCTATAATTGAGATTAGTGGATGCTAATGGGCGGCACTAATCAGCCCAAATAATCCTCACATACCTGGCCTTGTATGCTAGCACAAAACCGGGCAAAATACGCTTCTTATGCCACAGCGGCTGTACATTAATTTGTAACCGCCTTTGTACACGTATACACCGAGCAATGGGCTTAATTAGCAACACACCAATTAGCAATGGGCTTGAAAGTCTTGATAAGCCACACGTGTGTCACCATTTGGATATGGGTCATATGCATAAGCCCAACATTGTTGTTAATTAATTAATTAGCCTTTGTGCTAATTGATAGTTATTAGGCAACCTATCTCTTTGATGCCCAAATATTTATATAGCCCATATTTCATAAGCATCATGTCGTATAAATATGCTATATATAATATTACAATGTGTCAAAATTTCTAGACATTCGGTTTATAACTTCAGAAGATCAAGTTGTAGATGGTTTTACAAAGGCATTGCCGGTGGCCAAGTTTCTGCAATTCAGACACAATCTCAACCTCATTCGTGGCTGAGATTGAGGAGGGGTGGTAGATGAAGCTGATCTACTTGACACGTATAGCTGTCACTTGCAGATACGTTCAGGTGTCTAGGTTCATAGTTAGTTGTGGCGTACATAAGTTGTAAACAAACTGTTGCTACTTTGTAGGATCTGATAACCATGCGGTTGTTGTAATCTTGATCAATCTGTAACGCCACGGTGGGGGCTCTTCCCATCCTATATTTACATGGAACCGAGCACCTGAGAAGGTGTCTCGTTATCCCCACATATTTATCTTCGTTTATAGCCTAGAACTCCGGCCAAGGCATCCTCACTCCCCTCCGAGTGTGCGGTGGTGTCCCGGATTGGGAACAGGACCGTGTAGCGCTGGAGCCCCACGCGGCCACGCCCGCGCTGGCCGTCTGCTTCGAGTTGGCAGGAGCTGCCACGCTCGCATCGCCGGCTGCACTGGGGTCGCAGGGGCAGCTGGGGACCCCGTCTGCAACAGGATGGCCGGAATCGAAACGGCAAGGGGCCGCTTGCGCCGGGTTCGCCGGGGCCATTGGGGACCCTACTCGCGTCGGGATCGGCCGCGCCCGCGGTGCACGCTCCCCAACTGCGCGCGCCGGGAGGAGGAGGGATGCGCAGGGGCTGCGGAGGGCAGCTAAGAGAAAGGCGCAGCGGAGTCGCTCGTGGCTTCGGGGGCGGCAGAGGGGACAAGCGCTGGCACGGGAAGCTTCGTGACAGGCTTTGGTTGCAAGACACGTGGCAAATTTATACGCCGGATTTGATGGCGCGGATTTCGTTCTCTGGCCGGTAATCGCGTGCCATAGTCTCGTTCAAAATAAGGTTAATATGTTTGTTTTATATTATATGGCCACTTTAATTCTACATGCAATTTTGTGTATTATTTTTAATATTATCCAAGAAATGGTTTCGCAGGAATATTATTATACATATCTATTGCTACGCATGCCATTTAATTTATCAATATACAATGTGAGGTAAAAATCGTGGAATTGAGAATGGCAATACTATCTCGATATCTGCTTGTAATTTTCTTCAGTAAACAATTATAGTCTTTATTTTTTTTTT
>CM041634.1:430044-440580 GCA_023333625.1 Bothriochloa decipiens | reverse complement strand
ACCGATGTCAACCCTTTGGTCTTGTTTACAGCCTCCACTACGTTTGCTGGGAAAGGATGTTGATCAATTTTCGTCGGCTTCTGAGCTTTAGAATTGTCAAACTTGATCCTTCCAGATTTAATTGCCGATTGCAACTGCTGTCTGAACACCTTGCAGTCATTGGTACTGTGCGAGGTAGCATTGTGCCATTTGCAGTACCTAATCTTTTTCAACTCTTCTGCCGATGGAATCACATGATTTGGTGACAGCTTGATTTGACCCTCTTGGAGTAAAAGATCAAATATCCTATCGGCTTTGGTGATATCAAATAGAAATCTTTCTGGCTCTTTCTGACCGAAAGGACATGATATCGGCTTCTTATTCTTTACCCACTCAGCCAAGCCGATAGTTGGTTCTTCATCTGAATCTGATTCCTCTGCTTCTTCTACAAAGGACACCTTCTTGTTCCAGCTCTTCCTATATTCTGGGGCTTGAGCACCTTGGTCAGAGATCCTCTGCACAATATGGCTTAAGCTCTCAAACTCCTGAGAATCATATTTGTCCCTGAGATGCGGCAACAAACCCTGGAAAGCCAAACCAGCTAACTGGCGGTCATCAAGCACTAGGCTGTAGCACTTGTTCTTCATGTCTCGTACCCTTTGCACAAAACTCTCTACCGATTCGTCGCTTCGCTGTCTTAATTTCATTAAATCGGTAAGCTTCTTTTCATGGACACCAGCAAAGAAGTATTTATGAAATTGTCTTTCCAGATTGGTCCAAGTAAGAATAGAGTTCGGTGGCAATGATATAAACCACGCGAATGCTGATCCAGACAAAGAGGACGAGAATAAACGGATCCTCAGCTCATCCCTGTTCGCTGCTTCCCCGCACTGGATAATGAATCGGTTGATGTGCTCCATTGTTGACGTATCATCTTGCCCAGAAAACTTAGTGAAATCTGGCACCTTGTACCGATTCGGGAAAGGAATTGAATCATAAGATGAAGGGTATGGAGTCCGATAAGAGTAAGTATCGATCTTGGGCTGAATCCCAAATTATTCTTTCATCACTTCTGCAATCTTATCGGTCAAGAGTGCATCCTGATCTTGCCGATGCACTGGCTGGATCTCTACTGGAGGCGTTGGCTGATATGCTTCTACATACCCCTGTGGCACTTGGCTTGGATAAATCGGCATATTCACGGCACCAATCTGCGGAGTAAAGTTCATTGGCTGTTTTGCCGATGCTTGTTCCTGGAAGGTTGTCTGTGGACTATACCGTTGAGTCCCTATTGCTTGGTAGCTTGGCTGAATAGCAGGTTGCTGAATTGGCGCTTGCCCTGACCAATTGAGATTGTAACTCATCGGCACCTGACTTGCCGATGGCTGATAGCTTGCAGACAATTGATGCTCTTGTATAGATGGATGATAGCCAGCATAATTGCCCTGAACTGCAGGTAATCCAGACTGAGATATGAATGATACTATGGGCTGCTCTGCAGTGGAAGCTCTCTGTTGAACTGGTGTAGGATTGGTCAATGGATTCGCATAAGATATCTGTTGCGGAGGTGCGTAGAATCCCATTGACAACGGCTGTATAGCAGGAGGTACAGTAGAATAATGCGGCGCTTGAGCCACCGGCCGAATTGGAGTAGCCGATGTCATTGGACCCTTCCCTGCTACATCATGCACTTGAGGCAGTCCAGAGTTGGCAGTAGATGGACCTAGAGGCATACCGTATCCTCACCAATTAGCAGCAGTTTGACTATGTTGACCTGAAAGACCTGACATTGCCGATGCCGATAGATCTGTGCTCAACTGAGTACTAGGCCTCTCCTGAGACGTTAGATCTGATCCTATCGGTGTGGCTTCAACGATGGATGGTCCTGATATAGCTGGAAGAGTAGGCGCTTCCATACTTTCAACGGCTGGAGTTGCCGATGGAGTGCTGGTAGATGCCGATCCCGGCTGATGATATGCCGGCCCGACATACCCTGGTGCTTGTCCGTCCCTTAACGTTTGCACAACAGCATGGTAGACAGTATTGGACAGCACGGTGGAGTGGTTGATCAAAGCTTGATTTAACACAGAATTAACCATCTCTTGTAATTTACCAGGGTTAGAGTCAAAGGTTACCTGCCGAGGCAACGGCAGATCTTGCTTCTGGATGACTTCTCCTCCCCTATTCATGCTGAAAGACTTCAAGCAGAGCTGCCTGTAATCCTCCATAGCTTTCTCCATGGCTTGCCTCTGATCCTCCTTGAGATCTGATTCTGATATCTCGATGATGTTTTCTGGAGTGATATCGGTAGTATTCTTCATGATAAATCTGTTGACTTTGTCCCACCAGGCGTGCCAAAAGATGTGTTGATGCAAAATTATATCTGCAAACACACCGGGCTAATACCCACAATCGATATCCGAGGCGTGCCAGTCGATTTGACCTGTTAATCGACAAGGATGATAAATTTGAATAAGATCTGAACGAGACGACAGCGATACGCCCGGACGTCAAAGCTCAGAAGGTATTCGATAACTGTTGAACAGATCAGACGAGACGACAGCGATACGCCCGGACGTCAAAGCCTGAATCGTGCTCGGTAGACGCGGAACCTGCAAGGTCGCCGGAGATCAAGTTGATGCAGCCCGCCGATTCTTGAAAGAACTCGTTGAAAAGGAAAAAGTACTGGTGACGAAGTCGTCGAAAAGTAGGTTGCTTGAAAAGTAGATAAAAGTAATAGATTTGTTGTATTTGATTGATTGTCTTTTTTACATTGCTTCTCGGTACATATTTATACCCTGGTACTATGAGTCCTAAACAGACACGACAAAGTATTACCTAAACAAGTCTTATCTCTAAAAAATAATGACTCGTACCAAGGTCGGACTCAAAAGTAAACTATTAAAATATTGGCATAAATATTGCCAGTTTCCTTATCCATTGCTTACGATGAAACCTCTATCGGCACGCTCCTCATCTCCGTAGATTCCATCGGCAAGATCCATCGATAATGACTCAGCTCTGCTTTCCACGTTCTTCAGCTCTGCTTTCCATCGGCAACCATGCCTCTCTCTCCATCGGCAACAGCCCTCTGGCTTCATCGGCAATGTACGAGATCAACATGTCCTTTATCGGCAATCATCCATCGGTAACTCAGAAGCAATACTGGAGAATAACCACTCCCTTGCCGATCGGCACAGTTTTCGGCTTATATTGGCACGTGTCAAAAAACGGTTTCAACACATGCCCCCCAATTTCGGAGTATATAAAATACTTTTATGCGCCGAAATTTCCTCCAGATCATAATTGCCCAAACCGCTTGAACTTCTCCTCGAGAGTTGCGCGCGCGGTAGTGGAGATCCTGTACCAACAGGCCCATATAATGCTTTCTCCGCCGCGGCCCATTTTTCATCTACGATTCAACCCTGGCTTTTCTCTCTCCAGCGGCGACATCAACAGGCGATCCTTCGACGAGCTCGATCATCGGCACTCTTGACGGTGATCCTTAGCCTCCATCAGCATTCTTTGCCTTCTCCATCTTCGTCGCGGCCATGGCTATCCGTTTTGACGTCCCCAAGGTTAGTCTTCTTCTTTTGCCCGTCCTCTGACATTTCGTTTCTCCTTCTCCGCGCAGTTCATGACTCTTCCTTATTCCCAATCTTTAATCTCAGGAACTTTGCAATAATCTTCTCATTCCAACGCATCAGAATCACTTTATCTGCCTAGGCCCAATGGGAAATCCAGACCCAACCGACATCATAAACGCAGAAACCAATCGAATCCCCTTTAGAGCTCAGAATTTTGACTTAGGATTCTGGACTGATACCTTCCGATCCTGGCCAAAAACCACCAAGGGATGGAAAGATTGGTACTTGAGAGTCGCCAGACCAATGGAGCTATATTGGGTGGAACGCAAATTAGAACAGTGCATCAGGATATCTATTGCCGATATGGAGAGGAATGAGTCATTGTTAATTGCCGCCTCCTATTTCTGGTCTGATACCCTGAATGCCTTTATCTTCAAACATGGGCCAGCTTCTCCAACCCTTGTCGATGTGTACATGCTCACTGGCTTGGACATCTCATCTGCCGATGACAACTCACTGTTCCAGCGAAAACCTGAGCATCGGCTGACTAACAGGAATATTGGTGGCTGGACTGGTTATATCAGCGAGTATAAGAAATCTGGTTCAGTCAGTCACAGGGAACATTTAGCCTTTTTGAATATGTGGCTTGAGAAATTTATTTCTGCGGCAGAACAGTTGGACCGACCAACATGCACCTTCCTGCAGCAGAGCTGTTGGCTAGTGGCGTCAGACTCCACTGGGCCGATACCTTCTTGGCTCAGTCTACCATCTCCTCCACCAAGTATCACAAAGGCTGCTGCAAGGCAAATCCATCGGCAACCTGGGGGGCCCTTGGTGGTTTATCAATATGTGGTTGAATGCCCATATGCACAAGTATTTCCACATTGATCTGTTCGCCCAGCAATTCCCTCGAAGTCTTCCTGAAGATTATCAACTCGGGGAAGAAGAATCGGCAACGCGCCCCCCTATCAACTTTGGAGAAGCACTGGCAGTATTACCAGGGGCAGAGGCAAACAGAATCCAGATCGGCAATCTCTTCCACAGATTCTATATCGGCATCCCTTCTGAGCTTCGGGCCTGGGTCCCGTATGTTGATGAAGCAGCAAGATTCCCTCTTTCCTTTAACCTTACCGATGAGGCCTTGAACCAGGATGCCGACATTCTTAGTGCAATAATCACTCCTCGTGCCATCCCGGTCAACATATTTGGAAGCGAGAAGAACATTAACCCCACATACGAGTTCTATTATCCATAGGCAGCAGCAAGACAACTAGCTTTTGGACAACTGCCCATTAACCTCTGTTTTGCCGATGTGATTAAACCGAGAGAGACTATTGCGACTCGTGTGGATTGGCACAAAATTGTTACTCTCCTTTCCGATGCCGATATATCTGATGTTGATCTGACTAATTGGGTACCGGCTTCCTTCGTAACCGAATCCTTCAAATTATGGTGGCAAGAATGGAAAGAGCAGCTATTCTTTGCATCTCCTCATTTTTACTGGAACCTTATTGATCCCGATCACGCCATTCCTGCCGATGCGGTAAGTCTGACTCTCTGTACTCTTTTCAACTCCCCTTTAATCCATCGGCAACTAACCCCTTTTAACAGGTCGATGACCCAGTTCCAACATTAAGTAAGAGTGGCAAGGTCATACGGCTGCAGCCGATCTCCCCGGTATCCATCATTGGCCATAAAGCTCCCTCGCTAGATGCTCCAGTGGACCGTGGTCGTACCAAGAGGAGCACCAAATCGGTCACATTTTTGGCACAGACATCTCAGGTAACCACCTCACTTTCTTTTGCAGATGCCGATTGCTGTGATTTACCGATTTCATATTTCAGGGCGCGAGTTCTACACCACTAGAATCTTCATCGTTAATTCGCCCTTCGTCTCCACCTGCAGCACCTTCATCACCCTACCTTGTTGTCCTTGATGACTCTCCAGAGGTATTCTTTAATCAAACCTTGATTATTGGATCGGCACCTTTACTCATCTGTCTCTCTTGCAGCACTGAGCAATTGCATCGGCAACCGTTCCAAGTGTACCGATTCCTCAGCCATCCATTGCCGATGCCCCCCAGCCGTCCGATGCCGATATCTTACAGCACAAGCGTAAGGCTTCATCGGGCGAAGAATCACAATCCAAGCGGGCAAGACTTACACCATCTCCGTCGGCGTCCTCGCCTCACCCGATATCGCCTGACGTATCTGTGCAGACTTCTCCATCGGCAACTGCTCCTCCATCGGCCATTGTACCCATACAAGGATCTTCATCGGCATCGGTGTCGCAGCAGCAACCAATCGAGGTACCAACACAAGAAACGTCATCGGTAATTGTACCTGAGGTTGTTTCTCCGAGCCAAAGGCGAGAGATTGCCTTGAAACAGGTGAGTTAACTCCCTTAGATAACCTTTAACACTTTGGGCTCTTCTGCTGACATCACCTTCTCCTTTTTAGGAGCAAGATTCCCCCGATAGTTTATTTTCCTTCTCTATTAGTGGGATTGTTCCCGATGATGAAGATTCTGAAGAAAGCTCTGCTCCAAACCTTGGAGTTCTATCACCTGAAACCAAGTCAAAGCTGGAGACACTATTATCCTTACTGCAACAGGAGACTTCTTTACTGATCCAGGATTCTGACTCTGTAAGAGCAACTTTTAAAGGAATTCGAGGTCAAATTCCTGCCGATGTTGAGGAAGCACTCTTCCAAGCTGCACATTTGGAGAGTCGGCAGTTGCAGTATCAGAGGGCTGCCCAGCGGATTGCCGATAGAGCCACTCAGGCAAAACTCCAGGAGGACATGATGAAGCATAAGCAACTTGCCGATGAAAAGCACAAAGACATCGGTAAGCTAGAAGCCTCTTGTGCAGATCTGGAGGACAAGATTGCTCAGCTATCGGCAAGAAGAGAAGCCCTGCTAGCGGAGCTGAGACAAATTGAAGGAGCCTTGGACGCAGCAAATCATGAGAAGGCCCAAATGCCCGAAGCTGTCAAGACCCTTCAGCAAGAAAGGGACAACCAAGTCCTCAAGACGCTGGCGCTCAAGAAGAAGATCAAGCCAATTGAAGGCAATGCCGATGAAGATGCAAAGACACTGAAGGAAGCTGACCAAATTCGCCTGCGTGCGATATCAACTATCCATTCATTGTTGAACTTGTAAACCTCCCTTTTCATCGGCAATGTGATGTATCGGAAATTTGTAAAACTTCACATTAACGTAGTGCCGATACATTCTTTTTGAACAAGCACTTTATCTATACATCTATTATTATTATTATTTTTTTTATTGGCAAGTGCTAAGAATCTCATCGGCAATGAGAAAACCAGGTTGATGTCTGCCGATGGACCTTCACTTTTGCGCTTCAACCGTCATACTTGAGTTTCTGCTCCACGGGAACTTTCCTCTTTGTGCTCACGTTGCATCTTCCTCTTTTGAGTCCTTGTTAGACCTTTAGGGCACCATTGAGGAAGCTTCGTCTTTCAGACGGGTTGGTAAATTTTTGCACTTGAACCTGGGCAATTTGTATTGGGATCCCTGCAGAATATTGTTTCATCAAGGACTCCTGCATTGGTCTTCTCCTCGAGCTCCTTTTGATTCATCAGCAAACAGTCAGCACGTCTGCCCAGCCTTTCATGTACACTGGTCCTGCCCCCTAGCCGATCATGTACCGATACCCCTTCTCTGATCGGCTTACCGATGTATCTGCTCCGATCACCATAGCGCGGCCTTCTTTCTGCCCGATCGGTTCGATCATAACCACTGCACTCGGGGCAACTATCAACAGTAGGCAATTTAATGCCTTCTTCCCAACAATAGATGAAGAAGGGGCATCTCCAATGGTCTTTGTGCCGATGCCACGCTTCCCAACGCAACTCCTCTTGCCGATGCCGATAGTGGTTACTTGGAATTCTATACGGAGCTGGTCTAGGAAGCCTTCTTGAACTACTGCTTTCTTCAACTATCTCTTTCCCCTTCAAGTCATCGGTAGTTGCTTGATTTCTAGGATCCACCGATGCTCTCCTCTTAGCGCTTACCGATGTCAACCCTTTGGTCTTGTTTACAGCCTCCACTACGTTTGCTGGGAAAGGATGTTGATCAATTTTCGTCGGCTTCTGAGCTTTAGAATTGTCAAACTTGATCCTTCCAGATTTAATTGCCGATTGCAACTGCTGTCTGAACACCTTGCAGTCATTGGTACTGTGCGAGGTAGCATTGTGCCATTTGCAGTACCTAATCTTTTTCAACTCTTCTGCCGATGGAATCACATGATTTGGTGACAGCTTGATTTGACCCTCTTGGAGTAAAAGATCAAATATCCTATCGGCTTTGGTGATATCAAATAGAAATCTTTCTGGCTCTTTCTGACCGAAAGGACATGATATCGGCTTCTTATTCTTTACCCACTCAGCCAAGCCGATAGTTGGTTCTTCATCTGAATCTGATTCCTCTGCTTCTTCTACAAAGGACACCTTCTTGTTCCAGCTCTTCCTATATTCTGGGGCTTGAGCACCTTGGTCAGAGATCCTCTGCACAATATGGCTTAAGCTCTCAAACTCCTGAGAATCATATTTGTCCCTGAGATGCGGCAACAAACCCTGGAAAGCCAAACCAGCTAACTGGCGGTCATCAAGCACTAGGCTGTAGCACTTGTTCTTCATGTCTCGTACCCTTTGCACAAAACTCTCTACCGATTCGTCGCTTCGCTGTCTTAATTTCATTAAATCGGTAAGCTTCTTTTCATGGACACCAGCAAAGAAGTATTTATGAAATTGTCTTTCCAGATTGGTCCAAGTAAGAATAGAGTTCGGTGGCAATGATATAAACCACGCGAATGCTGATCCAGACAAAGAGGACGAGAATAAACGGATCCTCAGCTCATCCCTGTTCGCTGCTTCCCCGCACTGGATAATGAATCGGTTGATGTGCTCCATTGTTGACGTATCATCTTGCCCAGAAAACTTAGTGAAATCTGGCACCTTGTACCGATTCGGGAAAGGAATTGAATCATAAGATGAAGGGTATGGAGTCCGATAAGAGTAAGTATCGATCTTGGGCTGAATCCCAAATTATTCTTTCATCACTTCTGCAATCTTATCGGTCAAGAGTGCATCCTGATCTTGCCGATGCACTGGCTGGATCTCTACTGGAGGCGTTGGCTGATATGCTTCTACATACCCCTGTGGCACTTGGCTTGGATAAATCGGCATATTCACGGCACCAATCTGCGGAGTAAAGTTCATTGGCTGTTTTGCCGATGCTTGTTCCTGGAAGGTTGTCTGTGGACTATACCGTTGAGTCCCTATTGCTTGGTAGCTTGGCTGAATAGCAGGTTGCTGAATTGGCGCTTGCCCTGACCAATTGAGATTGTAACTCATCGGCACCTGACTTGCCGATGGCTGATAGCTTGCAGACAATTGATGCTCTTGTATAGATGGATGATAGCCAGCATAATTGCCCTGAACTGCAGGTAATCCAGACTGAGATATGAATGATACTATGGGCTGCTCTGCAGTGGAAGCTCTCTGTTGAACTGGTGTAGGATTGGTCAATGGATTCGCATAAGATATCTGTTGCGGAGGTGCGTAGAATCCCATTGACAACGGCTGTATAGCAGGAGGTACAGTAGAATAATGCGGCGCTTGAGCCACCGGCCGAATTGGAGTAGCCGATGTCATTGGACCCTTCCCTGCTACATCATGCACTTGAGGCAGTCCAGAGTTGGCAGTAGATGGACCTAGAGGCATACCGTATCCTCACCAATTAGCAGCAGTTTGACTATGTTGACCTGAAAGACCTGACATTGCCGATGCCGATAGATCTGTGCTCAACTGAGTACTAGGCCTCTCCTGAGACGTTAGATCTGATCCTATCGGTGTGGCTTCAACGATGGATGGTCCTGATATAGCTGGAAGAGTAGGCGCTTCCATACTTTCAACGGCTGGAGTTGCCGATGGAGTGCTGGTAGATGCCGATCCCGGCTGATGATATGCCGGCCCGACATACCCTGGTGCTTGTCCGTCCCTTAACGTTTGCACAACAGCATGGTAGACAGTATTGGACAGCACGGTGGAGTGGTTGATCAAAGCTTGATTTAACACAGAATTAACCATCTCTTGTAATTTACCAGGGTTAGAGTCAAAGGTTACCTGCCGAGGCAACGGCAGATCTTGCTTCTGGATGACTTCTCCTCCCCTATTCATGCTGAAAGACTTCAAGCAGAGCTGCCTGTAATCCTCCATAGCTTTCTCCATGGCTTGCCTCTGATCCTCCTTGAGATCTGATTCTGATATCTCGATGATGTTTTCTGGAGTGATATCGGTAGTATTCTTCATGATAAATCTGTTGACTTTGTCCCACCAGGCGTGCCAAAAGATGTGTTGATGCAAAATTATATCTGCAAACACACCGGGCTAATACCCACAATCGATATCCGAGGCGTGCCAGTCGATTTGACCTGTTAATCGACAAGGATGATAAATTTGAATAAGATCTGAACGAGACGACAGCGATACGCCCGGACGTCAAAGCTCAGAAGGTATTCGATAACTGTTGAACAGATCAGACGAGACGACAGCGATACGCCCGGACGTCAAAGCCTGAATCGTGCTCGGTAGACGCGGAACCTGCAAGGTCGCCGGAGATCAAGTTGATGCAGCCCGCCGATTCTTGAAAGAACTCGTTGAAAAGGAAAAAGTACTGGTGACGAAGTCGTCGAAAAGTAGGTTGCTTGAAAAGTAGATAAAAGTAATAGATTTGTTGTATTTGATTGATTGTCTTTTTTACATTGCTTCTCGGTACATATTTATACCCTGGTACTATGAGTCCTAAACAGACACGACAAAGTATTACCTAAACAAGTCTTATCTCTAAAAAATAATGACTCGTACCAAGGTCGGACTCAAAAGTAAACTATTAAAATATTGGCATAAATATTGCCAGTTTCCTTATCCATTGCTTACGATGAAACC
>CM041634.1:416457-429944 GCA_023333625.1 Bothriochloa decipiens | reverse complement strand
AAGCCCCAAAGCCCCAAAGCCCCAAAGCCCCAAAGCCCCAAAGCCCCAAAGCCCCTAAGCCCCAAAGCCCTAACCCCTAAGCCCTAACCCCTAAGCCCTAACCCCTAAGCCCTAAGCCCTAAGCCCTTAGCCCTAAAACCCTAACCCCTAACCCCTAACCCCTAAGCCTAAGCCCTAAGCCCTTAGCCCTAAAACCCTAACCCTAAACCCTAAACCCTAAAACCTAAAAACCAAAAACCCTAGACCCTAGACCCTAGACAATGTAAATTTATGTTTTCTCGAATACACAAAAGATTTGCGCATCTTTGTATTTAAGTAGAAGAGAATGTTTTACATTGGTTACCGGGGTGGACACAAGATTTTAAACATGCCCTGCCACCCCGAATAGGTTACACAATGGATTACTCATGCACTAGACATCCTAGTTTTCGTGCCCCGGCCTCAATCCAAAGATCGGTGGAGTGCTTCATGGTGTTGAGGATCTGGTGGATGCTGGATTCGGCATTCCTGAAGCATCTTGCATTCCTCTCCTTCCAGATCTCCTATGCCACAAGGGCAAATAGGGTATCAGATCATTTTTTTATCCTCGTCGTGCCATCTCCGTCTCCACTGGTCTCACCATTGTCCTATGGTTTCTGCCCCGATCCTGGATGTAGCATCTTGAAGCAAAGCTAGGATAGACCACCATAGTTGACGAGAGAAGAAGCACGCAGAGATGATGTGGTCGATGGTCTCCAGCTCCTGGTCACAGAGTAGCAGTTGTCATATGCCTGCAGGCCGTGTCGATGCCATCGGTCCGCAATCCAGTGGCTTTTGCGGATGGCGAGCCATAGAAACATCCTCACTCTCAGGGGCGCCCAAGTTTTCTAGACCCTAGCACAACCCGGGATTAGGTGGAGGCCATCTGTAACGCTCTATATGCTGATCTAGCTATGTACTGCCCGTCGGCAGTCCACTTCTATATGATCTGGTCATCGGCGTCCATGAGGGCTGTTTTGGTCGATGAGGTGCCACAACCTTAGGTACTCCTGAGTGACTGACATGGAGATCGCCCCGGATATCTGTCACACCTAGGTCATTCCTCTCGGTCCTATATGGAAACCCTCAGCGACCGTGGTCACCCGAATTTGCCTACGGCCAACGAGCTACAATAGTGAGGGTGCAATGTCGCTCACCGCCTATCCATTGATCCACCTCTCTGTCTAGAAGATTGTGTTCCACCCGTTTCCAAGGATGGTGTATGTGGAGGCGCGGAAGAAGTCCTGCACTTCTCTTGTCACTTTGATCATCAGTTGTGCCCATGTGCATTCTTGATCCGACTGTTGTAACCACAACCACTGCGTCTTTAGGGAGATAGAAGAGAGGTGCAAGTCTAGGATTCCTAGAGCCCCAAGGTCTGTAGGCCTGCATGCCGTGGGCTATGCCACCATGCACTTTTCACGAATGGACCCCTCCTTCCTCATCCACAAGAACCTCCTACAGATGCAGTTGATCTCCTTGATTGACCAAGGCCGCAGACCGCCAGTGATGATCGTATATATCGGGATTGCTAAGATGATGAACTTTATCCAGATGAGTCATCCACTCTTTGCCATGAGCGACTCGTGGCACACCGGGAGTCTTACGGTGACGGACTCCATGGTGGATTGGATTCTGGCCTTTGGGATCTTCTTAGTGCTTGGCGGTAGACCCCAAGTAAGTGATGGGGAACTCAGAGATCTGGCAGCAAATAATGCCCTGGATAGCTTTGATGTCGACGTCCAAGGCATGAATCGGTGTGATAGAGCATTTGGTGAGGTTGGTCCTCAACCCAGAAGCGTCCCCGAAGGTCTGTAGGATCATCTTTATTGCCCTAGCCTCGGCCACACTCAGGTGCATGAAGATGATGATGTTGTCAGCATAGAGGATGTAGCGATGTTTGATGGCTAGTGTCCCAAGTGGTCATAGCAACCCGTCCTCAGAAGCTGCCGCCATCAGCTTAGCGAACACCTCCATGACAATGATGAAGAGCATGGGTGACAACAAGTCATCCTATCTGACTCCTCGTTGGTGTTTGATTGGCTCCCTGGCCTCCATTGATCAGGATGTGAGATGATGCCGAAGAGAGCAGTGTTGCAATACATCTATGCTAACAGTCATCGAACCTGAAAGCGCGTAGGGTGTCGAGCAAGAAGGGCCAGGCGATCGTGTCAAAGGCCTTGGAGATGTCCAGCTTGAGCAGCACTTTGGGGACCTTCTTCTTTCGCACGTGTGCCGCTGCACACTGGACAAAATTGAAGTTGTCGTGGATCATCCTGCCATGAATGAAGGTGTTCTGGTTGGGCGAGATGATGTCCTTCAATATTGGTGCCAATCTCATCGCCAACAACTTGGAGGCGAGCTTGCCAAAGCTATGGATCATCGTGATGGGCCTGTAGTCTGCTGGAGTGGCTGCATCTGCTTTCTTGGGTAGTAGGACTACTAAGGCATTTTGAGGCTGTGGAAGTTGTTACAGTCTTCGAAGAAGAGTGCATTGATCACCGCAAGCACATCCTCTTTGATGATTGACCAAGCTAATTTATAGAACACCCTCGTGAATCCGTCGGGGCCAGGCGCACTATCGGATGGCATGTCATGCACGACCACCTTCGCCTCATCCCCTGAGAATGGTAGATCCAGTGCTGACAGGTCCATTGGCACGATGCCAATTGCTGAGAAGTCGGTGGAGACCCCCGGGACTAGCGAGACCGAAGACGCGCTTGAAGTGCCTGTAGATGGCCTCCTCCATGTCCTCATGTGACATGCATACATCGCCGGCATCGTTCTTGAGACGGTAGATTGAGTTCTTGCGCTTTCTACCCTGAGTGAGCAGGTGGAAGTATTTTGTGTTCGCATCATCATCAACAAGGTAGAGAATCTTGATCTTTGTCATGCCATGGTTTGCTCTAGCGAGGCCAGGCCAAGGCTTTTGAGTTTTAGTTCTTTGTGTACTCTTGCTTTTCGTCCATTAAGGGCCTCTGCTCATAAACCTGGTCGAAGCACAGGATGAAGGCGCGCGCCATGAGAAGCTGTTCATGGATGTTCCCGATGCTTCTCAATGCCCAACGCTGCAGCTCTAGCTTGAGGTTCTGGAACAACACATCGAGCTATCTCAGGTGGTCGGTGATGTTCTGCGCGCAAGTCCATCACCTGACGACAGCTTCCTGGTACCCTACCGACTTCGACCAACATGACTCAAAGTGGAACTTGGGCGTGGAGTGGATGGACATGTTTGTCTGTAAGAGGAGAAGATAGTGGTCGGAGACGTCTGATGAGAGTGCCTGTAGGTGGCAGTCTGGGTGCATTGACTCCTAGTCAAGCAACACCAGTGCCCGATCCAGCCGCACCATCGTGGGCAACCGCCTCTCGTTGCTCCAAGTGTATCTGTGGCCATGCAAGTGGATATCCAATAGCTCCAAATTAGCCACCACCTGATGAAATCATGCCAAGTTCCTTCTGTTGATGGAGTCATTGTTCTTGTCTGCCTCATCGAGTATGAGGTTGAAATCTCTGATGATTGCCCACAGGCCGGTGCAGGCGTCCTTGATGGCCGAGAGCTCCTCGAGGAACAGCTCCTTGTCATCATCATCCTGAGGTCCGTACACCACCGTGAGCCACCAGGGCCCCTACCCAGGGTCTCCAGTGGCATTAACCCACACCATCGCTGAGTAACAACTGATGTGCACATCCAAGAAGTGGACATCCAGCTGTCTACCTGAAAGTAGGATCCCTCCCTGAGAACCATTTGCGGGAACAAAGACATAGTCAACAAAGTTCGTTCCTAACATTGATGCCACAAGGAACTGTAGTACAGATTGCAGTTTTGTCTGTACAATACACATGATATGTGGCCTCTTCTTTAGCACCATTATGCAAATGGAGTCCTGCTGGGCTTGGTTATTTAGCCCCCACGTCTTCTAGCATACAATGGTTGTGTTATCCATTACAACAATCAACGGTTGGTGGCCGGCGCTCATGCATGGTCCCCGCGGTGCCTCTACGGCATTGATGATGCTCCTCATCGGGGAAGAGCTCTCGCATGGCTTGAGCATCTCCTGGCCTTCCCTCGAACATCTCGTCCAACTACTGCCTCCCTTCTTCCGTCGGGTACGCTTGAATGAATCCCAGGCGCTGCATGGTGAGGACCTCGCCCCTGTTGTTGACGGGGACCTTGGAGAGCAGATTTGCCATGATGCATCTACTCCTGAGTAGTAGCTTAACGGAGCTTGAGTTGGACACCTAAGGTGACAGTAATAGAGTTGTTGCCTTTTTGAACATGCGCTTTGTGAAGTTTTTGAGGCATCCCGTGAGTGATCCGTCCTCAACTTCCGGTGGCATGTCTCTGGATGTCTCCACGGTCAGGCAAACTATCGACGTACTAAACTCGGGTGGTGTGTCGTAGGCATCGGTGTGGTCGAGGCAGTGGGCTGGAGTGCCTGGTGCTGCGCGGCTAGCCTCCTGGCCGGCCTTGGTTGGCCGCCCCTCGACGACTGCTGTGGCCAGTTCGGCCAATCATAGGGTAGCCCGGGGTCACGTTGTCCATAGCTGCATGTGGCTAGGTCATGCTCGGGATGGCTGACACGCAGGCCGGTGCATGGTCGATGTCTTTTGGTGCCTTTACGAGCGACGCTATGTACATGGGCAACTCCAGGATCCCCACCGAGTCACCCGTGCCAACAGGTCCCACCTCTGTAGATGCGTACTATGAGTTCAACGAAAGCTCACCCTCCTCCAGGCTAGCTCGGGTGACTCTAGGCTCCCCGCCGAGTCGTTCACACCGGCTGCCTCCTCTTCCACTACTTCTTGAACTTCTGGCGCATCATCCTCTAGCTCCACAAACCTGAGTTCCTCGATGGCCGCCGTTGGAGTGTGCTCTGGGTTATGGTCATTGCAGAGTCATGGCAGTGGCCCTTATAGCACTGCTACCCAGGTGTTGTAGAGGTCACGTTGACGCCACGACTGAGTAGGGTTCGTGTCCACGGCTGGCCTGGTGTAGCCTAAAGGCATGGCATGGGGGCTCCCACTCTGCTGCTGCTCCTACGAGTGGTCGGGTTCAGCGGGTGAGGCCGGTGCCACATCCCCCATGATCCTGGCCACTGCGGTCCCAGTTGATCTAGGTACGGCCACCCTGTCAGTGGCCTGGGTGGTGCCGGCCTGCGGCACCTTTGGTCGCCAGACCTGGATCCGTGGCTTGGACCATGGCCGGCCTTGGCTGCCACGCCGCCCCCTAAGCCATGGTCGAGTAGTGGCACTAGGCGCGGTGGCTTGAGCGCGCCATTGTGCGTCGACGTAGGTGGCGTGCTGGTCTGCACCCTGTGGTCCGGTGCGAGCATGCCAGACCAGCGTGCGTGCCACAGCAGCCGATCTGGCCACCCATTCATGGGATTTAGCCATGGGCCTATGATTGTTGCTAACGGTCCCTCCCTGGGATGCCGCTGTCTTGTTGGTGTTAGAGGCGACTACACGCCCCCGGCGCTGGCCGACGCTCCTTCCCCAATGATGGGTTTTGTTGTACAGGGTCTCGTCCAGGGTGTCCCTCTCGCAGGGGAAGCTGTAGTAGCGCACACCAGGCCCTCAACCAGGTGGTGGTCCATCGAAGTTGTCATCATTGTCTCTGCTGGTGTCTGAAGACGCAGGACCGCCTGGCCCATCCTATGAGGACGACGGGGGTTAAAGTCAGCCATGGCCCTCAGGTGGATTAGGACCTCATAGCCCAACATCCTCTTCTCCATGAGGGACAGAGGACCCAGGGGTGCCACCTCGTTCTCACCGATGCCCAACCAGCAAATCTGTGGGATGTAGCTCGGGCCGGCAGTCCACGCGGTGACCTTGAAGGTGATGTCATCGGCATTGATGGTGCCCTGCTCCACCTCCTGCACCTAGCATGTGGGTGAGAGTAGCTTGGTGGTTGTGTCCTCACACCACACATGCAGGGGTATGCCCTCGAGGACAAGGTTGACGCGGAAGCGGAAGAAGTTTGTCATCGCATGTTGGAACTGCGTCCATGGTTAGAACACGAGGGCCGTGTCAGCAAATGGCAATGGCACCCTTGCCATGATGCTGTCCCTATGCTCCTGGAAGGCACACAGGATGATGAACTTCTCAGGGAAGTAGTGCCTGACTGGAGCTCCTCCTACTGCACCCTGATCACGGCTGCAACTGCTGCCCGAACATTAGCCACCGCCACTACAGAGCCGCACTGTGGGTAGCCGACCAGGGAGAACTGGAGTTGTACCTCCACGGCATTGATCGCGGCGTCTTGCTTGATGTAGCACCAAGCTTCCCGTGGTCGGGTGCAAGGGTCCCACGGCCGTGCTAGCTCAGTGTCAGTGTCGACATCGGAGGACGGTGGCGGCGACAGTGTCGGGCCCTGTGCTCCAACTGGTGTCCCCGGCAACCATAGGGGTGGGGGTGGGGGTGGTGATCAACCCCCAGTGCTCCCCGAGGCAATGGGGTTGGGTCCCCTCTTGCGCTTGGGGGCACGACCGGCATCCACTCTCGAATGCTCAGAGGAGGAGCTGCTTGCTGCTGGCCTGGTGCAGTCGCGGGCCTGGTGGTTGTGGTCGTGGTAGTTCTAGCACCTCGGCTCCTGCTTGCACATGGCAATGTGGTGTCCCGTGGCCATGTAACTGAGGCATCTGCCCTCGACATCCCTCCGACGCTTGCCGGTGGCCACTAGCTACTGCGCGTTCCACTCTGGCCTTGCCGTCGCCGTGCACGTGCTGGCTTTCGGGGATGGTCTGTGGGTAGGATGTCCTACCAGCCCTCACGGTCGGGTGGGGAGGCCATGCGGCAAGGGCCAAGCCACCTATTTGCCAGGAGCCGTGACACTGGATTAGGCCCGAGGCGCTTGCACTACCTCTGATTCAAGGATCAGTGCTAGTTGCAGGCCCCTAACACTGTCAGATTTGGAACCGGCACTACCATGTCAACACTGATGTGGGAGGCAACATTAGTGTCAGGTCTTTTGACCTGACACTGATAGCCAAGAACACTGCCAGGCCGTATCACCACCCAGCAGTGTTCTACATAGCCATCACTGCTAGTTCAAGTTTCCACCGGTAGTGTTATGTTCAACAACACTGCCGGTTCAAGATACCACCCGGCAGTGTTCTTCCAAATTACACTGCCGGGTGGTAACAAGACCCGATAGTGTTATTTGGAAGAACACTGCCAGTTTGTAACTCGAACTGGCAGTGTTCTAAATCGCCAATACTACTCGATTGGTTAACAACCCAGCAGTGTTATTTGGAAGAACACTGGCGGTTTATAACTCGAACCAGCAGTGTTCTAAATCGCCAACACTGCCGGTGTTATTTGAAAAAACACTGCCGGGTTGTAACCCCACTCGGCAGTTTTCTCTTTTCGAGCACTGTCGGTCTGTTTTTAGACCCGGCAGTGATCTGTTGAGAGAACACTACTGGGTTGCTATGCAACCCGGCAGTGATATGTTTTTCCTATTTATTATTAGAAAATTATAAAATTGTTATTTTATGCATTTTTTAATTAATTTTTGGGAACTGATTGTAGTTTATAATCTAATCATACACGATACTATTAAACATTACAAGTGTCACGGTTCCAATAAAACCAAAGTATTTACATTACAAAGCTAGAACGAGATCAATCTATCTTCTTATTCTCTTGCCATCACCCTGCTCGCCAGAGTAGTGCCCTTATTGATCGAGAACATCCCTTTCTACGAGACCACCTCATCCATGATGAAGCCTGCTAGCGTGTCTTGGAATCCTCTGATCTCAGGTTCCAGCAGCCAGCCGACCTTCTCCTCCTTACGCTGTAGTTGAAGCAAGATGCATGATGTGTCAAAAGTGCACAGATTAAATGAGAAAGGAGACCCTAAATTAAAAAAAATACACAAGAAGGGAAGCATACACACCAGTTTATCTGATATCGGGGTTTGGCCGCTGATGAAATGGTACATTGCCCATATTACGTAGAACCCGCATTCGTTGTTCGTCTACCGCTATGCCAGAGTCGACAAGTTCATACGGTAGGCCTGGGGGATTCAAGGGCAGCAGTTTATCCTTCACCCTATCATACATATAAAGTTTAAAATACAAAATATTGGAATAGATATATGATATATATTATATATGAGATTAATAAAAAATAATATGCTATCAGGTTAATTAATAACTTACATACCCAGAACTTGGCGTAGGGGATCGACCATCTCAAGTGGTCCATTCTTGGAGTCCCAAACCTCGATACGTGATTCGTGAGGCTTGATATCCACGAAAACATAATGTCCCCTGCAAATCAAACACACAAATGTCCAAGTTCATGCATCAAATTCTTATAACATTAGTAACAAGATACACTATTAATAAATAATGGGAGCTAGAACGTACCCAATGTTGTAGGCCAGCAGAATGTCGGTTTTGCACAGTTTCAAGAAACTAGTCATAGCTTCCTCCACCATGGCAAACATATGATCAACCTTATATCCGTCGTTGCCTCCGCAGCTTTTCACGTGGACCTGCATTGGATCTAGGAATTCAACATAAAATAATTGGCGCTTGTCACAGAAACATGAAATCCACCTGCAAAAGCATGTGAACATGAGAAATATATATATGTGTTACAGTGTGAATGATAGTTTAATCAATGAAGACAATAATGAACTGGGTATAGGGTACGTACGGTGTCCACAACATCATCATTTGCATGTCGAGGTCATGCCTTTGGTAGAGCTAGAATAAGTCCTCATATAAGACCATATACCATAATTCACTGGAGTTGCAAAACCATGGTACATTGGGGACCACAATGATGTCGAAGCCATAGTACTTCTTGCCTATTGTGTCAAAAATGTAATATTCATGGAGCTGTCGCATGTTTGTGGATAATTCTCTCATTTCGCTATCTTTTTCCGTCATAGGCTTTCCAAGTTCGAACTTGTACGCGACTTCCACCATCTCAAATTCCATGTCGGCAGTATACTGTAGCTCAGCCATGTGAAGGTCGAAGTTCATATTATGTTCCAACAACCTATCTATCTCCCACTTTCTTTTCTGTAACTGCTCGCGGACCCTTTGTGTATTGAGAGGGTGACTGTCCTGCCACTCGATGTCCTTGACTTTCATCCACTTGGGAAAATTAGAAATCCTATGGAACCAAAAACTGCACGACTGCGCGCATTGAACACTGTGCCTATCGGAGCCCTCTGTGTGCTTCACATCATCTAATGACCTCTTCTATTTCTTATTATCTACTGAGGCAGACGACATTCTTGGCTCACTGCTAGGGTTCTTCTTAGCACCACCTCTGTTTTGTCTCTGGGTTATTTGACGAGAAGAGGCATGTGTACCCTGACTTTGAGCTTTTTCTGCTAGAGCCTTTTTATAAGGAGGCTGTGAATGTGAGTTGCTCTGAGGTGGCGGTGGCAGTGGAGGTGGCAACTGTCATGGTGGCAGTGCAACAACATGATCATGTGACGATGGAGGTGGTGATGGAGGTGGCAACTGTCACGTTGGTGGTGCAACAACATGAGCATGTGACGATGAAGGTGGCGGTGATGGTGCAACATGAGAAGAATCCTCTACCCGAAGTGAGGGCGAGGGGGCTGCATGACAAGGCGAAGAAGTATGAGAGTCATCTCTGGTCCCCACCGGTGACCACTCAGCATCATCCTCTTCATCTAAGGAGGCCTGGTGATCAAGCTTAATGAAGCGCTTGCAATAGGCCACATGAGCTCCCCTGTGCTGACAAAGATACGGCTTTTCTACCAATATAGGGTGCTCAATCATTATTTTGTTATACTTCCTCTCAAGTATAATGTCAATGCTAACGTGGGCATAGCCTTGTGGAATGGCTCGACCATTAATGTTCCCACCTTCGGTAGGCCAGGCCTGCCTGGTAGCCACTTTGTCTGTTGTCCACATCTGGCAAACGTACAGCCTGACATTAACAGGTCTAGTGACATCATCCATTGGATGAGGTGCATTCGCCTCAAAGTCATCCATAGGGGTCGAGCCACAGCTACTACGACCCCTCTCGGTGGGCTTGCAATAATAGCATTGTCTTCGTTCACTGTAGGAGGAGGTAGAGGAGGAGGACCTGCTTGTCCCCTTTTGACCATCAGTCATCGTTGTGGCGACCATTTGATCAACTCCACATTTTAAATTATCCTCCATCTCCTTGAACTGCCTCTCTTCCTCTGCTTGTCTTTGCGCTTTTACCCTCATGTGTTTACGGTATGAGTTGGTATCATCCTCGAATGCTGCAGACCAAGGATAATTATCGACTCCTCTCATGTGGCCCGGGTGCTCCTTGTTACCTAGTACCTGGGTGAGCACGTCATTCTCCTTGTCCAAAACACAGTGCCCTACTCTCACCTCCTGGTATGCTGCTATCATCTTCTGGATGATCTCATCAATTAATGCTGAACTAGTGCTGTTAGCAGGCACTGATGGATTGTTCCGGGTCGAAAGGGTCCTATTCGGGCCATGGCGTGCCCCCTAGCCATGCTGTAATACATGGATCTGGGGACCCAAGAGACGGTCTCTAGCTCAATTCCTTGTTATTGGCACTTAACAATGTCCTCATCAAACTCTGGTAGCTTACCGGGGTAGCCACGCGAGCCAAGACAATGAGGATTATTTGATTTATGAAAGTTCACCATATTTTTTGCACTCAGTTCTTGAGCCTCCTTGGATAGCTTATATTCCTTGAATGACTCCCAAAATGGCTTCTGCTTCTCATGCTCTCCTTTTTTCTAATTTGGTTCTATATTCATTTTGATATACTTCCTGTTCAAGTCTTGCTTGAAAGTCCTGAACATTATCCCCATGTTTGATATGGATTTTTTTTATGACTTGGTCCTCATTAGTGTCAGGTGGGAAAGTGAAATATGGTTTCAACAACTTCCACACATTCTCCTTCTCTGCTTTCGAGACCTTCCATTCGACAGTCAGCTCATTCCCAGCCCAATGTCTATACATAATAGGGATGTAGTCCCTAACAAGGATCCCCATGATATTCTTCCATTTTGTCACTGATTGCAGCAGGCCCAATGGCTCCCCTGTTTGGTCAAATGCGTCTATAGTGTGCATTTTTGCCGGTTGGAAGCAGTGAGGCTCCTCGCTTTGTCCTAGGCCTATTGGTACCCGCGCTATCTTGCGCATTGTTGCTCGAACCCTGGCGAAGACACAAAACAAACCAATATTGATGAGGTGCTAGCTTACGTAATTAGCATGTTAGCCTTTCTTATTTATTAAGAACTAATTATATACCTCTCCTTCAATCGCCGGAGTTCATGGAATATTGAGCCATTTGGAGGGGCTAAATTCCTCTCCTGAACTGCCGAGGTTCCCGTCCCAGGGGCTCCCGTCTAATCATTCTGATTAGGTGCTTGTTGTGTTTGGTTTGCCAAAGTTTGTGGGGAACCCGTCCCAGCATTCCCCTGTGATGTTTGTGGCCTCCTGCCAAGTGGGTGATGGGACATCTGGCTATGTGTAGTCATGGCTATGGACATGGAGGATTGGCTACTGGTAAGTGATGCAAATACTACTATTCAATCATATTTACCCAACCAGTGATGCAAATACTACTATTTGATCATAAAATACAAATTAAAATAGTTATTTAGTCCACAAACTAGTAGTATTTTGATTCAGACTTCTTCATTTATCAATCAGAAATATTTTAGACACTTGAATTAATTTCCAAACAATAGTTTTAGACAAACAATTAGTAAATTAAAAGGACATTCCTAGCATTTCCTAGCATCTGTGTGAACAAAAGGACATTCCTAGCATTCCTAGCAAATAGTAATGAAAGCATTCCTAGCAAATAGTAATGAAAAAATTTACATGTGTGAAGAACAACAACAAAAACAATAGTAGTAGTGGTGGGAGCAATGAAATAAAGCATTGCTAGCATCTGCAGAGCAAAAGAGCTAACCTTGCTCTAGGCTGACCTTGCTTACCTTGCTCTAGGCTGAGGAGGACGAGGGGCATGGTTGACATCGTGGATGAGGAAGATGAGGGCTCAGATGCCACTCTAGGCCTAGAAGACGATGGCACCCACACTACACACAAAACCACAGACAGGTCACTGTGCGCTCCACATTGGCAAAATGTTGAACACCTTAGGGGCGTTCCAGGGGTGGCGCTCACCGTGAATAGTGGCATCCCCTGGCCTGTGCTCCTGAGTTCGCTGTGTGAAGCTTTCCATTGAGTGACCTGTAGAGCTTTGAGGCCTCACCTGAGATGGTCAGAGTCGTGGAGCACCAGAGATGGCGGGCAGGTGTCCAGTGGCGGTGGCACAGCGTGGAGGACCAGGCGTGGAACAAAGTGGGGCGATCGATGGCGTTGAGTGGGTGCCTTATAGTCGCGGGGTGCACGGCGAGGCACGGTCACTGCCGTGGAGGAAGAGGAGGGCGCAGAAGCGGCGGTCGGCGGTGGCGGTAGAGGCAGCGGATGCCGACGTCGTGGGTGGAGCATTCGAACAAAGTGTACACGAACTAAAAGATTGGAGGAATTTTCCCCTCCGCGCACTGGCCTTATATACTCCAGGCACATCAGTGCCGGGTGGCAATACCACCTGGCACTGATGAGGGTCATCAGTGCCGGGTGACAATACCACCCGGCACTGATGAGGGTCATCAGTGCCGGGTCGTTATCCCACCCGGCACTGATAAGCCTGATACGTAGTTGGGCCAGACCCATCAGTCAAAGGTTAAGTTGTTTTTACTCTGTGGTTCTTTTGATATCCTACAACTAGCAGCGGTTAAGGCATGCCTGTTTGGCCCCCGAGACCCAGCTTCGAATCCTGGCTCTCCAAATTTTTGCTTTTTCGGTTTCTTTTAGATATTTGACCAGAGCGGTTAAGAAAATTTTGAATTCTATCCTTTCGATGTCCTACTACTAGCGCAGCGGTTAAGGCACTACCCTATGCACCCTGAGGCCCAGGTTCGATTCCTGGTCTCTAATTTTTTTTCATTTTATTTTTGAAATTTCACTACCAGTTAGAAAAAAAACCGGCAGTGATGGAGTTTATCACTGCCGAAATTTAACAGAAAATCGGCAGTGATGATGCCCATATATGTTGGTTTACAATAAACCCCTTTTGTAGCACTAATAAATAGGAAACTTGTATATTCCTACGTCAAAATGGCTTGAATTTTTTTGCCAATCTTATACACCTAAATTATGGTCCCACAGATGGTATGGTGCCTTTTTGGTAATTATTTTTATTATTATATTTTTCTTTGTGCATAGTGAGGCACACTATGATGAATTATAGATTGAAAAAATGATAATTTTGCATCAACATCCATAAAAACTTGTCTCCTAGGGCACATGAGACCTTTTGGAAAAGTTTGGCACCATTCTAGATCTTTTCAGGGGTGGCCTCAGTTCAAACTATAATTACTCGGTGAATTCGCGTGGAAATTCAATTAAACTGGAGAAAGTAGCAAAACAATCCAGAAAAATCTCAAACTT
>CM041634.1:393892-416057 GCA_023333625.1 Bothriochloa decipiens | reverse complement strand
TTGGTTCCTGCTTCATATGTGGCATGTGAATTCTAGAGAAAAAGTTTAAGACCAATCCAACGCCAGAATGTATATGAACCATAGAATCCCTAAGAAAGTAAGTGTATAGTCATGCTTCGATGAAAGGTTTCGTATACCTTCATGAAGCATGTAGAATCCGACTACGTCGAGTACCTTTGTGAAGCATGCTAATGGCCACAGACATGCATGCACCTAGTGACACATATTATTATTTAATCTTGAGATGTTGATGAATGCTCAATTTTTTAAGAAAAATTTATATATGTTTTTTATAAAGGTAATTTAATTTTAAACCACCATATATATAATGAAAAATAGGGAAATATTTATATAGCTATAATACAGGATTACAAGATAATAAAGAGATTCAACATCCATGTGTATCAACACATTATAATTTGACCACCTCAGTAGGATTATTCTAGCATCCTTTGGTCAAACAAGCGCCGAGGTGGTTATGAGTTGTGCCCGTTGAGATGATCAAGGAGCGAATACAAAAACTCATGCCTGAGGGCTCCTTTTTGCCCTTAGCTGGTGAAAACGTGCATCGCGCCCTCCGTCGGCCGGGCACCATCCTGCGGCGGCTCGAACCGCACCGGCAGGTACTCCTCAATGGGGCAGTTGAAGCACGACCCAGAGAAATGTGCGACCAGCTCATGCATAAATACCATCGCCTCATAGTACAAACACCGCCCTAGGAAGAAATTGCAGAGAGCACACTGACGAGATCTCTCCAGTGCAGAGGCAACCATAGCGGATGAGACCATGAATATCATAGCACCTCAGATGAACACATGCCACTGGAAGATTGTACATTCAAGGAATGAATGTACTATCTACAGCATACATGATTCACATCGGCCCAGAGAATTCAGCTCGGTGGATAGCTCTGTCAACCTGGCCGGGGACCCCAACATTCGGCTTAGCTCATCTTCACTAGCATTCTTCTAGCACCTCTTATGTGCACCATTTTGGTGGACTACTATGACGCATGACAATATCTGTATGTGGAGGGCTTTCTCCCATGGAGAAGCCATGTATTTGGAAAACTATCAAACACAGAACCAACTTGAGAAATAAGCAGGAAAAGGATCACAAACTCAGGTACTTGCTAGCTAATGTCATGGAGAGGCTCCAAGCATGATGGCTAATTTATAGGCCCCCTGTCGTGGTAGGTGGGAGCAATGCTCTTGCTGTGGTGATTAGAGGGAGCACACCTCTATGCTAAGTTGGAAATGAGAAAAAAGAGATTCAACATTACTACCGGTTTGACACAGAAACTGGCAGTGAAAATGGAATCACTGCCAGTTTGAACTATAAACCGGCAGTGATGTATCCCATTCCTGCCGATTGTTGTTTGAAACCAGCAGTGATGGGCCTCCAATGACATTTTTAAAAATCGAGCCCTGCTGCGGCAGGTCAGAAGCGATCGGTGCGGCAGGCTCCTGTTGCTTCCGGCCTACAGCAGTGGGCTCAGGAATCCAAGCCAGGCGAGCAGCTTTTTTTAATAATATATTTTATGAAAAAGAACTGCAATTCAAATAATTCAAGAAAAAAATAAATTATCTACCATCTTATTTAGATAAAGCACATGAGTACAAGATAAAATAAATAAAAGAAAATTACATATACGATAACAAAGACCTTACACTAAAATTACATATATGATAACAAAGACCTATTTTCACACAGATCAATGTTACCACCATGAGTATCAACACATTATAATTTAACCACCTTAGTAGCTCTCTTCTAGCATCCTAATGTCGAAGTGGTTAGGAGCTATGCTGGTTGGAGGCAATCAAGGAGGCCGCAAAGAACTCATGCCTGAGCGCGCCTGCCCTTCTTCTTCTTGGTTCGAGGCTGTCGGCGGGGTAAGAAAATGTATGACCTCTTCCGGCTTGAAGAGGAAATACCGAGCCGATGTGGAATGCAAGCACATATGTGCAAGCACAATCCAGAGCCTCACTGGAGACCCAAACATTCGGCATTGCTCTATCAGTAGAATTCTTCTAGCACCTCTTGTGTGAACCATTGTGGTGGACTACGATGCCTAACAATATCTGTATGTCGTGGGCTTTCTCCCATAGAGAGGACATATTTGCAAAAACTAGCAAGCTAGAGAACTAAGCTACACAACTAAGCAGAAAGGAGAGTTGGGAAAATAAACACAAGTAGTCATGCATATGCACCCTGGCTATGTGCCATATTTATAGGAGAGCTGGTATGGTAGGTGGTAGCAGTGTAATGTTGTGGTGGTGGGTGGCCAGAAGTTTCAAATTGTGAAGAAACACAAATAATATAAAAAAGGAAACATCAGTGCTGGGTCCAAATTGTTAGTTGCTAAACTACCATCTCGCCTGGGTCCAAATTGTTAGTTGCTAAACTACCATCTCGCCCTGCATGACTCATCAGTGCCGGGTTGTATTGACACCCGGCACTGATAACCTTCATCAGTGCTGGGTTATATTTGGACCCGACACTGATGTTCTTCATCACCCGAGACGTCGTGGGAAATTGATGCCATGGGGAAGTGGTAGCACCAGTTCCATGGCTTCAGTCTTCCTCGCCATTAACTCCCCTGGGAGAATGAGGAGGTGCTGGATCGGTGTCCCTGGCCTATTTAAACCGGCCAGGTTGATCACCGATCAGCCCTCCTATCTTCTTTCACCCGATCATATCGTCGTCTTCTTCCTTCCTTCATCCGATCCACTTGATCATCAATGCCGTCCGCCGGTGGCAATGAGGACGGATGGGGCAACAGGGCCCGCCGCTACATCAATGCGTCCTTCTCATCCTCCAGTGGCGGGCGCCATCTCTAGTCGCAGGCGAACCAAATGCTGGCCCTGCACTCCCAGCTCGCCGATGAGCAGCGCTGGCGCTGCTCTGCCAAGTTGGAGGCCCTCCGTCTGTGGGAGAGGCTGCATGCCAAGCTTGCGGCCCGGGCCGCTGCTGAGGAGGAGACGGCGGAAGTTCGCCGCTAGCTCACCACGGCTAATGCCTGTGTGGCGGCGCTGGAGGACGGCCATGAGGATCCTTGATCCACATGGAGCGCGCGGTGGTGGAGCGCGGCGGCGCACGCCAACCCTTCTTTTTTTATATTATGTAATATATAATTAACAATTATATTATATATATGTAATATATTATTAAGTATTATTTTTTATTATATGTAATATATATTATATATAAGAAACATTCGTGATGTTTCGTCATCAGATTCCTATTTTTTGAAATAATGTTTTTTATTGGCGTATTTAAACACAGACAAAAATTGAGACAAAAATCTATGCAGTTAAAATAAAATGGAGACAAAAATGTGTGCAATTAAAATAAAATCGAGACAAAAATGATTGCAGTTAAAGTAAAATGGAGACAAAAAATCCATGTCACCTTTTTTAAATTAAAAAAAATTACGAGCAGTTTCATCAGTGCCGGGTCGGATTTACATCCAACACTGATGACCCTTATCAGTATTACCAATAGGCACTGATATGCCAGAGATGATTATGCGTCAAGTCATCAGTTATAGGTTAAGTTATTTTACTCTGTAAGTCTTTCTATATCGTACTATTGGCGCAGCGGTTAAGGCACTAAGCCATGGCCCCTGAGACTCAGGTTCGACTCCTAGTCCTCCCAAATTTTTTTTCTTTTCATTTTGTTTTTGAAATTTGACTGTGGAAATGCTAAATAAATTATAAAACAAATCCTTACGTCAATATTATATTTTTAAAATATTCTTAAATAGTTGGTACCCAATATTTTATTTTTTAATTATTTAAATTGAACAACTTTAAATAAAAGGGTGCTCAATTATAAAGGTGCATAGAATATATATATATTATAGATTTAGTGCAAATAACTGATACAAGATGCGAATAATGATAACATATAGTGAACAAACAACAAAGTAGGTAGGATTCTTACAGCAGATTCTTCTAACTATTTAGGTCTTTGTTCTGGACGAACTATTATGGCCTCATCATGATCGGTCCGTATGTAAGCAGGTTCTTCGCCCTCTTCAAGGATAGATAGGGTTATGTTTCCCCCGACCGGAGACATTTCCTGATATCCCCTGTAGTCTTCTTCGTCGGTCACTCCTTCGACATCGACAATCTTTCTTTTTCCTTCTAAGACTACCTGTAACCATCCTTTCGTCTTGCTGTCTCTTGCATAGAAGACTTACATAACACCTTTCGCAAGGATGAAAGGGTCATCTCTGTGCGCGGTCTTTGTGAGATCAACGAGAGTGTACCCTTCAATCTCAATGGTTATTGCTGAATCCCGGACCCACTTGCAGCAAAAAAGTATGGGCCTCAAATGACCGTAGTCTAACTCCCATATCTCCTCTATGTAACCATAGTACGACCCCTCCATGTTGCCTTTTCCATCGTGGGCATCGAAATGAACACCACTGTTTTGGTATGTGCTCTTTCCATCTTGCTTTTTAGTGTAAAATGTAAATCCATTGATTTCATACCCTTGGTACTGATGCAACATGGTCGTAGGTCCTCTGGCTAAGATTTCCAGCTAAGAACCTGACGGGAATCTTGTTTGAAGCGCTCGGCATTGCATCCAGTCAACAAATTCCTCATGTTTCTTCTCACGCCAAGCCGGCGACTTGCCCGGATAAGAACATTGGATCTCTTCCTTGTGCTCCACAATGTATGGCATCACATCTTCAGCTTGTTGTAGAACAGCGAATTGTGCCTAACGAAAAGAAACATGATCCCTTACTCCACAAGATCTGTCACCGATCGTTCCTTTGCCTGATAGTCTTCCTTCATGACGAGATTGTGGAATTCCGACCCTATTGATGTCCATATAATATGAGCAGAACTCAATGGCCTCCTCCGTTGACCATCCTTCTACCATGCCCCCTTCCAGCCTGAATTTGTTCCGAAAATACCTCCAAAAAACTTTCATCAACCTTTCAAAAGGGAACATCTAATATAGGTACATTGGGCCAAGTGCTCTAATCTGTTCAACAAGATGAACAAGCAGATGCACTGAGAGATCAAAGTAGGTCGGTGGGAAATGCATCTCAAGTCTACAGAGAGTATCGATAATGTCCTCCTATAGCTTGTCCATTTTGGACACATCAATGACCACTTTTGAGATTGCATTGAAGAATGAGCATAGTTTTATGATTGGGTCCCGAACCTTTTGGGGTAGGACACCACGAAGCGCAGCTGGGAACAGTTGAGTCATAATGACATGGCAGCCGTGGGCCTTCATACAATTGTAGTTAAACTTGTGTTCACTCTTGTTGACTAGCCTGGGCGGGTTCACAGAGTAGCCCGTCGGGACCTTGAGTTCATCGAAGAAGGTTATGAGCATATCCCTTTCTTCATTTTTCAATGTCGATGATGCAACAGGAAGTTTAAACTGGCCATCAGGTTGCTTGATGGGATGCAGCTCCTTCCTGAGTCCCAAGTGTTGCATGTCCTGTCGTGTTTCCAGTGTATCCTTCTCTGTACCCCCTATGTTCATCAAGGTGTTAAGCCTGTGGAAGCACACATTTTTAGTAATGTGCATGGGATCAAGACAGTGGCGCACACTCAGATGCTGCCACTAAGGCAGTTTCCAAAAAATAAAATTTTCTTCCATGGACTAGATTCAGGCGCTGCTACTGCCCCATCCCCCTTCCCAAGGACATATCAAAGAGTGTTTAATTCTTTCAGTATATGTTTCCCATCTCGATATTTTGGAGGCAGACGGTGGTCAACTTTCCCATTAAAATCCTTCTTGTTCCTACGGTAAGGGTGATTCCTACGTAGGAATCTATGGTTTCCCATGTAAATCATCTTATGATTTTTTGGCAAATATATGGCATCTGTCTCATCCAAGCACTCGACACACCCAAACTACCCTTTTGTCCTCTCTCCTGACAAGTTACCTCGCACTGGAAGGTCGATGATTGTAGTGATAAGTACTCCTCTGATCGTTACGTGTTCCTTTTTGTATCCATCCCAGACATCCAGAATACCTTCCTCAAACATCTGTACTAGTTCTTTGATCACTGGTTCTAGGAATGTATCAATGTCATTCCCAGGCTGCCTTGGCCCTTGGATCAGCAATGGCATTTGGATGTACAACCACTTCATACATAGCCACGGAGGAAGGTTGTATACAATGAGCGTCACTGGCTAGGTGCTATGTTTGCTTCTAATCTGGTCAAAAGGATTCATCCCATCTGTGCTCAAACCAAACTAGAGGTGCCTTACATCTCCACTGACTTTGTCATAGCACATAGTACTAACCGTCCTCTAGTCCTTTCCATCGGCGGGGTGCCTCGACATTGCATCCTTCTTGCACTCATCGCCATGCCAGCGCAATAGCTTGGTGAACTTTTCACATGCAAACAGCCTACATATCCATGGAGCTAGAGGGAAATACCAAACAACCTTTCTAGGTCCTCCTCTAATCTTGCTATCATCAGTTGACGGCCCATCCTTGTACCGTGGAGTTTTGCACATGGGACACTTATCCAACATTTTGTATTTCTCTCCATGGTACAGTATGCAATCATTGTAACATGCGTGGATTTTTTCAACCTCTAGACCGATTGGGCAGACCATTTTCTTGGCTAGGTATGTATTCTCTTCCAACTCAATTTTTGCTGGGAGGAATTTTCTTATTATATTTAGCAAGTCATCGAACCCTTGATCGCTCACCCCGTTAGAGGATTTGTACTCTAACAACATGATGTTGTCTTCCAGTTTGCTCAGCTAACAGTGTTCATGCGTCGTATTTTGGCATCTTTTTTCATGACCTCTAGCTTCCTCTTCTGTTTCTCACTGAGAAATCCATGATCTGCATGTTCTAGCATCTGAGAAAGCCCATCATAATGAACTGTGTCATCAGCTAACGTATTCGTCCACACATCATTAACAATTTGCTCATTCCTAATAGCCGCTTAGAGGGCTACTCTGGCATGGGCACATCATCAATGTTTTCTGGCGGTGCATTGTGATCAACCTCCCCATGCTTAGTCTAAATAGTATAGTTTGGCATGAAACCTCTATGAATCAAGTGTGACCGTATGTGCTTAACGTTTGACCATGCCAACCCATTCTTGCAATCTACGCAGGGGCAGAATATTAGGTTTCCATCCATAGCATTGGCTTGGGGGACGGTGACAAAGTCGCGGACGCCATCCATGTAACGGTTGTCCGATTGGGGCATACCGTACATCCACGCTCGATCCATGCCTTTACAAAAATAATATTTAGACATCCATCCACATACAAAGTAGTTCTACACAGAACTATATCAGTCTCCCATCTTCCAAGAACAATTATATATGTGACTCCATGCGATGAAAAATTGGTGACACTAGTTATAGAACACCTAACATTGTAGATATATAATCATGAACATCAATCTAGCTTGAGACAATGCTTTGGTCATCAAGCATTGGTCATCAATCAAGATATTGTAAAAGAACATATTTGTCCATACAAACCGACCTCAAGGAAAATCATTTTACGGGGCTGTTCTTAGATGTCTTCCTCAAAATCTAACCAGAGAGTGGTTGTCTTGCCTACAATGGAGAAACGACAATCCATAATCACCATATGAAGTAATGTAGCCATCATAGCAATGGTAATTAAGCAACAAAATCAATGGAGTTCATGCATTGTAAGTTGCTACGTGTACTAACTTAAAGTAAGAAGATCATGCCCATTGCTCAAAATCCAAGAGTTTCACGGGGAAGAGCGACCACAACAATGGAGGACTAGAGCAAATTGCGAGCCCTCCCTGGCTACATTAGCACAAACAATCCATAATCACCATGAAGCAATGTAGCCATGGTAATTAAGCAACAAAACCAATGGAGTTCATGCAACATTAGTTGGTACGTACCTTAATGCAAGAAGATCATGCCCATTGCTCAAACTCCACTGTTTTGCACAGGGACCAGTGACGGCAACAATGGAGGACAGGAGCAAATCATGAGCCCTCCCAGGCTGTGTGCTCTGTTCTGGAGAGAGGAGGGAGAAAAGTGCCGGTTCCTTTTACAAACCAGCACTGATACAACAAATTAGTGCGGCATGGTAACCCAAGCCGGCACTGATATAACAGATCAATGTCGGCTTGTGTTACCACCTGGCACTGACATGCACCCATATCATTGCCGGGTCATAGCTTGGCTCAGCAGTGATAGGACCATATCACTGCCAGTTCGTAGCTTGGCCCGGCAGTGATAGGCCCATATCACTGCCGGGTCGTAGCTCGGCCCGCAGTCAACTCCCTGTTTCTTTGTCTCCCGAGCCATCGTGGGAAACCAATGAGGGCTTCCCCAGGCTTGGGAAGCTGATAAGGTCTCCATGGGGAAGCGGCGGCGTGATGGTCTCCATTACTTCCTCTGATTCACACGGAGGCAGCCGAATGGCCTTCCCTAGCACGGGGTGCTATTTAAATAGCTCCCGGCCGCCTCCTCTACACACTCCTCCTCGCCGGCGCCCGATCTTCTACCTCCACTGCTCCTCGCCATTTTTCCACCGCTCCTTGCCATTCCACTGCTCCTAGCTCGCAATCTCACGGAGGATGATCAACCCCAACTTTGCCTCCTCTTCCGACAGTCGTGTGCCGTCGACACCAGTGAACCAGATCACCGGTCTACGCTCAGCTCGCCAACAAGCGGCGCTGGTGTAGGGCTGCTGAGGCGAAGGCCCACCGTCTGCACCAGGTGCTACAGGCCGAGCAGGCGGCCCGCGCAGCTGCCGAGGCGGAGGCAAAGGCGTTCCGCCGCCAGCTCTCGGCGTCGGACGCCCGTGTGGCGGCGTTGGAGGCCAGCCATGAGGACTGAGGCCTCCACACGGGGCACCGGTGGATGGCGAGGTGGCGGAGAGCGGCGTCGACGATGACGGCGTTGCTCTTTTTATTTATTATTAGTTTATTTATTATATATGTAAGAAATCTATTATTATCTATATGTAATGTAGAATCAAATACATATATATAATATATATATATGTAATTTTGTGTTATATTTGTAATATTTAAGTTATTATTGAGAAAAATCTATTATCAGATACATATTTTTTGAATTTTTTTGACTCAACAACACGAACAAAGTCGAACCAAATGATAAAAAAGAACAAAACCTAACCAATATACATTGACAAAATCACGTAACTCTTTAATAAAAAATAATTTTGTAAACCTGTGTCGCATTGATAACTGCCGGGTGGTCACACAACCAGGCATTAGAAACAACAAATCAGTGCCGGGTTGTGTCACCACCCGGCACTAATATCTTTTGCAAAAAAAGAAAATCCACGAACCTGTGTTGCACTGATCAGTGCCGGTTGGTGACACAACCCGGCACTGAAAACAATAGATCAGTGCCGGTTTGAGTCACCACCCGGCATTGATATGTTCACTGCCGGTTGGTAACACTGACTGGCAGTGATGTAGACCTTCAATGCCGGGTATTCGACTTCCTCGATCAGTTTTCTTATTGTAAAGTTGGTTTCACTACTGGTTCTATAATTTCCGGCACTGATGTTGCCGGCACTGATCCATGAATTTATAGTAGTGCTGTGAGCCGTCGCACACGTAGGCTCTGGGACAAGGCGCCTATGAGCCAGTGCTCTCGCGGCTGGTTTAGGCCCGATGCGCAGCCGCGCGTTGGTCCTCGCGGGGGGCTCGGCGTTGTCAGCTCACAGCTGCCTCGGGATTGTATATGACGGGATTGTATCGTCACAAAATGAGTCATAGGAAGTGTTTGAACCACGTTCTAGGAGACATTTTATGGCGTTCATTAGGTATTACGTGATGCCCAAATTCGCTAATATATGACACAACAATCGTCATCAAAGGTCAACCATATGTGATGAATTCTATGACGCCAAACAAGCGTCACAAAAACTACCTTAAATAGGGACCGCACGGGACGACAACGACATTCTGTGACGCATTGACTGAATATTATGTGACACTATTTAGTGTCTTAAAAAAGAACAATAAGTGACAGCACAACAATCCGTCACAAAAGGTACCACATTTTGTGACCATATTTTCGTCACGCGGTACATTTAGCGACGGTCGTTATATGATGATCATTGTGATGGTGATATTTCGTCATAACATACTTTCTATGACTAAATCTGTAGTTTACATGACAGTTTCTGTTTGTCATACAAACCCACAAATCTTGTAGTGGGGCCGGTCATGCCGTCGTCGGGAGAGCTGGAACCCACGAACGGAGTAGGATTGGGGTGCCGTCCGGACAAAGTCTTCGGTGGGGCGCGTCCGGGCTCTAGCGGAGCTGGCATTGGGCAGCCTTGTTGCTAGTCACCAGCGAGTGTCACATTGAGGATCCCAAGCAAAAGTACCCGTGATCCATCTCATCATCTGTGGGAGCACCGAGCACAGGAATGTGTGTACTGCTGGTGTGGGTGAGCTACTAGCATTCTAGCGTGCAAGATGGTCCGGCAAAAAATTTAGGCACGCATCATCTGCAATAGGGTGGGCAGATGAGATCATCTTTTGGGTGATGAGCTAGCTAGGAGAGATGGAGCCCCACGGGCAAGCGTTTAAGAGATCACACATTTATCCGGAGGAAATTAAATAAAATAGGTAAATATAATTTTTCTTGTGCAATAATGCATGTGTGCCTTTATTATATTTTACTTATGTTATTATTATTATTATTCTAGTAATAAGTGTAATAATAAATGGTACCATATTTTTGTGCCGGGCTGCCTATACACATACAAAACTGTGTAATTAAGGTGATTTTTTTTGACAGTGCCTCTTCAATGAGCACATGCAGAGCAAAAACAACATTTTCTATCGCCTTGCCATTGTCGTCTTGATACTATTTTCTTTTTCCATTTTTTAAAAGTTACTTCAGCAAGTTGCGTCTTGCTATATATATCATGTGTATGTATATCTGTCATTTCTTATGACCACTGACACCGTACAAATTCACCATGCCCTGAGTCCATCCAAGCTTATACATCGATCAGCCAGTCTCACCTATACGCCGCCTCTGTACCCTTTTGCACCTTGATGTGCATGCTTTAAAAACTGGCAGACTACTCATTTTCTAGCCCAGAAGCACACAAGGTCCTTAAACATTTTCTCTTCTTTTTGCCTTTTGCACCTAGAACCCTTCCTTCTCTCATATTTCCTTTCCTTTTCTCATCTCTTCATAAAATCATGGAACTTCTCAGTGCCGATCCATGCTACGAACAGATCGGACACCATAGGCTGGCAGAACATTTTAGGTGGTAGAAAATTTTAGGTGATAGAAATTTTGCCTTTTTGTTATTAGGTATAAATTTTGTAATGACAGTGACATTTATAACACAAGTTAATATTGATAATAAATAACAGTGTTGTCCTATTAAACCTTTATCGATATAAATACAATTTGGTATATTTTTTCCTCAATTACAAGGTGCATAATTATTTAGATGTAAATATATCATAAGTTCAAAACTTTAATTTTATGTAATACCTATGTGTTTCTATGACTCAATATCGACCTTTGTAGATTTTTTTGATACATCATATCAACCTCTTAACTTTTTTTCAATATGTAAAGGATTGATCTGTTTGCCAATAATTATGACGAGAGACCTCTCTTGATCTCTGACACCACCGTCCTCTTCTGGGATTAGATTTCATGAGACAATAATCTGTCAAAATTTCAGTTGGAAGACCTAGTTTGGTTTTGGGTAATTGATGAAACCTAGTTGCTAACTTTTACTCTTAGTGAATCATGAGATAGGTTGCAACACACTAGAAGATGGAGCATGGTGGCTAGGATGGAGAAAGCCAGAAGATGGTGATCAAGCTCCAACTTGGAAAAGAAGAAAGAGAAAAACAAAAATGGACTCAAGGCAAAGGTGATACGATAGGATTTTCTTCTTAGCAATCAGGACATCATATATAGAAGGCGTGATTGGGTTTAGGCTAGATAATCATAATATAAAGAGGAAAAATATTGAATTACAATGGTTATCTAGTGCTAGTAAGTGTGACTCTCATTTGCAGATATATGTATGCATTGTGCTTAGTGACGGGTGAGGTGTAGGGGAAAGCCTTTTAAAATGATTAAAAATACTACCTCACACACTTGACCTGTTGGAACACATAGTAGAGTTGAGCACTTTTGAAAAGACCTTGAAAATGAAGTTTGTTGAGGTTTGATAGCCCTCTAGATAACCTTTCTGAAATATACAAAATCATCAAGATCAAAGTTTGGAGCTAAAAGTTACGTGCATTGTGTCACATTGAGGATCCCAAGCAAAAGTACCCGTGATCCATCTCATCTGTGGGAGCACTGAGCACAGGAATGTGTGTACTGCTGGTGTGGGTGAGCTACTAGCATTCTAGCGTGCAAGATGGTCCGGCAAAAAAGTTAGGCACGCATCATCTGCAATAGGGTGGGCAGATGAGATCATCTTTTGGGTGATGAGCTAGCTAGGAGAGATGGAGCCCCACGGGCAAGCGTTTAAGAGATCACACATTTATCCGGAGGAAATTAAATAAAATAGGTAAATATAATTTTGCTTGTGCAATAATGCATGTGTCTCTTTATTATATTTTACTTCTGTTGTTATTATTATTATTCTAGTAATAAGTGTAATAATAAATGGTACCATATTTTTTTGTGCCGGGCTGCCTATACACATACAAAACTGTGTAATTAATTAAGGTGATTTTTGTGAAGTGCCTCTTCAATGAGCACATGCATGGATTCATTACATCATATCGTCGTCCACAAATGCATCAAAATAAGCACCAGCCGGCCTACTTTACGTGGATAAGAGTTTGGTGCATTAGGAATTCAAAACTTCAGATTATGGACGGCACAAGCTAGGTGACCTTGCACCAGATGTACACCAGGTCATCAAATCAAATGCTAAATACTTGTCTTTATTAATTTATTATTCGGTGGGTACCAGCAGGTCATCACGTACAGATAATATATATATATATATGTATATATATATATATGTGTATATATATATATATATATATATATATATAGGAAAGTAGTACTGGATACATCACACATGCATACACGCAGCATATACACACACAACACACACACTAATTGATTATTGAGGGTACGGTAAATACGGATACCGTACTGCCTGCCCTGTACATCAAGGCAGAGCTAGCTAGCATATTTATGCATATATGATCCGTGCAGTGGGACCATGATCTCAAGCAGTCCATCAACACCTAGCTAGCTAGCTAGCTAGGTTCACTCGGTGCCGAAGCAATCGCTGAATGCGAAAAGTTCTCCACGAGGCACCTGAGGAGCTCCCAAGGATCGGCACAGGTCGCTGCATCAATGGCACAGGAACCGAGGTTGTGTAGCAGGCAGTGCATGCAGTTGTCGGAGCAGTTGCTTCCAAGATCAGCGTCCTGCCGGAGCAATGCTGTAGTAGTGGCACTGCTACTTCCTCCAGCAGGGGTTGTGAGCTCGCCTCCAGCTGATCCCGGCGACGGCATCAGCTCGCCCTCGGCGCCAGCGCCGCCAGCTGATCCCAGCTCGACGTCGCCCGTGCCAAAGCAGTGCTCAATGATGATGAGCTTGCCGACGAAGCACTTGACCATTGTCGCAGGGTTGTCACAGGTCAAAGCATGAGACAAGCAGGACCCGACGGTCTCAAGGACGCACTTCATGCACTGAAAGGAGCAGTTGCTGCTTCCAAAACCAAACTGATCAAATAGTAGGGCTAAATCCTTGTGGAGCAGCGGGGAAATACCAGCAGTTGGTCCTGCAGGCATGAGCTCGCTGGCGGAGACCCCAGCAGAAGGAGAGCCCGGCGGGGTCGTCGCCGTCATCAGCTCGCTCTTGCCGCGGGCTCTGCCTCCAGCCGCAGATGCCAGAGGCGCCAGCTCGCGTCTGGCTGATCCCGACGGCGTCTGCTCCCGGGCGCTGGCCCCAGCTGCCCTCAGCTCCCCGATGGTGATGATCATGGCGAGCACCAAAAGGGCAGCAGTACTGGATGCCATGTGGCGGCCGGCAGCAGCGGTGGAGCACTATAGCAAGGCGGGGTGGTGTACGTATGTGGGTTGCCGCTGCTTGGCATATGGCATCAGGGCCGGCACTATTTTATAGACACAGGTTTGGGCTAATGCAGTGCATTGCATTTGGCCTGATAGATCGATCAGGGACACCGTTTGTGTAAATCCTCCACGAAGTCCTTCTGCGAGACATACCCCAAAATTGAAAAGGCCCTATATAGCCACCTCTATTCACGAAAGCTTTTGTACGAACTAATCCCTAATTAATTTACCACAAAGTGAACACATATACGCCATAGTTGTGTCGTTACTATAATAGTACACATGAGGATATTTACCGTATCACTTAGTAAAGAGAGTTACTATAATCTCGTAAATTAGGATAGTAATTGCAGAGCTGCGCCTGCATCATGCCGGGAGGAGTTTAAAGTAACGGAAGAGGCCGGCCTTTCACGGCTGCCACCGCTCATCCTGGTGTATGCATGAGAGGACATTTTCTTCCATTCCATACTGCATGCTAGCCAAAAACAAGATATTAATAATAAAAAGTAAATAAAAGAGCAGGTCCCATATATAGAGAGAGATGACAACAAGACAATACCGCACTCATCGCTTGTGCACCAGGCATCCACATGTTTGTGCGCACTGCTTGGTACCGGCCTGTATTACTTGTATATAAGCTTTTCTTAGCAAGTGAATTTTTCAAACCACCCACACAAATTCTATCGTTCTCGATATTATGTACATACTGATACTATGTGCACTAATAAGGTCACCAGAAAATTTGTTTCTTGTAATTGAATCAATGGCACTATTGTCTAAACAAAAAAAAGTCCATTATTCCTTTTGGCAGATTTGAACCTGTCAGATCAAAAGAAAAGCCTACCAGTAGTTAACAAACAAAAAACCGTAGGGAGACTACTCATTCCAAACAATGTTTAGTTTTGGGTAGTCAAAGTATATATCTAGTAAGTAAAACTTGGGCATCATCATCATTGCTTGGTAATTTGGTTTGGTAGGTATGGACCAACATACATAGTTACAACTACGGAGTGAAGCTAGATTCCTCCTATATGTTATCACTATGAATCCCCAGTTAAGCTAACATCCATCTTCCATGGGGGCACGAAATTGCAAATGCACATGGGCATGAATGCGTGGCATCTTTAGCATAACAAAAAAGACAGGCTGGCAAAATTTGGGCTTGCATCATCAGCTACAGCGAGCGAGATGGAGCCTGTATATAGCAGCCATCTTTGTCCATCCATGTCTGATAACAACTTTGTTAAAGCAAGTGACAATAGTGAGACAACAAGAAAAAGAAAATCTAGCTAGATGAAAATTTTCCAATGACATCGAATTCTAGACATGAAGAAACATTAATTAAAGGGGAAAAGGGAGAATATATATATGTGTGCATATGTGATTTCATGCCCTCATGGAAGATGGATGTGTATAGCGTGCAACTCAAGAAGATCACATGTTTGTTGGAGCACGTATAAACAAGTTGGGCATAGTAACGGTGCACAGCAGTATTACTTCTTCGTATATGGGCATAGTACGTTGTTGCTGCGTGTGCTTGCGTTATTGCCAAACCCACACAATCCTCGGTTGTGCAATTAATCTAGATTCATCGTATTGTGTCGTGATGAATCCCATGGTGCTCATCCATATCTTCCGTGGGAGCAACCATGCACCAACATGCTCACATGCATGCATGGAGGATGCTGCTGACAATTGCATTGGTTAGCAAGAGATGAAGATGGCCCAGCAAAAAATGGTCGGTAGATGATCAACAAAACTGCATATATATAGGTCGTAGTAGCCATGTGTCCATCCCGGGCTCTGTGGATGATGGCTTCTGATAACAACTAACAGTTAATGCACAAGCGACACTACTGGATCTGCCTCCTTTGCCGAGTGCCGGCCGCACTCGGCAAAGGCACCATTGCCATCGGCAAAGGCTTTGTCGAGAGCGACTCTCGAAAAAGAACACTCGGCAAAGAATTGGTCGGCAAAGGAGTCTTTGCCGAGTGCCACCTGGCAGGAACTCGGCAAAGGCTTTGCCGAGTGCCAAGCCAGCACTCGGCAAAGCTAACAGGCGCCATCAACGTGACGACATCCTTTGCTGAGTGTGTCGTGTCAGGCACTCGGCAAAGATTTTATATTTTTTTGAGAAATTCTTTGCCGACTGCCGACTCTCGGCAAAGATTTTTTATTTTTTTTAAAAAAATCCTTTGCCGAATGCGGGCTCTCGGCAAATATTTTTTTATTTTTTTTAAAAAAAATTCTTTGCCGAGTGCCGGCTCTCGGCAAAGAAATGGTAACTTTGCCGAGTGCCTTGCTAGCACTTGACAAAGCTGGGCTCTGCTGGGAAAAATGCCCAGTTTTGCCGAGAGCTGGCACTCAGCAAAACTGGAAATTTTTTTCTGTTTTCTTCCATTCCAGACATGCAATTTCACAATATTCATGACAATAGAATATCACATAAATATCGTATTTTATTAGATCCATGACATCTCAACACGAATTCATACATAAAGTTCCTCAAATTCATCCGTTACATTGATACAAGTTTATAACATGTCCAAAAGTAAAGGTACCTAGCTCATAACATGTCCAAAAGTTTATAACATGTTCAAATTCATCAATAGAGGTACCTAGCTCGTCCCGGCGTCCCCAGAGCCCCCACCTTGCTCCCACAGAGACCACCCTGACCGTGGCATCACCTGGAACGTCCAATAGGGCGGCGAAAGCTGAGGGCCGCTTGCAGGCCCGGAATGCCCCTGCTGCGTCGGTGGTGGAGGAGCGGTACCTGGCCACGTGAAGCTCTGAGTCGGGAAGGTCGGGTGAGCTGGCCACCCGTGCGGTGGAGAAGGGCCTAGTGGAGGGCTAGCATGTGGAGGAGTCGGGTTCGAACCCACCGACTGTTCCTGCACAAAGGACAATAGATCTTATTAGTACCTGCAGGATGGCCGCATAAGCTAAAGCAACAGGCAATATACTCACCGGAGTCGCTATTGGAGTAGGCATAGGAAAAGGTGGTGGAGCAAAGATCGAGGCAGGGAGCTCTTGTTGCTGCACTCCCGGGATCTGAAGGCCCCAGAAGTAGGCGGCAAAGTCTAGCATCTGACGCTGGTAGTGCTGCATGACAGCCGCCAGCAGCTGCTGATGGGCCACCATCATGTTCTCCTGGTTCATCTGCAACTGTGCTATCTGGGCCTGCAATATTACACCTGTAAGGTTGATGGTATGTGAAGGCAAGGTACATATGTGAAATGAGTGAACGACGAATAAAACTACACTTACCTGAAATGCGAAGAACATCTGCGTGTTGCTCGGCTGCCGAGGCGCTATGGGGATGTCGGAGGCACTCCTGGTCCCATCTCATTGAATCTGGCTCAGCGTGGGAACAGAGGATGACTCGATGACGCTGTTGGCCATCCAGTACCAGCCATGCTGCTTCGCTCCTCCCAACCTCATCAAGAGGTCTGTGTGGCAGAACCTCCTAAATCCTATGGCCCACACACATGATTATTGTCTAAACAGTCTCCAAATAACCATGAATGTGTTCCATAAAATTTAAAAGATCTATCGGGTAAATCCCGAATCATCCACGATTCTCTAAGCAGGATCAATCATTATAAAGAGACATTGCAGTATTACAACAGTTTTATACAAATAATATACATCGGAGTAAAATAGCGGAAGGATTGCAATAACATAAATTTATAAACCTTTTACAAACCATAAGTTGGATTATTACAAACCATATAGCAGTGGAATACAATATAACTTATTACATCAACCTTGATTATATGCTCTGCCCAAGAGCGAGATATCCTATTCATTGTCACTTTCCTCGACGACAGTCATGCAACAGGATGCGAAGCATTCCTGCAATGAGGCTCACCTGCAACAAGGGTTCAACAAACCCTGAGTACAAAAGTACTCAACAAGACTGACTCGACGAAAAAAAGAGGGGTGAAGACTTAGGAAATGCAGGCTAGAGGGACAAGGTAAGGCTTGCAGGAGATAAGAAATTTTGCAGAAAAGCTTGAAAGAAAGAAAAGCGGTCTTGCTCAAGATCCAAATTACCAACCAACTTCCTTCTTAAACCTTAATCATCATTCAAGTTGTTACTACGATGATGAACACTGATTGAGTCTTCTTCTTCGAGAAGCAACGGCGATTCGAATCCATTTTCATATACAAAGTTTTCCCAAATTATGCATAATTTTTGAATTATGGTTTCAAAATCAAAAGGGGACAAATGCTGGAAAACTATATTTTTAAATTTATTTGTAATTCTTTGTGGAAAATTGAGAAACTTTATATACCAACTTTGTAGCTCTTGACAAGATCTACAAACTATCTTTTTAGAGTATCCCCAAATTCTTTATAGATTTTGAATTACAGAAAAGGGGATAAAACTAGGTTTTGAAATAAAGGGTTTTTAAAACCGAATTCAAAGTCGATTTGGTTTCTAATTTAATTGGTTGGTTATTAGTGATCACAAACATCATCCAAGGATATTTTTAGGTTAATGACCTAATAGTACCCTTGGTTGACCAGGTTGACTTTCAAAAATCATTTTTATATCATTTCAATTTGAATTTAAATTTGAATTGCAAGACTTGGGAATAAGCTTTGAAATCCAAATTCAACTTCAAATATGAAAATCATTTTTAGGGTTGGACTTAGATTTATACACTATGCTGGACACTAGTGTAAACACAGTTTACACTTCAAGTACATAGAATATAAATCAAGCATTTGGGATGATATTCGAAAGTAGGGTTTTATTATTTTATGTGATAACACATTCCAGAAACACAATCAAGCTATGAAATATAAACTTGTTTTAGTTAATGCACACCAAGGTTGACCTCATCATGAATGCTTTGCAGTGCATATGATGACACGGCAGGTTTTAGTTAATATAACACCAGAGGTGTTACAGTCTGTGTCTAGGGGGTCGGTGGCGGGGTCGAACGTCTCCCCATGGCACTGGCGAGCCACGGAGGTGTACTCGGCGAGCTTGGGGTGGACGCTCTCATTGGTGTACGCGTCTGGCCCATCCGCCGGGTCATAGATGTTGTCCGCCGTTGTCGCTTTGCCCTTGTGAGCAAGGGAGTACCCTGTGAACTCGTTGACGGCCTGCCCACCATGCGACTGGGACTGCGAGGAAAACACAAACATGGTTACAAGTAATGACAATTGAGCACTAGAATTAATAGATCAACAGAAGCATACCCATCTTTCCATGAACACTAAGAGGGACTGGTTCCCTTGGTGGTGTGGTGCCCCTCGCATCTGTAGGCGGCACTCTTGATGCTCTCTGCGCCTCTGGTACGCCGCCTCCGTGGTCCACTCACGCACAGTGGCGACCCAGCAGTCCCGGTACTTATCGCACCACTTCGGACACATCTGCATGACATCAAGTATTTGACATGCGAGAAAATGAATTGAATGTTTCATAGAAGAAGTCAAAATGAATGTTTCCTACTTAATTACCTGCAAGTACTGCACCTCGGTAAGGTCGGTCTCCCTCTGGAGTAGCATCTCCCTAACTTGCGGCTTCTTCACCACCTGGCCAAGCACATCAGCATAGTAGGTGATGACGCACTAGAGATGTGCCTCGTGGTACAGTTCCATGAGACGATCTTTGCAGACCGCCTCCTGCACTCACGCCGCATGCTGCTCTTTTCCCTCCTCGCACGTGAAGAAGTCCTGCACAAAGAACTCACACAGAACTCATCATTGTTTTAAGAATGTTCAACGAATGCGTAGTATTGAGAAATGCGGTACGATGAAAAGACTCACCCAGAACTCCCTCTTGATCTTCGCCGCAAGGGTTTCGCCGTTGGAGTCCATGACGCTAGAGAAGTGCTCCCACCTCATGGGCGCCTATACCTCACCCTTGTGGGTGACCCCCAGGGTAGTACTCCCTAATCAGTAGGCCCTGGATGCCATTGATATGGCGTTAGCCGCTCCCTCCGCTCACAATCGTCCAGGTACTGCACGAGTCATTAAAAACAATTGTTAGTCTGAAGTTTGATTTTCAACATGTCATATGAACAAGTAATGAAATCAACAATGGATACTTACGTCTCACCCATGGGTCGAATCACCGGGCAGCGGGAACAGAGCGACCGTGGGTCAGGGAGCGACGAGGGCCCGCGCTGGTAGGGCTTGCTCGAACCTGAGGAAGCCGTCGCCTGGTGTCGTCGTTGTCTCACCTGGTGTCGTCGTCGGCTCGCCTGGTGTCGTCGTCGGCTCACCCCCGTCGTCGTCGTTGTCATCGTCGTCGCCACCGCCGCCGTCGCCGTCACCGGTGGTCGTCGTCGTTGTCCCCCCTGTGGGGCCTCCTGGAACTGTAGCCTCCTCATCGACGTGCGACGTCCGCTGGGGGGCATCCCCCCGTACTAGTCGATGGCTCCACCAACACCTCCTCCTCGTCGTCGTCGGCGATCGCCTGCTCCTCGTTGTAGATCTGGTACTATGAGCGGACCTTTCGTTGCGGCCGCTGCCGCCTTCCGCCCGATATTTTATCGAGTGCCTGCAATGACAAAGATTAAAATAGTTAGCATAAATAAATGACAATTACTTGTAAAGAAACATAATTGCAAGGTAATAATAATAACAATATAGTATTACATGAATTAGAAATCATCTCCGCGAATGGCAATATGGCTGGCGTGTAGTCGTCATCAATATTGTCGTCATCACTATCAATATTGTCGAGCTCTCTTAAGTGTCGGGCATCATCTCCATCGTCGTCATCATCTACATCGTCCTCAATAACTCCATTGCGCTGCATCTGCCATCGCTCAAGGATTCGTATGTCCTTAGCATCCTGCACCTCATCACCCTCGTCCTCATCGATGTCGTTGTCTACTTCCATGCCCATCAGCGAAAGAATGTCTATCTCCAAACTCCCTTCTAGCCCCTTAGGTTGATAGAACTCATCTGTCTTTGGGTCAAAGTTGTAATCATCATCGTTTGGGACAGCTTTACCGCGCGACGATACCAAGTGCACAAGGCTCCAACCCGCAAGCTTCTCGTCTTTTTGGTACACCCATGGGAGGTAATAAACTTGCGTGGCATCTCGGTTAGCCACAATATAGACATCGTCTCTTTTATAGTTGGAATCCTATCAAATTTTGACTTGCCCAATCTTAAGGTATTTTTTCGTGACATCAGGATCGAACCAATGGCATTTGAATACCACTGGCTTAAAAGCTTTGGCACCCAAAAATTTGAGCTCGTATATCTCTTCGCCTATGCCGTAATAGTTCTTCTCATCCGTGCCGGGCGTACGAACTCCGCAGCACGTGGTTTTTAGGTTGGGCCGACTCTCCTCATAGCTTCTCGTGTGAAAGCAATAACCATTCACATCATAAACGATGAATGAATTGACCCTACGAGAGAAGCCACTGCTCACCTATTTCAATTCATCACTCATTTTTGCATCCGACTGGGCCTGCAAGGTCAAGACAGGTAGATCGTTACATTATTCGCTCCTAGGACCAAATTGGAATCGCAAAGTCAAAACAAGGTTACTTGGATGGTACCTTTGTACAGAACCAGGAAATGAAATCGGGCACACCATGTCTAAGAAAATGGTTTTCTTCTTACTCGGTAGGAGCCCTATTGCCTCTCTAGTGTTCATTAATATATTCCCTAAAAAGACAAGAGACAAGGGGGTTGGATCGATAGGTGGAGGATAGTGACGGCGTATGTAACAAGCTCATTGAGAACTTACTTCTAATAAGGAATGCATTCATCAAGGTTCAATAACAAGTAGCTCATGATAGTGCGCCACTTATCATGGGTCAATTTCTTGTTGGTACCTGTGCTTCCTCTTCCGAGATCCCCTTGGAAAAGTCTGAGGTTCGATGAGTTCTCGTCGGCGTTATAATGAGGGGTTGGATTATGCACGCTAGGAAGTTTCTCAGTATAGTACGCCTGTGTGAAGGTCAACACCTCCTCCAGAATGAATGCCTCTGCCACGGAAGCCTCAATTTTGGCTTCATTTCTACACTTTTTCCAAAGAAGCTTTAGACACCTCTCGATTGGATAGCACCAACGGGCCTGCACGGGCCCCCCAACCGTGCCTCGCGCGGTAGGTGCAAAA
>CM041634.1:208173-384387 GCA_023333625.1 Bothriochloa decipiens | reverse complement strand
CCATGGTTTACTAGAACATATAGTGAGCTTTGTTACCTTCTAGATTTGTCATCTAAAAGACTAAAACTGTGAATTAAACACTTTACAAAAATCATGTGCTGGTTAAAGATAATCTCTAGGTAACTGACCATATTTGTAAAGTGTTTAATTGTCATTTATCGTCAAGTCATCACTGGTATACATGATGGCATGTTAGTGCATAGTGGTTGGAAATCTAACTCATCAGTGCATATTTTTGTTCTTATTACAGGCACCCCAAGGAGTGGATGTGGTAAGCAAGAGATTTCCTAGAGTGGGGAGCATTACATCGGAGATTGAGTTTGATTTAAATGATGATTTCCGTGTGATACCTAGGATGGGCGAATTTGGAGACAGGTACTTTGGAACATATGATTAACAGTCATGGACACCATTCTTTGGCGATGACAAAAATCATGTCAGGTAGGTTGCTATTCACTTTGCTACTAGCTTTGCCTTATTCCTTTCAAGGTTACCACTTAACTGGCGCAGTTGCCCTGCAATGGGTTGACTGGTCCTCTATTATTGAAATTGTGCAGGCTCTTGTGAGAGTTTTCCAAGACACATCAAGGCATGGCTGCGGTGTATTCTCCAATTTTTGAGAAACTTGATATTCACATTTTAGAACTCTACTAGAATGCCCATATAATGTATTTATTACCAGACACTACCATGGAACATACTGACAGAAGTTCTTAACATAATTGTATCCGTTCCATTTTTTGGTGCCATCGCCCATCAGATGTCTCATTTAGAAAACAGTCTCTTGTCCAGCCCATTTTGAAACTATACATCGTCCTGTCCAGCAGCCTCCTGAAGGGATGAAATATATGTTTTCTCGAATACGGAAAAAATTTGCGCATCTTTATATTTGAGTAGAAGAGAATGTTTTACATTGATTGCCGTGGTGGATACAAGATTTTAAACACGCCCTGCCACCCCCCAGATTGGTTACACAATGGATTACTCATGCACTAGACATCCTAGTTTCCGTGCCCCGGCATCGATCCAAAGATCGGCGAAGTGCTTGATGGTGTTGAGGATCTGGTGGATGCTGGATTTGGCATTCCTGAAGCATCTTGCATTCCTATCCTTCCTGATCTCCCATGCCACGATGGCAAATAGGGTGTTGGCTCCTTTTTTCGTCCTCGTCGTGCCATCTCCGTCTCCACTGGTCCCACCATTGTCCTATGGTTTCTGCCCCGATCTTGGATGTATCGGCTTGAAGGAAAGCTAGGACAGACCACCATAGTTGACAGGAGAAGGAGCACGCAGAGATGATGTGGTCGATGGTCTTCGGCTCCTGGTCACAGAGGTAGTAGTTTTCATTCTCCTACAGGCTGTGTCGATGTCGTCGGTCCACAGTCTAGTGGCGTTTGAGGATGGCAAGCCATAGGAACAGCCTCACTCTCAGGGGCGTCCAAGTTTTCCAGGCCCTGGCACAACCCGAGATTGGGTGTAGGCCATCTATAACACTCTGTATGCTGATCTGGCTGTGTACTGCCCGTCGGCGGTCCACCTCCAGATGATCCGGTCATCGGCGTCCGTGAGGGCTGTCTGGTCGATGAGGTGCCACAACCTTAGGTACTCCTGAGTGACTGACATGGAGATCCCACCAGATATCTGTCGCACCCAGGTCATTCCCCTCGGTCCTAGATGGAAATCCTCAGTGACCGTGGTCTCTCGAATTTTCTTGCGGCTGATGAACTGCAGTAGTGAGGGCACAATGTCGCTCACCACCTGGCCGTTGATCCATCTCCCTGTCTAGAAGAGTGTGTTCCGCCCATTGCCAAGGATGGTGTATGTGGAGGCACGGAAGAACTCCTACACTTCTCTTGTCACTTTGATTGTCAGTTGTGCCCATGTGCGTTCCTGATCTAACTATTGTAACCACAACCACCGCGTCTAGAAGAGAGGCACAGGTCTGGGATGCCTAGTCCCCAAGGTTTGTAGGCCTGCATGCCGTGGGCCATGCCACCATGCACTTTTCATGGATGGACCCCTCCTTCCTCGTCCACAAGAACCTCTAGCAGATGTAGTTGATCTCCTTGATTGCCCAAGGTGGCAGACCACCAGCGATGATCGTATATATGGGGATTGCTGAGAGGACGGACTTTACCCAGATGAGTCATCCACTCTTTGCCATGAGCGGCCCGTGGCACACCGGGAGTCTTGCTGCGATGGACTCCATGGAGGATTGGATTCTGGCCTTGGGGATCTTCTTGGTGCTCAGCGGTAGGCCCAAGCAAGTGATTGGGAACTCAGAGATCTGGCAACCAATAATGCCCTGGATAGCTTCGATGTTGACATTCGGGGCATGGATCAGCGTGATAGAGCATTTGGTGAGGTTAGTCCTCAACCCAGAAGCATCCCCGAAGGTCTGTAGGATCATCTTGATTGCCTTTGCCTCGGCCACACTTAGGTGCATGAAGATGATGACATTGTTGGCATAGAGGCTGCAGTGATGTTTGATGGCTGGTGTCCCGAGCGGTCATAGCAACCCGTCCTCAGAAGCTACCACCCTGTCTGACTCCTCGTTGGTGCTTGAACGGCCTCCCTGGCCGGCCGTTGATCAGGATGCAAGATATTGCCGAAGATAGCAGCATTGCAATACATCTATGCCAATGGTCGCCAAACCTAAAAGCGCACAGGGTGTCGAGCAGGAAGGGGCAGGCGACCATGTCAAAGGCCTTGGAGATGTCCAGCTTGAGCAGCACTTTGGGGACCTCCTTCTTTCACAGGTGTGCCACTGCGCGCTGGATAGACTTGAAGTTGTCGTGGATCATCCTACCATGAATGAAGGCGTTTTAGTTGGGCGAGATGATGTCCTTCAACATAGGTGCCAATCTCATCGCCAAAACCTTAGAGGCAAGCTTGCTGAAGCTATGGATCATCATGATGGGCCTATAGTCTACTGGGGTGGCTGTAGTCTTTTCTCATCCTCGAGCAAAGGTTAGAGTGCCAACCGACTTAGTTGGACACATGGAGGGGGTCAGCCGACCCCATTGAATGACATGTGGGCCCAGACTTGGTCCACATGTGGAATATTGAAGTCGGTGGAGTGAAGGGGCAAGGTGGATACTACCATGGGGGTCGGCCGACCCCCCTATGACAGGGTTGTCCCACCAGCTTCCTCCCTCTGGAGTCCCACATGTCATGGAGCAAGTCTCACGTTTGTATCACTTTGTTTCTTTCGTTGTGGGCCCATGGATCCATGTGACTTCATCTTCTACCGTTGAGAGGAAATACACTTGTGATCCAAGGGTGGCACTTGCCTAGGACTGTGTTAGGAGGATACTGGTTGTCTGGCAGTGATTGGGATGGTCCCATTAGGGGATCGGCCAATCCCTCTTTGGTGGAACCAAAGGTCCATCTTCTACAGCTGGCTTCTACATGCAATTCTAAGCACAATGGTGGTACTGGGCCCACCAAGGCGGGATCTGCCGACCCCACTCTTGTGCCCATCTTCTGCACATTGTCTCTAGAAGCTATGATATTGATGATTGTGAAGTTGGTTTGTCAATTGGCGATACTTGGTTGGTTGCCCAACCTTCATATGTAGCTTTCGAACACTAAAAGTACCTATTCTGAGTGTCTGCAACCAAATAATGACAGGTACATGTGGAACCAAGTTATTTGTACCTAAGTCACTATGTGTTTGGTGGTTTTCTTCCAGAAAGAATGTCTTGTTGATGGTTTTGATGGGATAAAAACATGGTATAACTACCGTCAATACCACCCTATTCCATTTGGGTGGCTCGTGACATTCCTCTTGTCATTCTACTTGTTCCTACAACATTTTGACCTCTTGCCTCTTGGTCCAACTTAATGGTTAGTTTGTGGAGTGCATACAACCGATGTTTCTCACAAAGGAGAGGAACCTCAACTGTATGGCTAGGATATATCATTTTAAGCCCACTTCTTGGACCTCTTTTTTGCACATTCACACGAATGAAGAAATCCTCATCTAAAACATCTCTATCAGAGGCAATGTACTCAAAGGCATGTGAATCTAGCAGACTCCATTTTTCAGCTATACGAGTTATGAAAGATGTGAAGTAGATGGGTTTCTCATACTCAATGCAACTAAGCCAATAGTTCACTAGCAGTTTAACATGTGAGACTTGAGTTTTGCAAACCATGGCATATAGTAGTTTAAGACCATCAACACTTATGGCGTAACCGTTAGTGCCAGGATAAAGAGTGATGAGCATCAATAATGGAGAAAACGCAGAGTTGGGTTATGGATATGATAGGGTGTAGGATTAGAGCAGTCATTGGAGCCAAAAATTGCTTTCCAAAAATCTTCTTTGTTAAACCCATGGGTGGCATGATCTAGATCAAGATCGCAATTATGTTCACACCCCAAAGAAGTGTTCAAAACACTCCAAGTTAAATTATACTCTTCCCCAAACATGTGAAAGGCTACCCCATTGTATGTTAATTTTAAGGTGCATAGAAATTCTTGGGTGAGCACTTTTATACTGTGTTTGGAAACCATCAAAAATCCTTCCCAACCAATTGCATTAAAAATAGCATTAAACTCTGCACTCATACCTGTGCGGTCCAAGAGGACCGGGTCAATGATGCTCGTGTGTGCGAAGCTGCTTTCTCAAATGGTGTTGTACTTCTGCAGCTCTTCTTGGTTCATCATGAGGCTGTTCTCGAGCTCTCTTACTCTTGATGGAGGCTCATAGGCCACCAACTGGTGGTATCCCTCTTGCCCCTCCATCCTTCCATGGGTTCCTTCATCGGTGTGGTGAGAGTCTTGGGAAGAACTCTCACCTTTCTTGGCCTTCTTGAACCAGGAGGTGAATAACTTCTTCATCTAGCTGCACAAGTGAGATAGCCCAAGCTCCTCCTACTACTACTATGCAAGAGAGAAGGGACAAGTATTTTTGGTTTTTGTTTTTGGAAGGCTACTACTAAACTAAACCTGAGACAGAACTTGCAACAATGGAGAGAAGAAGAGAGATTATGAGCTCAAGATGATTCTGCTGGTTTGGGTGTGGAGTTGAGCTCACAATGCAAGGGTATTTATAGGGGGAGAAGGGCAAGTGGAGGACACCCCAAGTGGGGGTAGGCCGACCCCCTAATTTGAAATTTGAATTTTGCTTTGAACTTTAGGCAGGGAATCTTGCTGAATCATGAAAAACTTTTTCAGAGTTTGTCCAAGGTGGGGGTTGGCCGACCCCCATCCTAGGCCTTCCAGCACTTTAAACATTGTGTCATCAAGTGTCTGGTAAAGTAAAGGCTAGGTGTGGACCAAAAGTAAAGTTACTTTTTAGAGATTCCCTTGCCTAGTGCTTTGTGAAAGGGAAAAGATGTTTGGCTAAAGTGGAGACATGGCTAAAGAGATTCCCATGGACCATGGGGACACTAAAGCATGCCTATGTGACTCACTTTTTAGAAATTTAGTGGTGTGGTCTCAAAAGCAAAGAGAGCATCTCATGCATAAAATGATAAACAAAGCGACCATCACTTTTTAGACTTTGGTTAGAGTGACATGCATGGGATTCCTATGTGTGGTAAATGGGAGACAGCAAGCTACAGAGAGGACAAGATTGGGGTCAGCCGACCCCCATTTGAAGACCCCAAAAGCAACCAAGTGCTGACCATGAACCAGAGCTTCTAGCCAAAGTGAAAAGGAGTGGATGTGGGCCCAGTGGTGGGGTCGGTCGACCCCACCTTGGGTGATCCAGCAGCTCAAAACTTTATTGCAAATTATTCTCAAGGTTTTATTTATTATGGCTAAGTATTTTATCGAAAGAAAATATGCAAAATTAAAATTAAGAATGCAATTAAAAATGAAATGCAAAAATTAAAATGCAAAAAATAATATGGGATAAATACTAATTTACCTTACCAGTAAGGGCTCCATGTTTTAGGTCCGTAGAGCAGGACCTCTCCGTCTTGTTCATTCCTCGGGTGCTTTGGTTGGTCCCGGAGATGGGGACCGTGATTGCACCTTTTATTGTTTTTCCTTCAGCGTGGGTTGTAGCGAGGTTTCTTTTTCGGTTCTTTGTCCTTCACCTGCATGTTAGCTTTATAGCCATTGAATGGACACTTTATCTTCCATCCTGAGAATTGGGGATGAATTTGGCCAGATCCCACATAGATGACGGCATTAACTGTGTTGAGGAATGGCCTTCCCAAGATGATGGAACCTCATTGCTAGCACCCATGTCTACTATGACAAAGTCGACAGGGATGTAGTCATCTTTAACCTTGATTAGTATGTCCCTTGCTAGTCCCTCAGGGAACCAGATCGTTTGATTGGCCAGCTACAGATGAATAAATGTGGGGTCCAAAGGTCCCCCTAGAAGATTTTCATAAGTTACCTTGGTCATGATGTTGACACCCGATCCAAGGTCACAGAAGGCGTTGTTGAAGACTTGTGGTCCAATCTGGCAGGTGATGGTCGGAAGGCCTGGATCGTCCTTCTTGGCGACGAATGACAAATCAAGAAGGTAGCCCTAGTGTGTTCAGGGCGGAGGCTTATCAAACCTCGTGTTTACTAACTTAACACCTTCAATTGGATCCTCAGGTTTGCCTGGGATCATACCTTGCTCGAAGGATGGGATAGTTGATGCTAACTGAGCTAATTGGGTTTCCAGCATTTTATTAAAGCTCAATTGATTTTTCATAGCAAAGTTAAAGCCATCCATTTTCTCACTTAGATTTTCAAGAATCTTATCATTAGCCATCATTTTCTTATTGATACTATCATTTATCTTAGCCTAAGACAAGATCTCTTAAAGAAGGTTGGTTACCAAAAGAATTATTAAAATTATTATTGTAACTGTTACCTTGATTTTGGTAGAAGGGGCGCGAGTTCCATCCTTGTTGTTGTTGTTGGGGCCGGTACCCATTGTTGTTGTTGTTGATGAAGCTCAATTTCTCCTTTGTTTCGAGACGATTGTTTCCTGAATGATCATCTCCTCTGCACACCTCGCACCATGGATCTGCTTTGATGGCTCGTGTGGTGGCGTAAGGTTGAATGGCCTCTTGTTCCTTCTTGGAACCTTCTTCCATCTTTTTCATCAAGAGGTCCATTTTAGTGGAGAGCATGTCCACCTCATTTAGGGTGTGGACACCTCTCCTCTTGGGTTGGAGGCATTCCTCATTCCATCCTTGGTTTGTAAGCATCTTCTCTATGAGGTCCTTGGCATCCTTAACTTTATGTTGCAAGAATGCTCTTCCAGCGGCAGCATCAAGGTGACTATAGGCCAAACTGGTCAGGCCATGGTAGAAACCTTGAATGATGAACCATTCCTATATCCCATGACGAGGACAGGTGCAAATGTACTCCTAGAAACATTCCCATGCTTCAGGAATCATCTCATCAGCTTGTTGTTGGAAGCTGGAAGTTTTTCCACGAAGGGCACTGGTCTTGCCCATCGGGAAGACCTCCTTGAGAAATGCACTGGCGCACTTCTCCCAAGTTTTGACTTCACCCTTGTTGGCATAGAACCATTGCTTCACCTTTCCCAATAGCAAGAATGGGAAAAGGCAAAGACGGATGGTGTCTGTGGCAACATTCTTGATGGTGAAGGTGTCACAACTCCAGAAAGTGTTGGAGATGGGAATTGGCATCCTTGTGTAGATTCCCACAGAATGGGTTGGATTGCATCATATTGATGAGCACAGGCTTGAGCTAAAAAGTCGCATCCCTCAAGTTAAGCTGCGGACCCGTGGTGACATAATCAGCCGACGGCACAGAGTACTCAGAGATGGTTTTTTGGGCCATAGCTTCATTAATGACTGGTGCTGAGCTTCCTTCCTCGAATGGATTCGGGTTCGAGATGAACCTCTGAGGTGGAACTTGATGACGTCTAGTTCTCCTCAACAATTGCTCAGGATTTTCAACAAAATTTGACGGCAATTGGAAACCGCTCATGCATTGTCTAGTTTCACGATAACTAAAAACAAGACAAGTGAGGGGTAAGCCCCTAACACTAATTGATAACTAAATTGATAGTGGACTCTGGATTCACTTTTATTAAAATTCCTAGGCTGATGCTTTCCCCAGCAACGGCGCCAGAAATGCTTGTTGGTAATTCTTAACGTCGTTACCAAAGATTAGCAATGGCGCCAGAAATGCCTATGGGGGTATTTCTTATGTCTATTGGTTCCACAAGTGCACAGATTATATTGATGTAGCACTTCACCGAGGATGAGTATTCCAAGGTATTGTTATTTATTTTATCCCAAGGGAAAGCAATGCTAGGAATGTTTAATAAAAGGGAAGAGATATCCTTATGTCTACTACAATCTAGTATCATCTAGTAGAGACAGGGGGTAAGATGAATTATAGGAAAGGTAGGAAAGAATCTAACCTAAATATAACTAGTAGAGAGTTAGCTAGGTGGGAGGACAATGAGTGAGTATAGGGCTCCTATGTATCTAACTTTACTCCTATGGACTTGATCCTAATAGATAACTGACCCCTGCTTAAGCAAATATTTGGCTTATGGATGCCTTACCTTTTAAGAACTAGTTCTAACGTGAGGAGAAATCCTAATGCCAAAAGGGACCTATCACTTCTCATCAGTGCGCCCCTACTGTCCGTGCAAACCAGCGGCCATCAAAGGTAAGACTAAGTATGAGCACCACGCTCACACTTGCTCTTACAACTCTAGCTAACACGTAGAAAGCTAAAGCTCCTATGCAAGATAGGACGATGATACACACACAAGGAGTTGGTACAGGAAACCACTCCAACTAAGACAACTATACTACTAAGATAAGCACACAACAAGACTATAACGACTATAGACTTACACTAAGTAAATACTTAAGTAAATACTGAGCAAAGTAAAGAAAGAATATTATATTAATAAAAGGAAAGTCTTACAAAAGAGAAAGGTACAAGAGCTATACCAGACTCTCTAGAAGATGACACTAGAGACCCTGAGCTTCACTCGACTCAACTCTAACTCCCACTCTAGACTAACTACTACTACTCTTGCTTGATCTCCCAAGAGAGTGATTTGGAGACTTGGTGATCTTGGGGATGCTTCTCAAGGGTGGAGGCAGCCTCTATTTATAGGGGAAGGTGGAGTAGGGGCTACTCCATCTCCATGTTAGCGATCCGCGTGCTTTTCCTCCTTAGCCCTTGGATAAACTGACCTTGGAACCACCTCAAGATGGACGACAGTGGTGAAACCATCATGTGGGAAGCATGCTTAAGTTGGTGGGGAGCCAACCGACTTAGCAGCTTACCAGGAGGGTCAGCCAACCCCCCTATGACAAGTGGGTGCTGCCACGATCTTCTAGAAGGTGTCCCCATCTATCACAGGAAGTGGCTCCACCATTTGCCAAGTGTTGGTCATGTTGCTTGCTTCCTTATGGGCCCATGGATCCATGTGAAATGATCTTTTACCGTTGAATGAAAACACAAGTTGATCTGAGGGCTGAAATGGACTACAGGGACCTTGGCATGGATCATGCTCAAAGCTCAACTCAAGGTGGGACCATGTAGGGGTCGGCCGACCCCTATGTGGGCCCCTCCTGAGCTCTATTTTGTGTTTCCTGAAATCAGAAGCTAAGAGTACAAGTGGAACTAGTTATTGATAAAATATGTTTATGTTATGCTATTCTTCCTTGAAACTGAGGCATGTTGATGGTGTTTTGAGTATGGATTTCTATGGTATATCCACCATCAACACCATTCTTGGGCGGTCGAGGGACGCCAAGGTTAGGAAGAAAGGTGGATGAACGACTGATTTGGCTGAGACTATCAGCAACAATCTTGGTGGGAGACTTTTTTGTTTCTCCTTCTTCTGGAACTCTTTGCTTCTCTGCCACCATTTGTTCCTACATGAATTGAAAACACCTAATAATAATGCCATACAATAGTTTTGAACCAGGTATTTGGTTGAGTAAACTAGATGTATAGAATCATTTTGTAACTTACGTATATTTCATTGGCAAGTGGAGTGCGACCATTTTGGGGACTATTCATACATTCCCCAAAGAAATCAACTGCATCTAGTTCCATGTCGTTGTACTTAGCCCTCTGCACCATGTAAAAAATTGGATTAGCCATAAATTATTAGTACATGGCAACAGCAAGTTGCCAATTATTGTGCTAGAAATGAGAAGACATAATAATCACGGTTGTACTAAACTTTTTATATTCTAAGAAAGTGGCATCACAAGTTGCCAATTATTCTAAAAAATCAGAAGACATAATAATCACAAGTTCCATGTGTTGAATCTAGGATTGCTAGCCATGTCAAGCTGATCAAACTGGCATCACAAACTGTGACTACTAACATCAAAATTGTTCATTTTGTCTTGTTTACCTAATCAAGTTGTTGCTCTGACACTAATTCAGGCAAAGTTGTTAACAGGTATTAGAAAACAAAGAAAATGCGCTGGTTGTAGTAGACAAAGTTGATATTTTTTCTAGCAAAACCCTTCATGGTTCACACAGACAATTGACATGGCAAACTTGGGTTTATAGAGCAGTAGTATGCATACCAGCCTGTATCGATGGGCTATGTAGGACCTAGAACCTATTCTTTGGTGAAGTTGCACTTGGCCTCGGTTAACTTTATTTTTTGAAGACCATTCCTGCACCACAAATGCAATTCAATTTTTAGTTCACATGCATAGTTTGATTGCATATTAACAAAAGTAGTGATGCAAGGCATGGACCTGATTCTTCGGGTCACACCAATACTTTACAAGCTTGGTCCACTCATCTTTCTTCATTTTAGGTGGAGGGTCTTTGGCCAACAGCTGTTCCATTGTCAGGGACTCATCGAAGTACTTCCTCTTTAGGTGATACCTCTGCTGCCTTACTCCCTTCTTAATGATATCAGTGCATGCTGATTTGCTAGGTCCCTCATTTGTAATATCAACATCCAGCCTAGTCTGCAACCACACAAATCATGTATTAGAAACAATTTTTTATATGGGAGTAGAGGTAGGAATGGAAGAAAGTAGTCAAAGTGAAATAGGTGTCTCACCCCCACTCTATCAAGCACTTTCTGTACTTGTGCTGGCCCCGCATTTTTTTCATACAGCTTCTGAGATGTGTAGATAGGAAAGCTATCTCTAAGAGCGACACCAGTTTTTGATGCCAGCTTTGCTGTCTGAAGTGGGATGTCAGGTCTTTTCTTCCCTTCAGCCACTTGTATAGGTAGCTTGTTCCCCTTCTTTGTCAGCCTCTCTAAGCCAAGGCCAATGGTTTTCTTGCAGGGTTCCTTTCGGCGTGCTTCATTGGCAAATAACATTCAAAATGGGTTAGTATAGCAGCCACAATGTTGATCTTGAATGTAGAAAATAATGGTTGGAAAGACATTTATTACCTGGAGCTAAGTCACCTATTTGTTCTTCATGTGTTCGATCGTATGAAGTTGCGGCATCAACTTGGCTAGGTGAGTCGTTGATATCATTGCTCTGCCTAGAGCTCTGTACACCTGGTGAGGTTTCTATAGGAATTGATTGGTTAACACTTGTTGTGGGAGTAAGTTGTGGAAACAGGGCACGAGTGGGTGTAGGACTAGGAGTACTATGGCTAGTGATTGCAGCAGTGTAGACATGGGTGGACTCATGCTGGTAATCTAGGAGCAAGAATATAGGGCTTGCACCAGGCGCAGACATGGCTGCAGTTTTCTTGGTGATTTTTGGAGGAGTAGGCAAATTGTTTGGAACTGGACTGCTCATGGTGATATTAGGAGTAGCAGGCTCTGTGCTTGTAGTTTTTGTGGCACTAAAAATGGGATTGGAAATGGGAATGGTTTTAGGGTTGGCTTTCGGGGTGGTCTTAGGAGGCAAGGGCATTCTTTGCCTAGGTGGTGGACGGTACAAGATTTCGACCCTATTACCACTTGACGTCAATTGCATCACCCCGAATTGTGTTGTAATAGGGGTATATTTAGTAACATTTGTCCAAAAATGTGGCAATAGGATGACTATGTTGTTACAAAAATAGTGCATTGTAATTTTTACGTTCAGCATTGCAAGAGATTAGACATATAGCAACCCTTTTTTAAAAAATGTTGCTATTGGTAAATAATATTGTCATGATGACATTTAGTTGTATTAGTATTAAGGCATTGCAACTGTTTGGTGCTCTTGCAATTAAATAGAGCATTGTTGCTATTGCTTGAAATTATTGCCACAGTATTCTTGAGTTGTAATATTTCTCATGACCATTGCAATAGGTAGACTGTGTATTGCGACTAAATTTCTAAGACGATGTAATTACTTGTTGCTATTGCCACAATATTTGTTGGTTGTAATATTTCTCATGACCATTGTAATAGGTAGCTATTTATTGCAACTAAATACCTAAAGCGATGCAATAGTATGTTGCTATTCCACATATGTGTTTGGTTGCTATAAATTATAGTGTCGTTGTAATATTTTGTTGCAAAAAACACATGTATTTTGTGGGCTTTGGATATAGCAAAAGGGTCAGGCTTCCCAACTTTTCGTTCACTAAAAATATGCTCATGCGTTACACCGAAGCAACAAAATTTTTGTCTACCCACTCTAAGCATTAGATATAATTTGAGATCTTGATCCAAAGGATACGAGCCATTCAATCTCTTTGCCGCTTACTCATATCCGCCATTTTTTCACGGAAAAAATTGTACCTGCTTCTAGACCCCGACATCAGTCTTTTCCGTCTCCATATTTTCCCTTCACCCACACAACAATGCAACTTTTCCTACACGGATACATGCATTATGGGCTCAATAAGTGGCTGAATGCTCCGGGAATCATGCTTGAGTCCATCAGCCATCTCTTTGGCCATCCCCTTCCGACAAGGCGCTCCATTGTTTATTTTTTATACAAGTCACCCTATTTTAGGCGCAAGTGTCATGTTATATATAGCCAAATTTAATATGTTATAATATATTTAGTTATATGACCTGAGGCTAAATAGTTGAGGCTCTAGAATTAATCTCATATATGACTACTCTTCCTGCAGTTTGGTAACATGCTGTTTGACGTGTGTAGGACTGGAGGTGTAGCAGCTGACAGCTAGCTGCTAATATAATACCCTCAATGTACATCTCTGAACTTCTGTCAATCTTGTATTTTGCTAGGGCAGACCAACATAGGAATTCATCATTGCTGATTCTATATGTTAGATGTACTATAGGCAAGTGTTGCTAATTTACTATATATTGTTCAATATGTTTTCTATATTCATTGATCATAGTAGAATCATTTGGTTTACTACAAAGAAATTGTACTTCTATTGGAAGCTGCAAAAAAAATGACATATCAATGCTTTTGTTGGTGCAGATGCTTTTCTTTTTGCAGGGTTTTGGTCCAGTAAACATGCAAGACAGGTATGATCAAGTTCGAACCAACTCATTTCAGTCTTTTTCAGATAAGAGCAAGAAGCTGACACAAATTTTTTTATGTCTTTTTCTGATAAGAGTATCCTGATAAGTGTATACATGCCTACTAATGAACGACATGCTTTTGTGTGTGTCCTTCAGTGAAATGCATGTCCTTCAGTGACATACTTTTCCAATAAATGAACGACATACTAAAATTCTTTCTATGAATTTATTAGTGCACTTGACTATGGATGTGCTAGGATTAAACTTCAGCTTTTTAGCTATCGTGCTTTCATGTGTATGTCTTGAAAACAATCTGCTTTTTCTGTACTTGATGTGCTCCTAGACGTTTCTAACTAGACTGATCTCTAGTGAACCATGTTTGGACTGCAGGAGCTGGGGGATAATTTTATTGACTATTGCTTCTTTCTGGCAACTATACACGCTTTGGATACAAGTGAAGCTTCAACAGGCTCTCCTGAACAGGAGGTACAAGTACAACAGATATGTGGAGCTTGCACATGCTATCATTTGGTGAGACGTTCTCTCAATTATTTTTGCCAGTTCATGACAATTACTTCTAATTCCTATTCATGAATGGCAGCAATATATGTCACCACAACAACAACAACATAGCCTTTTGTCCCAAGCAAATTATGGTAGGCTAGAGATGAAACCCAAAAGAGATATGGAGACAAAGAACACATAAAGTATATAAGAAAAAATATTACGGTTCAGGCACGTTAATTGCTAGTCTTCAAGCGCTCCTATCTATAGCTAAATCCTTAGAAATATTCCACTCCTTAAGGTCTCTCTTAACCGACTCGTTCTAAGTTAGTTTAGGTCGACCTCTACCGCGCTTTACATTATCGATCCGCTTTAGAACCCCACTACGCACCGGCGCCTCAGGAGGCCTCCGTTGGACATGGCCAAACCATCTCAACCGGTGTTGAATCAATTTCTCCTCAATTGGTGCCACCCCAACCCTATCCCGAATATTGTTTTTCGGACTCTATCCCTTCTTGTGTGCCCACAACACCATTATAACATACGCATCTCTGCTACACTCAATTACTGGGTATGTCGTCTTTTTGTAGGCCAATATTCAGCACCGTATAACATCGCCAGACGAATCACTGTCCTATAAAACTTACCTTTTAACTTCTGATGCACCCTTTTGTCACAGAGGACGCCTGAAGCCTAACGCCATTTCAACCAACCGGCTGAAATTCTATGCTTAACATCTTCATTAATGTCACCATCCTTTTGTAGCATCGATCCTAAATACCGAAAAATATTCTTCTTGGCCACCACTTGCCCATCGAGGCTAACGTCTCCCCCCTCATTCCTAGTCGTGATGAAATCGCACCTCATGTACTCGGTCTTGGTCCTACTAAGTCTAAATTCTTTCGACTCTAACGTGTGCCTCAATAGTTCTAACTTCCTATTAACCCCTGCACTAGTTTCTTCCACTAGCACCACATCATCAGCAAAGAGCATACACTAAGGGATATCACCTTGTATATCCCTTGTGACCTCATCCATCACCAAAGCAAATAAATAAAGGCTCAATGCTGACCCTTGATGTAGTCCTATTTTAATTAGCAGCAATATATGTCACCACTGTACAATTATTATCACTCTCATTCCTTACGGTTACCTTTTGCTACTACTAGAATTCTATGATCCTTCTTACAATATGAAACTATTGCATTATCTACATGGAATTATTATTGTCTAGACTATTTTGATGTCAGTGAGCTTAGCCTTCTTGACTAATATGGTTGTTAGTTAGGATTGAACAAGATGATTTATAGAATAATGGTAAAAATAGATTATTTATATATATTTATTGAAATGAAGACAATTTATTATTAACCTTATTTAAGATCATTGCCTATTACTTACTTTCTTTTATGCTTTTTCTTAAGTTGAAAGTTGCAGCAACTAGGAGGGCAGTATGGGATATGGGAGCTGCAAGCACAGCTTCGAGCTCAGCAGGCCGCACTCGAAGAAAACAATAACTTGCTGCGCGAGACCCAAGAAGAAGTGAAGAAGATCAACAGCAGTTTTGAAGAGACTAATGCGCTGCTGCGGGCAGTGCTGAAACTTCAGAAAGATTGAGGTAGGCCGCAATGCACTCTATGCTTCATAATGCATGTGTGGGAACTTTGTGGAACCCCAAACTTCTCTGCTACCAACTTTTGTTCAACATGTTGCCAGAACTATGTGTCACTGTGTTGCCAGAATAGTTTGAACGAGTTTGTACACTTGTGTTTGATGGAACCTATAATGTTGGAACTTGCAAAACTGTGTTATCAGTTTGAATGTTTCTAGGCTCATATGTGTATGATGAGCTCTAATAATAATGTTGAGGCTGATGGCTTCTTTTGATGATGGATTCTGTTATGTGTGCATGGTGTCATGTATATATATATATATGAATATTTGTATTCTGTTACGTGTGGATGAACAATTATGGTATCTGCTGGAATAACCAGTGATGCAATGGGCGCAACGACGTGAAGTCGTCACAAAATGTATCAGACGCGGTGGCAAACGAGACGCCTCACAGTCTAACATGACGGCACAGGTCATCACAAAATAACCTGGATAGGACCATCCCCGCTGGTCATTTGTGATGACTCATAGACAATATGTGACATCTACAGTCGTCATAAAAGATAACATAATATGACAACAGTGAATCAACCGTCACAAAATGTCTTGACATAATTTGATGGTTTTTTCACTGTCGTCACAAAACTTTTTGTGACGCTCATTATATGACGACACTGGTGACGGCAATAAAGTCATCACAAAGGTTTTTTATGGCACTTTACATGACAAAAAGTTGTTGTCATACAAAGCACAAATTCTTGTAGTGGTTCATCAAATTGTTGTTGATCCTACTGATAGGTATAAAACTGCATTTCACACTCATCATGGGCATTATGAATACAAAGTTATGCCATATGGGCTTACTAGGGCACCTGCAACTTTTTAAGCCATTATGAATCATATACTTGCTCCATTGCTCAAAAAGTGTGTTGTAGTGTTTATAGATGACATCTTGATCTATAGCAAGACCCTTGAAGATCATGTAAAGCATGTTGAGATGGTTTTTCAGTTACTGCAAAAGCATCAGTTAGAGGTTAAACTGTCTAAATGCTCCTTTTCCAAGCAACAGTTGCACTATTTAGACCATGTTCTTACTCTAAATGGTGTTTCAACTGATCCTTCCAAGCTGTCTATAGTGGAAAACTGGCCAATTCCTACAACAACCAAAGAACTCAGAAGTTTCCTTGGACTTGCTGGGTACAATAGAAGGTTTGTGAAGAATTTTGCTATGATTGCTAGACCACTAAATGAGTTACTGAAGAAAGCCATATAGTTTGTTTGGACAGATATTCATGAATCTGCATTTCAACTACTCAAACAAGCCTTACTGACATCACCTATATTGGCCTTGCCTGATTTTACTCAGCCTTTTACTGTGGTCACTGATGCTTCTAACTATGGGATTGGAGCTGTGCTGCAACAGCAAGATCATCCAATAGCTTTTGCTAGTAAGTCACTTGGTCCCAAAACACAAGGCTTGTCTACATATGAAAAGGAGAGCCTAGCTATCTTACTTGCTTTGGATCAGTGGAAGGCTTATTTGTTACCTGCAGAATTCATAATTCAAACTGACCAAAGGAGTCTCACTCATCTCACTGATCAAAAGTTACACACATTCTGGCAGCAAAAGGTGCTAACCAAGTTGATGGGATATCATTACAAGTTTTGCCATAAACCTAGTACCACAAATCAAGCAGCTAATGCTCTTTCTAGAGCTACTCATACTACCTCATCTCTAGCAGCTGTTTCTATGTCTCAGCCAATGTGGCTTCAGGTTGTGCAAGACAGTTATGCTCATAGTGAACGGGCTCAGCACCTACTAGCCAAGCTAGCTATACACAGTCCACATGGTAACTATCATCTCCAACAAGGCATAATCAAGTATAAGCAGGCAATTTGGTTGGGACATTCCAAGGAACTTCAAGATATTGGTCTCTACTCAATTCCATGATAGTGCCTTAGGGGGCCATTCAGGCTTTATGGTTACTTATCATAGAATCAAGAAGATATTCTTTTGGCCTCATATGAAATAATCTATTCAAGAATATGTGGCTGCTTGTCAAGTATGCCAGCAAGCCAAAGCTGAGAGAGTACCCTACCCTGGATTGCTTCAGTCTCTTCCAGTCCCTGACCAAGCATGGAAGGTAGTCACTATGGACTTTATTGAAGGATTGCCAACCTCATCTTCTTACAACTGCATCTTAGTTGTAGTAGATAAGTTTTCCAAGTACTCTCATTTTCTCAAACTCAAGCATCCATTTTATGCCATTCAATTTGCTAAGTTGTTCATGGAAAATATTTATAAGCTTCATGGGATGCCAGTGGCTATAGTGTCTGATAGAGACAAGATATTCACAAGCTTGCTTTAGAAAGAGTTATTCACCAAATCTGGAACATAGCTGTGTATGAGTTCAGCTTATCATCCTCAAAGTGATGGCCAGTCTGAGAGAGTCAATTAGTGCATTGAAGCTTATTTGAGATGTTTCGTCAATTCTTGCCCTCATAATTGGACTCAGTGGTTGCATCTAGCTGAATTTTGGTATAATACTTGCCATCATGCCCCTTTGCAACACACACCATTTGAGGTCTTATATGCACATCCTCCAAGACATTTTGGTGTTGATCCAGATCAGGATTGTGTTCATCCATTTAACTGATTGGCTCCAGCACAGACAGTCAGTTAATGCTCTGTTGCAACAACAGTTGTCCAGACCACAACAGTGTCAGAAAGCACAAGCTGATAAGCATCACACTGAAAGATCATTTGAGGTTGGAGATGTGGTTTGGCTACGCCTACAACTATTTGCTCAAAAATCTGTTGCCACCAGATTATGCAACAAGCTCTCTTACCGATATTTTGGCCCATATGAAATTGAAGCAAAGATTGGGCTGGTTGCTTATCGACTCAAATTACCACCTCAATCCTCAGTGCATCCTGTTTTCCATGTCTCCCTACTGAAGAAAGTAACATTGCTCCATCTACTTTGCCATTGCTCCCAGAAACACCTCATCTGCAGACACTAGAGCAAGTCTTGGACTCTCGTGTGCGTTCCAAGAACAGGCGTGCGCAACATCAATTGTTGATCCTTTGGCTTGGGTTACCACCAGAGTTGGCGACCTACGAAGATGAGGAGGAGCTTCTGAAATTGTATCCTGCTCTGACGGTTAAGGGACTAGCCGTGTCTAAAGGTGGGGGCGATGTGATAACCAAGCATCAGCCGGTGCCATCTTCAGGCGGCCCATGAAGCAAATGGAACAAGAAGCCCAACACCCACTACGTCGGCCCAGAATGGAACTCCAACTGAAGCCCAGCATCTGGTGATCGCTGTATCATCGACAGCTGTAATCGATATATGAGGGGAGCGGAGAATTTACTTTTTCTTCGTCTTGGTTGTCGTCTGGCTTTGGCGGTGGCAGGCTGCGGCTCGAGGATTGCTGGCGACGACCAACGCCATTGGAGCCTAGAAACTCTTAGTTATCCAGTTTATACTCTGTATCAGACCTCGTATTGATATTATTCACTAGTATCATTACAATACCGCCTTCAGCCTTTCAGGATCATACATATCGCCGATCGGATCGGCGTGGCGGCTGGTGCACTACTACATACACTATCTAGTACACAGCAATGCTGCAGGTCTGCTGCACGCAGTTAGTCAAATTACATATTCAGACGACGACGTGTAGCTAGGAACGACAAGGACAGCAAATTTAAATAGCACATATATACTACTCCTCCCGTTCTAAATTGTAAGTCATTCAAAAAATCTTATAGAGTCAAAATATCTCAATTTTGACTAAAATAATAGAGAAAAATACAAAGATTTATGGCATAAAATAGGTATATTATGAAAATATAATTCACGAAGAATCCAATGATACTTAGTTGAGACACTAAATGTTATTATCTTATCGTATAAATTTAATCAAACTTGAGATGTTTTGACTCTTCAACATTCTTATAATTTAAGACGGAGGGAGTAGTATATTATCAACAATCAACTTGCAGTGTAGTGTGTCATTTTCTGTAGTCTACGATGAATCGATTTCGGAATATGATTGATGATGGCAACCAATAGATACAGATACAGATACTACGGTATGTACGCATGCAGTTTGACTGGTGCCTTGTATATGTGGCTATCTATGTATGTATCTTTTCATAGAAGATATATACTAGTAGTACTTTTGCAGAGTGACTCAACATCGCTGCCATTATTGTTATTAGTATTTAGCTAATAACTAGTCATCATCAGTCCTGTACATATCATATCATATAGTGCGTGCGTGCATAGTGGCAAATGCCCAGTTGTACACTTTAATTTGCTACACCGCGCACGCGGATGATGCATGTGTACACTAGCTAGTAGCTAGCTAATTAGTGTGTGTTTGTGACAGATGAAAACGCCATGGGATCGACGATGATTGATCTGTTGATGAGATCGATATACTACGGGCCCCGGTGATCCAATGCAAGCTGCACAGCATGGATGCATATGCACTATCATCCATTGACCGGCAGCCACACTGATAGATCACTGCCACAACGAACCGCACGGGCACACCGTCGGCCAGCAGCGCCGCCGTCACCCCGAGCGCCGTGCACGCCACCACGTTAGCCGGGTGCAGCAGCGCCACCCCCTGCTGGAACCTGGCCACGTAGATTATAATGGTCTGCCCTAGCGCGATCAACTGCGTTGCATGGCAGCTCGATCAGTCCCTGACCATGGCTTGGATTCGTGCACATAGTCTAGCCACAACCATCTGATGAGGCTCGCTCTTAAATTTGTCCATGTCGTCTGCAACACGTAGGACCCCAAGCTAAGTTGTTTCGGCCTACTGACGGTTGGCCAATTTACTAGACAAATGGCCACCGCCATTTGTTTGTTTTCTCAATCCCTTTTCTAGCTACAAGAATCATCTCCGATGATATATGATGGTGAGTGTTTTTTTTCTTTTTTTGAGAAAATATGTAATGGTGAGTTATGCTCCCGCCACCAATGTGGCCAGCCAATTTGCTAAACAAATGGGCTAACGTACGTATTTCCTTACCCGCCGGAACCATGCATGGCTGGGCCTGGCCTTGGCCTTGACTATCCTCAAGATTGGCTACTGATGTAGGCCCATGCATGGTTAATATCTGTCGTCGTAGATCATAATAAATGAAATTGTCCTCTAAAAATTGAAATTCGTGTGAAGAAGATAGTAACATGCTTAGAGCAACTCTAAAAAAAAACATGGATAGCTTTTTTAAAATAGCAAGAGAAAAGAAAGTCCAACAACTATTGTATCCGGTTTTCTAAAATAGCAAGACATCTATCCCGGAGTTTTTGCATGACAAACATAGCTTAAGCTTTTTTTTTGCATAATTTTCTATTTTAAAAGTTGACTAAATCATAAATTTAGTCATTCATTTTTACCGACTCTTATACTCCTACGAGCGCAACTCCAAGAGAGTATGTGATCGATCCACACAGGCAGGCCTAGCACAGCATGCAAGATGCAAGCACGATCTTCATTCATTCCCCGAATCATCGTATCCTTGCGGCCTGTCAAAAACTAATTTTTTTTCACAAGAAAAAACTAATTAAACTGTCCGCTTTGTCGTACGCGTGTTCGTGCTACACCGACCGCGTGAATACGTACACAGTACATCTCGCGCAGGCCAAGTATATATACCGGCCGGCCGGCCGGCCGGCTGCGCGCGGCTACTAGCTAGAGATCGATGGTGGTGTGGTGTCCATCTCCCATCTCCATGTATCGATCTGTTGTCTGCGCGCGCGGTCAATGCTCCAGTTCGGCCGGCCCTTTCACAAGATTCTAGCTAGTTCAAGTCAAAACGACGACGCGTAACTAGTCGGCTCAAAGCAAGTGGCTTGCAACTGCAATACTGCTTGCACTCGATCTGTCGTCCCTGCTAGCGCTGACTCCGGCCGTGACTGCTGCGTGTGCATTTCCAGCTGCTAGCATGCACTGGGCCGCCGGCGGCCTCGCTTGCTTCTCTCCGGCCGACTCCAATCCTAGCTAGCTAGCTAGTGGATCGGCCCTGCTGCTTTCAGCTCAAGTATAGAAGAAGATTAGAGATCGATCGAGGTTAGTTATTGTCATGGCCAGATGAAGAAGACATCATCATGTCGATTGAGATGATATATGTAGTTAAATATGAAGCAGCAGCTAGCTAGCATCCATCCATCGTCGCCAGCAAGCTAGCAGGCAATCTTTCAGTTTGTCAGTTAGCGTGCTAGTCCAACTGCAAGCACTTGCACTAGTATCTGTATCTCTGTAGTACGACACCCCAGGTCACCGGCCGGGAGAATGCAGATGGAGCCGTCTGCCTTGTTCGTGTGGATTCAGAATTATATGTTTATATTATACTCTCTCTGTATCATGTTTAGTAGTCGTTCTGGGAATATAGGCAAGGCAAGCAAAGGAAGTCGTCCGCGTTAGCCCTCAACGACGCCCCACCAACGGCGACCATGCGTGGTCTCTTTTTCTAGGCGTCTAGGGTTTCCCTAGGTGACTCGAGCCCCGTCCCCGTTCAGCATCCGGATCTTCGTCTCCTCCCACCCCTCCCCATCTCGTACTGCATTGGCGCAGTTTAGGTTCCAATTGTCTCCGATCTCCATCTCTTGGGATCATTGCCCATCCAACTTTTGCCCCCGGTGCCCACCTGTCTCCCTAAAACCCTAGTTGCTGCTGGCATGTGCACCCGGTGTCCACTGTCTCCGTCTGGATCGCCTATTCCAGTTTCAGTTCGGTGGGGTTCTCACCGGTGGTCAGGGTAGATGGAGGGCGTGGAGGGGTTGTTGGAACACCTACAACTCTTTTTGGAAGAGAAGTGGTCCATTAAGATCGGATCGGAGAAGAAGGGGGTGATGGTGAGCCGTTGGCCTCAAGCGGTGGCAAAGTTGTTCACGGAGAAGAATGTGAACGCGGAGGCCATCTAGTAGTCGGTGGGGTGGGTCTGGTGTCCGGCGAAGGGGGTGTCTTGCAAGGATATGAGGGACAACATCTTCCTGATCACTTTCAATCAAGAGTTAGGATTGAGGCAATCAGGAGTTGGGATTGAGGAGAGCGGTGGATGATAGGCCGTGGACGATCTCGAAAGAGCTGTTGGCAGTGGAGGAGCTTGATGGGTCCAAGGTGGTGGAGGAGTTCAAATTCTTCTTCATCCCAATCTGGATTCGTGTTGAGAAGCTTCCCCTTGGCATGATGAATCGAGAGGCAGCGGAGGCAATAGGTGGTGATATGGTGGAATTCGTGGAGGTGGATGTGGACAAGGATGACTCGGCACTGGGGAGAGATCTATGCATCAAGATCTGTTTGGACGTTTGTAAGCCATTGAGGAGGGGCATCATGGTAGACCCAGGAGAGGAGAAGGGAGAGCGTTGGTGCCCAATCAAGTACGAGCATCTGCCAAAGTTTTGCAATGTCTGTGGCATCATTGGCCACGTGGATTGGAATTGCTCTAAGAAGTTGGGGAAGAATGTCCCTGCGCCATTCAAACGGGAGCTGTATTTTGTGCCACAACGCAAACCCTTCACCTGCAAAAGTGATGAGGCTGCAGGGAGGAGTGGAGGATCGGGGTCATGGAGGTCGGGTCGCTCAGAGTCCGGTGGAAGTGAAAGCAGGTCCAGGTCTGACAGTCTCTCATGGCGGAAGGAAGTGGGGAAGGAGGAGACAAAGCGGATTGGGGAGAAGAAGGCGGATGGGGAAGAGGTGACTAGTCCCTTGAAGAAGACACAGGAGTTGGAGAAGGGAGATCAGCTCTAGGGGATGGTGAAGAAAGTAGCATCATCGCTGTTCATCGAGGATGCAGCCAGTGCCATTCTAAAACCCGTAGAGAAGGAGGTAGAAGGATGGGTCTTGAACAGTAGCATGCAGGCCCATGCTGATAATGAGAAGGAGGTGGGGGCTAACAAGAAGGAGGGCACCTATAAGAAGCTGCTGAGGGACATGACCAAGGGGAGTGGGGAGGATAGTCTAGACTCATTGCCAAAGAAGAGGAAGGGTGAGGGAGATGAGATGGAGATTGACGAGCAGGGTGGGGGAAAGAAAGAAAAGTAGGATGGGGCTGTGGAGGTGGGTGTTTTGAACAAAACTATTGAGGCGGGGCTGCTGGCACAGCCCTGTGATAATCAATGAAGATAATTGCTTGGAACTGCCACGGTTTGGGGAACGACACGGCAGTTCATGGCCTTCTGGAAGCCTAGAAGGAGGAGGACCCTTACATCCTATTTTTGTCCGAAATAAAGATGGACGAAAGGAGGATCAATAGCTTGCTAGAAGATGGGTTTGGAAAATATGGTGGTGAAAGATTGCTCGTCCATGTATGGAGGTGGTCTTGCTCTGTTCTGGAAGAGAGGAGTGAATGTTCATGTGCGGGGCATCTCACATCTGTATATAGACATGGAGGTGACAGAAAAGTGATGGTTTTGTGTGGCATTTCACGGGCTTCTATGGGGAGTCAGATGACAAAAAGCTGTCATGGAAGGCCTTGCGTGTTCTAAAGGCCTCACGGGAGCGCCCGTGGCTGTGCATGGGGATTACAATGAGATCCTTACAAACTGTGAGAAAGAAGGGGGGCCACCATGCAACCAAGGTTGTATGGACAGGTTTAGGAAGGCTCTTGAGGATTATGACTTGGCGGATTTGGGTTTCGAGGGGGATCCTTTCACATGGCGAAATAACAGCCACACTAGCACTCTCTATGTACGGGAGCGCTTGGATAGAGCAGTGGCCAATAAAGATTGGACGTCAATGTTTCCTTTGTATCATACAATAAATGGGGAACCAAGACATTTTGATCATCGCCCTATCATCATGAATAGTGATCCCCCTCGAGGTGGTAGGGGTGGTGGTGGAGTGAGAGAATTTCGGTTTGAAGCTAGTTGGGTGGAGGAGGAGGAGTGTGCGGCTTTGGTGGAGAATGTGTAGGGGAGGCTTTAAAAAATGTTTCTAGGGACCTAGGAGATTGGGGGAGGAATGTGTTGGGGAGCTTGGAGAAGAGTATAAAAAGAGCAAAAAAGCTTTAGAGGAGTATAGAAGGAGGGTAATATCAGAGTCTTCTGTTAGGAGAGAGGAGTTGCTAAAGTTGAAATTAGATAAACTAGAGGAGAAGAAAAATATCTACTGGAGACAGCGAGCTAAGGTGCATTGGTTGGAGAAGGAAGATCACAATACAAAGTTTTTCCACCAATTTGCATCAGAGAGGAAAAAGAGGAGTAGGATTAATAGATTGGTCAAGGAGAATGGAGAGGTGATTGAAGAGGAGGAAGAGATTAGACATATGATTGCTAACTTTTATAAAAGTTTGTTTACCGCCACTACAGGTTCCTGTTTGGATGAGCTATTGTTGCAAATTCTGCCAAAAGTTTTAGCTGAGATGAATGAAGCACTTCTGAAGCCAATCACGGCGGAGGAAGTGAAGGCAGGCCTTGATGCAATTCGGGACTTAAAAGCGCCGGGTACAGATGGTATGACATCTCTATTTTATAAGAAATATTGGGAAACGGTCGGTGGGGATGTCATGTGGGAGGTTCTCCAATTTCTCAATGGGGGCGGCCTTCCTGGGGTTGGAATAAGACAGTGGTTGTGTTAATACCGAAAGTGCCCAATCCCGAAAGTTTGAAGGACCTCAGACCTATTAGCTTGTGCAACATGTTATACAAAGTGGCATCCAAGGTGCTTGTAGGCCGGCTGAAGCTAATACTCCCAGAGATTATCTCACAAAATCAAAGTGCATTTGTCCCGGGCCATCTTATTATGGACAATGTACTGGTGGCTTATGAGTTGACTCATTATTTGTAAAATAAGAGGAATGGAGGTGATGGCTATGATGCTCTAAAGCTAGATATGAGTAAAGCTTACGATAGGGTGGAGTGGCATTTTTTGAGGGGTATGATGAAAGGTTGGGGTTTGATAGCAGGTGGATCAACCTGGTGATGCAATGTGTGAGTACTGTTACATACAAGATAAAGGTGAATGGAGTGTTGAAAGAAGAGATTATTCCATCCCGAGGATTGAGACATGGGATCCCCTCTCCCCCTACTTGTTTTTGATTTGTGCAGAGGGGTTCTCTACTATGTTGAATGAGGTGGAGAGGGCAGACCATATAGAGGGAATGACTATATGTGCAGGTGCACCGGGTATAACTCATCTTCTATTTGTAGATGATTCTTCGCTTCTCCTGAAAGTTAATGATAGGAATGCAAATTATCTGCAACACGTGCTGCAACTATATAAGGAGTGCTCGGGGCAGATGATAAACAAGGACAAGTCCTCTATCTTGTTCAGTAAGAATTGTGCTAGTGACAAGAAACTTGAGTTCATGGATATACTGAATCTCTCACAAGAAGCAAGGTCTGACAAGTATCTGGGCCTTCTGGTGTATATGGGTAGGTCTAAGAGTAAAGTGTTTTCTTATCTGAAAGATCGTGTGTGGAAACGTATACAAGGATGGAAGGTGAAAATGTTATCTCAGGCAGGGAAGGAAACACTCATCAAAGCAATAGCTCAAGCGATACCTAGCTATGCTATATCTTGTTTTGATCTCATAAAGTCCCTTTGTGATGATATTAGCTCAATGATCTGTCGTTACTGGTGGGCATAGCAAGACAATGAGAAGAAGGTTCATTGGTTTGCATGGGAAACCTTGGCCAGCCGCAAAGAGAAGGGAGGATTGGGGTATAGAGACCTCCACCTTTTCAATTTGGTCATGTTGGCGAGGCAGTGTTGGCGCCTCATCCAAGCACCAAAATCACTTTGTGCTCGGCTACTAAGGGCGAACTACTTCATAGATGGAAATATGTGGTCGGCTAAAGAATGACCCAGAATATCATACACATGGAGGAGTTTGATCCGCGGAATGAAGGCGATTGAGAAAGGGATTATTTGGAGAGTGGGGGATGGGTCTCAGATACGCATTTGGGAGGATGCATGGATCCCTGCTGTTGTCATGAGAAGACCGAGAACGCCACATGGGAACATTGTGATCTCCAAAGTGTCTGAACTGATTGATCCGGTGTATGGTACTTGGGACAATGAGCTGATCAACGACTTGTTTTGGGAAAAAGATGCAGTCAACATCCTATCTATCCCGGTACATATGGACAGAGAACACTCGGTGGCCTAGCACTTTGATAAGAAAGGCGTGTTCTCTGTAAAATCGGCCTATCACGTTCTAGAGGATGAAGCTGAATCAAAACAGGTTTAGACAGAAGGGTGAGAGTTCAGAGCAAAGCTTGGACTCTAGGAAGAAGATGTGGAAGAAACTGTGGTGTGTTCCTAGGCCTCCAAAAATAAAGCAATGTGTATGGCGAGTAGCACATAACAGCCTTGCCCACAAGATGAATATCAATATGAAGAAGATTGACCTTGACACTCGCTATCCGATTGTCTTAGATATGATGAAGATGGAGCACATTGTTTTTTGAAATGCAAAGAAGTAAGAAGAGTTTGGAGGGAGCTAGGGATGGAGCTTCTTAGGCTGCAGCTTGCTACCATCGGCTCGGCTAAGGGATTTGTAGCAGAGATTTTGAAGCAAAGGGATGATACTTGTTTGCTAGTGTTTGGAAGTGGTGGAGTGTGAGAAACAAGGTGAATGCCGATGTTGATGCAAAAAGGCGTCGGATCTGCAAACACACCGGGCTAATACCCTAGTTCGATATCAAGGCGTGACAGTCGATTTGACCTGTTAATCGACAAGGATGATAGATTTGAATAAAACCCGAACGAGACGACAGCGATACACCCAGACGTCAAAGCTCAGGTGATACTCGATAACTGTTGAATAGATCAGACGAGACGACAGCGATACGCCCGGACGTCAAAGCCTGAATCTTGCTCGGTAAAAGCGGAACCTGCAAGGTCGCCGGAGATCAAGTTGATGCAGCCCGTCGATTCTTGAAAGAACTCGTTGAAAAAGAAAAGGTACTGGTGACGAAGTCGTCGAAAAGTAGATTGCTGGAAAAGTAGATAAAAATAATAGATTTATTGTATTTGATTGTGTATATTTTTATATTGTATCTCGGTACATATTTATACCCTGGTACTATGAGTCCTAGACAGACATGACAAAGTATTCCCTAAACAAGTCTTATCTCTAAAGAATAAAAAATAACGACTCGTACCAAGGTTGGACTCAAAAATAAACTATTAAAATAATGGCATAAATATTGCCAGTTTCCTTATCCATTGCTTTACGATGAAACCTCTATCGGCATGTTCCTCATCTATAGATTTCATCGGCAAAACCCATCGCTAATGACTCAGACCTGCTTTCCACGCCCTTCAGCTCTGCTTTCCATCGGCAACCATGCCTCTCTCTCTCCATCGGCAACAGCCCTCTGGCTTCATCGGCAATGTACGAGATCAACATACCCTTCATCGGCAATCATCCATCGGCAACTCAGAAACGATGCTGGAGAATAACCATTCCCTTGCCGATTGGCACAGTTTTCGGCCTATATTGACACGTGTCAAAAAACGGTGTCAACACATGCCCCCCAATTTCGGAGTATAGAATGCTTTATGCGCCGAAATTTCCTCCTCATAATTGCCCAAACTGCTTGAACTTCTCCTCGAGAGTTGCGCGCGTGGTAGTGGAGATCCTGTACCAACAGGCCCATATAATGCTTTCTCCGCCGCGGCCCATTTTTCATCTGCGATTCAAACCCTAGCTTTTCTCTCTCCAGCGGCGACATCAACAGGTGATCATTCGACGAACTCGATCATTGGCACTCTCGACGGTGATCTTTAGCCTCCATTAGCATTCTTTGCCTTCTCCATCTCCGTCGCGGCCATGGCTATCCGTTTTGACGTCCCCAAGGTTAGTCTTTTCCTTTTGCCTGTCCTCTGACATTTCGTTTTTCCTTCTCTGCACAGTTCATGATTCTTCCTTGCTCCCAATCTTTAATCTCAGGAACTTTGTAATAATCTTCTTATTCCAACGCATCAGAATCACTTTATCTGCCAAGGCCCAATGGGAAATCCAGACCCAACCGACATCATAAACGCAGAAACCAATTGAATCCCTTTCAGGGCTCAGAATTTTGACTTGGGATTTTGGACTGATACCTTCCGTTCCTAGCCAAAAACCACCAAGGGATGGAAAGATTGGTATTTGAGGGTCGCTAGGCCAATGGAGCTATATTGGGCGGAACGCAAATTAGAACAATGCATCAGAATATCTATTGCCAATATGGAAAAGAAGGAGTCTTTGTTAATTGCTGCCTCCTATTTCTGGTCGAATACCCTGAATGCCTTTATCTTTAGACATGGGCCAGCTTCTCCCACCCTTGCCGATGTGTACATGCTCACTGGCTTGGACATCTCCTCTGCCGATGACAACTCACTGTTCCAGCGAAAACCTGAGCATCGGCTGATCACCAGGAACATTGGTGGTTGGACTGGCTATATCAACGAGTATAAGAAATCTGGTTCAGTCAGTCACAGGGAGCACGCAGCTTTCTTGAATATGTGGCTTGAGAAATTTATTTTCTGCGGTAGAACGGTCGGACCAACCAACATGCACCTTCCTGCAGCAGAGCTATTGGCGAGTGGCTTCAGACTCCCATTGGGCCGATACCTTCTTGGTTCAGTTTACCACCTCCTTCACCAAGTGTCACAAAGACTGCTGCAAGGCCAGTCCATCGGCAATCTGGGGGGTCCCTAGTGGTTCATCAATATGTGGTTGAATGCCCATATGCACAAGTATTTCCATATTGACCTGTTCGCCCAGCAATTCCCCCGAAGTCTTCCTGAAGATTATCAACTCGGGGAAGAAGAATCGGCAACGCGCCCCCCTATCAACTTTGGAGAAGCGCTGGCAGTACTACCAGGGGCAGAGGCAAACAGGATCCAGATAGGCAATCTCTTCCACAGCCTCTACATCGGCATCCCCTCTGAGCTTCGGGCCTGGGTCCCGTATGTTGATGAAGCAGCAAGATTCCCTCTTTCCTTTAACCTTACCGATGAGGCCCTGAACCAGGATGCCGACATTCTTAGGGCAATAATCACTCCTCGTGCTATCCCAGTCAATATTTTTGGAAGCGGGAAGAACATTAACCCCACATACGAGTTCTACTACCCATCGGCAGCAGCAAGACAATTAGCTTTTGGTCAACTGCCCATCAACCTATATTTTGCCGATGTGATTAAACCGAGAGAGATTATTGCGAGCCATGTGGATTGGCACAAGATTGTTACTCTCCCTCCCAATGCTGATACCTCAAATGTCAATCTAACTGATTGGGTACCGGCTTCTTTTGTCACTGAGTCCTTCAAATTATGGTGGCAAGAATGGAAAGAGCAGCTATTCTTTGCCTCTCCTCATTTTTACTGGAACCTCATTGATCCCGATCACGCCATCCCTACCGATACAGTAAGTCTGACCCTCTGTACTTCTTTCAACTCCCCTTTAATCCATTGGCAACTAACCCTTTTTAAACAGGTTGACGACCCAGTTCCAACATTGAGTAAGAGTGGCAAGGTTATACGGCTGCAGCCAATTTCCCCGGTATCCATCATCGGCCACAAAGCTCCCTCGCTAGATGCTCCAGTGGGCCGTGGTCGTACCAAGAAGAGCACTAAATCGATCACCTTTTTGGCACAGACATCTCAGGTAACCACCTTACTTTCTTTTGCAGATGCTGATTGCTGTGATTTACCGATTTTACATTTTAGGGCGTGAGTTCTACACCACTAGAATCTTCATCGGTAACTCGCCCTTCATCTCCTCCTGCAGCACCTTCGTCACCCCACCTTGTTGTCCTTGACGATTCTCCAGAGGTATTCTTTATTCAAACCTTAACTACTGGACTGGCACTTTTACTCATCTCTCTCTCTTACAGCACCGAGTGATTGTATCGGCAACCATCCCAAGTGTGCTGATTCCTTAGCTGTCCATTGCCAATGCCCCTCAGCCGTCCGATGTTGATATCTTACAGCATAAGCGTAAGGCTTCATCAGGCGAAGAATCACAACCCAAGCGGGCAAGGCTTACACCATCTCCGTCGGCATCCTCGCCTCGCCCGGCATCGCCTGACGTATCTGTGCAGATTTCTCCATCAGCGGCTGTTCTCCCATCGGCCACTGCACCCATACAAGGATCTTCATCGGTACCGACGTTGCAGCAGCGAACAATTGAGGTACCAACACAAGAAACGTCATCGGCAATTGTTCCTGAGGTTGCTTCTTCGAGCCAAAGGCGAGAGATTGCCTTGAAACAGGTAGATTAACTCCCTTAGACAACTTTTAACATTTTAAGCTTTTCTGCTGACATCACCTTTTCCTCTTTTAGGAGCAAGATTCCCCCGACAGTCTGTTTTCTTTTTCTATCAGTGGGATTGTTCCCGATGATGAAGATTCTGACGAAAGCTCTGCTCTAGCCCTCGGAGTTCTATCACCTGAGACTAAGTCAAAGCTGGAGACGCTGCTATCACTGCTGCAACAGGAGACCTCTCTACTGATCCAGGATTCTGATTCTACAAGAGCAACTTTTAAAGGAATTCGAGGTCATATTCCTGCCGATGTTGAAGAAGCACTTTTCCAGGCTGCACATCTGGAGAGCCGGCAGTTGCAGTATCAAAGGGCTGCCTAGCGGATTGCCGATAGAGCCACTCAGGCAAAACTCCAAGAGGACATGATGAAGCATAAGCAACTTGCCGATGAGAAGCACAAAGACATCGGTAAGTTGGAAACCTCTTGTGCAAATCTGGAGGATAAAATTGCTCAACTATCGGCAAGGAGAGAAACCCTATTAGCAGAGCTGAGATAGGTTGAAGGAGCCTTGGATGCAGCAAATCACGAGAAGGCCCAAATGCCCGAAGCTGTCAAGACTCTTCAGCAAGAAAGGGACAACCAAGTCCTTAAGACGCTGGCGCTCAAGAGGAAGATTAGACCAGTTGAAGGCAGTGCCGATGAAGATGAACAGATACTGGAGGAAGCTGACCAAATTCGCCTGCGTGCGATATCAACTATCCATTCATTGTTGAACTTGTAAATCTCCCTTTTCATCGGCAATGCGATGTATCGGTAATTTGTAAAACTTCACATTGACGTAGTGCCGATACATTCTTTTTGAACAAGCACTTTATCTATATATATATATATTTTATTGGCAAGTGCCAAAAAATCGCATCGGCAAATAGAAAAACCATGTTGATGTCTGCCGATGGACCTTCACTTTTGCGCTTCAGCTGTCATTCTTGAGTTTCTGCTCCACGAGAAATTTTCTCTTTGTGCTCTCGTTGTATTTTCCTCTTTTGAGTCTTCGTTAAACCTTTAGGGCACCATTGAGGAAGCTTCGTCTTCCAGACAGGTTGATAAATTTTCGCACTTGAACCTGGGCAATTTGTATTGGGATCCTTACAAAGAATCACTTCATTAGGGACTCTCGTATTGGCCACCTCCCTGAACTCCTCTCGGCTCATCAGCAAACAGTCGTCATGCCTGCGTAGCCTTTCGTGCACACTGGTCCTGCCCCCCAGCCGATCATGTACTGATGCCCTCTCTCTGATCGGCTTACCGATGTATTTGCTCCGATCACCATAGTGCAGCCTTCTTTCTGCCCGATTGATTCGATCATAACCATTGCACTCGTGGCAACTATCAACAGTAGACAATTTAATGCCTTCTTCCCAACAATAGATGAAGAAAGGGCATCTCCAATGGTCTTTGTGCCAATGCCACGCTCCCCAGCGCAACTCTTCTTGCCGATGCCGATAGCGGTTACTTGGAATTCTGTATGGAGCTGGTCTAGGAAGCCTTCCTGAACTACTGCTTTCTTCAACTATCTCTTTCCCCTTCAAGTCATCGGTAGTTGCTTGATTTCTTGGATCCACTGATGCTCTCCTCTTAGTGCTTACCGATGTTAGTACTTTGGTTTTGTTTGCGGCCTCCACTATGTTTGCTGGGAAAGGATGCTGATCGATCTTCATTGGCCTCTGAGCTTTAGAATTGTCAAACTTGATCCTCCTAGATTGTTGACACCGTTTTTTGACACGTGTCAATATAAGGCCGAAAACTGTGCCAATCGGCAAGGGAATGGTTATTCTCCAGTATCGTTTCTAAGTTGCCGATGGATGATTGCCGATGAAGGGTATGTTGATCTCGTATGTTGCCGATGGAGAGAGAGAGGCATGGTTGCCGATGGAAAGCAGAGCTGAAGGGCGTGGAAAGAAGTCTGAGTTATTAGCGATGGGTTTTGCCGATGAAATCTATAGATGAGGAACATGCCGATAGAGGTTTCATCATAAAGCAATGGATAAAGAAACTGGCAATATTTATGCCATTATTTTAATAGTTTATTTTTTGAGTCCGACCTTGGTACGAGTCGTTATTTTTTATTCCTTAGAAATAAGGCTTGTTTAGGTAATATCTCGTCGTGTCTGTCTAGGACTCCTAGTACCAGGTATAAATATGTACCGAGATACAATGTAAAAATATACACAATCAAATACAACAAATCTATTATTTTTATCTACTTTTCCAGAAATTTACTTTTCGACGACTTCGTCACCAGTACCTTTTCCTTTTTCAATGAGTTCTTTCAAGAATCGACGGGCTGCATCAACTTGATCTCTGGCGACCTTGCAGGTTCCGCTTTTACCGAGCAAGATTCAGGCTTTGACGTCCGGGCGTATCGCTGTCGTCTCGTCTGATCTGTTCAACAGTTATCGAGTATCACCTGAGCTTTGACGTCCGGGCGTATCGCTGTCGTCTCGTTTGGGTTTTATTCAAATCTATCATCCTTGTCGGTTAACAGGTCAAATCGACTGGCACGCCTTGATATCGAATTAGGGTATTAGCCCGGTGTGTTTGCAGATCCACCTTTTTGCATCAACACATCTTTTGGCATGCCCGGTGGGACAAAGTCAACCGATCTATCATGAGGAATACTACCGATATCACTCCAGAGAATATCATCGAGATATCAGAGTCAGATCTCAAGGAGGATCAAAGGCAAGCCATAGAGAAGGCTATGGAGGATTACAGGCGGCTTTACCTGAAATCCTACAGCAAGAATAGGAGCAGAGAAGTGGTACAGAAGCAAGACCCGCCATTGCCTCGGCAGGTTACTTTTGACTCCAATCCTGGTAAATTACAGTCAATGGTTAACTCTGCATTAAGTCATGCATTGATTAATCACTCTAGCGTACTGTCCAATACTGTTTGTAATGCTGTTATTCAATCATTAAAAGAAGGACAAGTACAAGCTTATGTTGGCCCAGTATGTCATCAGTTTGGGATGTTATCTTCTACAGCTCCATCGGCTACTATAGCCGTTGTGGCTCCAGGGGTTTCTGCTCCTTATACAGATCTGCCTGCTGCTAAATCTCCACCGACGATGTCAAATTCAGCAAAGAATACTCAGATGACGCAATATGCTACAACGCCACTTACCGCACAGTTGCCATCAGGAAGACTCCACGTGTCACTTTATCAGGCATCATACACAAGTCCATCGGCAAACCCACTGCCGATGCAACAAGGGTTCTCAACTGCAAACCGACCAGTGGCATCAATGGTTCCTCTAGCTGGAATTCCTGCAAATCAAAGGAATTATGCCGTCCATCATCCAAAGTCACAAAAGCAACAGGTGGCTATAGTCTATCAACCATCGGCAAGTCATGTGCCGATGAGGTCTAATCCAAGTAGGACGAGTCCAGTGCCAGCTCAACAGTACTTTGCTCAACCTAAGTATCAGATGGCAGGGGTTCAACAGCAATATATGCAAACAGATATTCAGAATCTTACATCGGCATCATGGCCGATGAGCAAATTAGTGGACCAGCAATAATAAATGTGCCAATTGCTCCGGCTCATTTGTCACAAGACCACACCGAAGCCTATCGGCCAGCACCTCCAGCAGAAGTTCAGCCTGTGCCTCGGCAAGATCAAGATGCATACTGGACTGATGAAATTGAAGAAGAGTTGAAAAAGATTAGGTACTGCAAAGGGCACATTGCTACCTCGCACAGTACTAATGATGGCAAGTTGTTTGAGCAACAGTCGTAGTCGGCTATCGAATCCGGGAAGATCATATTTGATAATTCAAAGTCTCAAAAGCCGATGAAAATTGATCAGCATCCGTTCCCTGCAAACATGGTGGAGGTTAAAGGCAAAACCAAAGTGTTAACATCGGAGGCTGCTAGAAGAAGTGCATCGGTAGACCCTAAAAATCAAATAACTGTTGATGACGTAAAGGGAAAGGAACCTGCCGATGGCACTAAAGGGAAACGAATTGTTAATGAGGGTAGTAGCTTCAGAAGACCACTAGGGCCTCCATATGGTGTTCGATATTGGCAACAACGTGAAGATCAGTATCGGCAGCAACAGGAAGAGTTACGTCGGCATAAAGATCACTGGAATTGCCTGTTTTTCATTCATTGTTGGGAAAAAGGCATTAAATTGCCCACTGCCGATACCTGCCCTGAATGTAATGGTTATTATTTAAATGATCGGGCAGAGAAACAACGTCACTCTAGTAATCGACGGGTACGCGTCAATAAGCCGATCAAAGAAAAAGTGTCAGCATTTGATCGGCTGGGGGGCAGAGTTAATATGCATGACAGACTTGGCAGATATATTGATTGTTTTCCAAAGAGTCAGGCAGAGCTTGAAGAGATGGCTAACGAAAGGGTTCCTGATGAAGGAATATTTTGCAGGGATCCAAACATAGGCCTCCATGAGCAGAACACAAAGCATTATCAGTCTGTTTGGAAAACAAAGCTTCCCCAATGGTGCCCTGAAGGATTGACGAAAACTCAAAAAAGAAGGGTACAACGTACATGTCAAAAAGATTTACAGTGCCTGAAAGAGAGCGTCCCAAAGGTAATAACTCAAGTATGGCAACCAAAACGCAAGGATGGAAATCCATCGGCAGACGTCAACATGGTCTTCATGTTGCCGATGGAGTTCTTGGCACCAGATGACAAGGAACAAGCAGTTTTTACCAATGAGGCTGCACAATTAACTCTGGATCCAATGATGACTGTGTTTGAAAAGCCCGCCGATGATGAAAGGCAACACCTCAAAGCTTTGTTTGTTAAAGGCAGGGTTGATGGGCAGCCAGTGTCAAAAATACTCATAGATGGAGGAGCGGCAATTAATATTATGCTGTATGTTATGTTCCGAAGACTTGGAAAAGGGGACCAGGATTTAACCAAGACGGATATGATGCTTAAAGATTTTGAAGGCAATGTGTCTCCGGTTAAAGGGGCATTATGTGTTGAGTTGACTATCGGCAGCAAGACTTTGCCGACCACCTTCTTTATCGTTAACGGCAAAGGTAATTATAATTTGCTCCTAGGAAGGGATTGGATCCATGCCAACTGTTGTGTTCCTTCTATGATGCATCAGTGCCTTGTACAGTGGGTTGGAGACAAAATTGAAGTTATCCCTGGTGATTCTTCTTATATAATCGCATCGGCTGATTCTGAGACCTATGAACGGACCAGATGCATATCGGGAGAAGCATGGGATACGGAATTTCTTAGGGTTGCCGACTATGAGCTCACACCGATCCAAGCAGTCAGTTTTGAAGATAAGTTTTAATGGATCGGTTTGCCGATGGTGGAAAACTTGGTCATGGATTCACATCGGCTGATGACTTAGTAGAAATAGATATTGGTAATAGTGATAAACCGAGACCAACTTTTATTAGTGCCAAGTTAGATTATCAATGTAAACAGCAAATGACTGATATTTTGAAGGAGTATAAAGACTGTTTTGCTTGGGATTATACAGAGATGCCTAGACTAGATCGGTCAATAGTTGAACATCGGTTGCCTATTAAGCCAGGATTTCGGCCTCATCAGCAGCCCGCACGCCGATGTAATCCTAAAGTGTTACCTGATATTAAGGCCGAAATCATGAAGTTAATTGAAGCTGGCTTTATTCGGCAATGTCGATATGCCGAATGGATTTCTAATGTGGTTCCTGTTTATAAGAAAAATGGAAAACTTCATGTGTGTATTGATTTCAGGAATCTTAATAAAGCTACACCGATGGATGGCTATCCAATGCCTGTTGCCGATTTATTGATTGATGCTGCAGCTGGACATCGGATCATCAGCTTCATGGATGGTAATGCCGGTTATAACCAAATTTTCACGGCTGAAGAGGATATTTCCAAGACTATTTTTAGGTGTCCAGGTCATGTGGGTTTATTCGAATGGATTGTCATGACCTTTAGCTTGAAGAATGCCGGTGCTACCTATCAGAGGGCTATGAATTTTATCTTCCATAAATACATCGGCACATTGGTTGAGATCTACATAGATGATGTGGTAGTCAAATCTGAAGGTTTTGAGAGTCATCTTGCTGATCTGCGAAAAATCTTGGAGTGCACCAGAAAGCATGGTTTAAAGATGAATCCTACTAAATGTGCATTTGGTGTATCAGCAGGTCAATTCTTAGGCTTCATGATACATCAAAGAGGGGTTGAAATCAGCAGGAAATCTATTGATGCAATTAACAAGGTTGTTGCTCCTGCCGATAAGACTGAGTTGCAATCTTTGATCGGCAAGATTAATTTTATTCAAAGATTTATATCTAATCTATCGGGAAAAATCAAAGCTTTCAGTCCTTTATTAAAATTAAAAGCCGATCAGGAGTTTGTATGGGGAACAGAGCAACAATTGGCCTTAGAAGAAATTAAAAAATATTTGGTAAACCCTCCAGTATTGGTTCCACCTCAACATGGGAAACCTTTCAAATTGTACTTGTCGGCCGATGATAATGTTATCGGATCAGTATTAATTCAAGAGTTTGAAGGGGAAGAACGTGTGATATATTATTTGAGCAGAAGACTGATAGACGCTGAGACCAGGTATTCGGCCATCGAGAAATTATGTCTGTGTTTATATTTCTCTTGCACAAAATTAAGGCATTATTTGTTATCGGCTGAATGTACTGTCATATGCAAAGACGATGTAGTTAAGCATATGTTGTCGATGCCAATTTTGAAAGGAAGAATCGGCAAGTGGATCTTAGCATTATCAGAATTTGATTTGCGTTATGAATCGGCTAAAGCGGTTAAAGGATAGGTAATGGCCGATTTTGTTACTCAACATTACAGTATGGTAGATTTTGCTGAGATTGCTCCATGGACACTTTTCTTTGATGGGTCTACTTGCGGTGAAGGAGCAGGAATCGGTGTTGTGTTAATTTCGCCTCGAGGGAAGAAATATGAATTTTCATTACCGATTGCTGGCACTTCAACAAATAATGAGGCTGAATATCAAGCTTTACTGAAAGGGTTAGAGTTACTCAGAGAAATACGTGCCGATACAGTTGAAGTCTTTGGGGATTCCATGCTAGTCATTAATCAATTGATTGGAACATATGAATGCCGAAGTGAAGTTTTGATTACTTATCATGAAAAGTGCTTGCAAATATTAAAGGAGTTTAAGGATTTTCGCCTTGAACACATTCCCAGATTGCACAATGAAGAAGCTAATAGGCTAGCACAGAATGCTTCGGGATATCAATTGATCCGAGAAGTGCTGACATCGGTAATTGATGCCGATGACTGTAGAAGGGATATTGCCGATGATGCCAATGACTGGAGAAGGGATATTGCTGATTATTTAAAAGATCCATCTAAGAAAGTGGAGAGACGTATAAGGTTTCAAGCTACCAAGTATGTGCTCCTTGATACTGAATTATATTATCGCACTTTAGATGGGGTCTTACTCAAATGCCTTAGTGAAGAGGAATCGAAAAGTCTAATGGGTGAGATTCATGAAGGGGTGTGTGGGGCACATCAATCGGCATTTAAAATGAAATGGATGATTAGGAGGAATGGGTATTATTGGCCGACAATTCTCGAGGATTGTTTTAAATACTTCAAAGGGTGCCAGTCATGTCAGAAATTCGGTAATGTTCAAAGAGCACCCGCATCGGTAATGAATCCTATAATCAAACCTTGGCCGTTTAGAGGATGGGCTATTGATCTCATCGGTCAGATTTACCCTCCGTCGAGTAAAGGACACAAATTCATACTCGTTGCTACTGATTATTTCACTAAGTGGGTTGAAGCGATTCCTTTAAAGAAAGTGTCATCGGCAAATATGATTGATTTTGTAAAACAGCATATTATTTACCGATTTGGTATTCCCCAAACTATTACTACCGATCAAGGAACTATGTTCACATCAGGAGAATTTGATGACTTTGCCTTCGGTATGGGGATTAAAATTCTAAATTCTTCCCCTTATTATGCTCAAGCTAACGGTCAGGCTGAGGCATCTAATAAAGGAATAATCAAGCTTATTAAACAGAAAATTAAGGAAAATCCTAGGAGGTGGCACATTCTTTTAAATGAAGCCTTATGGTCATATCGGATGGTGTGTCATGGTGCCACTGAGGTTTCACCATATCAGTTGGTATATGGGCATGATGCGGTTTTACCTTGGGAAATTAAGACTGGTTCTAGGCGTGTATTTTCTCAGGATCAGTTGACAGCCGATGAGTATGATATGCTTATGAAGGATGAATTAGAAGATTTAGCAGGTCATCGGTTAAAGGCTTTAATTAGCATCGAAGAAAATAAAAAGAGGGTTGCCAGGTGGTATGATAAAAAGGTGAAAATAAAAGAATTTACGAATGGAGATTTAGTCTGGAAATTGGTTTTGCCGATTGGGATTAAGAGTCCAAAATTCGGCAAGTGGTCCCCTAATTGGGAAGGTCCTTATCGGATAAATCAGTCTGCTCCTGGTAACGCATACATCTTAGAAACCCTCGAAGGAGTTATATTTCCCAGAGCATTAAATGGAAAATATTTAAAAAAATATTACCCCAGTATTTGGATGGATGCGTAAAATACAGGAATAAATGGGTATTTTAGAATTGTTCCTCATTACCGACGGGTGAAGTGAAGCGATCGGGATTGGTATGGTGCTTATACGTGCAACTCTCGAGGAAAAGTTCAAGCGGTTTGGGCAATTATGACTTGGAAGAAATTTCGGCGCATAAAGCATTCTATACTCCGAAATTGGGGGGCATGTGTTGACACCGTTTTTTGCCGAAAACTATGCCAATCGGCAAGGGAATGGTTATTCTCCAGTATCGTTTCTAAGTTGCCGATGGATGATTGCCGATGAAGGGTATGTTGATCTCGTATGTTGCCGATGGAGAGAGAGGCATGGTTGCCGATGGAAAGCAGAGCTGAAGGGCGTGGAAAGCAGATCTGAGTTATTAGCGATGGGTTTTGCCGATGAAATCTATAGATGAGGAACATGCCGATAGAGGTTTTATCATAAAGCAATGGATAAGGAAACTGGCAATATTTATGCCATTATTTTAATAGTTTATTTTTTGAGTCCGACCTTGGTACGAGTCGTTATTTTTTATTCCTTAGAAATAAGGCTTGTTTAGGTAATATCTCGTCGTGTCTGTCTAGGACTCCTAGTACCAGGGTATAAATATGTACCGAGATACAATGTAAAAATATACACAATCAAATACAACAAATCTATTATTTTTATCTACTTTTCCAGCAATTTACTTTTCGACGACTTCGTCACCAGTACCTTTTCCTTTTTCAACGAGTTCTTTCAAGAATCGACGGGCTGCATCAACTTGATCTCCGGCGACCTTGCAGATTCTGCTTTTACCGAGCAAGATTCAGGCTTTGACGTCCGGGCGTATCGCTGTCGTCTCGTCTGATCTGTTCAACAGTTATCGAGTATCACCTGAGCTTTGACGTCCGGGCGTATCGCTGTCGTCTCGTTCGGGTTTTATTCAAATCTATCATCCTTGTCGGTTAACAGGTCAAATCGACTGGCACGCCTTGATATCGAACTAGGGTATTAGCCCGGTGTGTTTGCAGATCCGCCTTTTTGCATCAACACAGATTCAATTGCCGATTGCAACTGCTGCCTGAAAACCTTGCAGTCATTGGTACTGTGCGAAGTTGCATTATGCCATTTGCAGTACCTAATTTTCTTCAGTTCATCTGCTGATGGAATCACATGATTGGGTGATAGCTTGATTTGGCCCTCTTGAAGTAGCAGATCGAATATTCTATCGGCCTTTGTGACGTCAAACGTGAATTTCTCTGGCTCTTTCTGACCAAAAGGACACGATAAAGGTTTTTTACCTTTTACCCACTCAGCCAGGCCGATAGTTGGTTCTTCATCTGAATCTGATTCCTCTGCTTCTACAAAGGACACCTTCTTGTTCCAGCTCTTTCTATGTTCTGGAGCTTGAGCACTTTGATCAGAGACCCTCTGCACAATATGACTTAAACTTTCAAACTCCTGAGCATCGTATTTGTCCCTGAGATGCGGCAACAAACCTTGGAAAGCCAAACCAGCCAACTGACGGTCATCAAGCACTAGGCTGTAGCACTTGTTCTTCATGTCTCGTACCCTTTGCACAAAATTCTCTACCGATTCATCGCTTCGCTGTCTTAATTTCATTAAATCGTAAGCTTCTTTTCATGGACACCAGCAAAGAAGTATTTATGAAATTGCCTTTCTAGATTGGTCCAAGTAAGAATAGAGTTCAGTGGTAATGATATAAACCACGCGAATGCTGATCCAGACAAAGAGGACGAGAATAAACGGATCCTCAGCTCATCCCTGTTCGCTGCTTCCCCGCACTGGATAATGAATCGGTTGATGTGCTCCATTGTTGACGTATCATCTTGCCCAGAAAACTTAGTGAAATCTGGCACCTTGTACCGATTCGGGAAAGGAATTGAGTCGTAAGATGAAGGATATGGAGTCCGATAAGAGTAAGTATCGATCTTGGGCTGAATCCCAAATTATTCTTTCATCACTTCCGCAATCTTATCGGTCAAGAGTGCATCCTGATCTTGCCGATGCACTGGCTGGATCTCTACTGGAGGCGTTGGCTGATATGCTTCTACATACCCCTGTGGCACTTGGCTTGGATAAATCGGCATATTCACGGCACCAATCTGCGGGGTGAAGTTCATCGGCTGTTTTGCCAATGCTTGTTCCTGGAAAGTTGTCTGTGGAGTATACCGTTGAGTCCCTATTGCTTGGTGGCTTGGTTGAATAGCAGGTTGTTGAATCTGCGCTTGCCCTGACCAATTGAGACCGTAACTCATCGGCATCTGGCTTGCCGATGGCTGATAGCTTGTAGACAACTGATGCTCTTGTATAGACGGATGATAGCCAGCATAATTGCCCTGAATTGCAGGTAACCCAGACTGAGATATGAATAGTACTACGGGCTGCTCTGCAGTGGAAACTCTGTTGAACTGGTGAAGGATTAGTCAATGGATTCGCATAAGATATCTGTTGCGAAGGTGCATAGAATCCCATTGACAATGGCTGTATAGCAGGAGGTACAGTAGAATAATATGATGCTTGAGCCATCGGCCGAATTGGAGTAGCCGATGTCAGTGGACCCTTCCCTGCTACATCATGCACTTGAGGCAGTCCAGAGTTGGCAGTAGATGGACCTAGAGGCATACCGTACCCCCACCAATTAGTAGCAGTCTGACTATGTTGTCCTGAAGGACCTGACATTGCCGATGCCGATAGATCTGTGCTCAACTGAGTACTAGGCCTCTCCTGAGACGTTAGATCTGATCCTATCGGTGTGGCTCCAGTGATGTGTGGTCCCGATACAGCTGACAGAGTAGGCGCTTCCATACTCTCAACGGCTGGAGTTGCCGATGGAGTACTGGTAGATGCCGATCCCGGCTGATGATATACCGGCCCGACATACCCTGGTGCTTGTCCGTCCCTTAACGTTTGCACAACAGCATTGTAGACAGTATTGGACAGCACGGTGGAGTGGTTGATCAAAGCTTGATTTAATGCAGAATTAACCATCTCCTGTAATTTACCAGGGTTGGAGTCAAAAGTTACCTGCTGAGGCAACGGCAGATCTTGCTTCTGGATGACTTCTCCTCCCCTATTCATGCTGAAAGACTTCAAGCAGAGCTGTCTGTAATCCTCCATAGCTTTTTCCATGGCTTGCCTCTGATCCTCCTTGAGATCTGACTCTGATATGTCAATGATGTTCTCTGGAGTGATATCGGTAGTATTCCTCATGATAAATCTATTGATTTTGTCCCACCGGGCATGCCAAAAGATGTGTTGATGCAAAAAGGCGTCGGATCTGCAAACACACCGGGCTAATACCCTAGTTCGATATCAAGGCGTGCCAGTCGATTTGACCTATTAATCGACAAGGATGATAGATTTGAATAAAACCCGAACGAGACGACAGCGATACGCCCGGACGTCAAAGCTCAGGTGATACTCGATAACTGTTGAACAGATCAGACGAGACGACAGCGATACGCTCGGACGTCAAAGCCTGAATCTTGCTCGGTAAAAGCGGAACCTGCAAGGTCGCCGGAGATCAAGTTGATGTAGCCCGTCGATTCTTGAAAGAACTCGTTGAAAAAGAAAAGGTACTAGTGACGAAGTCGTCGAAAAGTAGATTGCTGGAAAAGTAGATAAAAATAATAGATTTATTGTATTTGATTGTGTATATTTTTATATTGTATCTCGGTACATATTTATACCCTGGTACTATGAGTCCTAGACAGACACGACAAAGTATTACCTAAACAAGTCTTATCTCTAAGGAATAAAAAATAACGACTCGTACCAAGGTCGGACTCAAAAATAAACTATTAAAATAATGGCATAAATATTGCCAGTTTCCTTATCCATTGCTTTACGATGAAACCTCTATCGGCATGTTCCTCATCTATAGATTTCATCGGCAAAACCCATCGCTAATGACTCAGATCTGCTTTCCACGCCCTTCAGCTCTGCTTTCCATCGGCAACCATGCCTCTCTCTCCATCGGCAACAGCCCTCTGGCTTCATCGGCAATGTACGAGATCAACGTACCCTTCATCGGCAATCATCCATCGGCAACTCAGAAACGATGCTGGAGAATAACCATTCCCTTGCCGATTGGTACAGTTTTCGGCCTATATTGACACGTGTCAAAAAACGGTGTCAACAACCGAGGAGTTGATGTCTTCTACTCACATGATGGTGAGATCGATTCTTGACATGGTGCAGGAGATACTGAAGAAAGAGTGTAAGCCGCTTCCACATCAGGCTACTGACGGGCAGCAGTCTTGGTCTCCACCGGCTGAGGGCTGCCTCAAATTGAATGTCGACGGAAGCTTCTTGCCGACGACATCAAGTGGAGCTTGGGGTTTTGCCATCAGGGACCATGAGGGATCCGTCGTTGTTGCAGGTGCGTGTAATCTGGGGCCGGTGCACGATGCCCTGATGGCGGAAACGCTAGCGTGCAAGTATGGAGTGGAGGCGGCCATCCACTTTGGCATCTCACAGCTGTTGACCGAGACTGACTCCCTTCAGTTAAAGGACGCGATATGCACCACGACGTTCGACCTGTCCATGGCTGGGGCGCTCTTCCAGGAGATGAGGATGGCAGGACATGAGAATTTCAATATGTTTATAGTGTCAAAAATTCATGGATCGTGTAATTCTCTTGCTCATGATTTAGCTGCCATAGGGCAGAGTTGGGACCCGGGCCAATTCCATCATTGGATGACCCTCTCCTAGAGTTTGTAAAAGTTTGAATACTCGCGATTTGGCTGAGTATGAGTTGATCAGTATAAAGTCCTGAAGCCGTGAGGGCTGTTATAAAAAAAAAATGAAGTCATCCGCGTCCGCCAGCGTGAATCCGCCCTCACTCGTTGCTTTGTCAGTAGTGAGTCATTAATTCGCGGATGGCAAAAAGAAGCGCCTGCCAGGCATCGAACCCAGGACCTCAGCACCTCGGGACATTTGCCTGACTGCACTAGACAATTGAACTCTGTTGCTTTACACTCACAGCTTATTTAATAGGGACAGACTGGGAAAAATATGCTCTACTTAATGACTCCTTGGTAAGCACACTCATGTCCTAAAGGACTAAGAAGAGAAAGAGAGAGATAATACTATTTTTGTCTATATCTTTGTTATAGATACTAATATTTTTGTCTATATATATTTGAATAGTAAAAGCTAGCGCAAGTAGCGGTGCCTAACAGTCGTATAGCTCGTATAGATACTTCTTTCAAGAGAGAGAGAGAGAGATGGAAAACAATGACTACACAATCTATCATGCATTATTGATTCTAGCTTATTCAATTCGGAAGCTACGTAACTGGTCAGTTAGAGGCGTGATTGTTCAGTAGATCCTGGAGTGAATCATGACTGCAGCGACTAGGGCCCGGTTGCTTGGATCGAATGTCTGGACTATAATTCTCCACACTACAGGAGGTAATTTCTTTGCCGAGTGCCTGTTGCACTCGGCAAAGCCTTTGCTGAGTGCAAACTCGGCAAAGAGGCTTCGTCAAAGAGGTTCACGGTAAAGCTTAAAAAGAAGCTTGGATTAGCATGTACTTACCCGTTGAAACCTCCTCCACGGAAGGAATCAAAATCAAAAGCTTTCACTCATAGATTTACAATTTAGATTTACAATTTTTGATAGGGAGCCCCCCGCGCTCCGCCCCCATCCACGCACCCACTACAGAAATCAACTTCCGTAGCGTCGCTCTGGAGGCCTCCGTGGCGGGCACCAATTTTTGCCCGCTGCAGTAAATCCCATGATTTACCGCAGCGGGTATTTTTTATTTATCATAGTGGACATCTTAAGGCACCCGTCACGGTAAATAGATTTACCGTGGCGGGCAACTTTAAAAGCTCGTCACGGTAAAGACCAAGGCCCACTAGACCCAAGCTAGGCCCAATACTGATCTCTTCATATATATACACGAGTGACACTCTAGTCCTAACCATAACCCTAGGCCAGATCCATCGAACAAACAGCCGCTTCCCTCACTCCTCTCTGACGATTCCGCCTACACCTCCCTCACTCCTCTCTCACGACTCCGCCTCCCTCACTCTCCAACTCTCTCTCCCTGACTACGCTTTCCTCCCCCGACGCCGGCGCAGGGCCTCGTTCCTCCCTCTCCCTCCCTCGCAGATCTGGTTGCGGCTGCCCCTGTCATTCTCCCTCTGATGCGGAGCTGCAGTGCTAGGAGAGACGGCGAGGGGCAGTAGGGTGGCCATGGTGGCGCGTAGGGCGGCCGCGGTGGAGCGGGCTGGCGGCGGTGGTCCTTCCTCGCCGCTTGGCGGACATCACGCCCTTCTACAACACCGCGTCCTCCTCCTCCACGGATCCGGCACCGGCAACCTCCTCCTCCTAGGATCCAGCGCCAGCGCTCTCCTCCTCTGCGGATCTAGCGACGACTGCCTCCTCCTCCATGTATCCGATGGCGGCGCCCTCCTCCTCCGTGGATCTGGCAAGGACGACCTCCCCCTTCGCAGATCTGGCAAGGACGACCTCCCCGGAGGTGGATCTGGCGAGGACAACCTCCCTGGTGGTGGATCCGGCCAGGACGACCTCCCAGGCGACAGATCTAGCAAGGAGGAGACCCCAGCGGTGGATCCAGCGAGGTGTGGTGCCGACAGATCATCGATGGGTTTTGGGATGGTAACGGGCTCACCGGCGGCTCGTGAATGGACTCCCCAGTGGGCTCGTTGGATTTTTTGTTTTTTTACGCATTAACCGCGGTGGACATCCTAAAGTGCCCGCCATGGTTGATGAGTTTACCGCAGTAGGCAAAGGAGCTCGTTGCAGTGGAGTCATGATTTCTGTGACCTTGCCATTGCAGCAGACGGCTTTGCCCGCTACAGTAAACCAAAATTGCCCGCTGTGGTTAAAGTTTGTGTAGCAGTGCCCTTATTGTAGAAATCCCAAAGAGCAAGAAGTGGGGATGCTACTTATTCATGGTTTGATTGTAGAGGTTGTTGCTAATTGAGCCTCTACTTATTCACTATTTGATTATAGAGGTTGTTTCTGATTGAGCTACTACTTATGAGGAGAGCGGAGAATTTACTTTTTCTTCATCTTGGTTGTCATCTGGCTTTGGCGGTGGCGGGCTGTGGCTCGAGGATTGCCAACGATGACCAACACCATTGGAGCCTAGATGTCGAGGATCTGGGAAAGGGGTATCCCAAAGCCTCGATTAACCAGACTAATCCCCGAGGTCAGCAATGCAAACCCTCTAACGATGTCCCTCACTATCGCTTGAAAGCCCACAGGCTAAGGCATACTGTGCTGACTCCCGAACGGGCATCGACAGCCTGAAGCCACAGCCTGCTCGACGGGCTACCATGCGGACCGAGACTGTACGCTCGAGGGTATGGTTCAGGCGACCCCTCGAGGACGAAACTTCGCCCAGGCGAATGGGCCGGCCTCAAGAACGGAACTGCGCCCGAGCGAATGAGCCCATCCCCGAGGATGGAACTTCGCTCGAGCGAATAGGCCGGCCTCGAAGACAAAACTTTGCCCAGCGAATGAGCTAACCCTCGAGGATGGAACTTTGCCCGAGCGAATGAGCCCGTCCTTGAGGACGGAACTTCGCACGTGCGAATGGGCAGCCCTCGAGCATAGTATACCCCTCGGCTACCTACTCCTCGTACGGGTCTAGGCACATTCAATGCATTTTACCTACTCCCGCCTAACCGTATGGCCATAGTTACTAAAATAGTTGCGAGTATGGCAGTCGAATCCTGCTTTTACCGCCCATACCCAAGAATCCCGCGGATCGTACCTCACTGTTACGCCATACCAAGCATTGTGTCCCATTCGGCACCTCCTCGAGGCTCGAAAGTCAACACATTCCCCACATCTCCCGGGATTCAGCCTTATCCGAAGGGCCTCGACCCCCCTCGACTCGACCTGAGGCCTCGACCGTCGCCCCTCGGCTCTGTCACGCCAACCCTTGAGCGGGACTTTAACAACTTCGGTCAACACTTCAACAACTCTCGACGCGACGATTGTAGGACCTCCCATGCCAACGTACACTCTACAGCAACATCGACATGATCGGCATCGGCGTCATACGTCACCGACCATGTTAGCACTAAAAATATGTACTCTTGTGCCTCTCCTTCGCCTGTAAAAGGAGGTGCCAAGGCTTGGGATAGAGGATCCGAGATCTGAGAGCTTCATACGCTAAGGCTTTAGATCACAGAATTACGCCGTGAGATAGTGTGAAGTAGAGAGCTAAGCGCCCAAGACGCTCACGCTTCTCACACCCGCTTGTATTCACCCCTGTACTAGCGCTTCGGTGCAAGATAACACGAACTATCTCCCCCCGCTGGACGTAGGGCCTTCTTTGCCTAAACCAGGATAAATCACCGTGTCCTTCTTGCATCACCCACCGGATTAAGGGAGCACACAATTATGAATTTACTCGTTGGTGTTGACCCCCGGGGTTGAAACACCGACAGTTGGCGCGCCAGGTAGGGGTCCTACGCATTACCAACGATTTCCTGCCAATTTGGATGGGCGACTCTGTCTCACCACTTCCACGTGCTATGGTGATCTGGCTCGGGAGCCTGGAGTTCATGTCCCTCGGTCAGGGCTATGACATGACCCTGCTCTTGATCAGTGACCCAAACGGATGTCGTAGTGTGCCCCCATGCTCAGGAGGGGCCACTCGTTGATCTTGCCACCATGCTGCCGCAACTAGAAGGAGGCGTGATCGATGTCATCATCACCATCAACCTGAGTCAAGGTTGGTGCCCACCGCATTCCCCTTGCTCCTGACTAGTGATGAGGAGCCCCTTGTTGGGGGATTATCTGACCTGAGTTCAGTAGCAGAGGATGGATCGGCAGGGCTCCATGTGACCCCGACTTCAGCTTCGATACGCGCTCGTCGAGGGGACCGAGTGTGGTCTCTTGTATGGGTGTGGCTCCAATGCCATCCAACCTACTCCCACATGGGTGGTTTGAGGCCCGTCGCCTATTCCCATTTGGCCTAAACAAACTCCACCAAGACATAGGCATCGAGGTCGACGGGCGGCCTCGGTAGATGGACGGACTTCGGGTTTGGACGACCCTAGCTCGACTGTTCCTGGCCTCGACCGCACTCCGGTACGCTAGACACCCCCTCGACGGGTGGCCTCGGACAGACTTCGGGTGCGGACAACCCTGCCTCGGCCGCGGGCCAGGAGGCCATGAACACGGGCCAAGGGGACTCGACTGAAGACAGGAGGGCCTCGACCCACGACGAGCACCAACATGAGCGCGTATGAGGATCTCTCGGGGCACCTCCTACGAGCCACCAGGGACCTTGACCCCCACCCAGAACATCGAACATCGAACAGCTACGTCACTCTTACCTTTAGAGCCTCGAGGCTCCGTATATATTCTCAATTCATGAATAAAGAGTACATCCGTGTGGAAACTTTTCTTTCATGAAAAAACAGGTGGGCTCAACCTTGTCCTCATAGAGTCGAACCACCCTCGGGGGCTGGAAGGGGAAACCCTTCGCATCCCTAAAAATTTGCATTTTTTGAAAAACTTTTACATAGTCAACGAAGCTACGAGGGCGCCCGAAGGCTCAAGAGGCTGTCGAGCCACGAGATCACCTACGCGTCCATACTACGGTACCTCCACTCACTCCTCCATGCTAAGGGGTGCAACCGCACGCTAAGAAGACTTAGTAAAAGCACACAATTTCAAAAAATTAATGTCTAATGTTTCTATATGCTTCGATACGAGTTCTTACATAGTCGACATGGCCGCGAGGGCACCCTAAGGCCGAGGGGCCATCGAGCCGCGAGATCACCTACACCTCAGGGCTACGGTACCGCCACTCACACCCCACACCTAAGGGCACAATCATGTGCCAAGAAGACTGCGTAAAAACTCAGCTCGAGCAAGATAGGAATGACAGACTCATACTCACGATTTCAAAAAATTAATGTCTAGTGTTCCTATATACTTCGATACGAGTTCTTACGTAGTCGACATGGCCGTGAGGGCATCCTAAGGCCGAGGGGCTGTCGAGCTGTGAGATTTCCTACGCCTCAGGGCTACGGTACCTCCACTCGCACCCCACACCTAAGGGTGCAACCGTGTGCCAAGAAGACTGCATAAAAACTCAGCTCGAGCAAGATAGGAATGACAGACTCGTATTCATGATTTTGGAAAATTAATGTCTAACGTTCTTATATACTTCGATACGAGTTCCTATGTAGTCAACAAGGCTGTGAGGGCATCCTAAGGCCGAGGGGTCATCGAGCCGTGAGATCACCTATGCCTCAGGGCTATGGTACCTTCACTCGCACCCCACACCAAAGGACACAACCATGTGCCAAGAAGACTACGCAAAAACTTAGCTCGAGCAAGATAGGAATGACAGACTCGAACTCGAAAGCATTCAAAATGCGTATAAATATCATGTTTCGAGGCCCTCAAGGCCACATCAACATGAGTCGAAATACTAAGTTATTACATGGGCCTTCATGCCCAAATATGGCTCCTAGGCTTTCATCGTCATCGCCAATAGCAGGATGGTGCACCTCGTCCTCGAACAGCCTCATGATTAGACCCCCAGGCTCGATGGCACCACCCACTCTGACCGACTAGCCAAGATAACAGGGTGAAGGAGCCCCCCGTCCACCAACTCCTTGAGCTCCCATTTCATCACTGATCTCTCTCTCTCTTTTCCCTCTTGCACTAATAAACAAGGAAACACCGTTCTCCGACGGCGACGGCAACGAAAGCAGGGAGACAAGATGGGGAATGTGTGGAACACTACCCCTCAAATTTGAAGGTAGGCAGGAGAAGGTAAATGAGCTTCGGCCTCGCAACAAGCCTCGAGGGAGCGAAGGCTAGCCCTCGACCAGGGTTCGACAGCCACCCTCGAGCGCCTGAGTCAGGGGTGACCAAGGGGGAGCCAACACAAGGCCCCGCTCGAGAACAAACTCTTGAGACACCTTTGGACATATCCAAGACGAAATGCTATGGACTTTTATGGAATCCCCTCGAAGGGAGGCATCGAGCCACTGAGACCTATTGAATGGAATCAGTATCCGTAGGTCCACGTGTTTTGCTTTAACGAGACTGCCTCTGGGCCACCAGCCGACCTCTATCGAATGAGGAACAGGATCTCACTTGAATTTTCCTGTTACCAGCTCACTGAGAACTTCGAGGCTCACCCTATCAAGGGTAGTTCGATGCTTCTCACCTTACGCCCGATCGAAAGGACTCATGAGATGAACACCGAGGCCGGCAGCGCCCCAGCCACACGAGGCTCGGGGGCTCGCCAGTTCCCGGCACCCCTCGACAAAAGAGGGTCAAAAATTCCATGGGGGCTCGATGTTCTACGTACCCCTTAGTAAAGCACCATGACTCCAATTCAGGTCAGTACCCGACTGGATGAGCACCCCTCGACCAAAGACAAATAAAGCCCTCGAAGGAGTCTTCTGACTCCTCCGAGGCCTCAGGGGCTACCCTCACGGGTGACGCTCATGCGCCCCCCATAGAAAAATCTGAGTCACACCTCGCTCCCGTCTCCTGACCCCCTGCCTGAGTGCCACCACTCACGCAGGGGCTCGGGGGCTACTGTTGAGGATATGGGAAAGGGGTATCCCAAAGCCTTAATTAACCAGACTAATCCCCGAGGTCAGCAATGCAAACCCTCCAACGATGTCCCTCACTATCGCTCAAAAGCCCACAGGCTAAGGCATACTAGGCCGACTCCTGAACGGGCGTCGACAGCTCAAAGCCACAGCCTGCTCGACGGGCTACCATGCAGACCGAGACTGTACGCTCGAGGGTACGATTCGGGCGACCCCTCGAGGATGGAACTTTGACCAAGCGAATGGGCCGGCCTCAAGGATGGAACTACGCCCGAGCGAATGAGCCCGTCCTTGAGGATGGAACTTCGCCCGAGCAAACGGGCCAACCTCGAAGACAGAACTTTGCCCAGTGAATGAGCTAACCATCAAGGACGGAACTTCGCCTGAGTGAACGAGCCCGCCCTCGAGGCTGGAACTTCGCACGTGCGAATGGGAAGCCCTCGAGCACAGTATACCCCTCGGCTAACTACTCCCTGTACGGGTCTAGGCACATTCAATGCATTTTACCTACTCCCGCCTAACTGTATGGCCACAGTTACTGAAATAGTTGCAAGTATGGCAGTCGAATCCTGCTTTTACCACCCATACCCCAGAATCTCACAGATCGTACCTCACTGTTATGCCATACCAAGCACTGTGTCCCGTTCGGCACCTCCTCGAGGCTCGAAAGTCAACACATTCCCCACATCTCCCGGGATTCGGCCTTATCCGAAGGGCCTCGACCCCCTCGACTTGACCTGAGGCCTCGACCGTCGCCCCTCGACTCTGTCACGCCGACCCTCAAGCGAGACTTCAACAACTCTGGTCAACACTTCAACAACTGTCGACGCGATGGTTGTAGGACCTCCCATGCCGACGTACACCTCTATAGCGACACCGACATGATCGACATTGGCGTCATACGTCACCGACCATGTTAGCACTAAAAATATGTACTCCTATGCCTCTCCTTCGCCTATAAAAGGAGGCGCCAGGGCTTGGGACAGAGGATCTGAGATCCGAGAGCTTCATACGCTAAGGCTTTAGATCACAGAACTACGCCATGTGACAGTGTGAAGTAGAGAGCTAAGCGCCCGAGACGCTCAAGCTCTAGCTCACGCTTCTCACACTCGCTTGTATTCACCCCTGTACTAGCACTTTGGTGCAAGATAACATGAACTATCTCCCCCCGCTGGACGTAGGGCCTTCGTTGCCTGAACCAGAATAAATCGCTGTGTCCTTCTTGCATCACCCACTGGATTAAGGGAGCACGCAATTACGAATTTACTTGTTGGTGTTGACCCTCGGGGTTGAAACACCAACACTAAAAACTCCTAGTTATCCAGTTCATACTCTGTATTAGACCTCGTATTGATATTATTCACTAGTATCATTACATCTGGTATCGGATTCACCTATCGATCCATCCACATCCACCTCCATCGTTGTTCGTGCTCCACCGATCCTCAACTTCACCGTCTTCTCGACCCTGGCGCATGGAACCTGCCGTCAGGTCACCATGAAGGTTGAGGACCAATTGAACCTCATCATCGGCAAGCTCGACTCCCAAGCGAGTAAGCTTGACTCCCAGGCAAGTAAGATCGATGAGGCAAACCGCAACATCAGCGATGTCCAAACCTCAATCCACGACCTCAAAGCCATGAAGGATGAATTTTACCACTGGAGGCCAGGTGTCGACTCCAAGGTCTCAGATCTGGCTTCAGGGCATGATTCATTAAAGTATCAGTTCAAGAAACTCAAGTCCGCGTCACCATAGCCACAGCCTATGCCTGGCGATGGCGCCATCTTCACCAAGTCATTGGGATCCGCCCATCTGGGTCTGTCCACAGGCGGCGCATGGGTCAATTGACCATGGCATTGAAACAAGTCACCAGGGTTTGGCTCGGGGGTTGATCCTTCCCCTGAGCCACTCCCGACCAAAGGTGAGCCGACTCAGTTCCCTAACCACTTTTATCATCCTGCATTTGCTATGCCTGCTTATTCTTATGGGCCAATACCACCACAATTTCACTCTGCTGCCCCACCCTTTGAGTTTCCTAAGTTTTATGGTAGCAATCCAAAACTCTAGGTTAAGCAGTGTGAAACCTACTTTGATCTATATGCAATTCTGCCTGACAATTGGGTTAAAATGACTACCATCAATTTCAAAGGCTCAGTATCCTTCTGGATGCAAACCTTAGAGTTCAATCTTAGGAAATGTGATTGGGAAACTCTGTGAGCATGTTGTGACCCATTTTGATAGAGACCAGTTTAATCATATCATCAGAAAATTCTTTAAAATCACTCAAACTGGCTCTATCATAGATTATATCTCTGCCTTTGATGATCTTATGCACCAACTATTAGCCCATGATCATTATGTTAATCTTGCTTTTCTCACTAGTTGGTTCATAGATGGTCTTAAGCCTCAAATTCATGCTATTGTTGCTTTACAACACCCCAAAGATCTAGATACTATGAGTTCCTTGGAAATTTTGCAGGAAGTGATCCTGTCTAGATCTGTATCTGATGATTACAAGAAAATTGAATCTCCCATTATTTCAAGACCATCAACAGTTCATGGTTATCATAAGAAGTATGAAGCCAAGCCAGTGGAGCTTGCTACTCTAGTTTTTGTTCCTAAACCAAATGATGAATTGGCCAAGCTCATGGCTTACAGAAAGGCTAAAGGATTATGCTACAAATTTGGGGCCAAGTGGAGTCACCAGCATAAATGTTCTACCACAGTCCCATTACACATGGTAGAAGAAGTTTGGCAGATTGTGGTTGATTATGATCAAGCAACTCAATCAAAGGCTATGTCCTCATCTTCTGATTCAAACAGTGATGAGTTACTCGCAATATCAATGTGTGCCCTGAAAGGTATCTTTGCCTCCAAAACTCTAAAACTTCATGCATTTATTCAAAATCATGAATCTGTGGTGCTGGTTGATTCTGGTAGTAGCCACAACTTTATCAGTAACAGAATGGCAACTCATATACAACCTTGGACTCCATTGCTTAATCAATTATCAGTCAGGGTAGCTGATGGTGCATAATTACTTTATACCCATGTAGTCAATGATGTGCCATGGTCAGTTAATGGTCATACCTTCAATACTTCTTTCATTATCTTACCACTTGACTGTTATGATGCTGTGTTGGGTATGGAGTGGCTGGAAACTCATAGTCTAATGATAGTTGCTTGGGATCAGAAGTGGATCAGTTTTGACCATGGAGGAGTTTCAGTAAAATTGCAAGGCATCCAACCATCTAACTATCAAGCTCCTGAGATATCTATGATGCAACTTCAATCTCTCAGTAAACAGGATGGCATTTGGGGTATTATAGAGCTGTATGAAGTATATGATGATTCATTAATAGCTGATGCACCATCACCTGCTATACAAGAACTTATTGATAGTCATGAAGATTTATTTACAGAACTATCTGGTGAACCTCCCCAGAGATCTCACAATCATTCTATTCCTCCGATCCCTGTGCTCAACCTTTCATATTGAAGCCATATAGGTGCATACCTTTTCAAAAGGATGAAATTGAGCAACAAATTGTCAAGTTATTGAAGGACAATATGATTCAAGAGAGTTCTAGCCCTTTTGCTTCTCCAGCTCTGTTAGTCAAGAAGAAAATAGGGGACTGGCGCCTGTGTTTGGACTACAGGAAACTTAATGCATATACAGTCAAGAATAAATTTCCACTGCCAATTATAGAAGAACTCTTTGAGGAACTCCATGGGCAGAATGGTTTACTACACTTGACTTGAGATCAGGGTTCATCAAATTGTTGTTGATCCTACTGATAGGTATAAAACTGCATTTCACACTCATCATGGGCATTATGAATACAAAGTTATGCCATATGGGCTTACTGGGGCACCTGCAACTTTTCAAGCCATTATGAATCATATACTTGCTCCATTGCTCAAAAAGTGTGTTGTAGTGTTTATAGATGACATCTTGATCTATAGCAAGACCCTTGAAGATCATGTAAAGCATGTTGAGATGGTTTTTCAGTTACTGCAAAAGCATCAGTTAGAGGTTAAACTGTCTAAATGCTCCTTTGCCAAGCAACAGTTGCACTATTTAGACCATGTTCTTACTCTAAATGGTGTTTCAATTGATCCTTCCAAGCTGTCTATAGTGAAAAACTGGCCAGTTCCTACAACAACCAAAGAACTCAGAAGTTTCCTTGGACTTGCTGGGTATAATAGAAGGTTTGTGAAGAATTTTGCTATGATTGCTAGACCACTAAATGAGTTACTGAAGAAAGCCATATAGTTTGTTTGGACAGATATTCATGAATCTGCATTTCAACTACTCAAACAAGCCTTACTGACATCACCTATATTGGCCTTGCCTGATTTTACTTAGCCTTTTATTGTGGTCATTGATGCTTCTAACTATGGGATTGGAGCTGTGCTGCAATAGCAAGATCATCCAATAGCTTTTGCTAGTAAGTCACTTGGTCCCAAAACACAAGGCTTGTCTACATATGAAAAGGAGAGCCTAGCTATCTTACTTGCTTTGGATCAGTGGAAGGCTTATTTGTTACCTGCAGAATTCATAATTCAAACTGACCAAAGGAGTCTCACTCATCTCACTGATCAAAAGTTACACACATTCTAGCAGCAAAAGGTGCTAACCAAGTTGATGGGATATCAATACAAGTTTTGCTATAAACCTGGTACCACAAATCAAGTAGCTAATGCTCTTTCTAGAGCTACTCATACTACCTCATCTCTAGTAGCTGTTTCTATGTCTCAGCCAATGTGGCTTCAGGTTGTGCAAGACAGTTATGCTCATAGTGAATGGGCTCAGCACCTACTAGCCAAGCTAGCTATACACAGTCCACATGGTAACTATCATCTCCAACAAGGCATAATCAAGTATAAGCAGGCAATTTGGTTGGGACATTCCAAGGAACTTCAAGATAAGGTCTCTACTAAATTCCATGATAGTGCCTTAGGGGGCCATTCAGGCTTTATGGTTACTTATCATAGAATCAAGAAGATATTCTTTTGGCCTCATATGAAATAATCTATTCAAGAATATGTGGCTGCTTGTCAAGTATGCCAGCAAGCCAAAGCTGAGAGAGTACCCTACCTTGGATTGCTTCAGTCTCTTCCAGTCCCTGACCAAGCATGGAAGGTAGTCACTATGGACTTTATTGAAGGATTGCCAACCTCATCTTCTTACAACTCATCTTAGTTGTAGTAGATAAGTTTTCCAAGTAAGTTGTTCATGGAAAATATTTATAAGCTTCATGGGATGCCAGTGGCTATAGTGTCTAATAGAGACAAGATATTCACAAGCTTGCTTTGGAAAGAGTTATTCACCAAATCTGGAACATAGTTGTGTATGAGTTTAGCTTATCATCCTCAAAGTGATGGCCAGTCTGAGAGAGTCAATTAGTGCATTGAAGCTTATTTGAGATGTTTCATCAATTCTTGCCCTCATAATTGGACTCAGTGGTTGCATCTAGCTGAATTTTGGTATAATACTTGCCATCATGCCCCTTTGCAACACACACCATTTGAGGTCTTATATGCACATCCTCCAAGACATTTTGGTGTTGATCCAGATTAGGATTGTGTTCATCCAGATTTAACTAATTGGCTCCAGCACAGACAGTCAGTTAATGCTATGTTGCAACAACAGTTGTCCAGACCACAACAACGTCAGAAAGCACAAGCTGAGAAGCATCGCACTGAAAGATCATTTGAGGTTGGAGATTTGGTTTGGCTATGCCTACAACCATTTTCTCAAAAATCTGTTGCCACCAGATTATGCAACAAGCTCTCTTACCAATATTTTGGCCCATATGAAATTGAAGCAAAGATTGGGCTGGTTGCTTATTGACTCAAATTACCACCTCAATCCTCAGTGCATCCTGTTTTCCATGTCTCCCTACTGAAGAAAGTAACATTGCTCCATCTACTTTGCCATTGCTCCCAGAAACACCTCATCTGCAGACACTAGAGCAAGTCTTGGACTCTTGTGTGTGTTCCAAGAACTGGCGTGCGCAACATCAATTGTTGATCCTTTGGCTTGAGTTACCACCGGAGTTGGCGACCTAGGAAGATGAGGAGGAGCTTCTGAAATTGTATCCTGCTCTGACGGCTAAGGGACTAGCCGTGTCTAAAGGTGGGGGCGATGTGATAACCAAGCATTAGCCGATGCCATCTTCAGGCGGCCCATGAAGCAAATGGAACAAGAAGCCCAACACCCACTACGTCGGCCCAGAATGGAACTCCAACTGAAGCCCAGCATCTGGTGATCGCTGTGTCATCGACAGTTGTAATCGATATATGAGGGGAGCGGAGAATTTACTTTTTCTTCGTCTTGGTTGTCGTCTGGCTTTGGCGGTGGTAGGCTGCGGCTTGAGGATTGCTAGCGACGACCAACGCCATTGGAGCCTAGAAACTCCTAGTTATCCAGTTCATACTCTGTATCAGACCTCGTATTGATATTATTCACTAGTATCATTACAATACCACCTTCAGCCTTTCAGGATCATACATATCGCCGATCGGATCGGCGTGGCGGCTGGTGCACTACTACATACACTATCTAGTACACAGCAATGCTGCAGGTCTGCTGCACGTAGTTAGTCAAATTACATATTCAGACGACGACGTGTAGCTAGGAACGAGAAGGACAGCAAATTTAAATAGCACATATATACTACTCCTCCCGTTCTAAATTGTAAGTCATTCAAAAAATCTTATAGAGTCAAAACATCTCAATTTTGACTAAAATAATAGAGAAAAATACAAAGATTTATGGCATAAAATAGGTATATTATGAAAATATAATTTACGAAGAATCCAATGATACTTTGTTGAGATACTAAATATTATTATCTTATCATATAAATTTAGTCAAACTTGAGATGTTTTGACTCTTCAACATTCTTATAATTTGAGATGGAGGGAGTAGTATATTATCAACAATCAACTTGCACTGTAGTGTGTCATTTTCTGTAGTCTACGATGAATCGATCTCAGAATATGATTGATGATGGCAACCAATAGATACAGATACAGATACTACAGTATGTATGCATGCAGTTTGACTGGTGCCTTGTATATGTAGCTATCTATGTATGTATCTTTTTATAGAAGTCGACTTCGAGCCTGTTTCGGAGTCTAAGACTAGTGTGGAGTAAAACGGATGTCCAGGACGCATCCGGACTCCATTTTTTATGATCCACCTATGGATGGAAAGATAATTTCTTAAGGAAGCCAATGGCATTGGTTTGAGGTCAAAATTCCTTCGGACTCATCGGGGAACATCGAAACAAGTTAGCATCCAGAATCTATTCTGGTGCTGCGTCACCGTTTTTGGTCCGTTGGGCCGTGTATCGTTGTTGAGCCCATTAGGGGGCACGTCCAGGGGTGGCGATGACCCTTAGACCTCTATAACCAGCCATCGCCTCTCTCGTTAGGTTTTGGATTTTGCTTAGATTATTCTGTTTACAACAGTTTCGCCACGTCGACGGTTTGTGAGACCCCAACTCATGAGATTAATCATTCATCTGCAATTGGTTGCATTCTTTCATGTTCTTGCTTGTGTTCTTCGATTAGCAGGCAAAGGACTCAGCCTTCTTGACAAGGTCGACTATGCTTCGATGATCGATAACCAGAGGAGACGTGGTGCTATGATTGCGGGGTTCAGAGCCGAGTTGTTCGGAAGCCGGATCAAATTGTGTCATAATTCCACCAAATCGAGAGTTATTAGAACCTTTCGGAAGATCGGGAACCCTAGTTCACATCAAGTGGTAATCAGAGCTTTAGGTACACCGTCAGGTTTTCCCTTACCCTAGTTTAGTTTATTTTCACCTTCATCCTATAATCCAAAAAAAAGCCAAAAACAGTTTAGTCTAGGTTTTTCCCTTATCCCAGAACCACGTTTGGCCTTTGCATAGTTCTTGTCAGATTTCATAGTGTTGAATTTGTGTCTTGGTCAGGGTCTTGTTGCTAGTTAGGTTGTGTTAGAGTCCAGTCGTGTGTTTTTCCCCATCGTTTCCATTCAACGCTGTCCCCTTCCACTGTCCCAAACAACAAGTCGAATCCACCATATTCCTCGACTTGCCCCGCTAGCCGCCTTGTGTCAATTCTCGCCGCCGCACAAACCCTAGATAGGTCGCCAGCCGCTCATTGTTGCTTGCATCACAGCCCTCCTTGCATCATCAGCTAAATACCTACTACTGTGATCGGTGTTAGAGTTTAGGGATGCTTCGCCCTAACTGCCGCCGCCGTGTTGTGCCTTCCGAGAAACATAACTTGAAATACCTTCGGTAAAACAGGCATAACTTTTGGCTCGTTTATCAGAAAAATTTAAAATTTTTACAGCAGCTTCTTGACTCCATTTGGAGCCGACCTAAACTAGCCTTTGGCTTGTTTGGTCTAGTTAGATTTGCCAAAAAAATTCGGCAAAATAAAGAAAAAAATTAACAAGGTTCTTGCACGCTTTTCAGAGAACATGCTGACTTTCTATAGACTACATTCCACCTCTGTTGTAGGTGAAAATTTTTGTGGTTGTATCTTTTGTCATACTTGTTCAGAGAAAAATTTAAAAAAATAGTGTAAAAAAATAAGAAAGTTTGTTCAGAGAAAAAAAAGAAAAAAAAAGGAAAAACAAAAAGGAGTTGCTTGTTCTGTGATTGCATGTGCTACATTGTGCTTTGTGCTTCATTCATACTTATCTCTCCATCATACTTGTGCTTCCATTGTCCTTGTTCACACACATATGGTACTTGGAACACGTTAGGCTAGCAACGAGAACAAGTAATTGGGACTATAATTCAATATTACTTTCTGTCTTTGAATTGTGTACCACTCACATATTTTTTGGCCAGCCTTCCTAAGCCCCACATATACTTCTGGATAGCAAAAGTTTTGACACCCGTAATCTCAGTGCTATGTCTTTCAGGTATCCGTGCCTTGCTGGTAAGAACCAGTCAGAACTTGTTAAGGTGTTGCCTTTTTCTCTAAATTTAAGAGGCACCACTCTACCTTTGTAGAGGATTATTAGGGATAACTTTCACCGTTTGCTGCTTGTGTTTTGTTTCTACAATGGCAGGTGATGAGGGAGAGAATTCACCCAAAGAGTTTTCAGAGTGTGTCAGCCAAGAGCAACTACAATCTGTTATAAACAATGCTCAGAAGGACTTGAACGAGACAGTTACCAAAGCTGTAACTGCTGCACTCATTGATCTCAAGATTGGCAACACTTGTCGGCGTTAGGAACCCAGGGGTGTCCTAAGCCAACGAGTAATCGTGTGTGTGTGTAACCCGTCCGGATGGGTGATGCAAGAAGGACACAGCGATTTATCCTGGTTCGGGCAAAGAAGGCCCTACGTCCAGCGGGGGGAGAAGATTTGTATTATCTTGCACCTAAGTGCTTGTACAGGGGTGAATACAAGCGAAAGAGAGAATTCGAGGGGGGGTCGAGTGTCTATCGAAAGAGCTACTCAGTCCAGAAGTCTGCCTAGGCGTGTGTTCGGTTGTTCGTGGGATCGTTGTCCAGTGTCTGGAGTTCGTTGTCCGTTGTCTTTCTTTTTTTCCATCTCTTGTCTGTTGTTTTTTCTTTTTGGGTCTCCTGGCGTCCCCTTTTATAGGCCAAGGGGAGGCACAGGGGTACAAATATCCTAGTTCGGTGACGCGATGATGACATCGCGGGTCGTGGTGGTCAACTCGAGGCCTCTGCAGGGACGTGTGCTGAGCATGGCTCGTTCTGTAGCGGCGTGGCTCGGAGTTGACAGCCGTCCTTCGAAGTCATGGTTGCTGACCGGCGAAAGACGTGATCCCCTGTAGAGGACGTGCGAGTTCCTGTTGGGGTCGCATCGGGAGTTGTTGGCGCAGCTTTCGAAGTTGATGAAGGTTGACCGGAGGGCATCGATGCGTACTCGAGGCCCGTCGAGGGGTAGCCTCGAACGTAGTGGTTGAGCGGATAAGATCGAATCGAGGGAATCCGATGTCGGTCGTTTGTCACGTAGCGTGTCCAAGGGGGCCTCGAGCTGTCTAACAGCACTGGGTATGGCGTAATAGTACCGTGCAGACCGATGCACGTCCTCAGTATGGTCAGTAAAGCGGGATTCGACCGCTGTACGGACCACTGTGCGGACACTATAGCCATATGATTTGACGAGATTAGGTAGTTTTGTATTAAATGCGCTACCAGACGCACCGGGAGTTGGTCGATCGAGGAGGGGGCTCGACCCTCGAAGTATCGAGACGCCCGTCCCGTCGGGGGCCTCGACACTTAGCGCGGGATCCTCCCGTCTTGAGCGATCATCAGCCGGTGACGTCAGCATCTTATCGAGGGTCAGATGGTGACACCAGTGATTCTGTCGAGGGTTGCCCATTCGCACGAACGAAGTTCCGTCCTCGAGGGTAGGCTCATTCGGCGGGCGATGTTACGTCCTCGAGGGTAGGCTCTTTCGGCGGGCGAAGTTCCGTCCTCGAGGGGTGGCCCAAATTGTAACCTCGAGTGTACAGTACTAGTCCGTTCGGTAGCCTCTCGAGCGGGCTTCGGCTTTGTACGTTCGCGCGGGAGGTCACAGGAGGGGTCAAGTGCCATTTTTGCGGGGTTTAATTCGGTAAACCCGAGGCTTTGGGGTACCCATTTCCTCGGTAACGACAACACTCTTGAGAGATTGGATAAACGATTGTCCACGCTGACCGATAGGGTAACTGCTTTAGAAGAACCGCCACCACCTGAAGAAAATAATGATGGCAGCAATGCTGGCGATGAGGTATATGGTGCTGATGGTAATGTTGATAGAGCAGCGACAAGAGAACATAGATTACGTCATCGTCTTCGCACAAATACCACAGGTATGGGTGGCGCTCAACATTTCAACCGCCACTGAGGTAATCGTACTCATGCTCCCCATGATCCTTATGCTAAGGTTAAATTTACCATACCTTCTTTTTCGGGACATTATGATGCCGAGGAATACCTTGATTAGGAGATGACAGTAGAGCAAAAATTCTATACCCATCTTGTGCCTGAGCAACATCGCATTAGACAAGCCACTAGTGAATTCAAAGATTTTACTATCATTTGGTGGACTGGTTTAGTTGCAGATAATTGCCAACCTCATACGTGGGAAGAACTTAAGTTTGCTATGCGTGATAGATTTGTGCCACCATCGTATCATAGAGACCTACGTAAAAGACTAATGCGTTTAGAACAGGGACATAAATCTATGCAGGATTATTATAGGGAACTTCAGAAAGGTTTGATGCATTGTGGCATAGTGGAGGGAACTGAGGATTCTATTGTTCGTTTTTATACGGGTTTGAGGGAGGAAATTCAGGACATAGTTGATTATAAGGACTTTAACACTGTCAACCAGTTGTTTCAATTTGCTATGCTTGCAGAGAAGGAATTGCAGGGGCGAGATAAGTAGGCCAAGAGCAAGGCTGGCACCTCATACACACCACGCACGAGACCATCATCGGGGTTTCCCAAGGCATCCTCCTTCCGCGTGCCTCTACCAGCGAACAAGAGGACGTCTTCTGCGCAACCTTCTGGTTCAGGTAAAAATTTAGTGCAGGAACCATCGAAGAGTGCATCTTCTGTTGCCTCAACGGGACGTACTCCTAGCATTCAGTGTCATCGGTGCCATGGTTACGAACATGTACAAAAGGACTGTCCAAGTCAGCGGGCATACATTGCTACAGAGGATGGGTACATTAGCACCTTTGACGTGGAAGATGATGATGAAGAACAAGATGTTCAAGAAGAAGGTGAGGTCTTTGGTAGCAAGGACACATCAGCCTACATGAGTGTCATTATGCAGCGAGTGCTTAGTGCACAAGTACAACAACCTGAGAAGCTGCAACGCCACAATTTGTTCCAAATTTTCTTTGTCATCAACAACCGGCGAGCATGTGTCATCATTGATGGGGGTAGCTGCAATAATTTGGTGAGTTTAGATTTGATCAAGAAGCTTGACTTGTCTACACACCCACATCCCCATCCGTACCATATTCAGTGGTTGAATGATTTCGGTAAGGCTAAGGTAACAAAAACTTGCAGAGTTTCTTTTTCCATTGGTACCTATGTTGATTCCATTGATTGTGATGTAGTACCTAAGGAAGCTTGTTCATTTTTATTGGGTCGCCTTTGAGAATTTGATAATGATGTTGTTCATCATGGTAGAAGTAATACATACACTTTTGTTCATAAAGGAAAGAAAATTACTTTGGTGCCAATGACCCCAGCTGAAATTGTACAAGCTGATAAAGAACGAGCTGCTAGTTTGCATGATGTTAAATCTAAAAATCAGCAAGTTGCAAATTCTGTTTACCCACCTAAAAAGGATAAGATGACACCTAATTCTATGGTCGAGGAAATTAAATTGAAGGGTGGTGTTATGCTTGCAAGAAAATGTGACCTTGCAAAAATTTCTGATGATGATATTTGCTATACTTTGGTTTACAAACGAGCTTTGTTTTCTCTTGATGATATTGTTAGATCGAGACCTCCTGCTGTCACTAACCTTTTGCAGGAGTATGAGGACATTTTTCCAGCTGAGATACCCCCGGGGCTGCCACCTATGAGAGGAATAGAGCATCAAATTGATTTAATTCCAGAAGCGACATTGCCAAACCGTGCTGCTTATCGAACCAACCCTGAAGAGACTAATGAGATTCAACGACAAGTCCAAGAGCTTTTAGACCACGGGTATGTACGAGAAAGCCTTAGTCATTATGCTGTTCCTATGATTTTGGTTCCTAAGAAAGATGGTTCTTAGCGCATGTGTGTTGATTGTAGAGCCATTAATAATATTACTATTCGATATCGTCATCCTATTCCTAGGCTTGATGACATGCTTGATGAGTTATGTGGCTCTGTAATTTTCACTAAAATTGACTTGCGTAGTGGCTATCACCAGATTAGAATGAAACTTGGAGATGAATGGGAAACAGCTTTCAAAACTAAATTCGGATTATATGAGTGGTTAGTAATGCCTTTTGGTTTAACTAATGCACCTAGTACTTTTATGAGATTGATGAATGAAGTTTTAAGGGCTTTTATTGGGTGATTTGTGGTAGTTTACTTTGATGATATCTTGATTTATAGCAAGTCTTTGGATGAACATATGGATCACTTACGTGATGTTTGTAATGCTTTACGTGATGCACGCTTATTTGGTAACCTTGAGAAGTATATCTTTTGCACGGATCGAGTCTCTTTTCTTGGATATGTTGTTACTCCACAGGGAATTGAGGTGGATAAGACAAAAATTAAAGCCATTAGGAGCTGGCCAGTACCCCAATCCATCACACAGGTGAGGAGTTTTCTTGGTCTTACAGGTTTCTACCGCCGCTTTGTCAAGGATTTCAGCACCTTTGCTGCCCCATTACATGAGTTGACAAAGAAGGGCATAGTGTTCCAATGGGGTAAGGCACAAGAGGAGTCATTTGAGACGTTAAAAGGTAAGCTTACACATGCACCATTGCTGCAACTTCCAAACTTTGGTAAGACTTTTGAGTTAGAATGTGATGCTAGTGGAGTTGGCATTGGAGGTGTTTTGATGCAAGATGGTAAACCTGTGGCATACTTTAGCGAAAAATTACATGGTCCTGTTTTAAATTACTCTACGTATGATAAGGAATTGTATGCTCTTGTACATTCTTTAGAGACGTGGCGTCATTATTTGTGGCCTAAGGAATTTGTTATACATTCAGATCATGAATCACTTAAGTATCTTCGTTCTCAAAATAATCTGAATCGTCGACAAGCTAAGTGGGTTGAATTTATTGAATCCTTTCCTTATGTTATCAAACATAAGAAAGGGAAGGATAATATAATTGCTGATGCTTTGTCGAGATGATATACTATGTTGTCCCAACTTGATTGTAAGATTTTTGGGCTTGAAACAATAAAAGAACAATACGCGCTTGATCCTGATTTTAAAGATGTGTTGTTAAATTATAAAGAGGGACGTACGTAGAACAAGTATATGATAAATGATGGATTTGTGTTTAGAGCTAACCGTCTATGCATTCCAGTTGGTTCTGTTCATCTTTTGTTGCTACAGGAAGCGCATGGAGGAGGATTGATGGGCCATTTTGGTGCTAAAAAGACGGTAGCTGTTTTGGCCACACATTTCTTTTGGCCACAGATGAAGAGAGATGTTGAGCGGTTCGTGGCACGCTGCACCACATGTCAAAAAGATAAGTCTCGCTTGAATCCACATGGGTTGTATATGCCTCTTCCTGTTTCTTCTATTCCTTGGACAGATATTTCGATGGACTTTGTTTTAGGATTGCCTAGGACCAAGAGGGGAAGGGATAGTATTTTTATGGTTGTGGATCAATTTTTTAAGATGGCACATTTTATACCATGTCATAAAAGTGATGATGCAACTCATATTGCTGACCTCTTTTTCCAAGATATTATTCGTTTGCATGGTATGCCGTCTACTATTGTTTCAGATCACGACACCAAATTTTTGAGTCACTTCTGATGAACTCTATGGAATAAGTTGGGCATAAAATTGTTGTTTCCAACAACTTGTCACCCACAAATAGATGGAAAAACAGAGGTAGTGAACCACACTTTGGGCACCATGCTGAGAGCTGTTTTGAAGAAAAATTTAAAGATGTGGGAAGAATGTTTGCCTCATGTGGAGCTTGCTTATAATCGGGTGACACATTCTTCCACCAAGGTAAGTCCTTTTCAGGTAGTGTATGGTTTTAACCCTCGTGCTCCAATTGATCTTTTGCCTTTACCTACCCATGAAAGAACACATAGTGATGCTAGTGCACGTGCTGAATTTATTCGTAAGTTACATGAAACCACTAAAGAAAATATTAAAAAGATGAATAAAAAGTATAGAATTGCTGGTAGTGAAGGTAGAAAAGAACTTAAACTTGAACCAGGTGATTTAGTATGGTTACATTTGAGAAAAGCCAGGTTTTCAGAGCTGCGTAAGTCAAAATTAATGCCAAGAGCTGCTGGTCCTTATAAAATTATTGAGAAAATAAATGATAATGCATACAAACTTGAGTTGCCACCCGAGTTCGGGGTTAGTCCTTCTTTCAACATTTTAGATTTGAAGCCGTATTTGGGAGAAGAAGATGACCTTGAGTCAAGGATGACTCCAATTCAAGAGGGGGAGGATGATGAGGACATCACTCCATTGGATGCACAAGATGATCCTCCGTTGGACATTCAAGGTCCAATCACAAGAGCTCGTGCACGATAATTAAATTTATAGGTGAGCTTGTTCTTAAGAAAGTTTTTTTATGATTTTAAAAATAGATTGCTACCTAATAATTATATTGTACTTAGGAATTATGGACAAGACCAAGGGATACATAAGGGATGGCTTGGAGATGTGGAGGACCAGCAAGGGCGCCCAAGTCAAGGTGGAGGCCCAAACTGAGTCGACTTTGAGCCTGTTTCAGAGTCCAAGACTAGTGTGGAGTAAAGCAGACAACCAGGACACATCCGGACTCCGTTTTTGATGATCCACCTATGGATGGAAAGATAATTTCATAAGGAAGCCAATGGCATTAGTTTGAGGTCAAAATTCCTTTGGAGTCATCAGGAAACATCAAAAACGTTAGCATCCAGAATCTGTTCTGGTGCTGCGTCACCGTTTTTGGTCCATTGGGCCGTGTATTGTTGTTGAGCCTATTAGGGGGCGCGTCCAGGGGTGGCGATGACCCTTAGACCTCTATTACCAGCCGCCGCCTCTCTCGTTAGGTTTTGGGTTCTGCTTAGATTATTCTGTTCATAACAGTTTCGCCGCGCCGACGGTTTGTGAGACCCCAACTCATGAGATTAATCATTCATCTGCAATTGGTTGCATTCTTTCATGTTCTTGCTTGTGTTCTTCGATTAGCAGGCAAAGGACTCAGCCTTCTTGGCGAGGTCGACTGTGCTTCGACGGTCAATAACCAGAGGAGATGTGGTGCTGCGATTGCGGGGTTCAGACGAGTTGTTCGGAAGCCGGATCGAATTATGTCGTGATTCCACCAAATCAAGAGTTATTAGAACCTTTCGAAAGATCGGGAAACCTAGTTCACATCATGTATTAGCCTTGCCTGATTTTACTCAGCCTTTTACTATGGTCACTGATGCTTCTGACTATGGGATTGGAGCTATGCTGCAATAGCAAGGTCATCCAATAGCTTTTGCTAGTAAGTCACTTGGTCCCAAAACACAAGGCTTGTCTACATATGAAAAGGAGAGCCTAGCTATCTTACTTGCTTTGGATCAGTGGGAGGCTTAATTGTTACCTATAGAATTCATAATTCAAACTGACCAAAGGAGTCTCACTCATCTCACTAATCAAAAGTTACACACATTCTGGCAGCAAAAGGTGCTAAACAAGTTGATGGGATATCAATACAAGTTGTGCTATAAACCTGGTACCACAAATCAAGCAGCTAATGCTCTTTCTAGAGCTACTCATACTACCTCATCTCTAGCAGCTGTTTCTATGGCTTAGCCAATGTGGATTCAAGTTGTTCAAGACAGTTATGCTCATAGTGAACAGACTCAGCACCTACTAGCCAAGCATGCAATTGGGTTGGGACATTCCAAGGAACTTAAAGATAAGGTCACTACTCAATTCCATGATAGTGCCTTAGGGGGCCATTCAAGCTTTATGGTTACTTACCATAGAATCAAGAAGATATTCTTTTGGCCTCATATGAAACAATCTATTCAAGAATATGTGTCTGCTTGTCAAGTATGCCAGCAAGCCAAAGCTGAGAGAGCACCCTACCTGGATTGCTTCAGTCTCTTTCGGTCCCTGACCAAGCATGGAAAGTAGTCACTATGGACTTTATTGAAGGATTGCCAACCTCATCTTCTTACAACTGCATCTTAGTTGTAGTAGATAAGTTTTCCAAGTACTCTCATTTTCTCAAACTCAAGCATCCATTTTCTGCCATTAAGTTGTTCATGGAAAATATTTATAAGCTTCATGGGATGCCAATGGCTATAGTGTCTGATAGAGACAAGATATTCACAAGCTTGCTTTGGAAAGAGTTATTCACCAAATCTGGAACACAGTTGTGTATGAGTTCAGCTTATCATCCTCAGAGTGATGGCCAATCTGAGAGAGTCAATTAGTGCATTGAAGCTTATTTGAGATGTTTCATCAATTCTTGCCCTCATAATTGCACTCAGTGGTTGCATCTAGCTGAATTTTGGTATAATACTTGCCATCATGCCTCTTTGCAACACACACCATTTGAGGTCTTATATGCACATCCTCCAAGACATTTTTGTGTTGATCCAGATCAGGATTGTGTTCATCCAGATTTAACTGATTGGCTCCAGCACAGACAGTCAGTTAATGCTCTGTTGCAACAACAGTTGTCCAGAGCACAACAACGTCAGAAAGCACAAGCTGATAAGCATCGCACTAAAAGATCATTTGAGGTTGGAGATGTGGTTTGGCTATGCCTACAACCTTTTGCTCAGAAATCTGTTGCCACCAGATTATGCAACAAGCTGTCTTACCGATATTTTGGCCCATATGAAATTGAAGCAAAGATTGGGCAGGTTGCTTATCAACTCAAATTACCACCTCAATCCTTAGTGCATCCTGCTTTCCATGTCTCCCTACTGAAGAAAGTAACATTGCTCCATCTACTTCGCCATTGCTCCCAGAAACACCTCATCTGCAGATACCAGAGCAAGTCTTGGACTCTCGTGTGCGTTCCAAGAACAGGAGTGTGCAATGTCAATTGTTGATCTTTTGGCATGGGTTACCACCGGAGTTGGCGACCTGGGACGATGAGGAGGAGCTTCTGAAATTGTATCCTGCTTTGACGGCTAAGGGACTAGCCGTGTCTAAAGGTGGGGGCGATGTGATGACCAAGCATCAGCTGGTGCCATCTTCAGGCGGCCCACGAAGCAAACAGAACAAGAAGCCCAACACCCGCTACTTCGGCCCAGAATGGAACTCTAACTGAAGCCCAGTTGCATCTGGTGATCGCTGTGTCATCGACAGCTGTAACCGATATATGAGGGGAGCGGAGAATTTACTTTTTCTTCGTCTTGGTTGTCGTTTGCCTTTGGCGGTGGTGGGCTGCAGCTCGAGGATTGCCGGCGACGACCAACGCTATTGGAGCCTAGAAACTCCTAGTTATCCAGTTCATACTCTGTATCAGACCTCGTATTGATATTATTCACTAGTATCATTGCAATACCGCCTTCAGCCTTTCAGGATCATACATATCACCGATCAGTTAGTAAAATTACATATTCAGATGACGATGTGTAGCTAGGAACTAGAGGGACAGCAAATTTAAATAGCACATATATACTACTCCTCGTTTTAAATTATAAGTCATTTCAAAAATCTTATAGAGTCAAAACATCTCAATTTTAACCAAAATAATAGAGAAAAATATAAATATTTATGGCATAAAATAGGTATATTATGAAAATATAATTCACAAAGAATCCAATGATACTTAGTTGACATACTAAATGTTATTATCTTATCGTATAAATTTGATCAAACTTGAGATGTTTTGACTCTTCAACATTCTTATAATTTGAGATAGAGGGAGCAGTATATTGTCAACAATCAACTTGCAGTGTAGTGTGTCATTCTCTGTAGTCTACGATGAATCGATCTCGGAATATGATTGATGATGGCAACCAATAGATACAGATACAGTATGTACGCATGCAGTTTGATTGGTGCCTTGTATATGTAGTTATCTGTTGACACTCAAAAATGTCTGATGACGTATTTAGCAATATGAGCAAGTCATGGAGGCCCTGGACATGATTGAGATCAAACAACATCGTCGATGGAGCAAGCGATCACATGAAGAAGACGGTGAGCCATAAGCGAGCCTGCCCAGTCGGCTAGGCCGGTTGGCAAAGCCGGCTAGGCCGGCCACCCCCAGACGGCTTAGCTGGGTCCTGAGACCGGCTAAGCCAGCTTTGAGCCTGCTGGCCACGTGGGCCAGCAAGGTCGGCTAAGCCGGGTCATGAGGCCGGCTAAGTCGGCCTAGTGCTGGCATGGCAAGTGAAGGCCGGTTAAGCCGGATGCCAAGGCCGGCTTAGTCGAGTCTTGGTCGGGCTGCCCAGGAGGCCGGCCCGTGCCCGTGAAAACCGGCTTAGCCGGGTTCTAGGCCGGCCAGGTGCCGAGTCCGAACCGATTTGATCCTAAATCGTGTTTTGGCAAGTTTTAAGCGTAGAAAACTTAGAGATCACGTGTTGGAGTTGTTTCCTATTGGGATAAGACCACCCCCTCTATATATACGAGAAGATCATGGCCGATTGATCCCATCCATCTCAATCGATCAAAAACCAATCTATCAACTCCTTTTACCTTTTTCTCTTCTCAATCTCTCTACCTGCTATCCGGCACCTCTCTCCACGAGATTTGTTAGCATCTTAGGCGGCCTTTCTAGTCCTAAGAGATCCTTCACGTGTCTCCTCCCAACGGATCCTTCCGGTGGTGGTTCTGAAGCTATTTCAGCCATACACAAGCTCCACATCGGTCTTTTCGATCTCTAGATCGGTTTGGTCGGTTACGCTGCGTGTTTACTGCGTCGCAGGTTGTAGAAGACAACCTCTTAGGCGTCCAAGGCCCGCTGATGTGTTAGCACGGTCACGAATCGGTGTCAATACTATCTATATATGTATCTTTTCATAGAAGATATATACTAGTAGTACTTTTGCAGAGTGACTCATCATCGCTGCCATTATTGTTATTAGTATTTAGCTAATAACTAGTCATCATCAGTCCTGTACATATCATATCATATAGTGCGTGCGTGCATAGTGGCAAAGGCCCAGTTGAACACTTTAATTTGCTACACTGCGCACGCGGATGATGCATGTGTACACTAGCTAGTAGCTTGCTAATTAGTGTGTGTTTGTGACAGATGAAAACGCCATGGGATCGACGATGATTGATCTATTGATGAGATCGATATACTACGGGCCCCGGTGATCCAATGCAAGCTGCACAGCATGGATGCATATGCACTATCATTCATTGACCGGCAGCCACACTGATAGATCACTGCCACTACGAACCGCACGAGCACACCGTCGGCCAGCAGCGCCGCCGTCACCCCGAGCGCCGTGCACGCCACCACGTTAGCCGGGTGCAGCAGCGCCACCCCCTGCTGGAACCTGGCCACGTAGATTATAATGGACTGCCCCAGCGCGATCCGCTTCGCCACCGGACCCACCGACTCTGGGAGCGCCACCGCGAACGCCGTCAGTGCCACCACGGCGGGCGGACGTGGCCACCACCGACTGCGCGGCGCCCGTGCGGTGCGCGAGCCACAGCGCCGCCACGGAGGGCGCGGCGCCCATGAGGGTGCCGTGGAGCGCGCTCATGGCGCCGCGCAGGGCCGTGCCGAGGGTGGCGTCCGTGACGACGATGACGGTGACGACGTAGGAGAAGGCCGGGAAGGTGATGTGGCGGCGGAGGGCGGCCGGTGCGTAGAGGGAGACGAGGCCCACGATGGTGCAGGCCAGGGCGGCACGCAGGCCCGACGATAGCGACGAACGCCAACGCCCCAGCACCAGTTGCCGCACCACATCGTCGTCGCTGCTGCGGCAGGGTGTTGATGATGATGGTGCCATTCCTTTGATGTGCACGGCTGGTACGTACGTGTTCAGTCACGACTCACGCGTTACATATGAATAATTACAGATGGATTCCCTGGAGGATACCTGCTGTGTCCTCCAAGCGGATGGCAATCAAGCTAGCTCAAGAAAGCATGCATGCATGTGTAAGCCGGCAAGGCATATGCATGGAAATGCAACAGCTTGCCTATATATAGTAGAAGTGATTGGGCGAGTGACACATATAGATCGATCTCGATATATACATATATAGCCCGGGTAAACCAAGTAGACATATACTATGTTGAAGTTGTGCGTCATTGATCGTGCAAGTGCTTTCTTTGGTGTGTAGATTCTTTCTGTGTGTGGTTTGGCCGGCGCGGTGCACAAAAACTAGGAGCTTGTTGCTACCTTAGTGGCCATTCTTGCTACTCCACTGCTTTCGGATAAGGGAACGTCATCCATATATTGACTGACCCCTCATTCATCCACATATTAATTATTCGATCGATGCTTTCGACGTTCATGACTAACGCGAAAAGAAAGTACGTAAATACGAATTGGAGCACACTTGTGATGATTAAGATGGCAACGGGTATGTACCCGACGGGTATTGGCAACCCATATCTGCACCCGCTAGGTTAAAATTTATTCCGTCGGGTTATCCGCGAAAGCAGACGGCTACATGCTTATATGGGCTAAAATTGTAGGGCTGTCTATTTATTTGTGCGGGTATTTTTTACCCGCGGGTATGCGGGTATGGGTAGTATACTTCCACACCCGTACCCGTCATACCCGATGGGTATAATATTTCACCCAATAACATACCCACGGGTATAAAATGCTTTCCATACCCGCCTCCTTATCGGGTAAAACCTGTCGGGTAATCGGGTATCGGGTACCCATTGCCATTTTGACTTGTGATGAGTTATTATTACTTGAGATCGACTAAACTCATGAGTGGGTACCTAGGTTTCACCGAAATAACCTAATGAACCATCTAAGGTACACTCAATTTGCAAATAAAAATGATACTATGTCAGTCTCGGATGTTTAATTTGCTATTAGGTAATCAACAGTTTTGTAGAATACAGACTAGTCTAGATGTATATATATAGTGGCGTGGCCTCGTGGTGGCAAGAAAAGAACAATGAACATGTTTGTGAATATATCTCTGAAATCTCATTGCGATTGAAGGCTAGGCATAATTGTGACTGTGCGTGACTGTGGCTGTGATTATTGCATCAAAAAAAAAAGGAGAAAATGCACGCAGGCCTGGCATTGCCAGTAGCTACTACACTACAATAGTAGCTTCTGAAATTGCTCCCTCTAATTTCAGATTCACCACACCCTCCGCCTCTGGATGTATATATATGTATAAGGGAGTACTGTATTAGAGAAACACAAGCTCTAGTCTAGTGGCTTCCACGTCGATATGCATAAGCATGCATGGAAATGGGTGCGTTGGTATTTCCACTAGGGAAGAAGCCGAGAGTCCAGTCCATTCCATTGGAGCGCCCTTTGGTTGGGACGTGGCGAATATATAGCTCATGAAACATGCGAGATGCGCTGGCCGCATGAGGGTGTGAAAGGTTAAGTTAAAATGACAACACACTACATCGGCGCTCAAGAGTTAATGGCAGACAATGTACATTATGGCTGGAACGATGAAGAGACATGCCGTATGTGCAACTAACTCCACTCCACCCATGTTATTAGGCTGGGTTAATCTCGCTTGCCTACGAGCATCGTCACACAAAAAATGTGACCCTTCCAACAGCTACATATATATCCCTCACTCCTAGTCTATCCATTTGTTTGAAAAACTGAGACATCCACGCTCAAAGATACGCAAATGACTGCTAGCAGCTAAGCTACTCCGATCAGATCCCTTTCATGGGGGCGGTGTTTTTTTTTTCCTTCGACACTCCATCACCACTGCACTAGAATTGAATCTCTGATCACTATTTTGATTCTTCTTTAAAATTTCTCGGTGTGTGAGTTAGATGTTGGTGATGCCTGGCTGTGGCGTGACTAGTCGCAGCGGCGATGTAGCATAGGCATTGAGCAAAAATCTTCAAGTGAATATAACTTTTAGTTTTAGGTGTAAATTGTTGAAAAATGTTGGTGATAGGTATTTTTTGTTTTCATTATTTATTAGAAAGTTGCAAAACCACATTTTTAGGATTACTTTTTAGATATTATTATTGTCGGTGTTCTGACCCGGGGGCCAGGCACCAACGAGTGATTTTGTGCTACGTGCTCCCTAATCTGGATGGTGATACAAGATGAACACACAATTTATCCTAATTCGGGCAAGAGAAGGCCCTACGTTCAGCGGGGGAGGGGACAGTTTGTATTATCTTGCACCGAAGTGCTTGTATAGGGGGATACAAGCGAGCGAGTGCGGAAGGGGTGTGAAGGGCAGAGCCTAAGCTTAGGAGCGCTAAGCCTAAGCCTTGCAATCGGCGTGCTACGAATGTTTTTCGAACATTTTGCTTCAACTCGATTCGCCTGCCTTGAACTAGCCCTTGGCGTCTCCTTTTATAGGCCAAGGAGAGGCTCAGGTGTACAGGAAACCCTAGGGCTATCATAGGCGATGACATCGAGGGGTTGATGCCGATCAAGTCGCAGTTGCTGTAGAGGCGTGCTCCGGGCATCGGCCTCCCTGTAGCGACGTGCTTGGAGATGACTGCTGTCCTTCGGATGTGTCACGGTGACGGCGATGATGGTCAGTGAAAGACCCGAGCCCATGCGCGGCGTACGGGGAGTTTTTGGAGTGTTGACTGGAGGTGTCGAGGTCCAGGCCGAGGGGTGGTCTAGGGGGTCGAGGCCTGAATGGATAAGGCCAAGCCCCAAGAAATATAGTACGGTCCATGTCTCGAGGGGGTGCCTGACAAGGCACAGTGCTCGGCATGGCGCAACAGGGGTGTACGGTCCACTGGTTCACCGAGATGGGCGGTAAAAAGGTGGAATTGAACACCATACCTAGCCACTGTAACTCCGCTGTAGCCATGTGGTTAGGTAGTGGTTGGCAGTTGCATTGAATGTCCTGGATCCCGTATGAGGAGTAGGTGAGCCGGTGGGGGAGCGGCAGTCAACGGGTGGTCGTTTGCCCTCGCAAAGTTCCATCATCGACGGGGGGTCATTCTCCCGTGAGGAGTTCCGTCCTCGACGGGGGGTCATTCGCCCACGAGGAGTTCCATCCTCGGGGCCCCCGTCGAGGGAGGATTCGTTTGGACCGGTGTGCTCCCTTCGTGGGCCGGCCCAGCCGTGTGGGCGTCGGGCCTCGTTTCGATTGAGGCGCTGTTGGCTTGACTCGTGGGCCGTGAATCTCTTGGGGATTTGTGTTACGTGGAGTTTAAGAAATAGGTATCTCAGGGTTTTTTTCATTTATCCGATGGTTTGGGGTACCCCTACCATTAGGTATCCGACAGTAGCCCCCAAGTCTTTGCGCGAGTGGGGGCACTCGTGCAGAGATTCATGAACTGGAGTCATAGCATAAATTTCCTCCGGTGGGTGCACGCGAGCGCACCCGCTGGGTGTAGCCCCGAGGCCTTGGAGGAGTAGAATACTCCTCAGAGGGATCTTTAGCGTGTAATCAAGGGGTAGGTCGAGTACTTGAGCCCCTGAGCGCGTTTGCCCCCTCTCGTCGAGGGGTGCCAAACTTAGTCGAGCCCCCGGGTGGTTGGTTCCTCTTTCATCGAGGCCACCCGGTTGTGAGCGTGCCTCAAGCCCCTTTCATTGAGGTCGATCAGGAACAAGCCCGTCTTTTTATTTTGACCCTCATGCTCCTTTTCGACAGGAGGAGGGGTGAGAAACATCAGGCTACCCCTATTTCGGTGAGCTCTGACATCCTCGGGTGAGCTGTTAGCGGGGAATTCAAGTGAGAGCTCATGCCCCATTCGATAGGGGTCGACTAGTGGCCCGGAGGTGCTCTCATGAAGCTAACGAATGGACACATGGATGCCGATCCCGTTCGATAGGTTTTGGTGGCTCGATGCCTCCCTCCGAGGAGATTCCATAGTTGTCCTTACGTTTTGCCTTGAAAATGTCCGAGGGGGCCTCGAGAGTTTGTTCTCGAGCAAGGGACTCGTGTAGGCCCCCTCGGTCATCCCTAACTCAGGTACTCAAGGGCGGCTGTCGAACCCTAATCAAGGACCAGCCTTCGCTCCCTTGAGATTTTACGTGGGGCCCGACCCACATTCCTTCTCGTAGAAGGTATCGCCAGTTATTCCTGTGCAAGAGATAGAATTCTTCATGACATGACGGAAATTTTCCCTTTTTGAATTCTTTTTTAGTATATGAAGCAAAAAGAAAGAAAAGATGGATAAGGATTGTGAAAGCATCTAGGCCCCTTAATGTGGTTTCGATGATTGATGACAATATTTACCATAACTAACGTGTGTTTTGCAGAAACATTGGTAAGTTAGGTTATGGTGATGGATACCGTGGGCAATATGGGTTTCATGCTCCCTTGACGATGGAAATCGTTTCGGTTTTCAAAGGATGGACGACAAGGTCAAGAATAGTTAGTTTCGATCGTCCATGGTGTTGGGTGACGTCGGATTAGTCATTAGGACTTTGTTTTTCCTTTGGCCGTACTATTAAGGGGGTGCAAACGGGTAGCTTGACCTAGATAAGTCTAATGGTTTAGGTGTGATGCACACTTGTGAAACTTAGCACTAGGTAACTACAAAAGGCCCTAAGGTACGTTGGAGTTAAAGCCGTTCACAAAGATCGTCGAATTCGAAGTGGAACGGTTGTTTTAGCTGCACCGGACGCTGGACCGAAGAGGACCGGACGCGTCCGGTCTATTCATTAGCGTGTGCAGCAGAATGTTTGAACGCACCGGACGCTGGGACAGTGAGTCCGGTGGTAAGCACCAGACGCGTCTAGTGCAATGCCAAAAATGATAACGGACCGGACGCCGGCCCGGACGCGTCCGGTGTTACACCAGACGCTATCCAGAAGCTATGTTTTCAGACCGAAACATCGGACGCGTCCTGTGTAACTCACCGGACGCGTCCGGTGGGTACTCAATGGCTAGCTGAGTTTGGTTGCGTATTTAAAAATTTGAACGGACCGGACGCGTCTGGTTCTGGGTACCGGACGCGTCCGGTGACCCCGAAAATCGTAGTTTGGAAGGTAACGGTTGGATTTGGCCCGAGGGGCTATAAATACATCTCCTACCCCTCCATACCAGATGTCTTGCCTATTTTCTTCAGCTGAACAATCTCTTTAGTGTCCAAAGAGAGCAAGAGCCCTAGTGAGGTGCTAGTGATTTGAGAATCCATTGATTAGCACTCATTAGTGAATCAAGAGTAGCAAGTGTGCATCCATCGTCTCATTAGGCTTTGCGAGGTCAAGTGAGAGCTTGTGCTTATTACTCTTGGTGATCGCCATCACCTAGACGGCTTGGTGGTGATTGGGAGTTTGGTGATCATCCGGCGAAGCTTGTGGATGACCCAACTCAAGTTGTGAGCGGTACTTGGCAATTCACCGCATCGGAGCGATGAAGAATCAGCCCTTAGAGAGCACTTGATCCTTGCGCGGATCAAGGGGGAGCGATACCCTTGCGCGGGTGCTCCAACGAGGACTAGTGGGGAGTGGCGACTCTCCGATACCTCAGGAAAACATTGCCGAGTTCCTTTCTCCTTACATTCCGCATTTACTTTCTAGCATTTATATTCTTGCAATTTACATTCATAGAATTGCCATGCTAGAATAGGATTGGAACTAGGGTGCTAAACTTTAAGATAGATTTTACAAAGCACTTATAGGCACAAAGGGTGAAGTTGGGCTTATAGAATTTAATTTCGTAAGAAAATTTAGAATTAGCCCAATTCACCCCCCTCTTGGGCATCTTGATCCTTTCAAGTGGTATCAGAGCCGAGTTGCTCTAAATTAGGCTTAACCGCCTAGAGTAAAGATGTCTCATGGGGATGGACCACTGCCTATGTTCGAAGGCGATGATTTTCCTTATTGGAAAGTCCGAATGGAGTCTTATTTAGAAGCTCAACATGCTCTATGTCTTAGAGCCGCCACCGAAGGTTTTCCAAAACCTATGGAAGGCGTTCCTCTTACACCTAATGAGGAGGAGCAAGAAAAATGGAGTGCAAAAGCCAAAAATCATATATTTAGAGGCATTTGCAAAGATGTGTTTAACCGTATGCGAAATCACAAAAACGCCCATGAACTATGGATGGAACTTTGTGCACTCCATGAGGGAACTAAGAGTGAGCATGCGGAGCGCTATCATCTTGTTATGCGCAAATTAAATGCATTTGAAATGAAAACTAATGAAAGTGCCAATGAAATGTACTCATGTTTGAACATTCTTGTAGAGGAACTAAATGGACTTGGGCTTAATCAAATGTCGCCATCCGATGTTGCAAGGAAGATTCTTTGTGTTCTTCCCATTGAGAAGTATGGCCACATTGTCACTGTGCTTCACCAAGGAGATCTTTCCAATGCCACCCCGACACAAATATTGGGAAAGATCAATGCACATGAGATGTATATGCACCTCACCCCCGAGGATGGTGCATCATCCAAAAAGAAGGACTTGGCCCTCAATGCTAGCCGTCAAAGAAAGGGCAAAGAAAAGATCTCCTATGACGATTCAAGTGATAGTGAAGTTGATGACTCAAACCTTTCTCTCATGGTCAAGCAAACCACCAAGATGATGAAAAAGCTAAACAAGAATGGCATCAAGTTTGATAGCAAGAAGAAGAAGTTCTTCACAAGTAGCAAGAGAAAACCCATCTCCGAGATGGAGTGCTATAATTGCCACAAGCTTGGTCATCTTTCTCATCAATGCCCGGAGCCTCCAAGGGACAAGTACAAGAAGAAGGGCAAGAACAAGAAAGATGATACAAGTGATGATGATGATGAGCAAGAAAAGAAAAAGAAAGAAAAGTTCCACAAGAAGAAGGAGTACCACAAGAAGAAGAATGGAAGGGCTTATATTGTTGGTGATTGGCTCACCGATGTTGAGTCTTCTTGTGGGTCATCCGATGATGATAGTGATGATGAGAAGGTTGCCGCCATAGGCATGGGTTCTTCACCGCTACCACAACCACTACCATTTTTCTCATCCTCTACACATTTTTGTCTTATGGGCAAAGGTGACCGGAAGGTAGATCCTAAACATGAGGATAGTGATAATGATGGTGATAGTGATAGTGATAGTGAAGATGAATTTGAATCTCCTTCATATGATGAACTTGTGAAGTTGCTAAATAAGTACACTAAAGTCATTATCAAGACAAGAGCTAAAAACGATGAACTTGATAGTGAAAATACCTCTCTTATTGAAAAGTATGATAAATTAAAAGATACTAGTGATGAGCTAAATAAAAATTTTGATGTTGTATCTTCCAAGTTTAAAGAACTAAAAGCCTCAAAAAGGGAGCTAAAAGAAAACTATGATAAACTTGAGAAGAAATACAATGAGCTCAACACTAGCTATGATGCTTTAAAAGAGAAGTATACAACTATCAAAATCAATCATGATAATGTTGTTGTTGCTTATGATATTCTTGCCGAAACACATGATGCTTCTAACAATGTTGTTAAGATTGATATAGCTACATCATGTGATGACTTGCTTGTGGAGAGCATTGAGCAAAGCTCTAGTGACAAGGGCAAGAAAGTGGTTATGGCCGAGAGCTATGATGACTATGTTAAGCTCAAGAATAAAAATGAAGAGCTCAAGAAGAATCTTGAACAAGCTAAGGCCATCAACACAACTTCCATGAAAAACCTTGATCATGACAAAGGGTTAAGCAAGTTTGCCAAAGGCAAGTCACTTCAAAGTGAACTCTTGATGAGCACCGTAATGAAGACCGATAGAAGTGGCATTGGGTACAAGGCACATCAAGAAAAGAAATTGAAAGCCAAGCAAACAAGTCTACACAAGCCAAAGCCAAAGGCAAAGAGATGCTTTGAGTGTGGACAAGAAGGTCACTTTGCTCATGATTACAAAACTCCCTCACCACAATTCTTGCCCAAGCATGCTAGACCTTTTGCTTTCAATGCTCACTACTTGCTAAGAAAGGATGCAAGTGGTAAAATGAAAGTCACATTCTTAAGTCCCATCAACAAGAATAGGCCTAAGAAAATTTGGGTTGCAAAGTCACTAGTTGAGAAAGCAAAGGGCCCTCATCAAGTTTGGGTCCCTAAACGACAAGCTTGATCTATTGTGTGTAGGTGAACTACAAGACCGGTGGAAGTCATTGGGTTATTGATAGTGGTTGTACACAACACATGACCGGTGATCCTCGTATGTTCACCTCACTTGATGATGGAGACCAAGATCAAGACAAGATTACATTTGGTGATAACTCAAAGGGCAAAGTTAAAGGGTTGGACAAGGTTGCTATATCAAATGATCACTCTTTGTCAAATGTGCTTTATGTTGCACCTTTGAGCTTTAACTTGCTATCCGTTGGTCAATTATGTGATCTTGGCTTCCAATGCTTGTTTGATGAGAATGAAGTGATTGTTACCAAGAAAGAAGATGCTCAAGTGATATTCAAGGGTTTTAGATACAACAATCTCTATCTAGTGGATTTCACCTCGAAAGATGCTAGCTTGAACACATGTTTGTTCACCAAAACCTCTCGTGGTTGGTTGTGGCATAGGAGGCTAGCACATGTTGGAATGAGTACACTTAAGAAGCTCTTGAAGAAAGATTTAGTGAGAGGCTTGAAAGATGTGAAATTTGAAAAGGACAAACCTTGTAGTGCATGTCAAGCTGGCAAGTAAGTTGCAAACACTCATCCAACCAAAGCTTTCTTGTCAACATCAAGAGTGCTAGAACTTTTGCATATGGATTTGTTTGGACCAACCACATACAAGAGTCTTGGAGGAAATCTATATTGTTTAGTGATTGTTGATGATTATTCAAGGTACACTTGGACATTCTTTCTTCATGACAAAATGGAAGTGGAAAGTTGCTTCAAGAAGTTTGCAAAGAGAGCTCAAAATGAATTTGATGTCAAGATCAAGAAGATAAGAAGTGACAATGGGAAGGAATTTGACAACACACACATTGAAGTCTATTGTGATGAAATTGGGATCAAGCATGAAGTATCATCCACCTACACACCTCAACAAAATGGCATAGTAGAGAGGAAGAATCGGACACTCATCACACTTGCAAGAACCATGCTTGATGAGTACAATACACTGGAGAACTTGTGGGCCGAAGCAATCAACACCGCATGCTATGCATCCAACCGGTTATATCTTCACAAGTTCCTTTGCAAGACCCCCTATGAGTTGCTAAATGGGAAGAAGCCGGACATCTCATACTTTTGGGTGTTTGGTTGCAAATGCTACATCTACAAGAAGAGGCAACATCTAGGGAAGTTTCAAAGACGTTGTGATATTGGATTTCTTGTTGGCTACTCATCAAAATCCAAAGCATATCGTGTATTCAACCATGCCACCGGCTTGGTAGAAGAAACATATGATGTGGAGTTTGATGAATCTAACGGCTCCCAAGGAGCAATTGAGAATCTTGATGATGTAGGTGATGAACCATTGAGGGAGGCCATGAAGAACATGCCCGTGAGAGACATCAAGCCTAAAGAGGATGATGAAGATGATGTGCAAGTCATTCACAAGCCCTCTTCCTCATCAAATGTGTCTCAAGATGAAGATAAAGATGGGAGACACGAACATGAAGATACTCATGTCTCCCATGAACAAAGAGAGACACAAGCTCAAGATGTTGATGCTCCCCGATCATCCCCTCAAGTGGTTGAAAGAAGAACTCCACAACTTCAAGCCCATCCTCAAGAACTCATCATAGGGGATCCAAAAAGGGGTGTTTCAACTAGATCTCAAAATATGACTAACTTTGTTGAACATCACTCTTTTGTTTCCTGCATTGAGCCTCAAAATGTAGATGAAGCTCTCAAGGATCCGGATTGGGTGAATGCCATGCATGAAGAATTGAACAACTTCACCCGTAATCAAGTATGGACACTTGAAGAACGTCCCAAAGATGCAAGAATCATTGGAACCAAGTGGGTATTTCGCAACAAGCAAGATGACCAAGGCACCATTGTGAGAAACAAGGCAAGGCTCGTGGCAAAGGGGTTCTCTCAAGTTGAAGGCTTGGATTTTGGAGAGACCTTTGCACCGGTTGCAAGACTTGAAGCCATTCGTATCCTCCTTTCATATGCATCACATCATGATATGAAACTATTTCAAATGGATGTGAAAAGTGTTTTTTTAAATGGCTTCATTAATGAGCGTGTCTATGTTGATCAACCTCCTAGTTTTGAGGACCCTAGATATCCTAATCATGTTTATAGGTTATCGAAGGCGTTATATGGGCTTAAGCAAGCTCCAAGAGCTTGGTATGAGCGCCTTCGGGACTTTCTTATTGAGAAGGGCTTCACAATTGGGAAAGTAGATACTACACTATTCACCAAGAAGCATAAATGGGAAATCTTCATTTGTCAAGTGTACGTTGATGATATCATTTTTGGCTCAACAAATGAAGAAGAATGCAAGAGATTTGGTGACATGATGTCAAAAGAGTTCGAGATGTCTATGATTGGTGAGCTCACCTTCTTCCTTGGCTTTCAAATCAAGCAATTGAGAGAAGGAACCTTCATATCTCAAGAGAAATACACCAAGGACCTTCTAAGGAGGTTTGATATGAAGGATTGCAAGCCAATCAACACACCCATGGCATCAAATGGGCATCTCGATCTTGATGAGGGAGGTAACTCGGTTGATCAAACTCTTTACCGTTCTATGATTGGTAGTTTATTGTACCTTACCGCATCTAGGCCCGACATCATGTTTAGTGTATGTATGTGTGCTCGCTTTCAAGCCGATCCTAAGGAAGCTCATTTAAGTGCTGTAAAAAGGATCCTTAGGTATCTTAAGCTAACCCCAAGCATTGGCCTATGGTATCCCAAAGGAGCAAGATTCCAACTTGTTGGCTATTCCGATTCGGACTATGCTGGTTGCAAAATTGATAGAAAAAGCACATCCAGAGGGTGCCATTTGCTTGGGAGATCACTTGTCTCTTGGTCATCTAAGAAGCAAAATAGTGTTGCTTTGTCCACCGCCGAGGCGGAATACATTGCCGCGGGGGCTTGTTGTGCACAAATTTTATATATGAAGCAAACCCTCCTTGACTATGGAGTCAACCTCGGTCAAGTAACACTATTGTGTGACAATGAAAGTGCCATTAAAATTGCTAATAATCCAGTTCAACACTCACGTACTAAGCACATAGATATCCGCCACCACTTTCTTAGAGATCATGTCTCTAAAAAGGATATATCTCTAGTTGGTGTGAGAACGGAAGATCAACTTGCGGATATCTTCACTAAGCCCTTGGATGAATCAACCTTTTGTAGGTTGAGAAATGAGCTAAATATTCTTGATCTAAGCAATTTCATTAAAAGATAAATGTGTCATCAATTACATTGCATTGTGATATAGTGCATATTTAAATACTTGTAATGCACATAGGACTTGTCTAACATGGTTAAGATAACCCTCTTTAGAGGTGTGAAGAAGCTTACCCTTGGTTCAAACTTGACAAGTCGACTAGATTCAAATTCTTATCGCATTGCATATGCATGATTGTTATTTGTCGTTTGGTTCCTCGCTCGATCTCATTGCCTATTTTCATAAAAACCTAAGTATATGGTAAGCCTATGGCAAAATAAATAAAAAAATTGAGGGTTTTCGAGTGAGGTTCTCATACTTGTTCCAACTAGTGTTTATTTGAATCTTATTTGAGTTGGAACAAAGTTGGGAGAAAGCGTCGCAAAGTTTGGGGCTCAAATCTGCAAAAATTGAGCACCGGATGCTGAGACCAAACGCACCGGACGCTGCCCCGGCGTCCGGTTAGTTCAGCGGCCAGCGCTTTCTGAAATCTAAAGACCGGACACCGCACAGCAACCTAGCCGCGTCCGGTGCCGGATGACCGGACGCGTCCGGTGTGGTCGGGCAAAAGTTGAAAATTTGTTCAACACACCGGACGCTGGAACCCTGCGTCCGGTGCCTCAGACCCGACGCGTCTGGTGCTATCGAGACTTCGCGGTGTTCTCTGGACCACGTCCGGTGCACGGACCTGCGTCCGATGCAGAGGACCGGACGCGTCCGATGCTCGGTTGACGGGCGTATTTAAACTCGACAAGTGGGCTCCTTCGCTAGGGTTTCCACCGCGCCGCGCCCGCCGTCCCCGCACTGCACCTCCGCGCCGTCGCCGCGCCCGTCTGCCCCCGCGCTCGCCGCGTCCACCGCGCCGCCGCCGCGCCGTCGCCGCGCGCCCGCGCACTGCTCCCCGCGCGCCCCACCTCGCCGCGCTCGCCCGCCGTCACTGCGCGCCCACCTCGTCGTCGCCGCGCCCGTCCGCGCCCGCGCTCGCAGCATCCTCCACCCTGCGCCGCCGCGCCACCTCGCCGCGCCGCCACGCCACCTCACTGCGCCGCCGCGCCACCTCACTGCGCCACCGCGTCGTCCTCCTCGCCGCGCTCGTCCGCACCCGCGCACTGCTCCGCGCCCGCGCACCGCCTTGCGCCGCCATACACCGCGCCGTGCTCTTCGCGCCTGCGCACCGCCTCGTGCCCTCTCGACATGGCTCGTTGCAAAAGAGTCGGTCCCAATGGTGATGGTGGAGACGACAGTCCTCCTTGTCCTTCTCGTATCCCTGCGACGGTAAAAGGCAAGTCAAAGATGCTTGCCACCAAGAAGAAGAAGAGGACCAGAGAAGAGAGTGAAGCACAGACAGCAGAGGCAGTGGCAGATGCAGCTGACAGAGCTCGCCTGGGTGGCAGGCATGGAGGAGTTGTGATTCAGGAACCATCAGTTTCTCCGCAATCACAGCCAGAGCAGCCAGAGGAGTCGGTTCCGAGACGCTACCCTACTCGTCGTCGCTGGCAGTATGATCGACCTGCTTCAGGTACACCTCATCAGCGCCAGGAGTCAGTCCCTTTAGTTTCACCTCAGTGACGTGGGGAGCGTTCAGTTAGAGTCCCTGCAGTCAGGCATCTGGACCTTACACATCAGGGCACCAGGAAGATCAAAAGCCTACGATGTGTTCCTTTGAGCGAGTGGTTCCCCAGGGAGAGGCAGCATGGAGTCGAGTACTTCCACACTGCCCTACACGAGGACTTCTATAGGGCCTACGTCGACACTCGTGCACCCTTCACTGCCATGAGAGAGATTTCAGTTCAGGACTTTGCTAGGGTTGTCGGCGACCAGTTTCTTGAGTACCTCTCAGCGCAGCCCGGGCTTCTTGACCTCATTGGCAGGACTGGCCACTACGTACCAGAGTGGGTCAGAGAGTTCTACGCCACGGTATGGATTGCACCAGATCATATAGCTATTCACTTCAGTTACTTGGGTGAGAGGCGAGAGCTCAGTAGTGCAGAGGCCCGTCGGATTCTCAGGCTAGAGTACCAGCCTGTCCGCCTGCACCAGATCTGCTTTCCTGATCTGGACCCTCCTCGTCGACCACACGCCGGTGTACTCCCCTCAGCCGCAGAGGTCCGAGATATCTTTAGGGGAGACTTTGGTGAGGGATCCAGCAGGATGACCAAGGACCTCACCCCTACAGCTCGGGTCCTTGAGTCGATAGTCAGGAGGACTGTTTTACCCAGAGAGGGACAGAGAGAGTCACTCACACATCTTCAGCAGTGGGTTCTATCCCATCTATTCGGAAGATTCCTTTTGACCTCTGGGACTTTATACTCTGTGAGATCGAGGATGTGATCTATGAGGGTTTCAAGACCAAGAGGAACATGCACTATGCACACTGGCTTACCTTCTTGGTCTACCACGGCATCAGGCCCACTCCTCCTGTAGCAGTTGAGATGTACCAGACCTCCACTAGCGCTTTCCCGAGGTACGACGCTACCCAGCTCCTCAGGTCAGCTACTGCAGTGCCACCTATCCGGCAAAGCCACAGGCCACCAGTGCCAGAGACAGCCGCAGAGCAGGATGCTACAATTGCAGAGGTTGGAGCTGCTGAGGAGGCACAGATGGCAGCGGGGGTCGAGTTTGACTCTGATGACTCGAATGACGAGGACTTCATGATTCCTGAGTACGTCCCCCGCCGTCACGACACAGAGGGCAGTGGATCTGGGTCAGCTGTAGCTTCACTACTTGAGCGTCTGACTGCACACCAGGAGCGTGCTGATCAGCGGTTTGAGGCAGCCATGGCCCAACAGAATGCAGCTATCGCAGAGATCCGTGGCCGACAGGATGCCTTCCAGCAGGAGCAGCTGCGGATTCAGAGGGAGCAGCTTGACTTCCAGAGGCAGCAGGCCGAGTTTCAGAGGCAGCAGGCTGAGACCCAGAGACAGTCGATACTCTCTCAGCAGCAGATGTTTGGTTTGATAGCCCATCTGTTTCAGCACACTGGAGCTCAGCTGCCACAGGCTCAGACTTTACAGTTGCCACCACAGTCTCAGGCACCCGGTCCTTCTTCTCCAGCTATACAGGTGCCGCAGCAGTTCCAGCTCTCACCCCTGCACCAGGGCTTTTCACCGATAGGGTCTGGACAGCTCTTCTCTCCAGCTACAGGGTCAGACACTCTACAGGCTACCTTCAGTGAGATCACGGGCCACCCTTCACCGACGTTCACTTCACTGGGCCCGTCGACTTCTACAGTATCTGTCCCTCAGCTCCCGACCCAGCCAGTGCCAGTGACAAGGGCAAGTACTACTGAGACGGTACCTTCGTCGATAGCTTCCTCAGAGGCTCCCCCAGTGCCTTCAGTACAACAGCTTCCAGGCATTCCAGAGCCTTCTTCTCAGATAGCTGCTGACCCTTCCCCCGAGGCAGTAGCACCGACCCAGACCGCTCCTCCGTCAGCTACACCGTCAGAGGGTCAAGGTGCTACAGGTCAGCTGAGTCCCGCGTCGAGTTCCGATGATCCCGATCAGTACGTTGTGACACCTCGACCTTCGGTGACTGGCACGTCTTCTCCTCCTCCTTCCTCAGATCTTTAGTTTTTGGTACTTGATGCCAAAGGGGGAGAGAGAGAGTATGTCGAGTTTCAGGGGGAGTTAGTGATATAATTATGTTTTCTTGCACTTTTTATGTTTCTGGTTGTTTGTGTGATACTCCCATCTGCATCATATTTGCTTATGCATTTGTTTATGATATATGTGACATGGTTATGACTTTCTCATGATATTTATATATGTCACTCGTTGTGCTTGACTCATATGTGTTTTTGCTTCCGCGTTTGTACTCCGATTCCATATGAGCTAGCGATATATATGTTGTACTAACTTTTCATGCAGACAATATGAGTACACTATGTTGGCTTGGTGTCACATGAGTCACTCTAATCCTTTGTTCTTATTCTCAAAGGCTCATGTGAACCAAGCATAGTTGAAAACCTCACTAAAAGTCTCCATACTCAAGAGGTTGTCATCAATCACCAAAAAGGGGGAGATTGAAAGCATCTAGGCCCCTTAATGTGGTTTCGATGATTGATGACAATATTTACCATAACTAACGTGTGTTTTGCAGAAATATTGGTAAGTTAGGTTATGGTGATGGATACCGTGGGCAATACGGGTTTCATGCTCCCTTGACGATGGAAATCATTTCGGTTTTCAAAGGATGGACGACAAGGTCAAGAATAGTTAGTTCCGATCGTCCATGGTGTTGGGTGACGTCGGATTAGTCGTTAGGACTTTGTTTTTCCTTTGGCCGTACTATTAAGGGGGGTGCAAACGGGTAGCTTGACCTAGATAAGTCTAATGGTTTAGGTGTGATGCACACTTGTGAAACTTAGCACTAGGTAACTACAAAAAGGCCCTAAGGTACGTTGGAGTTAAAGCCGTTCACAAAGATCATCGAATTCGAAGTGGAACGGTTGTTTTAGCTGCACCGGACGCTGGACCGAAGAGGATCGGACATGTCCGGTCTATTCATTAGCGTGTGCAGCAGAATGTTTGAACGCACCGGACGCTGGGACAGTGAGTCCGGTGGTAAGCACCAGACGCGTCTAGTGCAATGCCGAAAATGATAACGGACCGGACGCCGGCCCGGACGCGTCCGGTGTTACACCAGACGCTGTCCAGAAGCTATGTTTTCAGACCGAAACATCGGACGCGTCCTGTGTAACTCACCGGACGCGTCCGGTGGGTACGCAACGGCTAGCTGAGTTCGGTTGCATATTTAAAAATTTGAACGGACCGGACGCGTCCGGTTCTGGATACCGGACGCGTCCGGTGACCCCGAAAATCGTAGTTTGGAAGGTAACGGTTGGATTTGGCCTGAGGGGCTATAAATACATCTCCTACCCCTCCATACCAGATGTCTTGCCTATTTTCTTCAGCTGAACAATCTCTTTAGTGTCCAAAGAGAGCAAGAGCCCTAGTGAGGTGCTAGTGATTTGAGAATCCATTGATTAGCACTCATTAGTGAATCAAGAGTAGCAAGTGTGCATCCATCGTCTCATTAGGCTTTGCGAGGTCAAGTGAGAGCTTGTGCTTATTACTCTTGGTGATCGCCATCACCTAGACGGCTTGGTGGTGATTGGGAGTTTGGTGATCATCCGGCGAAGCTTGTGGATGACCCAACTCAAGTTGTGAGCGGTACTTGGAGATTCACCGCGTCGGAACGACGAAGAATCAGCCCTTAGAGAGCACTTGATCCTTCGCGGATCAAGGGGGAGTGATACCCTTGCGCGGGTGCTCCAACGAGGACTAGTGGGGAGTGGCGACTCTCCGATACCTCGGGAAAACATCGCCGAGTTCCTTTCTCCTTACATTCCGTATTTACTTTCTAGCATTTATATTCTTGCAATTTACATTCATAGAATTGCCATGCTAGAATAGGATTGGAACTAGGGTGCTAAACTTTAAGATAGATTTTACAAAGCACTTATAGGCACAAAGGGTGAAGTTGGGCTTATAGAGTTTAATTTTATAAGAAAATTTAGAATTAGCCCAATTCACCCCCCCTCTTGGGCATCTTGATCCTTTCAGATTGTATGCATTTCTCAAGAACAATAGCTAAGGGCCCCGATACTACCACTTGGATCTGGAACCTACATGCTGATGCTCATGATTTCGATAGTCATACCGGTGATTTGGAGGAGATCTCCCGAAAAGTCTTTAGTGCTCATTTCAGCCAACTCTCCATTATCTTTCTTTGGTTGAGTGGCATGTACTTCCACGGTGCCCGTTTTTCCAATTATGAAGCATGGCTAAGCGATCCTACCCACATTGGACCCAGTGCTCAGGTAGTTTGGCCAATAGTAGGGCAAGAAATTTTGAATGGTGATGTAGGCAGGGGTTTCCGAGGAATCCAAATAACCTCTGGTTTTTTTAGATTTGGCGAGCATCCGGAATAACTAGTGTTGTACCGCAATTGGTGCATTGATTTTTGCATCGTTAATGCTTTTGCCGGGTGGTTCCATTATCACAAAACCGCTCCCAAATTGGCCTGGTTCCAAGATGTAGAATCCATGTTGAATCACCACTTAGCCGGGTTATTAGGACTTGGGTCACTTTCTTGGGCGGGACACCAAATCCCTGTATCTTTACCGATTAACCAAATTCTCGACACTAGGGTTGATCCTAAAGAGATACCACTTCCTCATGAATTTATCTTGAATCACGACCTTTTGGCCAACTTTATCCTAGTTTTGCCGAAGGAGCAACCCCCTTTTTCACCTTGAATTGGTCCAAATATGCGGAATTTCTTAGTTTTTGCGGAGAACTAGATCCAATAACCGGTGGTCTATGGTTGAGCGATATTGCACACCATCATTTAGCTATTGCTATTCTTTTCCTGATCGCTGGTCATATGTATAGGATCAATTGGGGTATTGGTCATGGACTTAAAGATATTTTGGAGGCTCATAAGGGCCCATTTACAGGACAAGGCCATAAAGGTCTCTATGAAATCCTAACAATGTCCTCTTAACCTAGCTATGCTAGGCTCTACAACTATTGTTGTAGCTCATCATATGTACTCTATGCCCCTATCCATACCTAGCTACTGACTATGGTACACAACTTTCCTTGTTCACACACCACATGTGGATTGGTGGATTTCTAATAGTTGGTGCTGCTGCACATGCAGCCATTTTTATGGTAAGAGACTATGATCCAACTACTCGATACAACGATCTATTAGATCGCGTCCTTAGACACCGCGATGCAATCATATCCCACCTTAACTGGGTATGTATATTTCTAGGTTTTCATAGTTTTGGCTTGTACATTCATAATGATACCATGAGTGCTTTAGGCCGTCCCCAAGATATGTTTTCAGATACCGCCATACAATTACAACCCATCTTTGCTCAATGGATACAAAATATCCATGCTGGCACGCCTGGCGTAACAGCTCCTGGTGCAACAACAACAAGTACCATCTTAACGTGGGGAGGCAGCGCGTTAGTAGCTGTAGGCGGCAAATTAGCTTTGTTACCTATTCTATTAGGAACCGCAGATTTTTTTAGTCCATCATATTCACGCATTTACCATCCATGTGACTATATTAATACATTTAAAAGGTGTTTTATTTGCTCACAGTTCCCGTCTGATACCTGATAAAGCAAATCTTGGCTTTCGCTTCCCTTGCGACGAACTTGGGCGAGGGGGAACATGTTAAGTATCCTCCTGGGATCATGTTTTCTTAGGTCTATTTTGGATGTATAATTCTATTTCGGTAGTCATTTTCCATTTCATTTGAAAAATGTAGTCAGATGTTTGGGGTACTATAAGTGATCAAGGGATAGTAACTCATATCACAGGGGAAAACTTTACGCAGAGTTCCATTACGACTAATGGTTGGCTTTGAGATTGGTCTGGTGCCACGTGAGACTACTGTTGTGCTACATCATTAAAAACCATTTTCAAAACTGCTCGAAGAGGTAAATCAAATGGCCTTTAAGAGTTGCGGAGTCTAAACATCCTGTTTTCCAAATAAGTGTGACAAATCGAACTCACGTATTAGTCTTTTTTAGAATAAACTCACGTATTAGTTGATCAGATTTTGCTTTTTGAGATTAATTAGTTGATTAGATTAGATGGAGTTTTTTCCAAAACAAAATGCACGTAATGTTTTTATTATGGGCCGGGCCTGCTTCCTCCTAGTGTTGTTAATGGGCTCCTGGGCCGAGGGAGGGTCCATGCTACTCGTCTCGTCTTCTTCCTCCGTCCCTTCTCCTTAGCTGGCCTTTCCGCGCCGCAGTAGTTGGTTTAGGCGGGGATGGCGGCGCCGCTCCTCTTCTATGACCTCAGCCTCCTCCCGTCCTCCTCCTCCTCCTCCGGTGACGGAGGCGATGGTAACTCCAGCTCCTCTTCCTCCTCCCGCCTCCAACTCTTAGCCGCCACGGCGCGCGCTCTCGAGCGCGGCTACGCCGCCGTCGCTCTCGACCACCCCCACCGCGGCCTCCTCGCCGACTCCCAACGCTGCCGCACCGAGCTTTTCACGCCTCTCTCCTCGCTGCCGCTCCCTCCTCCGCCGCTCTCCATCGCCGCCGCCTCGCCTCCCCCGCCTCCGAGTCCTTCCGCCAGTACACCCGCATCACCCTCTCCCTCGATTCCGCTGCAGCCACCGCTTCCGCGCTCGCCCCCTCCGCCTCCTGCCTCCTCCGCACCTACGACATCGTCGCAGCCCGCCCCCTCACCCAGGCCGCATTCGATCACCTCTGTCAGGCACCCCTCTCAGCCCAGCACCTTGATCTCATCTCCATCGATTTCTCCTCCCACGGCAAGCTGCCCTTCCGCATCAAGCCCCCAATGCTCAAGCTTGCCCTGCAGAAGGGGCTGCATTTCGAGATTGCCTACTCCCCACTCATTTCTACTGACGTCAATGCCAAGAGGAACCTCATAGCTGAAGTCAAGGTCAATGTTGTTCTACTCCTACCCAATGACCCATCATTTTTTTTCACGCCTTGCTCTCTTGAGAAAACCACCAATTTTCAGACACCATATGGTACATAGGACTTTTATATATCTGTAATAATAATAATACATTCGATTTTCAGCTTTTGGTGGACTGGACTAAAGGAAAGAATCTCATCATCTCAAGCGCTGCTCATACTGCTTCCCAGATCAGAGGCCCCTATGATGTCATCAACCTATCTGCTTATTTACTTGGCATTCCTATTGACCGAGCAAAAGCTGCTATGTCCACAAACTGCAGGTGAGCTATTCATTTGTCAAGCCCCTTGTCTCAGATATCATGCATGGTATCCAGCCATTCTGTCAATTTACGCTATTGATTGGGTTAGTTTTGGCTCCTGAAGTAACCCCTGTGCAAAGAGCATCTTTTTCTGTTAAAATATAGCAGCCTTTTATTTTATTTAGTTCAGCTCTCTTACTGCAACCCGAAACCATCCATTCTGTCAATTTACGCTACCTACTTCCCATTTAAAAAGACAGCAAATGTTGCTTGAATTGTGATGCGTTTTGTGCCATTTTCTCATTGTTAGGTCACTTGTTTTGAAGGCTATGAGGAAGAAACACTTTTACAAAGAAACAATTAGAGTTGACAGACTATTACCAAATGAAGAGTTGACTTCAACAAAGTTCAAGCTTGCTGATTTGATTGGTTGGAATTCTATATCATCTGAAGGAGGAGCAAATAAGCTGGAACTTTCTTCCAACTTTGATGAAGTTCCTGGTTCACCCATGTGTGGTGTAATGGAAGGGACACACGAAAAACATCACAATCCTGATGTGTCTGTCTTTGCTAAACTGTCGGAACAATCTAGTGATCAAGAACAAATCACAACCCAAACTCTAAGAAGAGATGCTACAAATTGACAGAACTGAAGTTCTGACAGATTGTGGCCAATCTATCTTGTCAGCATCTTTCAATTATCCGAATCCTATACTTGAGGAGGCCAAAAACAGTGATGAAGTTTTTGTGGATCCCCAGACCCGGCACAGCGCGGGAGCCTACGGCACTGGGTACGTCGTCCTTTTGTGCAGCCTGGTGCAGGTTGTTCTGCTGACCAGAAAACTATCACCAAACATGTTGAATTCGTGCAGGATGCAATGAAAGTAGATACAATAGGATCATGCAGGCCAAAGCTCATGGGTGACAATATTCTTTCAACCTCTGATAGTACCAAGCTAGCATGTTCTGCTGTTCTCCATGACATAGAGCTTTCTGGTACTAATCTTGAGGATCAGGAACTAAGTCACTCTAGTGAAAGCCTAGCTAATGATAAGTCTAATATGAAATATCACAATGGTTGCACCTCTGGTGTGAACGAGAAGACCCTATTGGTTCATGAAATTCTTTCTGGTGCTGCTGTTTGGCGTGAGGACAAGGATTCAGACGGGTCTAATGGAATGCAAGCTGATAATGAGGCTTGCAGAAGTACTTCAGAACCACTGGAGTGTCCCCCATGTGGGGTAGATGACAAGGCACCATCAAATCTTTCATTTTACTCAAGTCATGAATTATGTAGAAGTGTTATAATTCAGCCGAAAGTTATGGAGGGAAAAGTAGAGCAAAGTAGGAATGAAAACATAGTACAATCTGTGGAAAATGAAGCAGAATCCGTTGGCACAAAAACAAGAACATCTATTTCAGTGGAACCTACATCCCATGGTCAGGAAATCAGCTCAACTATTCATACAAGAAGCACTGGTGCAAGCTGTGAAAGTGATGAGCTGAAAGAACATATTTCTAATGATACAAATGCTTCTTTGGATAAAACTGTTGCTAAAACGCATGAGCTACTTCTAGAATTTCCTTATCCAAGTGGTAAGGTTGAGATGTCCACAATCAGATCAGGTAAGACATGATGCTTTAACTACTCTTTTTTTCTTTTCCTTTTTTGAATTTGTAACACTCCTTGATCTTTCTACTCTTTAATATTCAGAATTGTTTCATTTATTTACAGTGTACTCATGTTTTGTGTTGCATTTTTTTTTTTGTTAATTCTCTAGTTTGAAGTTTCATGGGATCATACAATGGGTTTTCTGTCATCTTTCTTTTGCAAGGAAAGGAAATCAGAAGGATACTCCTTGTTCCTTTCCTCGTTTACATATTTTGGTTTAGATTAAAATAAACTTCCTCTTTGAGAGGTTTATCATCTTTGTTTTGTGATAAGGATTTTATTATGTATAAAATGGAAAAATAAGTTGATATTATATCTATCTTCTAAACAAGTTTAAATTATTATTGCTTTTGCAGAAAAGCGAAGACATAAACTAAGGCCACACCATCCAGCTTATCTTCCTTTCTTGGGCTTCCTTCGGTCTGTTTGTTTCAAGAAGAAAATATGCAAAGTAAGAGGACTGATCAAACTTACATGAGGTTTTATTTCACTCTGACAGTAGTTTGCTGTCAGTTATCATCCCTGAATCTTTATGTAACAAGGGAAGATCAAGAAATCTCATTTTAAAGTTTTGATCTGAAATGCAAATCTGTTTACCAATCAGTTATTGATATGGAAAACAGAACCATACCTGAAAGGTGAAAAATTTTGTTTTTTGGTTCGTCCATGTGACCATAGGTCTAACTTTCTCCAGTGCCACTGCAAATCTCAACTTTCATGTTTTGTATTTGTACAGTAAAACTCTCCTTTTGGCTCCTACTTTCATGTTTGGTGGCTTTGATCAAATTAACGATCAAATTAACCTTGGACAAATTAAGATATATACTGATATGACCAATGACTAATGGGACTGGCAGTTCTACCTGGCTCACTACCTTTAATACACAAGTTCAAGAAATCTGGTGAATATTGCAGTAGATATTTTTTAAGTTTGACCATTGACTGATTGTACCATGGTTCTGGAAATAAATAGAAATATAGGTCAGGGAAAACCCTTTCTGGAAATAAATAGAAATATAGGTCAGGGAAAACCAGTGTTGGTTTTACTGTTTCGCAAATGTGCAAAGTTGCAGTATCAATCTGATTTATCTCTTTTCACGTAGCAGGCTTAGTAATTCGGTATTCATTTGATTCTTATTAGGTAGTTACATTCTTACCAAGTATTGTTGACTACTTGACTTAATGTAAATGGAACATAAACATTTGGCTGCATGTTTGCTCTCTTCACTGTCTGTGAAACGTGATTTCATATATTCTTGTTGAAATAGATATTGTTGGCATTTGTTGCTAGATCCTTATTACAGGATGATCTACACTAACAAATATATATAATCATCAATGTTGGTGTATGCATATGTAACTAAAAGAAAACCCATTTGAAAGTGTTTGCATGTCTAGCCTTGAAACACCCAGATATGCACCTCAATTGAGCAGCTTCTTCCTTGCTTAACTGAAAATAAACCTGCATGTGACCACCATGTATGCCATTATGTCATTCTTAGGCTTTGTTCGCTCTCTGAAGTAGCATTATGTTATTCCTACTCATCCTGATATCCACTATACGTAACAATACTGAAGCAGTAAAAATGTTATGTTTAATATGAAGCAATGGTTACTAAAACTGGATTCATAACATAATTTTTTTATACAAAATGTAATGTAATTTTAGTACCTGGCACGGTGGAGCCTGCAAAATTATAAATTATTGTAAAAACAGACATTGTAGCATATGGTGTTCCTATGTTGCCACTTGCCACAGTATAGCAAATCAACTACAAGATGAACCAGCTATGCTGTTCTCAAATGCCTCTGTGCATATTTCTTGTTTCCTTTCATTTCTACATAGTATTCTATGGATGTAGTTTAGGTATTAAACATGAACTATAACAATTTCTCTTTAAAGAGAAATTTTTGGTCAAAAAAAATTCTCTTTAAAGATAGACTGTGTTGGAAGGGAAGATAAGTGCAGATAAAGTACAGTAAGCTCCGCTTGCATTGTTGTAGATTTTCAAAAGCATTTGTTTCCTGATTTTGGATGCAGTAACAGTTGATAGCATTATTTTTGGAGGCCAAACATCAATATCCTATTATAATGGTCAAGATTCCACTATAACTAGTTAGCTTTTACAGCATAACACATGAACCATGAAATGACCATGCTTCTATTTGATGTGAAAAGTTTCTAGAGACCATGATCGTGATAAAAAGCCATACCCCACACTTGCACCTGGAGGAAGATTTGGGGCAGGACCAAAATCTTTCCTCCATATGACATCCCACCAGAACGGGGAGGTCTTATCAGCCTCCATCTATGTGGTCTCCTTCAGCTAAAGCTCATGACATTTGAAATGACCGATTGGTTATTCTTAACTTCATTTCATATGAATAGTGATTTGCAATTTATGTTAGGCATCCTATTGGGGAGAAGGGTGGCCCTGGTGCAAGCGGTAAAGCTTTATCGTCTGTGACCAAGAGGTCTAGGGTTCAAGCCTCAGCCTCTGCACATTTGTGCAGGGATGGTTGCTAGCTATTTTTTCTTTCTCAGACCCCGCAGTGCGGGAGCCTACGGCACTGGGTACGTCCTTTTTGTTAGGTATCCTATTGGAGTTAAATAAACTTCTCTGTACTTGAGTACCAATTATTTCCTTAGTTGTGTATCTATGTAGTCTGTCAATAAATTCTTCGTGCACATCAACTAAACAATCATTGCATCACCACTCATGCTATAGTGGTGTGACTATTCTTATAGTTGACCTTGTAGAAGAAAAGGAAAATCTAGGAGAACTGCGTGCTACCCTATCACTCCCTCTTGTTTTCATTATCTTACATGAATGATTCATTGATGTGTTGCTTGACAAAGAGGCATTGGCTTATGAAATACTTGTATTTCTCTTGCTGTGCAGTGAAGTGTCAATGGTTTAATGTGTGGTTGCTTTGGGGTCTTGAAATCGATGCAGGTTGCATGTAAAAGGAAGTCGTAAGAATTGTGGTGTACACAAGCAATTTGGCTCATGTCAATGGACAATAGATCTATGGTGCCCTTTGACTTTATCTTGTCGGTTGGCTAAGGCCACTTCAAGTCGTCAGGGCATATGGCTATGTCAACGTGATGCGCAATTCTTGAGTGGACTACTGTAGGGATTCACGAGAAGCTGTGGCCACAATAGGAGCAGGGATTGCTGCGATTGGTGCAAGGACACTCCAGTGATTTTACCAACCAATTGCCAACTGAAAACAGCTGCGATTGGTGCAAGGACAGTCCAGTGATTTTACCAACCAATTGCCAACTGAAAACAGTTGTCGGTGTTCTGACCCGAGGCCAGGCACCAACGAGTGATTTCGTGCTGCGTGCTTCCTAACCCGGATGGTGATGCAAGATGAACACATGATTTATCCTGGTTCGGGCAAGAGAAGGCCATACGTCTAGCAGGGGAGAGAGTTTGTATTATCTTGCACCGAAGTGCTTGTACAGGGGGGATACAAGCGAGCGAGTGCGGATGGGGGGTGAAGAGCAGTGCTTAAGCTTAGAAGCGCTAAGCCTATGCCTTGCACCTAGAGTGCTCAGATTTCTCTAAGTGTTGTTCGATGCTTGTTCGAACGTCGTCGCCCTGTGATTTCCTTCTATTCAGGTGCCTTACACTAGCCCCTGGCGTCTTCTTTTATAGGCCAAGGAGAGGCTCAGGTGTATAGGGAACCCTAGGGCTGTCATAGGCGATGACGTCAAGGGGTTGATGCCAATCATGTCGCGGTTGCTGTAGAGGCGTGCCCTGGGCATGGATCGTCCTGTAGCGACGTGCTTCGAGATGATGGCTGTCCTCCGGGTGCGTCATGGTGATGCCGATGACGGTCAGTGAAAGACCAGGGCCCATGCGTGGGCGTGCAAATCCCTATGGACGTCGCGTTGAGAGTTGTTAGAATGTTGACTAGAGGCGTCGAGGTCCGAGTCGAGGGGTGGTCGAGGGGGTCGAGGCCTGAATGGATAAGGCCAAGCCCCGGGAAATACGGTACAGATTGCATCTCGAGGGGGTACCTGACGAGACACAGTGCTCGGCATGACATAAAAGTGTAGTACGATCCGCTGGTTCACTGGGTATGGGCGGTAAGAAGGTGGAATTGACCGCCATACCTGGCCACTGTAAGTCTACTGTAGCCATGTGGTTAGGCAGCGGTTGGTAGTTGCATTGAATGCCCTGGATCCTGTACGAGGAGTAGGTGAGCCAGAGGGGGAGCAGTAGTCGACGGGGGGTCGTTCGCCCGCGCGGAGTTCCATCACTCGACGGGGAGTCATTCACCCGCGCGGAGTTCCGTCACTCGAGGCTCCCGTCGAGGAAGGATTCGTACGGATCGACGTGCTCCATTCGTGGGCCAGCCCAGTCGTGTGGGCGTCAGGCCTCGTCTCGTTGAGGAGCTGTTGGCTTGACTCGTGGGCCGAGGATCTCTTAGAGATTTGTTTTAAGTGGAGTTTTAGGAGTCGGTTTCTCAGGGGGTTTGTTCCTTTAACCGGTGGTTTAGGGTACCCCTTTATTCAGGTACCCGACGACAGCGTCCTAGGTCAATAGCAGGAAACTTGTGCCCAATAGCTGCTCGAAACAAAACTTATTCTTGTGGGGCTCAGCCTTGGTGTAGGCTGCATTATTTTGGGCGGTATCATATCATTTCTTCCTCCCCCACCAAAAAATCTTGGGAGATGTCACTTCTGATTTTGGAAGCTCATCATACGAGCCAGTGCGGTGGGCTTTGTAGGGACAAAGTCTTTTCAAGGGATGCTTTTGCGTTTAATTGCGACCATCATTGGATGAGCTTCCTTTGCAATGACCTTTGTTTCTCCAAACCTGGATGTAAATGAACTAACTGCATGGAAAATCTTGGGAGATGTCACTTCTGATTTTGGAAGCTCGGTGAGCCAGTGCAGTGGACTTTGTAGGGACACGAGTCTTTTCAAGGATGCTTTTTTTCATTTAATTGCGACCATAATTCGGTGAGCTTCCTTTGCAATGATCTTTGTTTCTCCAAATCTGGATGTAAATGAACTAACTGCATGTGATGCTTACCTTTGCATATGTGTCCATGCATCACATTACTCTGATTAGAGAATGATGGGGGATTTCTAGGATCTGGCAAATATTTTGCATGTTTATTCCTCCCCAGAACCTGTACCCGTACATGGAGTGGTAGTGGTAGGTCCTTTAATTTAGTTGCCGTGTGGTCACTGCAAGTTGAGCATGTGTCTGTGCTGGTGTAGCGGCAGCACAGGGCATATGGGATGAGAGTATCATTTTAAGGATATCAGTGGAACCGAACAGGTACAAGCGATATATCCAACTTGCTCATGTCTCCTTGAATAGAAATATAGATGAATCGTCAATCGTGACCACTATTGTCCTCAAATTGTTTGTGATTTCCAGCTTTGGTGTTGCTCACAATCTATTGAGAATCTCATTGTCAGAACGTATTGTGGCTTTGGTGCTAGCTGCATTGATCCAATTCCTTGGTGCAACATGGAGAATTCCTGCCTGCATTGTGGCTGTGCAGTGCACGCCCAAAATTCACTAACGCTGCTGCGCTTGTATGCGCACCAGCTTACCTTTGTTAGGTTGTGGCAGCTAGCCGTGGATGCAGCACTAGCACCTGTGGGCTGTGGCTCATAGCATGTGTGTTGGTCTCCTCTTCTCCTGCTGCATGTGTTTGTTGAATGAGGTCTATAAAGCCCAAGAGGGAAGCGATATGCTCATTTCACCTCGGCCTGCCTACCTGTCAGCTGTCACCACGTTAGCACCCACAGGCCACAGGCATGTATCAGCAACACCATCACTGGGCAAATTCCTCTTGTTATTGCGTCGATGGTGAGCTCAAAGGTAGTGATGGCATCCATTCTTTTCGGCCAGATGCCATGCTTGCCAGTGGAGGAGCATTCCTGCCTTCTCCATCGCCGCCGCCGCCGCCGTCGAGCTACGCGCCTCATTACTATTCGCAGCAGGCTTCTGCCATTGTTCCTCCACCCATCATGGCCAGCCAGCTGCACGCCATCGCCCACTTGTCCCCGACGTCGTCATCGTCCGGCATGGCTGCAGCAACTTCCTCGTCATCGTTTCGCCGGGCGTTGAGAACGGGAGACCTCATCATCCAGGATCGGGAGGAGGAGCAAAGGGGGGCGGTGGCCGCGGCGGCAACAAGGTACAGCGCGGAGGAGAGGCGGGAGCGCATCGACAAGTACCGGAACAAGCGCAACCAACGCAACTTCCAAAAGAAGATCACGGTCTGCCTGCTCGATCTGCTGCAACATATATATCCATGCATATTGGTTAGGTTTGGTTTGGTTGGTTTCAGTTCTAACATAGTACGCAAATGAATGGCGGCGCATGCAGTACGAGTGCAGGAAGACGCTCGCAGACAGTCGTCCCCGAGTGAAGGGCCGCTTCGCGCGCAATGGCGGCGACTACACAGAGACGGAGGCGGATGGAGTTGCAGACCACCATGCCCATGTCCCATCAGCAGCACGTCAGTCAGAGTCAGAGTCGCCGACGGCAACAGCAGCAGCGCCGGAGTGGTGGCCGGGAGTGCAGGAGGAGGGCATCAATCTAGCAGAGCTCTGTGCCGACGACGACGAGATGCTGGCCGCCTACCTTGGAGTCTCCTCCATCAGTATAGCTGATCATCACTACAGCTGCCAGCCGTAGATATATAGATAAATAGATGCATGATATCTATCCATGAGTCTGATGCACACAAGACAACCCAACATTTGTGTACCAGTCTTCTACATACATGATTAAACATAACAGTGCCTGCATATGCAGTTTATTTCCTTCTCAATGACTTTGTTCTTTTATATCTTTACATGGTTCATTTTCATTTAACAAAATATGTTCTCTATGTGACCTTTTGTCGGGTACCAGTATAAGGGGGTACCCTAAACCCCGACCCAGAAAAAATAATCCCCAAGCAATTAGCGTAAATCTCCGAGAAAGCTCCCCACGAATCAAGCCAACAGCTCCTCAACGAGACAAGGCCCAACACTCAGGGACTGATCCGTACTGGGCCGGCCTAGGAGCGGGATGCACCGATCTGTACGCATCCTCCCTCGACCGGGGGGGGGGGGGGGGGCTCGGGATCACAGCACGGGCGGCTGACCCCCCATCGAGTGACGGAACCCCGCACGGGCGAACGACCCTCCGTCAACTACTGTTCCTCTCGACTAACCTACTCCTCGTGCAGGACCCAGGGCATTTAATGCTCCCACCAACTCCTGCCTAATCTCATGGCTACACCAGGGTTACAGTGACCAGGTACGACGGTCAAATCCTCCTTTTACCGTCCATACCCAAAGAATCAGCGGTTCGTACCACACTGTTAGACCATGCCGGGCACTGTGCCTCGTCAAGCACCCTCTCGAGACGTGATTGTCAACACCTGCACTGTATTTCCCGGGGTTCGGCCTTATCCAATTCAGGCCTCGACCCCTCCCCGAGCACCCCTCGACTTGGATCTCAACGCCTCTGGTCAGTAGTCCAATAACTCCCGATGTGACATCTACAGGGACTCGCACGCCCACGCATGGGCATAGGTCTTTCACCGACCACTACGGCGTCATCATGACACACCTGGAGGATAGCCATCGTTTTCAAGCATGTCGCTACAGGGCAAGCCATGCCCGGTGCATGCCTCTATAGCAACCATGACATGATCGGCATCACCCCCTCGACGTCATCGCCTACGACAGCCCTAGGGTTCTTGTACACCTGAGCCTCTCCTTAGCCTATAAAAGGGGATGTCAGGGGCTAGTTTAATGCATTCGAACAAGCATTGGACAAAACTTAGAGAAATCCAAGCACTCCAGTAGCAAGGCATAGGCATAGCGCTTCTAGGCTTAGGCATTGCTCTTCACCCCCATTCACACTCGCTCGCTTGTATCCCCCATTCTCTCTCCCCCGCTGGACGTAGGGCTTTCTCTTGCCCGAACTAGGATAAAAATCGTGTGTTCTTCTTGTATCACCATCCGGATTAGGGAGCACATAGCACAAATTCACTCATTGGGTCTTGGCCCCCGAGTCAGGGCATCGACAGTTGGCATGCCAGGTAGGGGGATCTACGTGTCACAACCATTTTCTGCCATTTTTCTGGATGGCAGACCCTGTTGCACCATTTCTGTTCGCACGGTGATCTGGTTCGGGAGCCTGGAGTCCATGTCACTCAGCCGCAGCTGGAAGATGATCCTGCTTCCGCCAAGAGATCCGGAGGGCAGCAACAATGAGCCTCCTAGGAGTGGGAGGGTTGCACCTCGGTCCCACTGCTCTTGTCGTGTGTCTGCGGCCAAGAGGCGACGCGATCGGCGCAAGCACTATCGCCTGCTCGCAGGTGAGGCGGCGTCCACCATGGCCACCACACCTCCGACTAGTGATGTGGGATTCCTCGTAGAGGGCCTGTCTGACCTGTCTTCGGGTGAAAAGGGTGAGCTAGGAGGACCCCACGATGACCCAAACTTCAGCTTCGCTATGCGTTCACCAAGAGGATCAGGTGTGGTCTCTCCGATGGGCGTAGCCCTGGCACCACCCAACTTGTTCCTGCATGGGCTATTCGAGTCTCGTCGACCATTCCCGTTCGGCCTCAACAATGCCACCAAGTCATACTCCTCCTCGGTGAGCACCAACATGAGCATGTACGAGGACCTCCCGGGGCACCTCCTCCGCGCCACCATGGACTTGGTGACTTCCATGTCGGCCTTCGAGTACCCAGAGTCTTCAGGGACTCCTAGTCCCAAGCACTATGAGCTCGGTACACTCCGATACTAGCTGAAGGAAGAGCAACGTGGGCTCTTCCCCAGTTTCTACTGGAGCCACCCCGACTCCCACTCTGTCGGCAACAGCTACGACCCCACGTGCGAGTGCTTCCAGGTCTTCGGGGCAGTCGTATCGAGTGATGAAACCAACAACGACGCAGCAGCCACGGCAGCAGCGACGGGAGCCAACGCCATGCCTGATTGAGAGGAGCCACCAGCTATGCCTAACGATGCACAGTTGCCCCAGGACGCCAAGGAAACCTAGCTCACGCAAGTTCAAGAGATGCAAGCCAAGCTCGATGAGGATCGGGAGCGCCTGTGCCAGCTCGAGCAGACCCTCGAGCAGGAGCACGGGCGTGGCCGTGGTGTAGGAGCTCAAACCAAAGCTCAAGAAGTCAACAGGAAGATCATCAGGGAGGGGGCGATCGAGCATCCCATCTTCAACCGCACTAGCCAAAATGTCATCGCTGCTGCCATGCTTCTCCACAACATGCCAGTCCCCTCGAACCCCGAGGCCCGTCAAGTCCGGCAAGAAGTCCAGGGTCTCCTCAAGGTCACGGCCAGCAGGCTGAGAGCTCGGCCTTGAGACACTGAGGGGCAGCCTTGGAGTGACCCGTCAAGCCTTCCTGACATGAGAGGAAGGGCTCAGTTCATCAGGCGGATGCCCCCCAACCAAAGAAGACAACCCCAGTTCGAGATCGCATCATCGATAATCGCGAGCCTCGGGATGCATGCCATGACATCAAAAAAACCATAGACGAAAGAGCGGGGATGCCGAGGCACGAGGTTACAACACACACAGGGGAGGACAGACACCAGTCCCCCAAGCCACCGGGCCCTCGAGTCTTCAACAGGATGATTTGGAGGACGCCGCTGCCGAATCCCTTCCGTCCCCACACAAGCCTTGTCAAGTACAAAAGCGAGACCAAGCCCGAGCTATGGCCAGCCGACTTCAGGTTGGCATGCCAGTTGGGCGGGGTACGCAACGACCATGCCATTATCCATCGGCTCCCCCTGTTCCTATCGAACACTACTCGAAGGTGGCTCGAGGAGCTTCCCCCCGATCAGATCCGTGACTGGACCGACCTCTTTAGGGTGTTCATGGGGAAATTCAAGTGAACCTATATGCACCCCGACAACTCCTGGGACCTCCGCAACTACAAGCAGAAGCCTAGGGAGTCCCTTCATGACTTCACCTGACACTTCTCCAAGCAACTCATCGAGCTCCCCACATCTCTGACCATGACGTCATCCTAGCATTCATCTCGAGCACTACCTATAAGGAGATGGTTCTGGAGCTACGGCGTAATCCCCCCAAGACCACCGACGAGCTGATGGACATCGTCGCTAATTACGCAGCCGGTGAGGAGGCGGTGGGTGCTTTCTTTGGTGACGGCCAAGATAAAGGGAAAGTGTAGGAGGGCTACCCTGAGAGCTCGAGCAACGGCACCAAGAAGAACAAGAACAAGAAGAACCAGCAGGGCAAGTGCGAGGCCACGGTCAATGACTTCGTCAGTACTGCCGAGTGCAAGAAACCTTGAGGCCCCCTGACGGGGGCATCTTCGACAAGATGTTGAAGGAGCCCTGCCCTTACCACAAGGGAGGGCAAGCCACAACCTCAAGGACTGTCAGATGCTCAAGAGGTACTTCGAGAGCTTGGGCCTCAAAAAGGACGACAAGAAGGAGGACCCCAAGGACCAAGGCGACGACAAGGAGGATGGTTCCCCGAGGTCCACTGCTGCTACATGATCTATGGGGGACCCTCGACCCGGCTCATGTCACACCAGCGCAAGAAGGAGCGTCGAGAAGTCTTCTCCGTGCAGATTGCGACCCCCACTACCTTGACTGGTCCAGTATGGCTATCATGTTCGACTATGATGTCCATCCAGACTACATCCCCAAGCCAGGAGTATACCCACTCGTCGTCGACCCCATCATCACCAACACCCATCTCACCAAGGTGCTCATGGATGGGGGTAGCAACCTCAACATCATCTATGCGAAGACCCTTGAGCTCCTGGAGGTCCTGAGAGAAAAGCTCCAACCTAGCGTTGGGGGCTTCATGGAGTTGTATCGGGGAAGAAGGCTCACCCCATTGGGCACATCGGCCTCCTCGTCTGCTTCAGCACCTCCTTGAACTTTAGAAAGGAGATCCTCACCTTCGAGGTGGTTGGGTTCCACGGCACGTACCACACTATAATCGGTCGACCCGACTACGCCAAGTACATGGCGATCCCCAACTACACCTACCTCAAGCTCAAGATGCCGGGACCCAAGGGCATCATCACCATCAGCCCCTCCCATGAGCATGCCTACAATCAGCGACATTGAGTGCATCAACAATGGGGAGACCGTCGAGGAGTCCGTGATGTTGACGATGACCCTCAAGGGGTTCGTCGTCGAGATCCCCAACCCCAAGCGCCACATAGGCAACTTCGAGCCAGCATAAGACACAAAGAAGATCCTCCTCGACCCCAGCACGCTGACGATCAGCGCCACCCTCAACAACAAATAGGAAGCAGTGCTCGTTGACTTTCTCCGTACAAATGCCGATATGTTTATGTGGAGTCCCTCGGATATGCCAGGCATACCGAGGGAAGTCATCGAGCAAGCCTTGGAGATCCAGGCTGTGTCCAAGCCGGTGAAGCAATGCTTGTGCCGCTTCAATGAGGAGAAGTGCAAGATCATCGGGGAGGAGATACACAAGCTTTTGGAGGCCAGAATCATCAAGGAGGTTCATCATCTTGAGTGGTTAGCTAATACTGTACTAGTTTGAATGGGAAATATAAGATGTGTGTAGATTACACTAGTTTGAATAAAGCATGTCCAAAAGTTCCTTTTCCCTTACCATGCATTGATTAGATTGTTGATTCTACCGTGGGATGTGAAACTCTTTATTTTCTCGATGCCTATTCTAGCTACCACCAAATCAAGATGAAGGTGTCCGATCAGCTCGTGACTTCCTTTATCACCCCTTTTGGCATGTACTGCTATGTAACCATGCCCTTCGGCCTTTGAAACGCCGGGGCGATGTACCAGAGGTGCATGCTCCAAGTCGTTGGCAAACACATTAGGGAAACAGTTGAGGCCTACGTCGATGACATCATAGTTAAGTCTAAAAAGGTCGACAACCTCATCGAGGACCTCAAAATCATGTTTGGGTGCCTCAGGGCCAAGAATATCAAGCTCAACCCTGAGAAGTGTGTCTTCGGCGTCCCTTGAGGCATGCTCTTAGGGTATATAGTTTCTCAGCGCGGCATCAAGGCTAACCCGAGAAGGTTTTCGCGATCACCAATATGGGTCCAATCCAGGATCTCAAGGGCGTTCAGAGGGTCATGGGTTGTCTCGCAGCCCTCAGTCACTTTATCTTGTGCCTCGGGAGAAAGCACTACCTCTGTACCGCCTCTTGAAGAAATCAGAACACTTCACATGGACCCTCGAGGCCGAGGAGGCCCTCGCTAAGCTCAAAGCCATGCTTACATCACCTCCTATCCTCATGCCTCCAAAACCAGCCAAAACTCTCCTGCTCTATGTCACCGCAACCACCCAGGTGGTCAGCGCGGCCATAGTCATCGAGAGGGAATAGGAAGGGCACGCCTTGCCCATCTAGCTGACCATCTATTTCATTAGCGAGGTACTCTCAGAGACCAAGGTTCACTACCCGCAGATCCAAAAGCTGCTCTACGCCATCGTGATCATGCGACGCAAGCTCCAGCACTACTTTCTCGGCCACTCGATGACTGTGGTCTCATCTTTCACCCTCAGAGAGATAGTCCAGAACTAGGAAGCTATGGGGAGGATAGCTAAATGGGTAGTCGAGCTCATAGGCGAGACTCTCTCTTACGTGCCGCGCAAAACCGTCAAATCTCAAGTGCTAGCGGATTTCATCACCGAATGGACCGACACTCAACTCCCTCCAGCACAGATACAAGTAGAGATGTGGACAATGTTCTTCAATGGGTCACTGATGAAGACAGGGGCGGGAGCGGGCCCGCTCTTCATCTCACCACAAGGCGTCCAAATGCGCTACGTGATCCGACTACACTTCGCTGCCTCCAACAACATCACAAAGTATGAGGCCCTCGTTAATGGCTTGCGCATCTCCATCGAGCTTGGGGTTCGACGCCTTGACATTCATGGTTACTCACAGCTCGTGATCAACCTAGTCATGAAGGCCTTGAGCTGCCACGACCCCAAGATGGAGGCCTACTACAGGGAGGTTCGCAAGTTGGAGGACAAGTTCTATGGCCTCGAGCTCAATCACATCGCCCACAGATACAATGAGGCCACGGATGAATTGGTTAGGATTTCATCGACTCGAGGAACCATCCCACCTGATGTTTTCTTGAAGGACCTATACGAGCCCTCCGTCGATCTAGGTGCAGGGGAAGGAGCTGCAACGTAGGCGTTCAACCCCCCTCCCTCGACCAAGACCCCCTCGACCGGGGCCGAGGTCATGGAGATCAAGGGGTCACCTCCTCCATCAACCCACAAGACCCATGAAGACACCGCATACATCAACAACGGGTATCACCAATAAGGAGGCAACAATGGCTAGAACAACCAATCATGCCCTCCATTCCAAGGTAATTCAAACTACCAATCCAATTTTCGAATCAGCCTTCTTTGAAAGATCTTGTTCTAGGCCAGGCGAAGATAAACGAAAATCTTACTAAAAAGATGCTTAATAATGATAAAATTTTGGAAAACATATATAGCAAGATAGAAGGTTTATCTTCTGCCGTCAAGAACTAGCTGAGCTTTAATAAAATGATAGAAACCCAGGTAGCTCAAATAGCTGCTGCTATACCTGCTGATAACAGTTTGGGAAAGATCCTGGGGTAACCCGAGGTCTTGCTCGAATCTGTTAACATGATCTCGACAAGGCTTGGTAAAGCTTCATCATGGGGTATATCTGTTCTTGACAAAATGGGTGATCCCGGCCGTCCGACGATAACGATCGCCATCGGCCCAAACACGATCGACAACGCTTATTGTGATCTTGGGGCCAGCATAAACATAATGTCCAAAGCGACATACGACAAGATCCTGGGTGGACCCTTGTCCCCCATGGCTTGCAGGTTGCAGATGGCGGATCAATCCATCAGGCGTCCCAAAGGGCTGGCCGAGGACATACTAGTAAGAATCAGGGACGATTATGTCCCTGTTGACTTTGTTATTCTTGACATGGGTGACAGCATCGCACCTCCACTCATCCTAGGGAGGCCCTTCCTGTATACCACCAAGGTGGCAATTTACACTAGAAAGGGAAGTATGGTCCTTAATTTCAAGAGTAAAGCAATAAACCTACCTTTTAATGGTTATCATAAATATGAAAATAAAAAAACCAACCAGAAAGGCAACCTGAGACACTTGTCACTAACAAATAGGTATGGCGGGTTAAAGCAGCAACATCCGGTCCCACTTCTTCCAGGACAGGTGGCCCCTCGAAGATTACCAGATGAAAAAGGAAGAAAGTCCTGCTCAGCGGACTTAAAAAGGTGGGCCCTGACCGACAGGTAAACCAGCGAGTTATCTTTATTTAAATAAATTTATATTCTTATATATATATTTTTCTATATTTTATATTTTTTCTAATAAAATGCTTTCAAAAAAGCTTTATTTATGAAAATCCTAATAATTAACTTTTTGAAAAGCTCAGAAAATCCCATTTTATAAAACTATTTTTAAAAATAATTTTAAAAAATTTAAAATATCATCAAATTTTGTTGGAAATATGAAATCGGGATGAGAACTTCGGGAACAGTCAAGTGCACAACGGCCACGAGTTTGAAATAGCCGTTGGAGCCACCTGCCAAAAGCTGGATAGCAGGGCGACCAGATCTGGGGCGCGCGCCAGGCTTGGGTCGCACGCCCCTATCCTAGGTCTGCAGGCGTCGGGCCAAAGCCAAATGGCTAGTAGGCATTGCTCTCCACCCCTCTAGCTGGTGCACTCGCCTATAAATAGCAAGTATCCCGGGGTAAGCCTCACCCATTCCATTCTCACTCTCTCATTTTCATACTTCCATACAATTTCCAATAAAATTTGAGTAGAGCAAGCACTAGGGTGATTCTTCGGTGTGGAAATACAGCATTTTCCACTAACCCTTCCTACAATCGAGAATTTTCTAGCTTTTGTTCCACCATGGTGAAGTTAGGGAAGATCATCGGGCGAGCTCTCGGGAGACGCTCCAAGCGTCTCCATGAAGAATCAAGCTCCCAATATGAAGCTCCCGATGAGTTTTTGCAAGGGGAGCTGACGGAGGAGGAGCACGCGAGAGATGAGGAGGCCGAGGTACCCCAGGAGGAGGGTATTGATGACACCGACGCACCCTACCTCGAGCTACAGGAGGGACAAGAGATGCAAGAATACCACCACCTCAAGCATCTCTCTTCCTCCACACACAAATCTTTGACTCCACCCTTCTCCAAGCTACAGGTATGGATGATGAATTCGAAACCATTTAGAAGCATGTTGGTTGGGAGGCAACTGAGCCCATGGATGAGGATGGTTCTCGCCTCCTAACCATTCAATTTCTTTGCACCTTAAAAATGCATGACGTTGGGGTTTCTTTCCGTCTCTATAATCAAGAGCATCATGTTCCATGGAGAGACCTTAGTGTGCATCTAGGCTTTAATCGTAGATGTTCTATTGGGATTGATCATGCTATCCATGGTTTTGAGCCCAACAAGTTTTGGGAAGATATTTCTGGTAGGGTAGAGGTTGGTACTTTCTGAGCTCTTCACACTCATATTCATCATCCTACCTTGAGGTTTATACATTGTTGGATCTGCATGACTTTCTTTCCTGCTGGCAAGATTAGATGGGTAGATAAAATAGAACTCAAGCTGCTCTATGCCATTGTTAAGAAGATCAAGGTTTCTCCTATCAAGGAGATGGTTGTGCATTGGCTAGGCAGCATCAGATATGACCATGCTATTTCTTGCACTTCCCTTGTTACTCGCATTGCCAATGATCTTGGTGTGTTAGATGATGAGCCTGTTGAGTTCATCACCATCCCACACCCCATTTGTGATTATGTTGTCTTGTTTCAGGGTCACACATTAAAGACAGAAGGAGAGGACGATGACATTTTCTACTATTTCCCTGGCTATGCAAATAAGTACTGGTTACCTAACCTGGAACTTAATTTGTATAGTTACCAGGTACTAACCTTTGATCTTAAGACTCCTGAACAAGTACGCAGGGAGAATCTGGCTAGGAGAATACATTGAGCTGGTTTTGCAGATGAGGCGGGACCTAGCTACCATGAGGGATATGAACCAAAACCTAGCTACCAGGGGAACATGTCCCTGAATGGGTCCCACCAGTGCAACAGCAAGACTACGAGGTCGGGTGGGAGCAATTCATACCACCACCTCAGCCCAAAACTACAGGGTGGGCAGAAGTGGATTCAGATGAGTGGGCTAGACATGTGTACAGATATGACTCTGATAGCTACCCACCGCATGTCCAGGCCCCTCACAACCCAGAGCTGGAGGCCCTCAACACCCGTGTTGGAGAGTTGCAGATTCAAACAGGGGAGCTACAGGCTGCATTCAACGAGTTTGCACACAACACAACCCAGTGGCAGTCCCAACAGGACCAGAGGTGGGACACGCTGAATGCACAGATGCAGCAGCAACAGGAGCGGCAGGAGGCCTTCTACAGATTCCAGGGTTTTTACCCCGGACCATGAGCTACGAGCTAGCTTGGGGGAGGACCCTCGCTCAGGTATCTGCACTGCATATTTAATTTCTCACATTTTATTTTCTTTTTTACATGTTTAAATTCTAGCATTTATGCATAAAAAAAGCTAAAAAGAACAAAAAAATTCCTTTCTTTATATATGTGCTATGCAAATATCTAGTTCAACCCTTGTTGACATGATGAGTAGTTGCTCTGTCTTGTGTTTCATCTATACCCATGTTATAATCAAGCTTTCTCCAAGATTTGGGTTTATCAGCTAATAATGTCTCATCCTAAAAATTTGGACTAGTGGGTTGCATATGCTTGATCTTGTCTATGTTATTGCCTGATATGATATGGTGACATGGGCTGCGCTATGACTTTGTTCTGAGTGAGACTTGACATCCGGAGCTTTATTTTCAAAAAATTCAAGAACAAAAGTTTCTCAATGATTATAAAATACCTACCAAAGCCATAGACATACTTCATTCATACAAAACCTTTAGTCATATGCTGCTGGCGGAATATTGAGTTGGGTCAAATTGTTGTGACCTTAGTGAGATTATGGTCATGCGCCCATGATTGAGATTCACTTGCACCCACCAAATAAAGGCAATTCTCACACTGAGAGTTGCGCACAACATGCACCCATCCATCCACCAAAAACATGCCAACTCTTACCCTGAGAGTTGCGCTCCACTTTAGTCCACCAAATAAAAATGCAGACTCTTACTCTAAGAGCCGCGCATTCCATATACAAAACTCTACTCCTTGCATTTACCATTATGACATCTCTTCATACAAAAACTCTTCATACGCTAATAAAGGATATGGGTTATGCTAAACAAAAGGAGAATCCATGCCAAAGAGCATGAGAGAATAAACAGGAAAGGAAAATCAAAATTCCTGTTCAAAAAAATGATGATCTTCAAGCCCATATCTCTTTGATCATTTGTTTCCCATCCAATAAAAGAGAGTCATGATGTATGGAGTATCAAAAACATTTAGAATTAGGATTCCACCACCATCATATTCCACACACTTGCACATCTCAATCAAGGTGTATGACTTGTATCTCCTTGTGGTTCGGTTTTTGACTCAGCAATATATGTGATGCAAGTATGCCCACCTTTGTACCTGCCCAAAAATCCACTCTCAGCTTTTAGTGGTAGGGTATGAAAGGCAACACTACAATGCCTTTGGTAAGGTAATCATTGTTGGTGGTCCTTAGAGCCTATTTTCTACCATCAACATGTTACTAAAATAAATAGTAGGTAGGGCTTTAAACTAACATTTCCATAAGTTTTGGTGTATACTTGACTTCCAGGTGTGACATGTGGAAATACACAAAAACCATAAAGAAAGTGCATTCTAGAACTCGTATTTAGAAAAGGTGCAAAGAAGACGAGAAGCCCACCTTCATTAGCATTCTAGGCCCATTCAGAACCATAGGAGAAGTCCAGGCCCAGAGACGAATCGACCACGTGAAGTGGTGGCCAAATGGACCCGCCAGGGGGCGGCCGGTCCCCTAGTGGGGCCTCCCGGGTCTAGTCTTCTCAGGCGGTGCGTAGGACGGTGCCCTTAAGACGGTTCCACCTACTTCCATATTTGTTGGTGCCCGAACCATCCTAGTTGGACTATAAAAGAGAGGGAGAGCTCCCCTCCAACACACACCATCATTTGGAGCCACTTACCTCACATTCCTCACTTGTACTCTTTAGGTTAGTTTTAGTAGTAGAGGAAGGCAAGAGCTAGCAAGGAGAGCTTGTCTCCTTGGAAGAAGAAGAACACCTTGGTATGAATACTATGTAGTTCTCTTCCAAGTTCAAGTTCTTATCTTATTTATATAGCAATGCATATGAACTAGAGTATAGTCTTGTTCATGTTATGATCATGATATATGAACTAGCATATAGTTTATGTGTTATGTTCTTGACATGTTCATCATTGTTCTTCATCGTTCATCGAATTAGTATGAATAGAGGAAGAATTAGGGATGAGGTGATGGTTCGTCATGTCTTCTCAGTTGCTCTTATCCTAGCCTGTAACTCCAAAGGGGTGGGGTCCATGGGGGTTAGGAGTTGTTTCCAACTGCATGGGCGTGGTGCCCGGGTATGCGGAGATTAGCAGATATGTCGGTGCCCCACGGGCAGAGGGCTAGGTGGGCAGGTGGTGACAGCCCTGTCCATCCCTAGCATTCCTCCACATTCGGGTATTGAGTAGGAATTCGTAAAGTCTCTATCGGCTGGTAGACCAGCTGCAGGGATATCCCTGAAATCCTAGACTTAGTCCTAATGATAGACATACTAGTTAGATGTCTACTAACAGTTCTTTGCATAGCTGTATAAGATCAATGCCTGCTCAGTTAGATATATTCTTTTATTCTTTATTTCTCTTTTATCCTTGAGGTTGGCTTAGATGTGTGTCCGCTATCTTTGAACTATGATTTACCCCAGCTTATGCTATGTTTACCTATGCACTCAATAAGTAATCATGCTTATACCAAAGCTAGATGCATTTGTCCTGCCCTCCTATGGGAAATTATAAATACGACACCACTGAACATTCACGGGTTGAAATGCTACAATGATAGTTTCGTGCGCTTGCAAATTTATCCATACTAAGCTATCTATTGGCGTACCTAAGTACTGTTACTTAAGAATTGTAATCCTTGTTGCACCTCAAGGCATCATGCTACAGTTTTGCATATCGTAAGTAATGATGGTTAGGGAGGCCAATCAGGCACTTCTAACTGTTATTACCAGACTGCATTACCTAGGCCAGCATCATTAAGGACCGAGAGTTACCTTTCTGAAGTAATGGTGGTTAGGAATGTCAATACACGTTTCTATATTATTATTAAGGACGGACTTATAGTCTATCTTTAGTAGTGATGCTAAGAAATGCCAACAATCATACACATTGAGTGATCAAGAGAATCATTTGAGAAACTAACTTTTCTTTGCAAAAACTTTGAAAACCTCCAAAAAGAAGGTTGACTTGGGATGAATGATAAGCAATGTCTGTTGATCTGTTCTATCTTGCAATCACCCAAGACCTGAAATAGCTAAAAAGCCCCATCAGTTTCAAGATAATAACAGGGTGGATAGCATGCTGATTTATTCAAATTGAAGTTGAAAACTTTGTTATAACCTTGGTAAATTGAAATATGATCGGCATCGCAGCAACTCCTGATCAACAACCCAAAAGCCCAGCTTTGCTTGGGATGAGCAAAGACTAAGCTTGGGGGATCTTGTTGGCGGTCCTTAATAGTTATTTCACACTACCAATTAAAGACCAAAAGGGGCGAATTATATATTTACATACGCATATACATTTATTATTAACCCAATTCCACTTGTACTTGGAGAAATTGTTTTGCAGGAATATATATGAAAAGTACAGGAAATCATATTTAGAAATACGCTTTTCGAAAAGTGTAAAATCAAGGAATTAGAGAGAAGCCCACCTCGGGGCCAAACTAGGCTGAGTGCACCACATGGGCACAGTCCAGGCCCACTCCACAACCAAACAACCAAAGTCGATCAGGGAGAGGTGCCGACTAGGGGCGCGCACCCCTAGCCTAGCACACGCATGAGCCAGGGGGCCAGCTGGGCCCAGCATTGGCATATTGGTTCCTGCCTTCCATGTGGATCATAGGCGGTTGTGCACTTGGACATTTCTACCCCCGAACCGCCTCTGGCCACCTATAAGAAGAGGAGGAGAGCACCCCCACACACACAACACATTAGGAGCACTCTACCTCTCTCTCTACATTTGTTCTTTAGCTTAGTAGTAGTTGTTGGAGCAAGGTTAGAAGCTAGCAAGGAGGGTTTATCTCCTGGGAAGCAAAGCTACTCTAGGTAATACTTCTATGGAGAGTTCTTTCCTATTCAAGTTCTTTACTCTTATATACATTATCACATATGAACTATAGTATAGTCTTGAGCATGATATATTCAAGGATTATGAACTAGACTATTGTCCATATGAGAATTGTTCAACATGTTCATACATGTTCTTCATCATTCATATGATATGCAAGAACAGTGATGATGATAGGAATAGGGTAATGGTTCGATGTTCCTTCGGGTTTGCCTATGTCTAGCTCGTCCATCCATAGGGTGGGAGTCCTGGGGGGATGTAGGTAGTTCCCTAGTATGCGGGCGTGGTGTCTGGATATGAGGGGGGCTTTGAATATGATGGCATGCCACAGTTGAGGGGTAGGCGACGGGGAGTGATCTAGTCATGTCCGTCCTTCGTAATCCTCCACGTTCGTGTGTCGTGTAGGAGTGCGTAAACATCCCCATCGGCTGATAGATCAGCTGCCGGGATCTCCCTGTTGCCTTAGACCTTAACTTGTTGCCTGACCTGTATATCATGTGACTTAACTGTTCAATGCATATGTATAAGATGCGCCTGCTCCACGTAGTTGTTCTTTTATTCTTTCATTCGTTTATTCTTTATTTCTATTTATCCTTAAGGTAGATCCAAGTGTGTGTCCACTATCTATCCAAATGATTATCGCTTACCCCTGCATAGCAATTGGCCTCACTTCGATAATATGAAGTCATAACATTTCTATGCTAGAGGTACATGTACCCGCCTTTCTTTTGGAAAATATAAATAATGATACCCTGATAATACTTCCGGGTGAAATGCTACAATGATAGATCCGTGCGCTTGCGGATATTTCTAAAAGGTTAAGATTTTTCACATGGCAATCCTTATGTTGCTACTAGAGAATCAATTCTAGTAGCAAGATTAAGACCTGCCCACAAAAGGCATTTCTGGTGTAACCACTAGAGATGGGTTCCCTACCTGTCTTTTGGTGTTTGCGCTAAGAAATGCCAACAAGAACTAGGTCACTCTCTACCACCTATCCCTCAACCATGGCATGCCGTCATATCCGAAGGCTCCCTCGTATCCAGACACCATGTTCGCATACTAAGGAACTACCTATATTCCCCTAGGACTCCCACCCTACGGAAGGAACAACAAACCATTACTCGATTCCTATCATCTTTTCTAAGTTTGTAAATCATATGAACAATGAAGAACATGTATGAGCATGATGAACAACTCTCATATGGATTATAGTCTAGTTCATATTCATCGAATATATCATGCTCAAGACTATACTCTAGTTCATGTGCTAGAATGTATATAAGAGTAAAAGACTTGAATAAGGAAGAACTCTTCATAGTATATTACCAAGAGAGTAGCACTTCTTCCTAGGAGACAAGCCCTCCAAGTAGCTCAACCTTGCTCCAAAATATTCTAAGCAACTGTGCCTAAAGAGTGAGGTAGAGAGTGAGGTAGTGAGCTCCAAATGAGTGTGTGTTGTAGGGGGTGCTCCTCCTCTCCTTTTATAGCAGGTGGAAGGCGGTTCGTGGGCATTCGGGGAAAAATGAGCAGTGCACTATCCTCCTCTGCATTGATTGGACCGACATGAGTCGGCTGGGCTCGAACCGCCTCTCTGGTGTGCCAGCCGGCCTAGGTGGTCCGGTCGGCCCACCCTGGGGTCTGTTCGTGCCCATCCTCGGTCGGTGGCCTCTGGCTCGGTCCTGCACTGCCGTGTCATGGTGGGTTTGGCCCGAGCATGCTTCAGTTAGGCTGACTTCTTTTGGGCTGGCAAATACGTCTTCTGAAAAGCGCCTTTTTATTACAAATATTCTCTGTACTTGGTATATTTCCTGCATAGTGATAATCTTCCAGTACAAGTGGAATTCTGTTAGTAATAAAGGTATATGTTGTAAAAATATATAATTCTTCCCTTTTTGGTTCTATGTTAGCAGTATAAATTCATCATTAAGGACCACCAACAAGTACCAAAGAGACAGGGTCTCCCCTTTATGCCTTGTGCGCAGGAAGAGGGAGGAGGACAGGAAGAGTCACCCGGTGGCCTTTTAGGATACGGGCATGTGAGATTGACTTGGAGTTGAAACTCCTGTCATCAAAACAATTACATGCCATAGAGTTTATTGATTTATTGAATATATACAAATAGGCCTAGCCCATAATAAATCCAACAATCCCCACTAAACTCTAGGGTTTGTTACTGTGTAGTTCTAGAACCATAATCCTTTGATATACCAGTGTTTTGATGGAGACTATTAAGTTGAGCATCCAACTAGAGCAAGAGTTTCACTTAGCCACAACTAAACAATGGACTATGCCTTGAATTGACAGTTTTGTGTGAGGTGAGATTCACTCAAGTCCTTTGTTGATACTCTGCAAAAGGCATCCCCTCTGTTTTGAAGCATATAAGTCAAACTTCAGTGCCTTTCATGAGTATTTTGGGATTACCCAAGTCCCCTAGACTATGACTAGCAGTCTAACTCACATAGGTGTACTCCTCAAAAGATGTTCTGTAGGACAACAACTCACCTTCATAAGGCTCTTGGAATACATTAAGGTAAATACCATCCTGCCTTATAGATAGGAAAGATATGCATTAGAGATGAGTCAAGAAAAGGGATCTTTCCTCTCAATCTACTCCTAGCTTGTTTCACCACTCTACTTCATGGGATCTTTGATCACGTAGAGCAGGTTACCACTATAGTAGATTTCACGCGGGTCTCATACTCATCTCTCTCAATGCACTTTCTATCACATTGTGGACAGACCCTTAATGAATTGATTTGCCAGATTATTTGATATGTGGACATAATCCACCATTATAATTCCAGAGGTTTTCAACTTTCTGATAGATTTTAATCTTCTCTTAACATGCCTAGTAGGCTTCAAGTTATTCCTAGAACTGTTGACCTTTGTAATCATAGTTTGGTTGTCACAGTTCATAGAAATAACCGGTATCGATTTTTCAACTACTGGTAAATCCAATAGGAAATCTCATAGCCACTCAACCTCAGTCCTAGTAGTGTCTAATTATGTGAGTTCTTCCATTGTAGACTTTGTTAAGATAGTATGCTTGCAAGACTTCTAGGAAACAACACCACCACCAAGCAAGAACACATATCTGCTTGTGGCATAAAGCTCATTAGCATCAGTGATCCAGTTGGCATCACTATAGCCTTCCAACACTCTAGGGTTTCTAGTATAATGAATACCATAGGTCATAGTACCTTTTAGATAGCGCAACACTCTCTCAAGAGCACGCCAGTGATCATCTCCCGGATTTGAAACAAACCGGCTCAATTTGCTCACAGCATATGAAATGTCAGGCCTTATTGCACTCACAAGGTACATGAGTGAGCCAATGATCTGAGAGTATGTCAATTGATCCCTTGCTATTCTCTGATTTTTCCTCAATAGCACACTAGGATCATAAGATGTGGGAGCAGGGTCACAGTCACTAAAACCAAAGAGACTTAATACCTTTTTCACATAATGGGATTGTAACAAAGTTACCCCACCATCACCTTCTCTAAAAGCTTAATGTTTAGAATCTTTCATTTCAAAATTGCTCAATAGAAGATTCTTGACTTCCTCAATCACATTGAGATTTGATCCAAAGATCAAGATGTTATCAATATAAAGGCACAACATAACAGCCTCACCTCCATCATACCAATAATATACACACATGTTTGCTTCATTCACAGCAAATCCAGCAGTAGTGAGGGTATTTTCAAACTTTTCATGCCATTGTTTAGGTGCCTATTTTAGGCCATACAATGATTTTAACAGCCTGCACACCTTGTTCTCTTGACCATTCACAATAAACCCTTCTGGCTGATCCAAATAGATCTCCTCATCCAACTCTCCATTTAGGAAAGTTGTCTTTAGATCCATCTGATGAATGATAAGACCATAAGAGGCTTCCACAACAATCAATGTGTGAATTGTAGTCAATCGAGCAACTGGTGAATAGGTGTCAAAGAAATCTTCACCTTTTGGGTATATCCTTTGGTCACAAGCCTTGCCTTGTACCTCTCAATTGTACCATCAGGCCTAAGTTTTTTTCTTAAAGATCCATTTGCAACCTATAGGTTGACACCCATAAGGATAGTCAACGACCTCCCAAGTTCCATTAAACATTATAGAATCCATCTCACTCCTTACTGTTTCCTTCCACAAGTCAGTATCAGGAGAGGAATATGCCTCTTTAATGGCGGATGGTGTGTCTTCCACAAGTTACACTATAAAGTCATCACCAATGGATTTTGTAATCCTCTGTCTCTTATTTTTTGAGTGACTGTAGTGTCATCCTCCTCAAGGATGCACACATGAGAATCCTCAGCATGATCTATAGGAATAGACAGTTCATGCTCATGGGAAATTATAGTCTCATGACTTGTTTCACTAGGTGTATTTTTCATGGGAAACTCATTCTCAAAGAATGTAGCGTCTCTTGATTCCATGATAGTATCAACACACATATCAGGCACATCAGATTTTATAATTAAGAACCTATACCCAACGTTGTGAAAGGAATAGCCAATAAAAACACAATCAACAGTTTTAGGCCCAAGTTTACGCTTCTTGTTGATTGGCACATTCACCTTAACCAAGCAACCCCAAGTGCGCAAGTACGAGAGATTTAATCTTCTCTTTTTCCATTCCTCAAATGGCGTGATCTCTTTGTTCTTTGTTGGAACTCTATTCAGGACATGACACACTATCAATATCGCCTCACCTCACCATTCCTTGGATAATCTCACTGTACTCAACATGGCATTCACCAAGTATGTTAGAGTGTAGTTTTTCCTTTCAGCAATCCCACTAAATTGTGGTAAGAATGGTGATGTCCTCTCATGAACAATGCCATGTTCCACGCAGAACTCATTGAACACAGTAGAAAAGTATTCTTCACCTCGATCGGATCTTAACCATTTTTTCTTTTCAAGTTGGTTCTCAACTTCAGCTTTATAGGTCTTAAAATAATTTAATGCTTCATTTCTTATTTTTAGGAGATACACATAGCAAAATCTAGTGAATTCATCTATAAACTTGAGAAAGTATCTTTTACCGCCTTTGGTCAAAAATCCATTCATCTCGCACAGATAGGAATGAACAAGTTCTACAGGTGCCAAATTCCTCGCCTTAACAGCCTTGTGGGGCTTGCGGGGTTGTTTTGATCCAACACACACATGGCACTTTGATTTATTGACCAAGTCAAATTTAGGAATTAAATTTAGATTTGCTAACTGCATAAGACAGCCAAAACTTACATGACAAAAGTGTGAATGCCATAAATTCGACTCATCAAAAATATTAATAGAATTCACCTTCTTATTATACACATCATGAAAAGATAAGCAGAACAAGCCTCTGCAATCATATCCTTTACCAATAAAAGTACCATATTTAACACAACACATTTATTTGACTCAAGAACAACTCTATAGCCATCTCAACATAGCATAGACGCACTAACAAGATTCTTCTTGATAGATGCCACATGCTGCATGCTCTTCAATGGCTCCGTGTTCCCTGAAGCAAACTTCAGAATGACCGTATCAACACCAAGAACATGAGCACATGACCCATTGCCCATCAACAAGGCGCACCAGACCTTCCAACCTGGCAGGAAGAAAATAAAGAAACATCAGCACATACATGAATATTTGCACCACTATCCATCCACCACTCAAGTGAATTACAAACTAAAAGAACAAATGGTACAGAATTACCATACCTTGATGTTCCATCTTCAGTTTTAGTAGTTACAATATTTGCTGATTTCTTATCCGTGTGAACTTGCGATCAGGGCAATCTCTAACCCAATGCTGATCATTGCCACAGACAAAGCATCCTCCCTTTCCCTTATTGTTATTATTGCTCTTCTTTTTAAATGCTTTTTGAATAGGTTTATTTGTGTCCTCTTGCTTGTTCTGGTTTTTCTTCTTGTTAAACTTGCAGAAGTTTCTCTTTTGCACCACATTAGCAGTAGAGGTCTCAACACCCTTTCCATTGTCCTTTGCTCTAGCCCTCTCCTCAACATCAAGAGTATCAATGAGCTCTTCCACATTGAACTCTTGTCTCTTATGTTTGGGAGAGGTAGCAAAGTTCTAAGAAGGTGGCAACTTGGCGATTATACCTCCAGCCACAAATTTGTCAGGCAAAGGACAAGAAAAAAGCTCAAGTTCCTTAGCTAGCGCCTGAATCTCATGAGCCTGTTCCACTACAGATCGGACCTCAACCATCTTGTAGTCATACAACTGCTTCATGAGGTACAGCTCGCTACCAACATTAGAGTACTCTGAACTTCCCCACAAGTGCATCCCACAACTTTTTCCCCGAGGGAAGGATGATATAGCTTTTTCAAGAATTTTGGATCAAGTGCCCTAATCACTGCTCCTCGAAAGAGGTTGTCATCAGCCTTAAACTTAGTCTCATCCTCAAGAGACAAGTTACCAAGCTTGCCCTCAGCGGCATAATAACAAGACATTGCAGTAAACCATAATTCCATCTTAGCTTTCCAAATCAATAAGTTTTTATCATCAAAAGGATGAGGCCTTAACACAGAAGCAAAACCTCAGACAGAAAAATGTCTACAATTAGGCGGTTTTTGGATTGTTAGAGAATAAGGCAATTTTTATGTCATTTTAATTCCATAAATTAATATTATGATGATGACATATAAAATATTATTGATAAAAGAATATGACATCACACATGTTCATGAGAATGATGAACATGTGAACAAAAAACATGTGAAGCATATATATCATAAATATTTAAACATGTAACGGACACTGAACAACATGTGAAATAGTGAAATAGAGCTACTAAAATATATAGGCAGAAACAAAAAAAAATAGCACGACTGTAAAACAGAAACATATATGTTGAACATATAAGTAGTAGGGACAGACAACAGGCATCTTATGAAATGGTATGATATAACTGTTGAAACAAACGCAGAGTAGCATATGAAATGACACGGGTGAACTACTGAAACATATATGATCTGGAAAACAAAAAATAGTAAGAAGATGAACCGATCATATCCTCACATGCGCTCCGATGATCCAGATCCTTGACCAACTTTCAGCGGCATGTCGAGGAAGAAGATGAAGATGATGCCACCGATAACTCGAGGAAGAAGAAGAAGACGAACAATGGCAGTGAATTGGGCAGTCACATAGATGCTTCCCCAAAAACCTAATTGCCGATCCCCCGTGCAAGGTCTCGAATAGCAAGGGCTTCGGAGGCACCTGGTCTCTCGCTTCTCCGTACGCGCGGAGCTACAATATGGGGAAGACCTTCATTACGGCTGGAGTTGTGTTTCTGGTGTTTCTCATGTGAGTACCGAAGACAGGATCTCCCCTTTATGCCTTGTGTGCAGGAAGAGGGAGGAGGACGGGAAGAGTCACCCGATGGCCTTTCAGGAGACGGGCATGTGAAGAGGTTGACTTGAAGTTGAAACTCCCGTCATCAAAACAAGTGAGTGCTAAAAAGTTAACGCTCGCCCGCCGCCTGCCTCGCCTACATCCTGGGCCCAGCGGCGGTGCCTGCGCACGTGCGGCACGCCTAAGTTCTTTTTTTACTTCTTAAATTAAGTGGATAATTCCCACCAGTCAACAACTCTTAAAATTTCAATTCTATACAAATAATAAAGCCCACGATTACATATAATTTATTGATTTATTAAATATATATAAATAGACATAGCCCGTAATAAATCCTAACGTATCCTCGCTGGGGCCGGGTTACTGTTAGTTGCGAAGTATACCGAAAGGAAACGAAGGTTAATTTATTATTCGGTTCCAGCTAGCAAACATACGTAGGCTGGCCAGAAATCAGCTAGCTGGCTAAAAATGGACTCAACCGTGCGTGTTTTGGGTGGCCTGGAGCTCGCCGCCTAGCTTGCAGCAGTAGCCCACCACAGCCTTGCTCCGCACACTCCCGCCCTGCACTCCAGGCTTTTGCCGTGCAAATCAACCATTGCAATAGCATGCTCTGACTCTCGCCGCGGCCCCGGGCACCGGCCCCTATCACACACAGTACACCGCACTGCATGCATGCCTTTTAGTATAAGCACTCGAGGGATCGCTAGCTCCGGATCCGCCCCTCCTCCATCAGGTCAACAAACCCACCCCCCCCCCCCCCTCGATTCCTTCTCCGATACAACCATAGGCACCTGCGGAGGCACAGGTCATTTCTAGACGCATTGCAGCTACGGTGCGGCCTCGCTCGCTCGCCAACGTACCACCGGCCGGCCCTCCACCGCCCGGCCGCCATGAGAAAATCCACTATCTTTCTCATGGCGCTCGCCGTCGCCCTCATCCTCATCCTCCCCCTCAAGCAAACGGTGGCGGCGACGCCGCTTCCCCTCAGGAGAAGTCGCTTCCTCGCGAACTTGCCGCCGCCGCCGTCGTTCTACGACTGCGGCAAGAAGTCGGAATCCATCTGCCTCTTTCCCGGGAGCCCCGGCGCGACGTGCTGCCAGGGCAAATGCGTCGACACCGAGCACAGCTTCCAGCACTGCGGCAACTGCAACAGGACGTGCAAGTTCGGGGAGACCTGCTGCGAGCGCAAGTGCGTCAACACCTTCGCCGACAAGAAGAACTGCGGCGGCTGCGGCGTCAAGTGCAGAACCAAGTGCACCAACGGCTACTGCGACTACGCGGCGTGAGACTGCAGGACACGCAGTCTCATTCTGCGTCCACCAATCCAACGACAGAAATAAACATGGCAGTACGTTTAAATTCCAATTGTACGTTGTTGTTCAAAAAAACATTTCGATTATATATATTTGTTGCTGAGCTCCTGGTATATATTATTAATTATAGTATATATATGCTGGCCGCGCGGACATGTATACATATATATTATTATTACAGAAGAAAAAAGGGTTGGGACAAAATTATCCAAACTTATACTCCTTGTATTCGGGTCCGTATTGTTGTTGTTACAAATGGTTATAATTGACGGTATATCAATAAAATTTGATTATATGTGTTGTGTTGCGATGTGTTTGTATATGTTTTCGTTTAATTTTTTTGAGTCCGTGCTGTGTACCGAGTTAATTATTAACCATGGGCTTGTTACATATATAGCTAGCTAGATAATATTACACGCAGACTATCAAGTTCTACTATTTCTTTCATTCTTTGCCATCTTCTCTCAAAACAAATATGATAGTATGTTCTCCTTCCGTCACAGAATAACAATTGTATTTTATATGGAAAAAATCAAGTTTCCCAAAATTTCTGTCAACTTTTGTTTTTAGTCATACTATATACAAGTTTAGGATATAAGATTTATTCATATTCATATATAGTATAGTTGTGTCTTTTTTGAAATGATATTGGTTCTTTAACAAATGACAACCTATTGTAAAAGAAATTAATGTCAGAGTCTAGTTTATTTATATCATATTTCCCTGTCTGAAATATGAGACGGAGGTGAATGCCGTTTTACGTTTCTACACGGCATGTTGGAGTGTGGTGAATGCATGCATATAGGAGACGCTTAGAAACTCGAAAGCAACTTTAGCGTATAGGTGCCTAAAAGGTCAACCTATTAGTCAATTCACTTGCATGTGGCATACATGGTACATGACGTGTCCGGCCATTGCAGTCAACGGACTGAAAGGTGCCATAGAAATTGAATAGAGAGAAGAGATTCCTAGAGCTTCTACTGTAGTATTGAAGCTACCTTATTTATATTAATTATTAAAAACCAAATGCAAAAGGTCGATCAGAATTTATACGCGTACATTGTTTGCTATACATAGTGGTAAAGGCCTGATAAATCAAATCAAAGTTGAACTTATACTCTTGTCCCGTTCGAAACATTCTAATCTCTGTAACACGTTCTAACATTTTTTGAAATAATATAGCTTTTGCTATGTATCTAAATATATATTATAATCTAGACAGATAGTAAAAGCTAGAACAGAATGTAAGTGTATGCCTTACAATTTGGAATGTTCAAATTGATTTGTTTTCCTCAGCCACAGTCACGCACTTTAATGTTGTTAGCAATATAATCAAGCTTATTCAGGGTTAATTGGTAATAACCTAGGACTAGGAGTACTTTGAATGCATACATGCATTTCTTATATTGGAGAAGCTACTCCCTCCGTTCAAATCGTAGTTCACTTTTATTTTTTTGGTGCATATATATCTAGACATATTATTTATTTAAGTAAATAGTAAAATATATGTATCAAAAAAGTCAAAATGAACTATAATTCGAAACAGAGGCAGTAGTTAGCTTGTGCAGTAATGTGCGTGGACAAGCAACGATACAGCATGCGTGCATCGATCGGTCGGACACATGGCTTCATTCTTCGTCTGCCTTCGATATACAGCTAGCTAGGTGCTTCTTTTTTTTTTTGACAAGAAGCTAGCTAGGTGCTTCGATTCTCTCACGCGATCGGCATGCCATGCATGGCGTGTAGGTGCAGGTCAGAACATACATGCCAATGACGACGACTGTCAAAATAACTAGTAGCAGCTGTTACACGCATGCAAACTGCTCCTAGTAGTATAGTAGTGTAGTAGGCAGAAACAAGCACGATGAGAAAAGCAAACTGATGATTTCTATAATTGATAAGCCAGTTAATGTTGTTTTATTATGAAAGAAAAATATTGTATACGATATGCATGGCTTGGTTGTTAAACTCAAGCAAACAGGGCAGCGACGCATGCAGCGTGACATGCTGAACGTGGGAAGAACGTATCGATGGATCAAACGTCAAATATCCGAGTCAATAACGCGATGGATCCAGCTACGTCTACCTATAGGTAATAGTAGTACTTAAACATTAGTGTATAATTTACGTCAAGCCTGATGAAAAGAAAAATTAAAGATGGTTATATATTGATCGTCATCCATGCATGGGGGATCCTTTGCTTGAGCTGCACGTCGATATCCAACCCCAACGCCCCGACCCGAAGCAAAGCAAAGCAAACAATGTGCGTACATGGAGAAGCTAGGACGCATGGGATCGATCGGTCGAGTCTCTACACACACGTCTTCCTCTGGCCTCGCTTTACAGCAAGGTCGATCGAGATGTAGCCGGCCAGCGTGCAGGCCGATCCATATGCCTTGCCCGTCGTCCCAACCGATCAAGTTCTTACATATATATTTCTTGTTCAGTTATTCCTTTCGTGACATGGAGAGGTACGTATAGTATGTGGGCAGAGCAAGCAATGCAAAGAACAAAATAAGGATCGGTACGGGTCGGAGACATATCTAGTAACTAGCAAACCGCCTGCCCGTCCCTGCGTCCATATAATCATCGATCGATTACAAGCGGGCCGGCCAGTAGTAATCCTCGAACAAGCTAATAGGATCGATCGTCGAGAACCGTAGCAGCAAGCTAATAAGCTACGACGATCATATCGATTGACAAGCTAAGCTAGCAGGACAGGCGGCCATGGCTGAGAACCTCAAGCCGGTGGCGTTGCTGCTGCTGCTGCTGAACCTGTGCATGTACGTAATCCTGGCCATCATCGGCGGGTGGGCGCTCAACGTGGCCACCGACCGCGGCTTCATCATCGGCCCCGAGCTGCGGCTTCCCGCGCATTTCCACCCCATCTTCTTCCCCATCGGCAACTTCGCCACTGGCTTCTTCGTCCTCTTCTCCCTCGTCGCCGGCGTCGTAGGGATCGCCTCCGCCATGGTGGGATTCAACCACCTCCGCTTCTGGAACTACCACAGCCTGCAGCCCGCGGCGGCGCTGGGACTCGTTGCGTGGGCACTCACAGTCCTAGCCATGGGGTATGTGTGTGATGTGTCGATCGATCGTCTCTCCATCTCGTCTGGATGTTATTTTTTATTTGATCATCGATCATCATGCATATGTATATGTATTGCAGGCTAGCTTGTCAGGAGATCTCTTTCGACCGGAGAAACGCCAAGCTGGTACGTAGTACTAGAATCTATCGGATACGATACACCACACGCTGCATCTCTCTTCATCCGCTTAAAAACTAATGTGTTGTGTCATATTATGGTGGTCAGGGCACCATGGAGACTTTCACCATCATCCTAACAGTGACGCAGTTCTTCTACGTGCTCGCGATCCACGGGGGAAGTCACGGAGCCGTCCCGGTGGAGCGCCGCGGCAACTTGGCATGAAAAATAAACAAATAAATAAATATAGCAGCCAGAGGCCAGAGCCACGACATGCATGGCACGGATCTGAGGCAAGGGATCGAGAAGGAAGGAAATAAATAAAGTTTCAGGGAAGGAACCAATGAACCAGGGTGCTTTGCTTGTTTCTTTTGATTTGATGGCCACTTCAATTCATTCATTATTCGTTTGCTGGATTCATTATTGTTTGAGTGCACTCGGAGAGAAAGTATATATGTATTAACAATTTCAGTTACAATGTTCATATGATGCAATTGAATCGACGATTGGTTTAATTTAGTTGGTTCTACGCGAGGACTGTGTTTTATGCATGTGCTGGATTTTCGTTTCCTTTCTCAATCATTGTCATGATAACTCACATGAAAACTGGACCGAGCCAAACAAACTTAGCATGCAACACACGCGCGCACGGATGCCAAATTTGATGGCCCAAAACTCCGGACGAATTTGGTGTGCAAAAACCCCAGTCCACGCAAAACTCCTTCCTAGGAACAAAGTGCCAAAGTTCTGTCAAACGCAACCATACCTAGAAGACCAAGTGCGGCACCTGCCCTCACGCCTCTTCTCTGTCTTACCTCAATTCAGCACCCGTCGTCTCCAACAACGCCCACCGCCATACTCCTCCCGTCTCCCGCCAACAAACCCCGCTCTTGGTCAGTTTAAGGTCAGCGCCCCTAGGTCCATTTGTTTCAGTGCATCCCAAGGATCTAGGGTTGTACCTACAAGATATGATATAGAGAGGAACCCATGACAGAGGAGCCATGACTGAAGGAGCTTGTGTAGTGAAGGAGGTGAAGGATCACATGAAGAATATCATGCACTCTGTTCAGTCCCTGCCCCCTCCCAATTCATCGTTCCTATTCAAATGTTTGTTTTGACATTAGTAAATACATATAGGGTTCTTTTATGATGCCAGAATGAAAGAGAAAAGAAGACACACTGCCAAAGAAAATACAGTTTTGTTTTGATGGTATAAATACTTTCAAGAAATTCTTTCATTTGTCTTGACAATTTCTAGGAGTCAGGTAAATGCCTTTTCTAATGGTACAAATCATTTTTTCTGTTGGTTTCCAGCGACAAAGGTAGATTTCTAGATTTGTCAACTTTATATTTTCCTATCAGCTATATATTGATAAGGAAATAACTTCTGACGGGGGCCATCCGACAATTTTTAATTTTCTATCACTCTATCCATGCCGGTTATTTCCCACCGGGTTACCGTCAAGAAAATTGGTCTATAATTTTCTTGTCAATATATTACTTTTCTTAGTTGGTACTTACGCCATCGAGGAAATTCTACTTTCCAGTAACGCTAGTTCCAAGTGTAATTTGGGGTTTAGAGACACTTAGAGTAGTTTGGGTTCTTATTTTCTCCATTGTACTATGAAGAGGCATACGAATAGGTGGCTTGACCTAGTTGAGTATAGTGAGTGGAATTGTGAAAGTTAGCACTAGGTAACTAGGATGAAGCCCAAGGATGCAAGGAATCTAAATCCAAACACAAATTGGAAGAGTTTGGGGTGTTTTATATGCATCAGAGGTCTTCGATGAGAACTAGAGATAACCAATAGTGCATATCTAGTGTTTCTCGAACTTTGCCAAGGCATATTTTTTATGTGCACCAGACAAATGCAATAGTGTTTAGGTATAGTTCATTGGGTGGACGAAGCGGTCACCGAAATTCACTACTGGGCGCACCAAAGAAACCACTAGTTGTTGATTCAGGCCCCAAAGGGTGAACCCTTAGGACCCGAATCCCACTACCGAAGTAGAAACAAGAACGAAACAAATACAAATAATAGTGTCTCCTCTCATTAATCAGGTCCCGGCTAAAACGCACAGGACCGTCCTCTTACAAGCTCTAGGAGGAGCACCATTTATAGTTGCTCATAGGCATTTACATGACAGTTTTGTCCCCTCGAATCACCTCCTCCTTGCGTACTATGTGGCCAGCTTCTCCCTGGCTCGAAACGTGTCACCATATCGAGCCTTGGCGCGCTGGTCTTCTATCTTCCCTGCAAGAAAAGAGCGGATGGAAGAGCAATTGCGACCTGATTCTTTTAGCCCGCGCAAGTACATTTGGTTTGGCACATCTTCTGAAGCTCGGAGGACCGAAACCAGCATCGGGCCTTCGAACATGATCATTCGGCGCTTGTCCTTCTCGCCCGGACACCGTCCTGTCCGACTTAGCTATTCCATTCGCGCCTCCCCGTCAGCCGAAGCTGGACGCAGCACGCCGAACCCACTGCTTCGGTCCATCGCTGCACTCAGCCCAGCCAATCGGCCGGGAACATATGGTCGTCCGTGACGGAACACCGAAGCTGCAGATGAGCAACCGAATATGAGATTCGGTGCCCATCTCCATTCAACTCTGGTGACTGGCGGGGGAATAGGGTGGCAACTCTACTCCCTGCCCCCAACACTAGTGTTTTGTGCATGGAGTATATATACTTCATCATCTCATCCATTTGATATCTCTTGGAAGACATGACACATACACACTCATATTTGAGTCCAAGAGAGAAATTTGGTATATCTGCATGGGTGATTTAATATTTTAATTTTAGATTAAGGAATCTATTATAGTTCTAAGAGAGTAGCAAGCATGCATCCACTCTTCTCGTTATTCACATTTTATGAAAAGTGAAAAGGTCGTCTATCCTTTTTACTCTTGCTAATTGACATCACCTAGATAGTTTTGGGGTGTTTTGATTCTTGGTTATCCCTCTGTGCCGATTATGAGAGGCCCATGAAAGTGTTCACGGTTTTGGTAATCCACCATTTTGGAATGGAAAAAAAACCAACCACTAGAGAGCATTTGGTACATACATAGATCAAGGGATTGATGGACCCTTGCACGTTTGCTCCTCATAAATCAGGGAAAAAAAACATGTTCACAACCTTAATTATTTACATTTTGCATTACTATCAACAATTTACATTTCTAAATATTGACATGTTGGGTGTATGTTTGGAATTTATGATGTAAAACTTTATGCACAAAATATGTGAATTTATAATGTGGTTTAATTTTGTAAAAAAAAATAGTTAGCCCAATTCAATCACCTCCTAGGTATCTGATCCTTTCGGGTACTAAACTAGAAGTTGCTGAAGTGATTCTCTCTAGAAACTCAGAAAATTTTCACTTCCTTGTACGTATACCACTACAACAAACCCCCCCCCCTCTAGATATGATTCTTTTGTTATGCTTTTAACTACGTGACTACGCTAAACACGCTATAGTGCATAGATACAAAGTTTAATACATTTACAAAAACGTATCATGCTATCAAGCTAATCGTGGAGACAAAATTGTAAAATGGCCCATGCATTCCATTGCTCCTCCATCTCCTCACGCACAACTGCCCTCTCCTCCGATCTAACTCGCACGCCGCCATTCCGTACCCGCCGATGGTACAATGCGCATGTGAAACGTCCTTGCAGTGGTTTCTCCAATTTTTTTCGTGCCTATATCCTATGCACACACTATAGGTCATATTATTTTTAGGTTCATTTCAAGTGTAACAAGTTAATAAAAAATGAGTTGTATTTAAGTTATCTGCACACAGTAAACATTTTGAATTTTTTGGAGGATATTCACATTTATACGCTTTTCTAAAATTATATTTTTTCTTAAAAATCTAGTTTACCAATCAAACACTCTCTAAATGACCTTAATCATCACAAGTATATTCCATGAGAGAATCTAAATCTAAAACATTTCTACCAGAATTCAGATTCCTACCCAACACACTCTTAATGTATACGAGTATAACAATTAATGAAGCGTTGTCCTTAAGTTTGTCAATCCCGCCATTTGAGAAGGAGATAGTGAATCAGACTGACCAACCCTATGGATTACTTGGAGGCTATACCCAATGGGTACGCTTGTGTGTACCCTTCGCCAGAGTGAGAATGGCTCGGCCAACCACGAGTATCACCTTCCTCCAAGGAGCCGAGTAATGCTAAGAGAACGATCCCATGTGAGCCATCAACCATCGCTTCGGGCTCGGGGGCTAGGTCATGGCGCAGGGAATCCTGGCCGATGGGAAGCCCGGGACAATACCCTGCCCTTTGCTCGGGGGCTAAGCGATACTGGTTGTCAATTTTTGAATCTATCAAGCACCTAGATCCAAACAAGCAGATAGGTTTTGTACCATCTGCCCATTTCACAACTATGAGGCGTTGTCGGAGGCCTACAGTGCGGCTGGCCCAACCTCTACCATGAAGGTAGAGGTTGGGCCAGCGGTGGTGGAGGTGGAGGGGGCGTGAAGGCGGCAACAGCAGCACCGTTTCTGTGTTGTGCTTGTTTCCAATCTGAGATTAAGATTAAATGTTTTTTTACAACAAAAACTGTGGGGGAGATCCCCATAGTGGAAGCCAATTTCATTAATTTTTAAAACAAGTACAGGGTTTACTTACAGGGATTAACTAAAAGCATCAAGCCAAACACAAAAGGTGCACCTCAGGTCCTCCTTCATTCTACAAGATTGAAGTAAACACTGACTCTTAAAATTGATCTTCCACCTGTCAAAGCTAGGGTTGTTTCTGTGAAAAACTTTATCGTTCCTAATCTTCCAGCACGTTGCCAACATAGTTATCCCTGTGAAGCATGGAATGTTATGTGTGAATCTTGCATGTGTTAATCTGTCATGAAGGTCTAGTGAGGCATCCCAAGTGATTCCCAGTCGATTCCAGCATTCCTGCACAAAAGTGTTTAATTAAGATAAAATGTTGGTACCGCTTATGATTTGAAATCTTTGGTACCTCTTTCTTATATCTTTTTTTTTCCTTTTCTCTATCTTGCATTATATTCTTTTGTTCCAAACATACCTTAACTTGTGTCATTGTTTTCGCTACCATGGTTATGCGCATCGTCAGCCCGCGGGAATAGTCTGAGCCTGAAATGTACAGTTTCTGTGCGGTGCTTGTTTCAAAACTGAGATTAAGATAAAATGATGGTAGCGCTTATGATGATAATGACCATGTCACGATCCGGTCGTGACAATATATATTCGATCTGAGAAATTAATTAAAGGCGATATCGAGCTAGCTAGCATTTGGTTTCGCAGACCTAATATCTACCTAACACGATATCAATTCCAAATCCAGACGTGATTACGATGGAGGTGCGTCTGCGTTGGTGGCTTGCCCTCCTCTCGTGGCCGTACGTGCTACCTCCACTTCAATTCCTTTTTCGATCGATCTCTTTATATATTACATCGAGGTGTGATGCTGATACACAGCCGTCGGCTGTAGGAATTAGGAGGGGAAGCCATCATGTCCAAAGCTGCTGGCCCATTCTAACGAGGAATCCACATAGGATTCATGCATACGCATATATGTATATATATCGTCGTACGGTGCTCCGGTACACAAGCTAGCTAGCTTGGTTCGCCTGTTTCGAACACACCTTTGTTGCGCAAGCCATCGTTATTCAGGGGAAAAACTAATCGGGAACAGGAATAGGTGCCGCTATCGGCAAAGGAACTGGCCAGCGCCTTCCCCAGTTGCTGCCTCACCTACATGTACCCACAGGCCGGGCCGCCACTGGAATGAACAAACGCACGAACCGGCCGAGATCACTCACTGCCTCCGATCAGATCGAGCGAGCAGGATATATAGCTACTTGGCTGTAGAAATAATAATCTCAGGTGGTCAATGGTAGTGGACTAGTGGTATACAGTAGGCCCTAGCTTAGCTTAGGTAGCTAGGACGGAGCAGCTGGGACATGGTGGAGTACGGCGAAGCCGCTCGACTGGACCTGCCGCTGGATATATTCCCAGCCCCTGCAGGTAGAGATCGAGGTAGCTGGACTCGACGGCCTATAAATACCGGTCGACATAACCACCAAAGCCCCTGCAGCTGCAGGTGAAGACGTAATTTTGCAAGAAGCAAGCTCTCGATCATATATATATACAGGTCGATCAGCAAGCAAGCTAAATTAGTAAATGGAATTGGTGGAAACCACCACCACCACCGCATCATCCTCTCACGACGACGGCGGCAGTAGTAGCAACAAGAGTAACGCAGCAGCTGCGTCTAGCAGCAACAAGCACGCCACCAGCAGCAGCAAATGCAAAGCCCCCCCGCGCGGCCACGGCAAGCGGTGGGAGTGGGACATGCTGACGCGTTTCCACGCCGGCTACTTCCGCATCAGCCTGGCGCTCAGCGGGCAGGCGCTGCTGTGGCGCACGCTCATCAGCAGCGACCACTCGTGTTCCTCCTCCACGCCCACGGCCACCACCCTGCCCCTGCTCCCCCGCCTGCTGCCCTCCGTGGCGTTCCTTCTCCTCTGGTCTCTCGCGCTCCTCGCCCTGCTGGCCCTCGCGGCGCTCTACGCCGTGCGCTGCCTGCGGCGCTTCGCCGCCGTGCGCGCCGAGTTCCGGCACCACGTCGCCATGAACTACCTGTTCGCGCCGTGGATCTCGTGCCTGCTGCTGCTGCAGTCGTCGCCTTTCCCGTTCCTCCGGCCCACCGCGGCGCCCTACCGCCTGCTGTGGTGGGCCTTCTCGCTGCCCATCCTCGCGCTGGACGTCAAGGTCTACGGGCAGTGGTTCACGCGAGGGCGCAAGTTCCTCTCCATGGTGGCCAACCCGGCCAGCCACATCACCGTCATCGGCAACCTCGTCACGGCCAGGGCGGCCGCCAGGATGGGCTGGCACGAGGGCGCCGTGGCCATCTTCGCCGTCGGCGCCGCGCACTACCTCGTGCTCTTCGTCACGCTCTACCAGAGGTTCCTCGGGTCCGACTCGCTGCCGGCCATGCTGCGGCCGGTCTTCTTCCTCTTCTTCGCCGCGCCGAGCATGGCGTCGCTCGCATGGGACGCCATAGCCGCATCCTTCGACACGTGCTGCAAGATGCTCTTCTTCCTCTCCCTCTTCCTCTTCGCATCCCTCGTACGTCAATCTATCGTTTCTTTCTTCTCGTGTTTTTATTTTTGCTTGAAAAAGTATATGATGAATTTGCCTTGCGCACACACACTTGTTTTATTAGCTCGAAAATTAAAAACAAGCTAGCTAGTGCTAGCTAGTGCGCATGCACTAGATCGATCACTAGAGATAGATAGAATATACTATTCTAGTTGGTGATGCTGGTGGTGGGCGGAGATCGACAAATTTAAGATATACCTTGTTCTCCGGCGGATCACCAGAATATTATGAGAATATGATTCTCATCCGTGTGGGAAGCAGGACGTACGTACGGGAAAGTGTGGGATAGATAAGATAGACGACGATGCAGACGTGCACAACTTCAAGATGCGCAGGCGGCCACTCATCATGCATTGCACGTTGGAATTATATTATATTGGATCATGCATATATATTTGCATATATACTCCGTATATAGTGGTAGTGACTCATTCCCAACGTACTACACTTTTCTTTCCATTCTACGGTGCATACGGTGATTGTAAGAATTCACTGATTATAGATGCATATATAGAGTATATGTGTATATATATAAAATATAAATAAACAAAGATTATATATGATATATATGCATTCACTCATGCAGGTTTCCCGGCCGACGCTGTTCAAGCGTGCGATGCGTCGCTTCAGCGTGGCGTGGTGGGCCTACTCGTTCCCGCTGACGCTGCTGGCGCTGGCGTCCGCCGAGTACGCGCGGGAGGTGCGGCAGGCGGCGGCCAACGCGCTGATGCTGGCTCTGGCCGTGCTGTCCGTGGGCGTCACCCTCGCGCTCATGCTCTTCACCGCCCTGCGCACCGCCGACCTGCTGCCGCGCGACGACCCCTTCGACTGCCCGCAGCTGCCCAAGCTGCTCGTTCGTTCCTCCTCCTAGCTATACCTCTTTCGGAGAGGCAGCAGACAGGAGCGTCCGTCCGTGAGACGTACTATATGCATGGGTATCAGTACATATATAGTGTACGTATATGCATGTAAGAGTGTTTTTAACTTTTTATATAGATGTTACACAGATGTAGATATATTGAGAAAAAGATTCAAGACTGACAATCGTACAAGTTCCTATTATTGGGTGCTTTTGACTTCTGTTATAAATATATATATATAGGTGTCTTTTGTGAATGAAATATGTTGTCATTTTAGCAGTTTTGGAAATTAGACAAATGCTAGATACTATACACATTCTTGTCCACAAAGACATCCTTTACAGACTTACAGGAGCTGTACGTGTGGAACACACGATCGATCTCTCATCACTCGGTGCAATGAAAGCCCACGCCCAAAGAAGCTTATTAGGGTGGTATTGAGTGAAAGCGGACCACTGGGAGCCGTGTTTGTGCCAAGAAAAAGGTGTCTGCATGCATATAAGACTTACGGTCCGCATTAGCACGAAACCCGTCCCCAAGTCCCAGATATAGGTAAAACACGTGCATGATATGTGTCTAGCAAACAACCTGGCTAGAACACCTTACAATTAATATCCATGATGCCGACGTCCACCTGGAGCATATATATATATTAGTGTAGTCCCTGTCCCAGCTTAGTTTCCAGAGAGCTAGCGTACGAATTGCACCTAGCAACAAGCCAGTGCGAATGCCACCCAGCTGACCCACAGCTCACAGCGGCCTCCGATCCGATCCGACTTCTTGTTGCCTTTGCTGTGAGGAAGCAGTGTTGTGGCAGGTCAGATCAGCTGATCAGGTCAGGTGGTGCCGTCTCTCTCACACCATGCCTCCGCCCTTCCAATGTAAATATATCCTCGCATCTCCTGATGAGAAAAAACTAATATGCCAGTTGGTTCCAAGGATTGTGAGGGACGGGATGATGCGATAGTCTTTATCATGGTGTTTAGCTGGAGATCGGAAGGGCCGAGACCATCCTCTGAGAGACCATGTAATCCATTGCGCTTTTCTCCGCTACTGCAAATAGGCTCTTTTCCTAGTGCAAACGTCTTTGCCAAATGCTAAATATCAGACACTTGACAAATAGCTATTTTGCCAAGTGTCACAGACTTTGCCGAGTGTCAGACACTCGGTAAAGAAAGGCACCAGACATTTGGCAAAGAGCTTCTTTGCCGAGTGTCTCTTTTGGCACTCGGCAAAGATCTTCTTTTCATAGTGTCTCTGTTTGCACTCGGCAAGGAGTTCTTTCAAAATACATTATAAAGCAGTAAATAAATTTAAATGAAAAAAATCTACTACAACTTTGTGTAACTTCTTAAGATCCACAAAGTTTATTTTGGTCATTTCTTTATTCGACAAAATGATAGTAACGTTGTTCACAAAATCTAGAGAGAGATATACAACATTTGCAAACAATGTTAGAACCACCATGTTGGATGAACAAGTGACTAAAGAACCAAAATAAACTGTAGATTTTGAGAAGTTATAGAATTTTGTAGTAGGAAACTTTTTTATTTGAAGTCATCTTTTGCTAAGGGAAACTAAGCTTGAATTTCTCAAATTAAAAATTCAAATTTTATAAATGACCTCTGATGGAGAAACTTTTCAAACAAAATGTGTGTAGATCTTGAAATGTTATGAAACGTTGTAGTTGATCACTTTTTGATTTGAAGTCATCTTGCCATGCAAAAGTAAACTTAAATTTCTTCAATTTACAATAAAAATGAAAATAAATTGGTTTTGTTAATTGGGGCCACTCGGCAAACTCGCTGAACCGGCCTTTGTAAAAAGGCCTGATGCCCACCAGGCCCATTACTTATGTGCACTATATAAACAACCCTTAGGGTTTGGCATGCCATTCCACTCCCCCCTTCTCCTCACTAAGCGTGCAGGCGGTGCCTCCCTCACTCACGCATGTGCCTCCCTCAGCGCATGATGGAGGCAACACAGGCGGCGCCCCTCCCTCTCCCATGGCGCTCCCTCTCACCCTCTCTCCCTCTACCTTTCCCTCCCCACGGCAAGCACGACGGCACACCTCCTCTCTCTCCCTCTCCATCTCCACAGCCAGCAAGAAGGGTGGCTCTTCTTCAGCTCCCCTATGGCGCTTTCGGTGAGGTTGGCCTCCCCCATTGCAGATTCCGGTGAGGATGACCTCCCCCTAGTGAATCCAGCGAGGACGGCCTCCCCTACGGTGGTTCCAGCAAGGTTGGCCTCCCCCATGCCTAATCCGGTGAGGACGGCCTCTCCCACGGTGGATCCAGAGAGGACGGCCTCCCCCACGATGGTTTCGGCGAGGTTGGCCTCCCCACGGTGGATCCGGCGAGGACGGCATCCCCCCACGGAGGATCTGGCAAGGACATCATCCCCCACAGATCCGGCGAGGACGGCCTCCCTTATGGCGGTTTCGGCGAGGTGCGCCTCCCATGCCGTGGTTTTAACAAGGACAGCCTCTCCGCGGTGGCTCCAATGACGACGGCCTCCGCCGCGGTGCCTCCGACGACGACCTCGATTGCCTCCCCAGCAGCAGCTCTGAGACAATCGCCCCACTACGTCTCCCGTGATGTGGTGGTTGTTGACACCAGAAGTGGCAAAGGGATATACCGCAAGCGTACTGTAGTTAATATAGCCTTCACTGGGAGTATTCCAGGTATCGTACTTTCCACGGGAACGTGAAGTGAACTAACTAGGCTCAAGGTCGTCCAGCGATGAAACAAAGGGTCTAGGATAATAGGATAGTGAGATCTAACTAGCAAAGATATCTAGTCATGGTATTCTAAGTATAACGAGGCTTACCACCTCCTCCCTTACTGGGGGCGATAGAAGAAATGGCAAGTTGAGTTAATGAGGTTTGCACCTCCTCCCACACCGAGGCGACTACCCTATTCAGCCCCACTCTCACAATGTTAACTTGCCTAACACACATATAGGAAAGTCTCCACCTAGCGAGGTCTGTCACACTCGCGATAGGTGTCCTACAGTGCAACAAGCAGCTCACACTGGTAAGATGTCATCTAGACACCATGTCTACACTAATCTTACTACTCTAAGCCTAGCGAAAGCTTCGAGCACTTCAACAAGTAAAGAAGCATACTTAAAGTACCAAACCAGATAAATTACTAAAAGACTTGAATGTAAGACTTACAAGAAGCTCGCATCCACCGAGGTGCACCTTGGAGAAGACTCCTGACATGCCAGGACTCCTCCTTGGAGACTCCTCACTCTCCCTCTACTAACATAGCTAAAATACTAGAGAGTGGCTTACTCCTATGTTTCATGCTCTAAAGTGAAGGCCTATGGGGTGTATTTATAGTGGGAGGTAGAGTAGGGGCTACTCCAACGCCATGTCAGTGATCCGCGTGACCTCCATCGTGCACCGTTGGATCAAACCTCCTTACAACCGCCTTAGATGGATGTCCACAATGAAGCACCTGCATGGAGGCATGCAGGAATGCGGTGGGGTGCAACCGACCTTGGAAGCACCCAATGAGGGGGTCGGCCGACCCCCTCCATGGTCGGTGGGCCCCATGGTGGGTGTCCCCACATGTCATAGAGTGTGTCCTAGGTGCCGACCCTCGACCGCCGCTGGAGAGAAGAGTCATTCTTCTCGTTAGCGCGAGAGAGAAAAGAGAGAGAGATAAAAAATCTTCCCTACCTTCCACCCGCCGAGCTAGTCCGTGCTGTTGCTGTGGTGCCAGAGCTTCTCCCTTCGGAGGACTGGCTCCCGTCGGCCATGATGGAGTGGGAGCTCAAGGATTTGGTAGATGATGGGCTTCTTCACCCCGTCATCTTGGCTGATCGACCAGAGGGGATGGTGCCGCCGAAGGAGGACCCCAGTCTACGATGACTTCGATGTTGATGCCGAGGTGGAGGTCGAGGATGACGTGCTTGGGACCTCCCTCACCAACCAGTTGTACGAGCTCAGTCGGGTCATGCGGGAGCAAGTCCAGAACGCACTGCATGTCAGTGTGAAGCACCGAGGAAAGGCATAAGGCCATGGTCGAGGCTGCTGAGGAGCCCAGTGGTCGGCTGGCGAAGCTGTTCGAGCCCGAGGTCCTTCCTCTCGGTGTTGATGAAGAAGAAGAAGCTGGCCTGTGAGCCAATCTGGGCAAGAAGGCCCATGTAATAGGTTAGATTTTGACTTGTGTCGATGTGGCCTCGAGGGCCTTAAAACATGATGTTTGTATGCATTTTGAATGCTTTCGAGTTCGAGTCCGTCATTCCTTTTCTGCTCAAGTTGAGTTTTTACGCAGTCATCTTGGCACACGGTTGTGTCCTTCGGTGTGGGGTGTGAGTGCAGGTACTATAGCCTGGAGGCATAGGTGATCTCATGGCTCGATGGCCCCTAGGCCTCAGGGTGCCCTCGTGGCCTTGTCGACTATGTAAGAACTCGCATCGAAGCATATAGGAACGTTAGACATTGATTTGTCGACATCGTGTGCTTTTACTAAGTCTTCTTAGCGCGTGGTTACGCCCCTTGGCATGAGGAAGTGAGTGGAGGTACTGTAGCACGGATGCGTGGGTGATCTCATGGCTCGATGACCCCTCGGCCTCAGGGTGCCCTTGCGGCCTCGTCGACCATGTAAAAGAGTAGACGTCGAGTTTCAAAAAATGTGCGATTTTTTTAGGAACTTCGGCGGGTTCCCCCCTGTAGCCCCCGAGGGAGGCTCGACTCTGTTAAGGAAAAGTTGAGGCTACCTTATGCATGTGAACAAAAAGTTGAACTTGTAAACAAAAGTACTTCTTATTCATGATACGAGAGAATGTACAAGGCTTCGAAGCCCTAAGGGTAAAAGCGACATAGTTGTTCGATGTTCCAAGCGGTGTTGAAGGTTTTTCCTTTCCCGTTGGCTAGCTTGTAAGTTCCAAGCTTCAACACTTTTGCAATGATGAAAAGGCCCTCCCATGGTGGAGTTAGCTTGTGGCATCGAAGAAGGCGCCGACACCCTCCTCTCCAGCAGCGTAACTGGCGACGACGTCCATCAACTCGTCGGCGGTCTTCGGGGAGTTACGCCCTAGCTCTCGAACCCGCTCCTTGCAAGTAGTCCCGGCAATGAACGCCAGGATCAAGTCGTCATTGGAGATATGGGGGAGCTCGGTGCGTTGCTTGGAAAAGCACTGAGTGAAATCACGGAGGGGCTCCCCGGACCTCTACTTGCAGTTGTGGAGGTCCCAGGAGTTACCGGGGCGCACATAGGTTTCCTTGAAGTTCCCCTTGAAGACCCACACCAAGACGGCCTAGTTATGGATCTGACCGGGGGAAGCTCCTCGAGCCACCTTCAAGCGGTGTCGGAGAGGAACAGGGGGAGTTGGCCGATGATGGCGCGGTCGTCGCGTGCCCCGCCTAGTTGGCAGGCTAATCAGAAATCAGCAAACTAGAGTTCGGGCTTGGTCTCGCCGTTGTACTTGATGACACTCATGGGGGGTCAGAAGGGAGTTGGTAGCGGCGTGTTGCGGATCGCCCTGCTGAAGACTCGAGGGCCCAGCGGCTCTGGGGCCCGACGGTCCTCGTCACTATCGTAGCGTCCCATTTGATGGGCACTGTAGCCTCGATCTTCAGCGTCCTTGCTCTTGCACCGTCGATTCTCAATGATGTCGTAACACGCGTCCTGGGGTTCGCGGTTGTCGTGGATGCGCTTGCGGACGGGGATTGCCTTCTTGGGCTGGGGGGCATTCACCTGATGGACTGAGCCCTCCTCTCCGAGGCCACCCCTCGACATCTCAAGGCCGAGCTTTCTGCCTGTTGTGCGGCAGCTACCTCAAGGAGGCCCTGAACCTCCCACTGGATGCGATGGGCCTCGGGATTCGAGGGGGTTGGCATGTTGCGAAGGAGCATGGTCGCCGCGATGACACTCTGACTGGTGCGGTTGAAGATGGGGTGCTCGACCGCTCCCTCCCAATGATCTGCCGGTGGACTTCCCGGTCTCTGGCTCAAGCCCTTCCGCCGGGCGGGTGTCCGTGCTCCTGCTCAAGGATCTACTCGAGCTAGCACATACGCTCCTGGTCTTCATCGAGCCTGGCTTGCATCTCCTAGACTTGCATGAGCTTGGCATCATGGGCGTCCTGGGGCAACCGCGTGTTGCTTGGCGCGGCTGGTGGCTGCTCCTCCTGATCTACCATGATGAGGGCGCCTGTCGCCGTAGCTGTAGCCATGACCGCGGCCGCGGGGTCGATGGTTTAGGTTCTCGACACGACGGCTCCATCGATGTCGAAGCGCGTGGGGTCGTAGTGGTCGGAGTCAGAGTCGGGGCTGCCGGAGTAGAAGATGGGGAACTGCCCACGCCGCTCCTCCTTGAGCTGACGTCGCATCATGCCGAGCGTGTAGTGCCTCAGGCCAGGAGTCTCTGAAGACTCTGGGTGCTCGAAGGTCGGCGCGGAAGTCAGCACATTCATGGCGGTGTGAAGTAGGTGCCCAGGATGTCCTCCTACCTGCTCATGTCGGTGCTCACCATGGAGGAGTACATCTTTGTGGCATTTTTGAGGCCGAACGTAAATGGGTGTTGGGATTTGAACAGCCCGTGTGAAAGTAGGTCGGGTGGCGTCGGGGCCGTGTCTGTTCGAGAGGCCATTCCTAACCACCTTGACGAGCGTGTGGTGAAGCTGAAGCCTGATTCATTGCTGTGCTCCACTGATACGCCCCCCGGAGCCAAACTTAGGTCAGACAGGTTCCCAACCAGGGACCCTGCATCACTGGTCGGCCATGGGGTGGCCGTGGTGAGCATCGTCTTGCCCGCGTGAGGATGATGGTTACGCCAGTCGCGCCTCCTCCTGGTGGTGGGGGCGCGATGGAGGGACCGGCGTGCGGCCCTTCCTGTACGCGGGGGCTCGTGATTGCCTCGCTCGGATCTCTGATCGAGAGGAGGACCATGTCATAGCTGTGCTTGAGTGACATGAACTCCAAGCACCCAAACCAGATCACCGTGGTGAATGGGAGCGGTGAGATAGAGCCGGCCATCCAAAAAAACGGTGGGAAATCGTTAGTGACACGTAGTTCCCCTACCTGGCGTGCCAACTGTCGGTGTTTTGACCCCGGGGCCTAGCACCAACGAGTGAATATGTGCTGCGTGCTCCCTAATCCAGATGGTGATGCAAGAAGAACACAAGGTTTTGGGCGAATACAAGCGTGCGAATACAAGCTTGTACAAGGGCGAATACAAGGGCGAATACAAGCGTGCGAGTGAGTGAGCGAGCTGGGACTTGAGCATTTTGGGCTCTGGTAGCTCTCTCTTGACGTGTCTAAACTAGTGCCTGGTGCCTCCTTTTATAGGCGAAGGAGGGGCTTAGGGGTACATGAATCTAGGGCGGACATTGCTGCTCACGTCAGGGAGGAGATGCCGATCATATCGGTGTCACTATAGAGATGTGAGTCGGGCGTGGCGTGCCCTAAAGCATCATGCTCATAGATGACGGCCATCCTTCTCGTGCGTGGGATGACGCAGCCGATGGTCGGTGAAAGACCGGCGCCCATGCCTGGTCATGCAGATCCCTGTAGTCATCGCATCGGGAGTTGTTGGAGTGTTGACCGGCGATGACGAAGTCCAGCTCGAGAGGTGGTCAAGGGGGTCAAGGCCCGAATGGATAAGGCCAAGCCCCGGGAAATGCTGTATCGATGCCGGTAAATATGCCTCGAGGGGTCACCTGATACTAGGCACAGTGCGCGGCATGGAGCTACAGTGCGGTACGACCGGCCAGATTCCCGGGTATGGGAGGTAAAAGCTGGATTTGACCTTCATACATGCGACTGTTACCACGACTGTAGCCACAAAATTAGGTGGGAGCAGGTAGAACACACTAAATGCCCTAAAAACCATACCGGGAGTAGGTAATCAAGGGGTGTGTTGTACTCGAGGGGCGTCCGTTCGCTCGGGTAATTCTCCTTCACCGAGGGGTAGCCCGAGTGGCACCCTTGAGTGATCTGCTCTGCCTCGAGCGGGGACCCATCGGGTAGGTAGCGCCCTGGACCGTCGAGGCCTGTTCGTGGGTCAGCCCAGTATGACTTGGCAATTGGGCTTCTTGTGCTAGGTGAAGGATAATTACCGTGATGGTTTTTGGTTTGTTGATGTCCGAGGTTAATCCACTTAATCGAGGGTTAGGGGTACCCCTTTCCCAGGTACCCAACAGCATGGGAGAAAACCCTATGCAACCAAGGTCACCTAATTACACAGATGATCCAGAATGAGACTCTTCTTGACAAGAACAAGAGAACCAAGGTAGCTTGGAAGAACGCCGATGAGAGGCGTTGCAAGGAGTACACTAAACTGTGAGACCAACTTCCATTGTTAGTCAAGAGAAAGAACCCCTTCAATGAAACTTTCCAGATTAGGCAGACTCTCCTGAAGCATGACTACTATTGATGGTCATTAACTACTATTTTTACCATCAATGTTTCATTAAATAATTGGCAACATGACCTGACAATGTCTAAAATTGTTTTGAATTTTACCTAGTTCCACTTGTACTTAGAATTTATATTTGTATGCACTAAAAGTACCAAAAATAAGTGTAAATGGACCAAAAGGAGGCAATGAAACATGGCAGGGCCAGCAACCTAGCCAGGGCCAGGTCGCCCACCCTGGACTGAGGGCGGCCACCCTGACCAGCATAGCCACCTTGAGCCAGGGCACCCACTTTGGTCGTGCCAGCTCTCGAACTCAGCCACGTCACTAATCCGCAACAACACCTCTCCACGTCTCCCAACCGTCGAATCCAAGGCGGTTTGATCCAAGGGCTCCCAAGTTTGGTCACATGGATCCATGGGCCCATCATCATACACTCAAGTGGTGAAGTCGGTTGGAACCGACTCCAAACTGACTCAACTAACATGCATCCGACTTGAGGGGATGATCCACGGCCATTTGATCTTGAGGCGATGACAGGTGGACGCCGCCCACCATGGCCAGGGCGGCCACCATGGGTCCAAGGCGCCCACCTTGTCGGTGCTAGCAAACCGACTTCTCCTTTAGCCTACAAGTACCAAGGGTGCCCCCATCACTATATAAAGAGCACCTTGGCCATTGAAGCAATCATCACTACAATCACTACATCATTACAAGCACAAGCATTAGAAGACAATAAGAAGATCTAGCTATAGTGCTAGTGCTCTCTCACTCTAGCTCTAGCTCTAGTTTAGCAAGAGTAGTAGCTGCTAGCGAGAGGAGAGGAGTCGGGTGAAGTTCCTGCCTCAGAGTCTGGAAGAGTCTTCCTGAGTCTTCGAGTTCGGTATACTTCTTTGTAATCGTACATTATCTACTTAACACAAGTACTTTACTTCAATTATTTTATTAAGTATTTACTTACGCCTTTACAATCAAGTCTTACTTTCCTACTATTTATTAGTAGTAAGGTTAAGCTTTGGTTATAGGCATAGGTTTACCAAGTTATCTTAGTGATAGTCATATTTATCTGGTATTGTCCTGTCGTCTGGTTAAGGTGTCTCTGCTTCAAGCTCAAGTAGAGATAGTAAGCTTGTAGATTAAGCACAGTGCTTAGGCTATAACTTACCTGCAGGTGCGGCTAGGTCTTTGAAGGTGGTAGCAGTAGGTGGTGATAGCTCTATTCGCCTGTGTAATCCATCATGCTAGAACTAGTTTAGTAATTCGTATGGCTCATGATGTGTTGTGTCCTGTTTAATCGGGAGCGTGTGCGCCTCTTTACCAGATACAATCTTTCTATCCACTCAGCTACCTGAGTTACCTAGATTACACCCGAGTGCACGCACTGAGAGTGAAGTAGCGATCATTACCTAGGATTATCTTAGAGTCTAAGTTATCCTTAGTTATCATTCCATCCATCCATTTTACCCTTCGCCCAATAACTCGCCATACTCTACCCAAGGATACACCAACACCCCGCCTTCCTTTGGGAATAAATAAATTGACACCTGGTACTCACAGGCGAAGTGCTACATGATAGTTCTGTACGGTTGTAGAATCCTTTTCTACCTACAGAACCGTCATCACGTGTTTTTAGTGTCAGGCCTGACAACCTCATGAGTGACGCTAACAAATACTAGCAAGCATTTCTGACACCGTTGCCGAAAACTAACAATCTTAGGTAACAACGTTAAGAAGTGTCAACAAGCATTTCTGGCGCCGTAGCCGGGGAAGGCAATTGGTGCATCGGACTAGAGTCTGTCGAGTTATTTCATGTTTAGCTTTTAAGCTTAGCAATCCCATTCTCGTTTCTATTTCTTCACCTGTTTCTTCCACAAACATGGCCAACAAGACCATCCGTGATTTCTCTGCCCCATCTACTACCAATGTGGCCACCGTACCCAATGTCATTAATGCAAACACTCATTTTGAGTCAAAGCCTGAATTAATCACAATGGTGCAATCCAGCCCCTTCTATGGCAAGGCTCATGAAGATGCTAATGCGCATCTCCAACACTTTTTGGAGATTTATAGCACCTTCACAATTAGAGGAGTTACCCCAGATGCTATTCGTCTTTGCTTGTTTCCATTCTCCTTGTTGGGAAAGGTGAAACAATGGTTCTACTCTAACCGCGAAGCCGTAGAAACTTGGGACAATTGTTCCAATGCATTCTTAGTCAAGTTCTTTCCCATGGGTAAGACCAATGCACTACACAACAAGATCTCTAGCTTCCAGCAGTTGGCTGATGAGTCAATTCCCGAGGCTTGGGAGCGTATGCAAGAATACATAGCTGCTTGCCTGCACCATGGTATGGAAGACTAGCTTTTAATCTAGAACCTCTATCATGGCCTTAACCCCCTCAACAGAAGTCATTTAGACGTTGCTGCTAGTGGAGCATTCTTTTCTTTAAATGTTGCAGATACTAAGGCATTAAACGAAAAGATGGTGTCCAACCAAGCATGGAGCGATGAACGCCTACAGCCCTGAAAGAAAGGTATGCACACTCTTAAACAAGCTGACATGATTGCAGCTAAGGTGGACCTACTAGCCAAAAGGCCAGAAAGTTGTGAGAAGATGAGCACTCAGGAGACCGTGCAAGCATTGGACTCCTGCATGACGTGCGAAGTATGTGGAGAATCTGGTCATTTTGGACAACATTGTCCTTAAACCCATGAAGACCTTAACTTTGTCAACCATGACAATGGGTACCGATGCAAGGTCAAGGATGGAATCAGCGCCCCAACATTCAAGGTAACAATTTTAATAATGGTTATCCTCAGCACCCGAACAACCAAGGTAATAACTACCCTTCTCTCAAAGATCTTGTGTATAGTCAAGGAAGAATGACAGAGAGTATTAATAAAAGACTTCATGCTAATGATAAAATGCTAGAAAATATCAATGCTAAGTTAGAAGATTTCTCGTGTGTTATGAAAAATTAGCTTAGTTTTAACAAAATGTTAGAAAGTCAACTAGCACAATTAGCAGCTGTTGTTCCCACTTCTAAAAGAATGCCAGGTCAACCTAAACCAAGAATAGAAACTACTAATCTTGTTACTGCCAAATATGATACTGTTTTATATTCTAGAACACTTGCTGTAGAAGATACTAATATGACTAAAAGGGGTGACCCTAGTAGTCCTGTTATCACCTGCTTAATTCGTAACCATGTTTTTCATAATGCAATTTGTGATCTTGGCTCTAGCATAAACATCATGTCTAAAGGAAAATATGATAAATTATTTTACCAACACCTGGCCCCAACATCCCTCTATGTGCAACTAGCTGATCAATCTGTAAGATATGTAGAAGGGATAGCTTGTGATGTTTTAGTAAAAGTTAGAGGTAATTATGTGCCAACAGACTTTGTGGTCTTAGACATGGGAAATAGAGAAGATACACCTCTCATTTTAGGACATCCATTTCTAAACACTATTAATGCCTGTATATATGTGGGTTGTGGACAAATCTGTTTCCATCTCCCTAAGGGAAAAACATTTCACCTTTTTGATACTTCTAACAAAATGCAGATAAAAAGACTCAAAAGAAAAGAATCCAAAAAGAGCAAGACAAGTAAGCAAGGCCCACAGGAACAACACAAGGGAGAGCTGTCATCCACAGCATCCTCCCCTTCTGGCAAGAAGACATCAACAGAGAAGGAAAAGAAGCCCGAGAAGAAACAAATAATTGAAGAATCTTCTCACAGACCAGCAATACCTGGGAGCACAGGGACACTCAAGAAGGAAGAAAGAGGCATGCTAGGAGAAGCACCTCTATAGCATGGCGTAGAACCAGGAAAAGCCAAGGGCGCGGCTAAGGCAAGAAAGCGAACCAGCAAGAAATGGAAGCCGAAGAAGAATAAGGAAGCTGATTCTACACCACCAAGTCAAGAAGAACCTGAAGCTTTTACACAGGAAGAAACATTAATAGAAGAAACCACATAGGAAAATCTGTGAATCACAAGGTAATTACATTGCCTATTTCCCTTTCCAACTATGCATTTTATATTCTGTCATGCTTTTTCCTTAAATAAAAAAGGGGTAAGTATAGTTATAGAAGCAATAAACAACCTTCTTCTTTATGTCATGCATAATAAAAAAACCATTAATAATATATATACATATAATAATAATAAATAAATAAATATAATAATAATAAAATAATAAAAATATATGTAATAAAAGTGTTTTACAATAAAGTAATAAATCAAGAAAGTTAGACTTTGCATTAATCATCATAATAAATAAACAAAGAAGACATATCCGACAAGAAGGCATTCCATCCCCACGAACTAGGTAAGCTTGGGGGAAATTCCTTTTCCCCACTAAGATATGGCATCTAATCAGAACTTTATTTATACATACCTGTACATGCCTATATCTTCTAAATAAATTGCCTGCTATGTTTGGAAGTTCATTGCCATCATGAATGTGTTGATTGACTTATTACTGCTAAGTTTTGCACATGAAGAAAAGATCACAACTTGAGTCAACACTATTGTGGGGTGCAGATGCTAATAACTAAGCACATGCTATGATGAGATATGTTGTGATAAGGATGAGTAATTCTTTTAACTTGACTAAGGGACGGTTGGAACGGATATCTAGAGTTTTATTTTTTAAAAATCCCAAAAACTTCTTGCACATTTGTTCCTCAATGGTTTCAAAAATACTTACCACCATGCCAAGTACATGCTTTATAGATAGGAAACCTACAAAAGTGCCTTGCTTGTGTTGAGCTTAGTTAGACCTTAACGATCCAAGTAGAGAAGCTGGTCATGTTTTGTTTTGGTCAAGATCACTTACACGTGCACCCCTTTGCAACTTCTAAACTAGAAGTGTGCACCACCAAATATCTCTTATCCCCCTCTTGCTATTCTCACTCAGAGAATACGCAATGTTGCACGTAATTATCATGAGACTGTGGATACATATCCCTAGAGAGGAGCATGGCTTACTTCAAAAAAAAGAAAGAGAGAGAAAGAGGGATATAATCCCCAACGAGAGACTGCAGAAGCCTCAATACCTGCTGAGTAAAAAAAAGAGAAAAAGAAGAGAAAGAGAGAGAGATTACAGTAACCATGTTTCCTCCACCTGAAATCAGGCAACTATTCAAGTTTCAAGGAGCTCCACCAAATATCTCTACACTTGCACAATCTTGACCTTTTTGCATGACTTATTTTCTCCTAGTGATCTAAGTGTCTAGCCTAGCAATATATGCAATTCAAGTCTCTCATGCTTTTACCACCTACTAAACTCCACAAAAGCTTTAGTGGTAGAATCACAAGTGAGTACACCACCAACCTTTATCATTTTGAGAGACTGAGTGTGCCATTTGAGGAACTCCTGTAAGAATTGTCTTTTCAAAAATACTGAAAACCTCCAGATGAAGTTCTAGCTGAACTAAAGCAAGGGACAAAAGTTTCTACCTATTACACTGTCTTGCTTAAGCATGCTACAAGGTGAAAAAGCTATAAGCCCTATGTAGTAGACTTGAGATGGATCTGCATCATGTTCATTACAAAGTAAGTATATGTTCATTACAAAGTAAGTATAAGGTCTTTCTCACAATTTGTACTCTACCATGATCAACCCGTATGTTTTGCTTGAGAACAAGCAAAAGGGTAGCTTGGGGGAGCATGTTGATGGTCATTAACTACTATTTTTACCATCAACATTTCATTAAATACTTAGCAACATGACCCAACAATGTCTAAAATTTCTTTAAATTTTACTTAGTTCCACTTATACTTAGAATTTATATTTGTATGCAGAAAAAATGCCAAAAATAAGTGCAAATGGACCAAAAGGAGGCAATAAAACATGGCAGGGCCAGCAACCCAGCCAGGGCTAGGGCGCCCACCCTAGACTCAGGGCGGCCACCCTGAGCCAGGGCGCCCACCTTGGCCATGCCAGCTCTCGGACTCAGCCACGTCACCGATCCACGACAACACCTCTCCACATCTCCCAACCGTCAAATCCAAGGTGGTTTGATCCAAGGGCTCCCAAGTTTGGTCACATAGATCCATGGGCCCATCGTCATACACTCAAGTGGTGAAGTCAGTTGGAACCGACTCCAAACCGACTCAACCAACATGCAACCGACTTGAGGGGATGATCCATGGCCGTTTGATCTTGAGGCTGTGACAGGTGGACGGCGCCCACCCTGGCCAGGGCGGCTGCCCTGGGCCCAACGCGCCCACCTTGGCGATGCTAGCAAACCGACTTCTCCTTCAGCCTACAAGTACCCTAGGGTGCCCCCATCACTATATAAAGAGCACCACGGCCATTGAAGCAATCATCACTACAATCACTACATCATTACAAGCACAAGCATTAGAAGGCAATAAGAAGCTCTAGCTATAGTGCTAGTGCTCTCTCACTCTAGCTCTAGCTCCAGCTCTAGTTTAGCAAGATTAGTAGCTGCTAGCGAGAGGAGAGGAGTCAGGTGAAGTTCCCGCCTCAGAGTCTAGAAGAGTCTTCCTGAGTCTTCGAGTTCGGTATACTTCTTTGTAGTCGTACATTATCTACTTAACACAAGTACTTTACTTCAATTATTTTATTAAGTATTTACTTACACCTTTACATTCAAGTCTTACTTTCCTGCTATTTATTAGTAGTAAGGTTAAGCTTTGGTTATAGGCATAGGTTTACCAAGTTATCTTAGTGATAGTCATATTTATCTGGTATTGTCCTGTCGTCTGGTTAAGGTGTCTCTGCTTTGAGCTCAAGTAGAGATAGTAAGCTTGTAAATTGAGCACAGTGCTTAGGCTATAACTTACCTGCTGGTGTAGCTTGGTCTCCGGAGGTGGTAGCAGTAGGTGGTGACAGCCCTATTCGCCTATGTAATCCATCACGCTAGAACTAGTTCAGTAATTCTTAAGGCTCGTGGTGCGTTGTGCCCTGTTTAATCGGGAGCGCGTGTGCCTCTTTACCAGATACAATCTTTTTATCCACTCAGCTACCTTAGTTACCTAGATTACACCCACGTGCACGCACTGAGAGTGAAGTAGCGATCATTACCCTAGGATTATCTTAGAGTCTAAGTTATCCTTAGTTATCATTCCATCCATCCATTTTACCCTTCACTCAATAACTCACCATACTCTACCCAAGGATACACCAACACCCCACCTTCCTTTGGGAATAAATAAATCGACACCTGGTACTCCCAGGCAAAGTTCTACACGATAGTTCTGTGCACTTGTAGAATCCTTTTCTACCTATAGAACCTTCGTCACATGCTTTTGTTGTCAGGACTGACAACCCCGTGAGTGACGCTAACAAATACCAGCAAGCATTTCTGACGCCATTGCCGAGAACTAACAATCTTAGGTAGCAACGTTAAGAAGTGTCAACAAGTACTGTCCAGCTCCTACCCATCTCCCGCTGACTAGAGACTTCAGAGAAGCCCAGTCTTACATGAAGCGTCTCCACATGTCACAAGAGGAGCTGATAATCCTTGGCAGTCATATTCCCCCAGCTGTGTACGACACTCCAGTGTACTAGTCAGAGTAGTGTGGACCCTGCGTGGCCACGTCATGAGTTAGGCTGAGCTAGTTGATGTCCATGAGTTATGATGTACTATCCCTGATGTACCTTCATGAGTTACCATAGTGCGAGTCTCGCACATCATCTAGCATGTCTGCTAGAGGTGATGCCATGTAATGCAAACCATGTGATGAATGTTTGAATTTTATCACATTTTATGGCTCTTATTGCTTCTTTGCTTGAGTGTTGAATAGATTAAATGTTTTTTCCTTAAATCATTGAAATCATTTAATTATATTTAATCAATAAGTACTAAATCGTTGTCGACCCGTGTCACAGATGTTTGCACGTCGCCCCGCTCGTCTGGGCAACCGCCCGCCTCCACCCTGCCTGAACTTGGGCGTGGTAGGTGCTATGGACGTAGGGGTGGTCACGTCCCGCCCATGGACCTCAACTTGGGGGGACGACCATCGTGAGCAGACGCCGCTGGCAAACATGCCTAGAGGTGGTGCCCCGGGAGGAGGTGCCCCTGGAGGAGGTGTCCCTAGAGGTGGTGCCCCTAGAGGAGGTGCCCCTGGAGGAGGTGCCCCTAGAGGAGGTGTCCCTAGAGGTGGTGCCCCTGGAGGAGGTGATGCCAATGGCAATGGACCTCCATCGAACCCTCCCCCGCCGCCGCCGCCGAACCTGGCGGAAGTGATAGCGTAGCAGACCCAGCTGCTCACCGCACTGGTCGAAGGGAACAACCACCGCAATGGAGGCAACCAAAATGATTTCTAGAGGAAACTTGAAAGTTTTTTGAAGCTCAGGCCACCCATCTTTGATGGCACCTACAAGGATCCACTGGAAGCTGATGACTAGCTTTGGGAGATCGAGAAGAAGCTGGAGCTAACCACATGTACCCCTGAGGAGTGTGTCGGGATTGCCGCTCACCATCTCACTGGAGCCGCACACCCCTGGTGGGACAGCTACTGCCAAGCTCACGAGGACCTCGACCACATCTCCTGGGATGAGTTCACGAATGAGTTCATCGAGTACCACGTACCTGAGGGAGTCATAGAGTTGAAGGAAGAGGAATTCTACAACCTCACTCAGAAGGGGTGTGACATCTCGAGTACACCAACACTTTCACCAATTTGCTGCGCTATGCACCTCCGCACATTGCAGCATCTGAGAAAGAGAAGATTACCCAGTACAAGAAGGGCCTGAACCCCAAGATCAAGGTGGCCCTGGGAGGCACCAAGAGTCACACCCTTTGTGACATGATCCATCATTGTATACAGATCGAGAAGGACCAGAAGGAGGCAGGTGAAATATTTAGAAGGGAGAAGAGGAAGTCAGAGGACTCCTACCATGAATATGAGCGCAAGAGGTTTCATCAGGACAGGTCGTCAAGCCATTCTCACTATAGCAAGGACCCTGCCTATGGCTCGGGTAAGAGTGCTGGTGCCTACTCTGCTGACCACCCCCGCTCTTCCCGTGACCATCACTCCCGTGACCGTCACTCTCGTGACCGCCGCTCTTGTGACCGCTCTGGGAAGGATCACTACTCTCAGGAGCACTTTCCACATCACAGGTCTAACCACTCCGCGCCTACTCATGCTACGCCAAACCCTGGCAACCGGAAGGCCGCTGCGCCAACCCCCCACAGGTAGTGGTGTTCACTTGCTATGGTTGTGGCAAACCGGGCCACAAGGTTGTGGACTGTCCTGAGAAGACGCCTGCTCCTACCGCACCCAAGTCACAGTACCATGGATCTGCAAGCCACGGTTGCCTCACTCGCATGAATGCAGAAGAAGCTTAAGCTGCCCCAGATGTGGTGTAGAGTATGTTTTTAGTTAATGGCATTAAAGCATCAGTTCTGTTTGATTCTGGAGCTACATGTTTATATATCTCATCCAAGTTTGCACGAGCACAATATACCTACCACTCCACATCTGGAACCTATAGTTACCAGTTCTTCCCTAGGTGAGATGAGATGCACCCATATCTGTAAGGGAGTGAAACTTTCTATCGAGGGCCTAACCTTTCAAGCAAACATTACCCTTCTACCTTCAAATGGTCTGGATGTTATCCTAGGCATGGATTGGCTTACCAAGCATAGGGGTTTGATCTCTTGTTCACCCCGATATGTTCAGATAACCCACCCCTCTGGCCAAGCAGTTAGATGTGCACCTCAGAGGATAAGTCTGTATTTGTTCTATGTGCCTTGCATGCATTCAAGTCTCAGGCAGAATCTCAAGCAAAGGAGAAGACTCTCACTGATGTTCCCATTGTTAGAGAATATGAGGACATGTTTCCAGAAGAGTTATCAGGCATGCCACTTGACTGTGATGTGGAGTTCATAATTGACCTTGTGTCGGGTACCGGTCCCATTGCTAAGCGACCGTATCGCATGTCAGTGGATGAACTAGAAGAGCCCAAGAAGCAGCTTAAGGAGCTTCCCAACAAGGGCTTTATTAGGCCTAGTTCCTCACCCTAGGGATCTCCCATTCTGTTTGTGAAGAAGAAGGATGGCTCAATTGAGGATGTGTGTTGACTACCGAAACCTCAACGCTGTCACCATCAAGAACAAGTATCCTCTACCAAGGATCGATGACCTGCTTGATCAGCTTCATGGTGCTAGGTACTTCTCAAAGATTGATCTCAGATCTGGCTACCATCTAATGAAGATTCACGAAGAAGACATTCCCAAGACAGCCTTTGTCACCCACTATGGGCAGTATGAGTTTACCATTGTATAGTTTGTGTTAGTCTTCATCGATGACATTCTGATCTATTCAGCCACTGCCGAAGAACATGAGGCACATTTGAGAATAGTGCTTGAGAAGCTATCTCAACATCAACTCTATGCTAAGTTTAGCAAATGTGAGTTCTGGCATGAAGAAGTTTCTTTCCTTGGCCATGTACTCTCAGTTGATGGTGTTGCTGTAGATCCTGCAAAGATTAAAGCCGTGAAAGAATGGGAGCAGCCTCGTAATGTGTCCGAGATCAGGAGTTTCTTGGGATTGGCGGGTTATTATCGCTGATTCATTAAGAACTTCTTGAAGATAGCTCATCCTATGACAAATCTCCTAAAGAAGACCAACAAGTTTGAATGGACACCTGAATGTGAATAAAGTTTCCAAACTCTGAAGGAGAAGCTCACTACCTATCGGTGTTTCCACCCCGGGGGCCTAGCACCAATGAGTGAATATGTGCTGCGTGCTCCTTAATCTGGATGGTGATGCAAGAAGAACACAAGGTTTATCCTGGTTTAAGCAAAAGAAGGCCCTAAGTCTAGCGGGGGGAGAGTTTGTATTATCTTGCACCGAAGTGCTTGTATAAGGGCGAATACAAGTGTGCGAGTGAGTGAGCGAGCTGGGACTTAAGCATTTCGGGCTCTGGTAGCTCTCTATCTGAACTAGTGCCTGGCGCCTCCTTTTATAGGCGAAGGAGGGGCTCAGGGGTACATGAATCTAGGGCGGACGTTGCTGCTGATGTCGGGGAGGAGATGCCGATCATGTCGGTGCCACTGTAGAGATGTGAGCCGGGCGTGGCATGCCCTGAAGCATCATTCTCGGAGATGACAGCCATCCTTCTCATGCGTGGGATGACGCAGCCGATGGCCAAAGAAATACTGGCGCCTATGCCCGGACGTGCGGATCCCTATAGTCATCACATCAGGAGTTGTTGGAGTGGTGACAGGCGATGATGAAGTCCAGCTCGAGAGGTGGTCAAGGGGGGTCGAGGCCCGAATGGATAAGGCCAAGCCCCGAGAAATGCGGTATGGGTGCCGGTAAATATGCCTCGAGGGGTCGCCTGATACTGGGCACAGTGCGCGGCATGGAGCTACACTGTGGTACAACCCACTAGATTCCTGGGAATGGAAGGTAAAAGCTAGATTTGACCTTCGTACATGTGACTGTTACCGCAACTGTAGCCATGAAGTTAGGCGGGAGCAGGTAGAACGCACTAAATGCCCTAAAAACCATACCGGGAGTAGGTAATCGAGGGGTGTGCTGTACTCGAGGGGCGTCCGTTCGCTCGGGTAAATCTCCGTCACTGAGGGGTAGCCCGAGTGGCACCCTCGAGTGATCTGCTCTGCCTCGAACAGGGACCCATTGGGTAGGTAGCTGCCTAGACCGCCAAGGCCCATTCGTGGGTCGGCCCAGTATGACTTGGCAATTGGACTTCTTGTGCTAGGTGAAGGATAATCACCGTGATGGTTTTTGGTTTGTTGATGTTCAAGGTTAATCCACATAATCGAGGGTTAAGGGTACCCCTTTCTCAGGTACCCGACAGTAGCCCTCGAGCCCCAGTTCGAGTGCTGGCACTCGAGCAAGGGGTTATAAGTCGAGAGTGAGGCATGGTTCATGACTTTCCGTGGGGGGTGCGCGAGCGTCCCCCACGGGGGTAGCCCCCGAGGCCTCGGAGGAGTAAGGAGACTCCTTCGAGGGCTTTGTTGAGAGGTGCTTGGCCAGTTGGGCATAGTTGGCGTCCCTGAAACATTAGGATAACATGAACTGGGGTCGTAGTACCTTATCGAGGAGCGTCTCGAGCCGTCGAGCCCCCGGGTGAGTTCGACCCTCTTTCGTCGAGGGGTGCCATGGCATAGTCAAGCTCCCGAGCCTCATGCGGCTAGGGCATTGCTAGCCTTCGGTGTTCATCCCATGAACCCTTTCGATCGGGCGTGAGGCGAGGAGCGTCGTGCTACCCTCGATTGGGCGAGCCTTGAAGTCCTCAGTGAGCTGGTAACGGGAGATCCAAGTGAGAATTCGTGCCTCGTTTGGTAGAGGTCGACTAGTGGCCCTGAGGCATTCTCATTATAGCAAATGCACGAACATATGGATACTGATTCCGTTCGGTGGGACTCAGCGGTCGATGTCTCCCTTCGAGGGGATTCCATGAAGCTCCTTGACATTTTATCTTGGATACATCTGAGGAGGTCTCGAGAGTTCGTTCTTGAGCAGGGCCTCGTATTGGCTCCCCCTTGGTCATCCCTGACTCGGGTGCTCGAGGGCATAGGCCGAGATTGAGGTACGGTTTTGCAACTTTCTGTTGGGGGAGTGCAAGCGTCCCCCACAATGGTAGCCCCCGAGGCCTTGGAAGAGTAAGGTGACTCCTTCGAGGGCTTTATTCGTCTTTTGTCAAGGGGTGCTTATCCAGTTAGGCATAGTGTGCGTTCCTGAAAGATTAGGATAACATGAACTGGAGTTGTAACGCCTAGTCGAAGGGTGGATCGAGTCGTCGAGCCCCTGGGTGCATTCGATCCTCTTTCGTCGAGGGGTGCCAGGCGTAGTCCAGCCCCCGAGCCTCGTGCGGCTAGGGCATTGCTAGCCCTAGGCATCCATCTCACGAGTCCTTTCGATTGGATGTGAGGTGGGAAGTGCCATACTATCGTTGATTGGGCTAGTCTCGGCATTCTCTGTGAGCTGATAACGGGGGATCCAAGTGAGAGCTCGTGCCCCATTCAATGGGTCGACTAGTGGCCCGAAGGCGTTCTCATTGACGCAAATGAGTAGATATATGGATACCGGTTCCATTCGATAGGACTCGGCGGCTTGATGCCTCCCTCCATGGGGATTCCATGGTAATCCTCTCGTTTTACCTTGGATACACCCAAGGGGATCTCGAGGGTTCGTCCTCGAGCTGAGCTTCGTGTGGCTCCCCTGGGGTGTCCCTGACTCGAGTGCTCGAGAGCGACCGTTGAACCCTGACCGAGGGTCAGCCTTCCCTCCCTCCAGGCTTGTTGTAGGGCCAGGGCCTGTTTTTCTTCTCGTTAAAGACTCCGCTGGCAGATAATGTAGTGTTCATGCCCGTTGGGCACGCCTTTTGAGGTGTGGGTCGAAGCGACATAGTCATGGTGGACCTAGGTAATGGCTAGGGCCCGACGAACGACGCGTGTCCTGCTGCGAGAATTGAGGGGGCGGTTAGGTGGGCAGAGTAAATGTGGGGTTTACCTTTTCCCACCGTCGGATCCGCTCGTTGCTCTTCCCCTGAGTATAAATTCATGGGAGGTGGGGCATCGTCCACTTCCATTCTTGCCATCTCGCTTTCGCCGCAGCTGCTTCCACCCACTGAGCTAGTCCGTGCCATTGCTGTGGTGCCAGAGCTTCTCCCTCTGGAGGACTGGCTCCCATCGGTCATGACGGAGTGGGAGCTCAAGGAGTTGGTGGATGATGGGCTTCTTCACCCCATCGTCTTGACTGATCGGCCAGAGTGGATGGTGCCGCTGAAGGAGGACCTCGGTCTGCGATGACTTCGGTGTTGGTGCCAAGGCGGAGGTCGAGGATGACATGCGTGGGACCTTCCTCACCAACCGGTTGTACGAGCTCAGTCGACGCACGAGGGAGCAAGTCCAAAATGTGCTACATGTCGGTGTGAAGCACCAAGGAAAGGCGCAAGGCCTTGGTCAAGGCTACTGAGGAGCCCGGTGGTCGGCTGGCGAAGCTGTTCGAGCCCGAGGTCCTTTCTCCCGGTGTTGATGAAGAAAAAGAAGCCGGCCTGTGAGCCAATCTGGGCAAGAAGGCCCATATAATAGGTTAGATTTTGACTTGTGTCAATGTGGCCTTGAGGGCCTTAAAACATGATGTTTGTATGCATTTCAAATGGTTTTGAGTTCAAGTCCATCATTCCTTTTCTGCTCGAGTTGAGTTTTTACGCAGTCATCTTGGCGCACGGTTGCGTCCTTCGGTGTGGGGTGTGAGTGGAGGTACCGTAGCCTAGAGGCATAGGTGATCTCATGGATCGATGACCCCTCGGCCTCAGGGTGCCCTCGTGGCCTTGTCGACTATGTAAGAACTTGCATCGAAGCATATAGGAACGCTAGACAGATTTTTTGACATCGTGTGCTTTTACTAAGTCTTCTTAGCACGTGGTTATGCCCCTTGGCCTGAGGGAGTGAGTGGAGGTACCCTAGCATAGACGTGTGGGTGATCTCGTGGCTCGATGACCCCTCAGCCTTAGGGTACCCTCGCGGCCTCGTCAACCATGTAAAAGATTAGACGTCAAGTTTCAAAAAACGTGAAAGTTTTTTAGGAACTTCGGGGGTTCCCCGCCTGTAGCCCCGAGAGAGGCTCGACTCTGTTAAGGCAGAGTCGAGGCTACCTTATGCATGTGAACAAAAAGTTGAACTTGTAAACGAAAGTACTTCTTATTCATGATACGAGAGAATGTACAAGGCTTCGAAGCCCTAAGGGTAAAAGCGATGTAGTTGTTCGATGTTCCAAGCATTGTTGAAGGTTTTGCCTTTCCCGTTGGCTAGCTTGTAGGTACCAGGCTTCAACACTTTTTCAATGATGAAAAGGCCCTCCCATGGTGGAGTTAGCTTGGGGCATCGAAGAAGGCGCCGACACCCTCCTCTCCAGCTGCTTAACTGGCGACGACGTCCATCAGCTCATCGGCGGTCTTCGGGGGGTTACGCCCCAGCTCTCGAACCAGCTCCTTACAGGTAGTCCCAGCAATGAACACCAAGATCACATCATCATCGAAGATATGGGGGAGCTCGGTGCGTTGCTTGGAAAAGCACTGAGCAAAATTGTGGAGTGGCTCCCCGGGCCTCTGCTTGCAGTTGTGAAGGTCCTAGGAGTTATTGAGGCACACGTAGGTTCCCTTGAAGTTTCCCTCGAAGACTCGCACCATGTCGGCCCAGTTATGGATCTGACTGGGGGGAGCTCCTTGAGCCACCTTCGAGTGGTGTTGGAGAGGAACAGGGAGATTTGGCGGATGATGGCGCGGTTGTCGCATGTCCCGCCTAGTTGGCAGGCCAATTGGAAATCGGCCAACCAGAGTTCGGGCTTGGTCTCGCCGTTGTACTTGACGACACTCATGGGGGTCAGAAGGGATTTGGTAGCGGCGTGTTGTGGATCGCCCTACTGAAGACTCAAGGGCCCGGGGCTCAGGGGCCCGACAGTCCTCATCATTGTCGTAGCATCCCCCTCGATGGGTGCTGTAGACCGATCTTCAGCGTCCCCGCTCTTGCGCCGTCGATTCTCGATGATGTCGTAAAACGCGTCCTAGGTTCGCTCGTGGACGGGGATCGCCTTCTTGGGCCGGGGCATTCACCTAATGGACTGAGCCCTCCCTCTCATGTCAGGAGGGTTCAGGGGGCTGCTCCGAGGCCACCCCTCGATGTCTCGAGGCCAAGCTTTCCGCCTGCTGTGCGGCAGCTATCTCGAGGAGGCCCTGAACCTCCCACTGGATGCGACGGGCCTTGGGATTTGAGGGGGTCGGCATGTTGCGGAGGAGCATGGTCACCACGATGATGCTCTGACTGGTGCGGTTGAAGAGGGGGCGCTCGACCGCTCCCTCCCCAATGATTTGTCGGTGGACTTCCCGGGCTCTGGCTTGAGCCCTTCCGCCGGGCGGGTGTCCATGCTCCTGCTCGAGGGTCCGCTTGAGCTGGCACATACACTCCCGGTCTTTGTCGAGCTTGGCTCGAATCTCTCGGACTTGCGCGAGTTGGGCGTCATGGGTGTCTTAGGGTAACTGAGCGTCGCTTGGCGTAGCTGGTGGCTGCTCCTCTTGATCTATCATGACGAGGGTGCCTTTCGCCACAGCCGCAGCCATGACCACGGCCGTGGGGTCGATGGTGTAAGCGCTCGACGCAACGGCTCCATCAATGTGGAAGCACTCGCGCATGGGGTCATAGTGGTCGGAGTCAGAGTCGGGGCTGCCAGAGTAGAAGATGGGGAACTGCCCGCGCCGCTCCTCCTCCAGCAGACGTCGCATCGTGTCGAGTGTGTAGTGCCTCGGGCCAGGAGTCTCTGAAGACTCTGGGTGCTCGGAGGTCGGTGTGGAAGTCAACACGTTCATGGCGGTGCGAAGGAGGTGCCCCGGGAGGTCCTCGTACCCGTTCATGTCGGTGCGCACCGTGGAGGAGTACGTCTTTGCGACGTTGTTGAGGCCGAACAGAAATGGGTGTCGGGATTTGAACAGCCCGTGTGGAACTAGGTCGGGTGGCATCGGGGCCGTGTCTACTGGAGAGGCCATCCCTAACCCCCTTGATGAGCACGTGGTGAAGCTGAAGCCTGAGTCATCGTGGTGCTCCACTGACACGTCCCCTGAAGCCAGACTTAGGTCAGACAGGTTCCCAACTAGGGACCCTGCATCACTGGTCGACCACGGCGTGGCCGTGGCGGGCATCATCTCGCCCGCGTGAGGATGATGGTTACGTCGGTCGCCCTTCCTGTACGCGGAGGCTCACGATTGCCTCCGCTCGGATCTCTGACCGAGAGGAGGACCATGTCATAGCCTTGCTTAAGTGACATTAACTCCATGCTCCCAAACCAGATCACCGTGGTGAACAGGAGCGGTGGGATAGAGCCGGCCATTGGGAAAAACGGCGGGAAATCGTTAGTGATACGCAGTTACCCTACCTGGCGCGCCAACTATTGGTGTTTTGACCCCGGAGGCCTAGCACCAATGAGTGAATATGTGCTGTGTGCTCCCTAATCCGGATGGTGATGCAAGAAGAACACAAGGTTTATCCTGGTTCAGGAAAAAGAAGGCCCTACATCCAGCGAGGGGGAGAGTTTGTATTATCTTGCACCAAAGTGCTTGTATAGGGGCGAATCCAAGCATGCAAGTGAGTGAGCGAGCTGGGACTTGAGCATTTCGGGCTTTGGTAGCTCTCTTGACCTGTCTAAACTAGTGCCTAGTGCCTCCTTTTATAGGCGAAGGAGGGGCTCAGGGGTACATGAATCTAGGGGTGTGCTGTACTCGAGGGGTGTGCTATACTCGAGGGAAGTCCATTCGCTCGGGTAAATCTCTATCACCGTGTTGACACCGTTTTTTGACACGTGTCAATATGGACCGAAAACTGTGCTGATCGGCAAGGGAGTGGTTCTTCTCCAGCGTTGATTCTGAGTTGACCGATGAATGAGTGCCGATAAAGGACATGTTGATCTCGTACATTGCCGATGAAGCCAGAGGGCTGTTGCCGATAGAGATTGAGGCATGGTTGCCGATGGAAAGCGGAGCTGAAGGACATGGAAAGCGGGTCTGAGCCATTATTGATGGGTTGCCGATGGAATCTACAGGGATGAAGAGCATGCCGGTAGAGTTTTCATCGTAAAGCAATGGATAAGGGAACTGGCGATATTTATGCCATTATTTTATTAGCTTATTTTTGAGTCTGACCTTGGTACGAGTCGTTATTTTTTATTCTTTAGAGATAAGACTTGTTTAGATAATACTTTGTCGTGTCTGTTTAGGACTCATAGTACCAGGGTATAAATATGTACCGAAAGACAATAAAAAGAAGAATCATCAATACAACAAACCTACTATTTTTATCTACTTTTCAAGCAATCTACTTTTCGACGACTTCGTCATCAGTACTTTTTCCTTTTCAACGAGTTCTTTCAAGAGTTGACGGGCTGCATCAACTTGATCTCCGGCGGCCTTGCAGGTTTCGCTTTTACCGAGCAAGATTCAGGCTTTGACGTCCGGGCGTATCGCTGTCGTCTTCCCTGATCTGTTCAACAGTTATCGAGTATCATCTGAGCTTTGACGTCCGGGCGTATCGCTGTCGTCTCTTTCAGGTTTTATTCAAATCTATCGTCCTTGTCGATTAACAGGTCAAATCGACTGGCACGCTCCGGATATCGATTTCGGGTATTAGCCCGGTGTGTTTGCAGATATAATTTTGCATCAACACACCGAGGGGTAGCCCGAGTGGCACCCTCGAGTGATCTGCTCTTCCTGGACCGCAGAGGCCCGTTCGTGGGTCAGCCCAGTATAACTTGGCAATTGGGCTTCTTGTGCTAGGTGAAGGATAATCACCACGATGGTTTTTGGTTTGTTGATGTCCGAGGTTAATCCACTTAATTGAGGGTTAAGGGCACCCCTTTCCCAGGTACCTGACACTACCACACCTGTCCTAGCTTTACCCGATATCACTAAAGACTTTGTCATCTATTGTGATGCCTCTCGAAAAGAACTTGGTTGTGTAATGATGCAGAATGGGAAGGTTATTGCTTATGCTTCCTGACAACTAAAAGAGCATGAGCAACGATACCCCACTCATAATCTCGAGTTAGCTGCTGTTGTGCACGCTTTGAAGATCTGGATGCATTATCTCATTGGTAACAAGTGCGATATCTACACTGATCACAAGAGCCTAAAGTACTTCTTCACTCAGGAAGATCTTAATATGAGGCAGCGCAGATGGCTAGAGCTAATCAAGGACTATGACATGGAGATTCACTATCATCCAGGAAAAGCGAACGTAGACGCAGATGCACTTAGTCGCAAGACCTACTGCCACGCTCTATTCACCTCATCCCTGCCACCTGAATTGAAGGAAGAAATTGAAGATCTCTAGCTTGATATAGTACCCCATGGTATTTTGCACGAACTTCACATCGAGTATAATCTCACGATCAAATTCGTGAAGCACAGAAGAATTGTGAGGAAATGGAGTACATTCATTTATTGATGAAGCTAGGCTATAGTCCAGAATTCAGGGAAGATGAGCATGGAACCATCTGGTTCAAGGACAGAATCTGTGTACCCAACAACCCTACCCTACATAAAGAGATTCTGTCAGAAGCACATGACTCCAAATATTGCATCCATCCTGGTGGTGCAAAGATGTATCAAGATGTTAAGAAGCACTTCTGGTGGAAAGGCATGAAAGCAGAGATTGCTAGACATGTGGCCGAATGTGACATCTGCAACAGAGTCAAGGCCAAACACAGAAGACCCACTGGACTACTCAAACCACTCGATGTCCCAAAATGGAAGTGGGAAAGCATATCCATGGATTTAATCGTGGGATTTCCCCGATCTCCAGCTGGCAATGACTCCATTTGGGTAATAGTTGATCGTCTGACGAAGGTAGCACACTTTGTACCGGTCAAGACCATAACACGGGTAAAACAACTAGCCGACCTATACATCAAGGAGATACTTAGGCTCCATGGAGCTCCAAAGAGTATCATATCAGATCGTGGACCCCAATACATGTCCTGATTCTGGCTAGCTCTGCATGAGTCCATCGGGACTGACCTCGACTACAGCACCACTTACCATCCTTAGACAGATGGTCAGACAGAAAGAGTAAATCAGATTCTTGAAGATATGCTTTGTGCTAGTGTTCTCAAATATGGAACAGATTGGGAGAAATGTTTGTCTTATGCCGAGTTCTCTTACAACAATAGCTACCAAGCGAGCATCAAGATGTCTCCTTTCCAAGCTCTGTATGGCAAGCCGTGCAGAACCCCATTGATGTGGGACCATCCAGGTGAGAGGGCAGTCTTTGGCCCCGCCAAGATCAAGGAAGCCGAAGAAGGAGTTGATCAAGTTAGAGAGAACTTGAGGATCGCTCAAAGCCGACAAAAGAGCTATGTTGATAAAAGGCGCCGAGACCTTGAATTCAATGTTGGGGCGGGATTTTGTCTATCTCAAAGTGTCTCCACTTCGTGGTACCGTCAGATTCCACGTGAAAGGGAAGCTAGCCCCAAGACATGTTGGCCCTTATCGCATCTGTCAGAGAGTTGGGAAGCTCGCATACAAGCTTGAACTACCTCCACAGTTGGCAGGAGTACATCCCTTATTCCATGTCTCACAGTTACGCAAATGCTTGAGGGTAACCGAAGAAGAAACAGTCACCACTGATGTGCTTGATATCCAAGATACTCTAGAGTACAAAGAGCACCCTATAAAGATTCTAGGTTATGACACCAAGGAAACCAGAAGCAAGACTATCCCTATGTGCAAGGTTCAATGGAGCAATCACACTAAATGTGAAGCAACGTGGGAAGATGAGAACCAACTACTACTACAATATCCTTATCTCTTCGAAGGGTACATCACATCTTAAATCTCGAGGTCAAGATTCCAATGAGGGGGAGGACTGTAACAACCTAAAAATCCGAGCTACAAAATTTTTTCTTAAAAACATTGAGTGATGTTGTGTCATATAGGAAAACCCCCATACATGTTGCACAAATACCACATGTTCTAATCTTGCAATTCATAGCTCATGTGCAATGCATCATGTTGCATTTTAAATTACCCTATGATTTGGTTCTTATTTGAATTTATGTATTGCTTAATAAAGCACCAATAATATTTATTTATCAAATAAATAAATATCTACTATGGGAATAATACCCAACCTAGCAGGACCATGTATGTCCACTAGAGAACTATTTTACAACATGCCATACTATATATAAATATATACATATATACAAGTATTTGGAAAACTGAAATAGAAAAGAGAGAGAAATGAAAAGAAAAGGAAAAACCTTTCTAGATCGTGACCCGAAGTCGGCCCAAGCCTACCTCTTCTCTTCCTCCTTTCTTTCCCACACCGAACAGCCCAACAAGCTGAGCAGCTGGCCCATCAAGGACCTCTGCCTCTCCCCGCTACCGCTGACTAGCGGGACCCGCAATGGGACCCAGTTGTCATAGCTTTCCTAAGGTCCCCCACATGGCCGTTCGTGCCTGACGTCACGCGTGTCAGCGCTTGTCTCCCAGCATCGCCGCCAAGTAAAGTACCCCGGCCGTTCGATCCTACCCTTCGTCTCATCAACGCACACCAGCACGCCACTTGGGCCGACCACCAGGCAGCAAAACGCCCACAACGTGGAAGAATTTCTCTCGCGCATGCGCACATGCGCTGCCGCCGTGGTGGAATTCTGCCATTGTAATGCTTCGCCACACCCAGACCCTGCTAGCCTTCTCTCGCTGACGCCCTGGACCCAACCGAGCTCCCACCGGTGACCTGGAGCTCCCCCTGGCCACTTGATCAAGCCGAGCCGGATCATGCCATCCGCCGGCCACCTACCACCGTGACATCCCCTATAAAAGCAAGGCCACAGCACCCTAGGGCTTCCAAGCCATCGCCACCGCGCTAGTGGTTCCCAAATCACCACCAGCAGCCTCAATTTGGAGAAGAAGGGGGAGGAAGGAGAAGAAGGGGGCGGGAAAGGAGCCGCCGCCGCCGAAGACGAAGAAGACCACCGCCGGAGACGAAGAAGACCGCCGTCGTGCCGAAGCTGCTGAGGTGCTGTGCATCGGGAACAAGGAGCCAGAGCTGTACCATGAGCCGCTGCTACTTGGACATGTACCGCACCTCCTTTCCTCTTCACACGACGGTGAGCGCCGCCATGAGCCCCTCTTCCAACCTCCGTCCTCTGCTGCTGACCATGGCGCTCTGCCTCGAGAGCACGTAGGCCAAGGCCACACCGGCTCGTCACAACTGCACACACCGACTAGCCAGGCCCCTGGACTCCACGGCGTTAGGAGGACGCCGGAACGGCCAGCCGTCATGCCTGTCGCCGCGCACCGAGCGCCGCCGCGGTGAAGCCATCTTGCTACCTCACCGTTGAGCTTTGGCCTTCTTTGTCTCCGGATCCATGGATGCCTCGACGTAATGATCTCTGTGCGCATGCCTGCTGTCTGTTGTGATGCTTCAAACGCCTTCTACGCTCGACCATGCCGCCGTCATGCCGCTCTGGAGCGCTGTTGGCATTTCTTAACATCATCACTAGGATTGGTATATCCTAGCAACCACACCAAGAAAAACCTAATGGTATCCTACAACGTTTATAGAACAAGTCCGCAAGCGCACGAAAATACCGTTGTAGCATTTTACCCGGAAGTATTCAGGATATTGTTATTTATATTTTCTCAAAGAAAGGCATGGTTTATAAGAGGGACATGGTCAAGATAACATGAGTGTATACTAGACTAATATTCATAACAGGGATAAACAAAATAGATAGATGGATAACTTGACACACACATTCGAGCCAAATTCAAGGATAAAGATAAAAGAAAGAATAAAGAAAACCTAAACTGGAGCAAGCATTCCTGATAGCTGTGCTAAGATAGCAGGATTATACAAATACATCTTTGTTATATAGGGTCAGAGATTTTAAGATAAGATAGCCTGGTCGCTACCGATCTACTTCGGGCACCGGCTTAGGCCTGGTCTGCCAAGCCCCTCTAGCTTACAGCTCTACGTCGTACGCTGACGTGGGCGAATGCAAGGGACGAACAGGGCTGTCACCACCTGTCCGCCTACCCCTCTGCCTGTCGTGTTACGAGGCAAACGAAGGTAGACTATAACCTAGACACCAAACCTATGCTATATTCTACTACTCTAGCGTGAATTCAAGGGTTGCCTGACTAAGAGGGCCCTTCTACCAGAGCATTCGCCATAAGGACGAACAACGATCCCGCAAACTAACTTTGACCAAGACTAAATTAAAATAAACTCGTCACCTCAACATAGCTCTAGGTCTAAACATGTATCTATGATAGATTTAGCGTAAAGTTCTATGCGCATAAGAACTTAGCTCTAAATCATAAGCATAGCTACATGATAAATGAGGAACAAGAATAAGATGAAGACATGAATGTAGAACAATATATATTAATCATACCGAATATCTCCAGCATGCTCAAGCTCTACATTGATACTCCTCCTCGCTCCTGAAAACTGCTAAAAAGAAAAGGATACAAGTTTGAAGCGAGAAAGACTCTTGCGTGGTGTGTGTTACAAGTGAGGAATACCCCTTTATTTATAGGGAACACATGGTCGCAACTCATCCCCGCTAATCCATTTGGTACTAAAACTAATGTGTCAGGTACTATGCATGCACGCTTGCCGTTGCCTGGGCTGCGCCCTGCGAGAAGCCCATGGCGCCCATGCTCCTGGCGTTTCGTCGTCTGTGGTACAGGCCCATAGGCTAACCCATCGCTGGCCCTTGCGTATGTATTTGCAAATAGTAATATGTGGCCTGCGGCCGGCCTGCTCCTGGTGGATAAAATAAATGTCGTTCATTTGGTTGGGGCTTCAGCTGGGTGACGTGGAAAAGGCCGGTTTGGCTAACTCCCTCAGGTCAACGCGTGGACGAACACTGAAATGCTGCCGCTGGGCACTGGCCCTGCTCCTCCCTGCGTGCAGCCAGTGCCGGCCCTAAGGGGGGTGCAGATTGTACGAGGGCCCAGGCGGGATAGGGGCCCAAGCCCAGGTATGTAGGACCCCATACCCTTTAGTCTTTAGCTAATTGAGATGGCGGCCCATCGGCAAAAGCAGTAAAGAAACGATGGCCTTTTGTTTTGTAGAATTCCAGAGGCAACGTGAGTACGAGAGTCGACAGCCGCCGTCACTTCGTCTCCCACGAGCCGCGATCTCTGATCACGAGACGACAGACAAGGGTATAGTTCTGCGACGCCGATCGCCAATCCACCATTCACCAATCGCCACGCGACGTCACGACGCGAGACGAGATCGACGGCGACGACGGGCACGATCGGATGACGATCGTTGACATCGATCTTGGTTATTTGCCTTCTGCCCTTTTGCGTTCTGAAAGACCGAATCAGTTCATGTCCAAGTATACTAGGCCCTACTTCGTTTCTTGTTCAATTTTTGTCTAGTATTTTGTACTCATGTTTTTCTTTTAATTTAGGTCAAGTCTTAGAATTTTAGAACGAAGAAACATTTGTGGCTGCGAAAAAAAAGGAAAAGATAAGAAGAATAATTTTTTCAGTCACAACAAGGCGCTTTAGATAAGTTTGTGTCAAATTAAATATATATATATCACTGGACTGTATTCGTTTTGTAAAAAAATTAGCGATTATATATTATAAGATTTAGATATAATTATTGCCAGAGGGTCCTTGGAATCCTTGGACCGGCGCTGCGTGCAGCAACTTGGACAGCCCCAACTTGGACAGCCACGGTCGTTGGTTGAGCCTGAGGGAGCACGTGCGGCCAGCCTCTGATGGATACGGCCATAGGAGTGTACGTGAAGTACATGCTGCTGATGACTTTCGAATTTTCTTTTGTATATATAAAATGCTTCCTGGAATTGCTGGTGGCCGTGGCTCATGAATGTTGGGAAATGACGTGTGCCTTGATGATGTATGACGTGTGTGTATATATATACCACGCACACACACATTTAAATGGGCAATAATTATTCCTTTTGTTTGGTCACTTTGCATGGTACTTGCAAATGCTCCATATAACATAATGAATGATTTTAGCATGTCCTGCGAAATAATTCGAGAGCACCAAAACTCATGGAACTCGTTAGATAATAAATATTTTTTCATGGATTTACATTATTTTAGAATAGTTTGACGCTCAAATTATATACAATAAGGAGCATGGGCTATCCTTATTCTTTCTTCTATATTATTTTCTCTTTTCTTCCACCTTTTCTTTTCTCTTTTTTTTCATGTATCTATTTTTTTTCATCACCCTTTTTTTCTCCTCCACCCCTCTTTTTTTTAACTTTTCCACTTTTGTTTTCTTCTCCATTTCTTCTTACCTTTGAATGATAGCCTCATGCCTCTATTTGCAATAGAAACTTTAAGGAAGATGTGAAAAAGGATTTAAAGCATTTATTTAGATGGAACCTAACAAGTATATTTTTGGTTCACTCCTAGTGTAGGAGTAGAACATTTTGGGTGGATCTAAGTGAAAAGCATGTTTGCGCCTACTCCCAGGGTAGGAGTAGTGCAATTATTTGATGGATAGATGAATGAATATTGTGTGCAGCTCTCAATATGAGAGTTGGCAACTTTATTTGGTGGAAGCACGTGAGTTCTGATCTTGGGAGCATGAAACATCTCTCAACAGGGGTCACAGAACTTGACCAAACTCAACACAAAGTAAGAGGCAAATGTGGAAGGTTATGTCATGATAGATCATATATGGCCTTGGTAGGTATTTGAATATCATTCAAGGAACATGCTATTTTGATTTTTTCTTTGTAAAATAAATCCCAAGTTCTTTGCAAGAAACGAGCAAGCGTCATGTCATCCTACTATAACTCATCCGTCAATTACTTAGATAAAAAGGGGTCCCTATGATAAGTGTTCACAAGTTGTAGGAATATTAGCAAGAAATAAAGAGTATGCAAACTTTTAATCATAGGATGACATGGAGATGGGGCATCAAAAGTTTTGTCTTTTCAAATTTCTTCAATGTTAAAATTCAAAAACTTTGAGAGGAGCGAGGGTAGAGTTGCACAAACCACCGTTGAAGATGAAGGAGCTAATGGAAGTCATTTATCTCGTCCTTCTGTATGACGGGATACTCGATGATTGTGCAATGTGTTGGGGAGATCTCGATTTTGTTTTAGTTATGCCTCAGAGATCTCCCCCACACTTATTTTTGTACCTGTTTTTATTTAACAAGGAAAAGAAAACAAGAGGAACCAAAAACAAGCAAGGGTCGTACCGACTAGGAAAACAAGGAGTCAAAGTAATTTATTATCAAAATTATTACTTACTTATTTTTATTTTATTTTTATTAAAAACTTGTTCAGCCAATTTTTATTAGAGCTCATGAAAGGCTAAGATAAAAGACGCAATGTAAACATAGCCAAGATTTATCTCCAATTCAGATTACTTCCATTCTTTATGGTAGCATAACCCCAGGTTCATTAATCAAAGATAAATACCATGTCTAAAATTGATTAAAGAAGGTCATTTTAACCTAAGCACCACGCTTAACTTTAAAGACCTATGGATGCCCCTCATGGGCCCATGTAATTGCAACTAAACCCAAAACAAGTGCAATAAACAAGGAGGCATGAATTTGAATGATCATATGGAAACAAATATGAGCAAAGCGGTTGATGAACATTTATTACCTTTTGCACACCTGAGCGTTTTTACCGGCAGCATATGTGGATTTCTTTGAAGATGCCGCATCGGTGGCATGGTTGTACGAGCTCCAACTCAGGTGTACCATAAGGCCACGTTAATACACACAACTAGTGTGTATGTACCTTGAGCCTTATTTGTAGCAAAGGTGTAAAGGAGGACTCCTTTTTTTCTTTTTTATCTCATATGCATTTATTTTTTCTTTATTATTTTTTCAACTCTGTTTTTTTCAACACTCCTTTTTTCTCTCTTTTTTATTTACTTTTTTATAGCAAGGCAAAGCTAACATCGACTTTCATTCATTGTCATGAATGACCCTTGGTATGAGTGGGACTCAGGATTCTCACCGCCTTCCCCCACACTTGAACTTTTGTATAAAAGTCAAGTGTATTAGGTCAGGGTCTCCTTGTGTGCGTTCCACATCTCAAGCGCATCATGGTTTGTCATTGATGTCGCTACATGTTCTCAAGCAGTATATGACCATTCTTGATCTTAACCTGAAAGGGTTAGTGACAAGAAAACCCGAAGGTGCATACTAACTTGATAACATGTCCTTGCATTCATTGAAGAGGAAAGTTTTTTATTTCATTTTTTGGTAAGGTAACAAAAGGATATGGAGTGATAGACCATGTTGCGGTCCTCCCCAAGCTAGCTCAAAGCTAAAGGATTAGTGCTGTACCATGTGCTTCTGAATTTCCTGCATGGTTATGATCTGGTAGATCTCAAGGGATCTTACCTTCCCTCGTGATTACCGTATTGAAAAACATATGCAAGAAGCAAATTGAGCTAGTTGGTTTTCAAAATTTTATTGAAACTTTATTATTCAAGGGGGACATTTTAATCTTGATCTTTTTTTTGAAATCCATTTTTATTTTGAAAGATTATAAAAGGAAAAGAAATTATTTGAAAGATAATTTTTAAATAGAAGATTTTGAAAAATATTTTTGTTTATAAAGATTATCAAAAACTCTTTTCTTTTTGAAAGACCTTTTTTAAAAAGCTTTTTTTTAGAAATAATTTTTTATAAAATAACTCCATTTTTTTGTCAAATTCTACACTTAACAACTTTGGAACAATGGTTAGACATGACGTTTAATCAAAGTAGGTAATTTAATCTAAGCTCCATGCTTAAATTAAAATGCCCATGAAGATATGATGATCAATCATACTTCAAACCAAAACATGCTTCATGCAAAACTTTGGAAACAAATCAACATTTATTAAAAGCATTTATATATATATTTTTGTGGAAATTATTTATATCTTTATTTTATAGAAGGAAAACTCATGACTTGAAAAATATATATATTTTTTTAAATAATTTTTTAAAAATATGATTATAAAGGAAAAACTTTTTAATTATCCTGAAATGAACAAGGACCACTACACAAACATATTATCAAGAACATGTCCAACTAACATGTTCTAACCAGTGTCTTCCCTGACAACGGTGCCAGAAATGCTTGTTGGCATTTCTTAACATCATCACTAGGATTGGTATATCCTAGCAACAACACCAAAAAACACCTAAAGGTATTCTGTAACGTTTACAGAACAAGTCCGCTAGCGCACAGAAATATCGTTGTAGCATTTCATCCGGAAGTATTCAGGATATCGTTATTTATATTTTCCCAAAGGAAGACATGGTTTATAAGAGGGACATGGTCAAGCTAACATGAGTGCATACTAGACTAATATTCATAACAGGAATAAACAAGATAGATAGATGGATAACTTGACACACACATTCGAGCCAAACTCAAAGATAAAGATAAAAGAAAGAATAAAGAAAACCTAAACTGGAGCAAGCATTCCAGATAGCTATGCTAAGATAGCAGGATCATACAATTACATCCTTGTTATATAGGGTCAGAGATTTTAAGGTAAGATAGCCTGGTCACTACCGATCTACTTCGGGCACCGGCTTAGGTCTGGTCTGCCAAGCCCCTCCGGCTTACAGCTCTAAGTCGTACACTGACGTGGGCGAGTGCAAGGGACGAACAGGGCTGTCACCACCTGTCCGCCTACCCCTCTGTCCATTGTGCTACGAGGCAAACAAAGGTAGACTATAGCCTAGACACCTAGTCTATGCTATATTCTACTACTCTAGCATGAATTCAAGGGTTTCCTGACTAAGAGGGCCCTTCTACCACAGCATTCACCACAAGGACGAACGACGATACCGCAAACCAACTTTGACCAAGACTAAATTAGAATAGAACTCATCACCTCAATATAGCTCTGGGTCTAAACGTGTATGTATGATAGATTTAGCGTAAAGTTCTATGCGCATAAGAACTTAGCTCTAATTCATAAGCATAGCTACATGATAAATGATGAACAAGAATAAGATGAAGACATGGATGAAGAACAATATATATTAATCATACTGAATATCTCCAGGATGCTCAAGATCTACACTGATACTCCTCCTTGCTCCTAAAAACTACTAAAAAGAAAAGGACACAAGTTTGGAGGGAGAAAGACTCTTGTGTGGTGTGTGTTACAAGTGAGGAATACGCCTTTATTTATAAGGAATACATGGTCGCAACTCATCCTCGCCAATCCATTAACTCTCTCTATTCCCGGCAGGGCTTCCGTGGAGAACGCTGCTCCACTCGCCCCCAAAAATTCAAGCCATCAGATTCTACATCGTGTGGTCCTTGTCTCAACTGGCTTCGGTAAGAAGTGAATCTGGGTGAATCTCTTCTATTTTACTGGCTCCCTCTCTTGGCTCACGTAATTTCTTATGAATTCTTACCTTTTACTGTTGAGAAGCTGTCCAACCAAATATATACAGCCAGAATTAGCTTCTAGCCTTATCCTTTTTCCTCCGTCGCTCTTCAAAAAAAACTTGCTCCCCTCCGTCTCCGTCTCCCCCGATACGACACCGTCGCGGGAGGACGCGGTCGCAGCGGCACCTCCGCTGCTCCAGCCCCCCGCCCTGCCCCTGCCTCACCTCCCCTCTGCACTTCCTCTCTCTCCTCTCTGTGTCGGACTCATCGACAGGTACCCGTGCTTGAGCTGTCACGTTGGCCTCCGCGCCTGGGTCCGCCAGCGCCGGCATCCTCCATGCCGGGCGTTTCTCGGTGTCCTTGCCCATGCTCGTCGGCTGCGCGGCGCCGGTGGGAGCGCTCGCCTGTGCGCGGGGCTCAGAGTGCGCTTCATCCGCACCCCGGCCAGCGGTGGGGCCCGCCCTAGCCGGTGCATAGGCCGGTATCCCTGATTCGGTCTTTCTCGTCACCGTCCTCTGCAACGGCGCAGCGGTGGCAGGCGCTGTCGGTGGCCACCGGCCCCCAACCTTCTGCGATTTGCCCTGGTCCCGGCTGCTCCGTTGTTCTTCACGTCGTCTGACATTGGTTTGGTCCCTTCCTCTTCCCCTTCTTACCTCTCCCTACAGGATCCCTCTTTCTCAGCGCTCGTGGCGGCTCGCTCTCCTTCGCTATGGACACGATCTATATGCGGATGCATTGTTTGCGTATGCTCCATGAAACCCTAGCTGCATGTCCTCATTTTTGGGACACGGTTTGGGAGTGTTCTTGCATGGTTGTTTGCTGGATGTGAGATTTGGAAGGGGTGCAGTGTATTTGGTTCTAGCTATTCTATACGGTGCAACCTTCTTGGTTCATTTTGATCTTGAGAGCAGGCAATTATTGTGCCATATATCATATCTGAGCAGGCCATTATGGTGCATCCCTCATGATTTTGGGTCTGTTGTTTTGATGTTGGTCACCTGCAATGATGAGTACACTTTTGTCTTGTTGGCATTTTAATCTGAGGGAATAGGCTGCTGCTGTGATGATTCACCCTTCTTTTTAGTGTTCCATGCAATGATCACGGCCTATCTCTTCCTTTCCTTTAGCATAACTGAGGCAGTGCTCATGAACTACGATGATTCTTCCATTTACATCTCTGTGTTTTGTCTGAAGTTGGGGCAATGATTATGAACAATGTTAAATCATTTTTTCCATCTCTTTGTATCTGTTCCATGGTAATTAAGGCATTTACCTCTTCAAACCGCACTAGGTTTCTCCATGGGACTCACATCCACGTCGCCGTAAAAAATTCACTTCATTAGACACTGCATCCAGCGGTCCTTGATGTTTTGACTGGCTTCTACTTGGCTCCTTCTCTATGCTCATGTATTTTTTATGGCTACTACTTTGATTCTTACTTTTACTGTTACGGAGGCCAGCTAAATATATACGTCCGGAATCCATTCCATCCTTATCCCTTCCTTCTTCCTACTGCGTTCCCCCCTGTGACGTTGCCTGTGATGATTTCAGCCAATGTGTGTGTGATCATTGCCTTTGGCTTTTCCACTCATATCTACTTATGGACATTGTCTGTGATGTCAAAAATGATCACACAGTTTGGTAGTCTGAGCTCATGCTTCCTGCCTATGAAGTGATACGTAACTTTTTTTTTATCCTAGGCTTGTGATCTGAGCACATGCCCTATTCCCAAAGATTACATTGTCCAACATTTGGTTCTCCTTTTTACTTGACTTTTGATTTGGGTATAATTATGTGCACTGCATGTTTATACATGCAAGCCTGATCAATGGATGTAACAAAGGTCAATGCTTTCTTGCTTTGGAAGTTTATATAGTCTCAGGTTTATTTCCAATGGTTTTGTTGCCTAGGATGACTGTCAAGTTTATTTTATACACTGTGCCAGTATAATACCAAGGAAGTAAAGCCTGCTTTGAATTGCAGGGATGGCAATATATATATAATATATATATATATGAAGCACTGTTGTCACCAAATTTTAATTTTTGGCATGTGGCTTCTTCCTTTTTATAATTTCCGTTTCTTGGAGTTGAGCAATCTGTTGCTATTAACTAGCAAGGCCGTAGATGCCTTGTCATTTTTTGAGAGGAGTAACCTTCCAAGTGCTCAAAATTCTTTCATCAGGTAACTAACCCAGCTTCATTTCTTTACCATGTCGCTCATCCTCTTATTGGTTACATGTTACTTTGGCAATTCAAATATGACTGCAGTCCAATTTATTGTACACCGTTATTGATTACTCCAACAGCAGCATAAAAAGCAAGAAGTGCCTTCCTGTATGCGTTGTAAACAATATATCTTCACATGAATCAGTAGCTAATAATCATTGATAGAATGCACAAGGACACTGCCTGCGATTGTCTCACTTGCTAATTAGGATATGCCAACAAACTTGAAAAATAGGTTGTATGGCAATTTTGAATGTTCAAGGATGATGCGTTGGAAGCAAAGATAGTTTAATCTTGATTTAAGGAATGATTACATGTACCTTTGTGTATTACAATTCTTATTACTCTTATGTTGCCAGGTATATTGTGTTCGGGTAGCCAGATATAAATATAGCCACGAAGTTGTATAGTTTTTGAAATCTGAATTGTAAATTACCCAGTAATTTATTTATTTGCAGGCCATCTTCTACATGTGGATATGGTGGAAGCCATCTTACAGTGAAAAGCATGGGACACCTCTTTTATCTTCTTCTGTGTATTGTTTTGAAAAGGTGAACTTGGCTGGTTCTTGATTGGCATCATTCAGTTTCTAAGTCTAATATATATGATATGTGCATCATGAGATTATTTTTTCCCTGATGGAATTAGTCATGCCAATATTCATGGCAGCGATATGTTCTATATGATGCAGTTCGTGTTACTGCGCTGGAGTTAGTTGGTCGCTCTATCAGTTCCGTCTGTTGTTTGGGGCTAAAACAAATATGAGTTCTACCTTTTCAAATATAGGATGTTAGTGCCTCCTAGAGGTGAAATTACGATCTTTAGAGTTAAATTTCCTTTCTTGGTTCACATATATTTTGATCACCAGTTTATTTATTTCTAAGGTATGGCTGCTTTCTTCTTCATATCTATGTTCATGATGACCTCTGTGCCTTCAAATCTGGTATTACATTGTGATTGCCATCGATTGGTTTATGCTTTCGGGAACCTATGAATTTTCCTTCAAATTGATAGAATGTTGGACAAATATTGTGGGTACTGAACATTGGGGGGAACTTATTTCTTGCTGGTATTGCTGTTCACTCACAAATCATTTTATTATATGTCAGTTATGAATGACCACAACATAGTGAGTAAAAAAAAGCATTTGCATAATTCTAGAAGCTTCACTCATTGTTATGGTCTTCGCTAATAAAAATATTATTTGCTAAATTACTGTCAGAAGACTTGCTCTGTCCTAAAAAAAAGACCCATGTTGGTTTCTATTACAAAACTCTATAAAAGGTCACTCACCGTCAGTTTTTTGTGTACAGATTTAACATCAAGTTGTTCCGTTGCTTCAATTTTTTTAAAAAAAGTGCTATGTCGAAAGCCTATTTGTCAGATTATCTTCCTCATATTGTTCACGCATGCAGAATATTGCCGCAATGAATCTTATATTTATGTAATGGTTTAGTTTAATATTTTCTATGAAAAAAACATATGGCCTGTTATGCATGCTCACTTTCTGTAATGTCCCTTGCATATCTTTACATATTTTGGGTGTCTATTTTTGCAACCTAAAATAATTATTAGGCTATGTCATGCCAATTTCATCATCCCTAGACTTTTATCTCTGAATGTTGATATGATTGTTACGTCAATTCTAACATAGGCATGGTTCCAATTTTATGCAGAGTCAAAAGAGGTTATGTGAGACCTGGAAGGATCCAACTATGGACACAGAGTGTCAACCTCACGTTCTCCTCTACTACAAACTGCAGTGTCTCAGTATCAGTTCACAAAATATAAGGCCCCTCATATATCTTTTCATGTCCTTGGTTTCTATTTTACAGGTTAATATAGTTCCTTCTCCGATCAGGCTTACACCAAAGGAAACTAATACTACCTTTTTATTTGTTTTAGTTTTGTAAGGTGTAAGAGATACTAACTAGATGGATTTTCTTCCTCTATTGAACTGATGGTATGGATCTGCGTGCTATAAGGAGAAAAATACAAATTACTATTGAACTGAAGGTATCGGCACCGTTCCTTTCTTTCATCTCTTGTTGCTTTGTCTTTGCCTAATTTTCAAATACCCGATTCAATTGTATCAGAGAATACATTCTTGCTATTCACCTTCATGTTGTTTTTCTGTGACAGCCTAGCTGGAATGTACCTTCATGATTTTCACTCTTGTATCTTTGTACCCTTATTTGAAATCAGACATTGGCATATGTGATGATGGCTACTCAGTCTTATATGATTTTTTTCATATAACTTCTGTTGAACTGAGGCGTTTGTCATATCAAGAGATATGGAGCATTACATATGTATGCTCCTTTTTTTGATGCTTACTGAACTGAGGCACTTTGCTGCAATGATGGCCTACATCATTATGCCGACAATCCAACCTTCTTTCCTGCACTCAAATCTGCATCTCTCGAAAATGCTATTTTGGAGAATAGTTATATAGCACTATCTGATGTTTACCTCTGGTTTGTTTTTGGAGCATAGTTTATTTTTTGGAGCATAGTTATATACCACTACAAAGGCTCAAACCTGAAGTTTGCAGATCATACTCTTTGAACTTGATTTTGGTGCTCTCAGTGGTAAATCCCAAATTCATTGAATTATTATTGAGGTCTCAAAATGTTTCTAGAATTCTATTTTGGTGCTCCTCTTTTTGTCTTGCTACACTACTGTGGCTAATTGATTGATTTGGATGGTTGCTTCACAGAGAGGTTTAAGCGCCTGGAGGTTGACTAGATATATGGTTCATTTCCATTCCCTCTGGGAAAATGGCACATATTAATTAGAAGCTACTTTTAGAATAGCTATTTCAACCTGATTTTCCCAAGCTACTTTTGGAGTAGCTACTTTAACCTGATTCATGACAACTATGTCACAGAGAAGGATCCACTTCGTAACTTGGAATGTTGAAATTACAAAGTCTGCTAAGCTTAAGTAGCCATGATTTCCTAAGGACATAGCCTCACAAATATCACATGCACATGAAACTCCTTTGCTACAGTATTGAATGCCAATAATTACAATGAATGCTACAACCTCTTATTTCTGATTCAAAATATCTTAGTTCTGCCTGTTGACTTATGCAGATCCTCATACATACTTCTGGCTATGCACAAACTGATCTTTTCGTTCAAAAAAAATCAGCTACCATGCCAAAACATTCCCTGGTTTGGTCCATC
>CM041634.1:146501-208163 GCA_023333625.1 Bothriochloa decipiens | reverse complement strand
AAAAAAAATCAGCTACCATGCCAAAACATTCCCTGGTTTGGTCCATCGAAAAAATTGAATCTGTGTTCCTAACTTCCTACTAAATTACGTCACGAACTTCCATTTGCTTTGCTGATTCTCTCGGAATTTCCAATAATGCTCACCTCCATCCTTGCATTTTTCTGCATATTTTTTTCTTAAACAAATCTCTTATGGTTGCTACCTGATTGACGCTTTGTTCTTTGTTCTTTTTAGTTTGGCAATGGTATCAGTAATTAATCCTCTTTTCTTCAGGGCGTAGCCATCGGCAGTATGGTGAGCTACATGGCAAGGATCCAGTGGAACTAGATGCTGCTTTCAAACAACTTATCAATCAGAACAGCCAAGACCGCAAGGACATGATCTGTTCATTCATATACAAAGTTTAAAGAGACCAAGGTGATAAACCAACCTCTTCTTCCAAGCCACTATGCCTCTACTTCCAATTCCACTAACATACACGTTTCCTGAACATATTTGAATTGTCAACAGGCTGTCTATAACTCCATCAGACTTCAAACCAAATACCGGTGCGATCAACAGAAGTAGACATAGACGGTACCAAACAAGGAAAATAAGGTAGCCAAACCAGCTTCTACCACAAATTTTCTATATCCTCGGCATGAAAAATGATAACACTCGAATCATACACTTGCAGATCAGCAAGAACTCCATCCACTATGAAGGAAATTAAACTGAGAACCCCCAGAGGTGACTATATAAGAGCTGTCGAAGATGACTAATATATCTGTACACACCTCTTGGCACACCACTCATGCTCAAAACAAAGCATTCTTCGTGTACAGCTGCCATTATTAGCCGAGTGGTTCACTAATTGCTAAACCTACATCATGATTGTCTGTAAATTATTTTCTACTATGCTACCTTATGATAACAAAATGTTGTTTATTAAATACAATGGCTTCAGACTTCACCATATTAACAAATACTATCGAGCTTCCTTATCCTTACCACTAACGATACTCCACTGTCAAACCAAAGGGCGCTCGAGGGCGCGCCGGTCTACTAGTTTGGTACTAAAACTAATGTGCCAGGTACTATGCATGCACGCTTACCGTTGCCTGGGCTGCGCCCTGCGAGAAGCCCATGGCGCCCATGCTCCTGGCGTTTCGTCGTCTGTGGTACAAGCCCATAGGCTAACCCATCGCTGGCCCTTGCGTATGTATTTGCAAATAGTAATATGTGGCCTGCGGCCGGCCTGCTCCTGGTGGATAAAATAAATGTCGTTCATTTGGTTGGGGCTTCAGCTGGGTGACGTGGCAGGGCCGGTGCTAACTCCCTCGGGTCAACGCGTGGACGAACACTGAAATGCTGCCGCTGGGCACTGGCCCTGCTCCTCCCTGCGTGCAGCCAGTGCCGGCCCTAAGGGGGTGCAGATTGTGCGAAGCACGAGGGCCCAGACGGGATAAGGGCCCAAGCCTAGGTATGTAGAACCCCATATTTTTTAGTCTTTAGCTAATTGAGATGGTGGCCATCGGCAAAAACAGTAAAGAAACGATGGCCTTTTATTTTGTAGAATTCCAGGGGCAACGTGAGTACGAGAGTCGACAGCCGCCGTCACTTCGTCTCCCACGAGCCGCGATCTCTGATCACGAGACGACAGACAAGGGTTGAGCCTGAGGGAGCACGTGCGGCCAGCCTCTGATGGATACGGCCATAGGAGTGTACGTGAAGTACATGCTGCTGATGACTTTCGAATTTTCTTTTGTATATATAAAATGCTTCCTGGAATTGCTGGCGGCCGTGGCTCATGAATGTTGGGAAATGACGTGTGCCTTGATGATGTATGACGTGTGTATATATATACCACGCACACACACATTTAAATGGGCAATAATTATTCCTTTTGTTTGGTCACTTTGCATGGTACTTGCAAATGCTCCATATAACATAATTTTATAATGATTTTAGCATGTCCTACAAAATAATTCGAGAGCACAAAAACTCATGGAACTTGTTAGATAATAAATATTTTGTCATAGATTTACATTATTTTAGAATAGTTTGACGATCAAATTATATGCAATGAGGAGCACCAACAAGCGCCGTCGTGCCGCGCCGATTCCTGACGACTCCGACCGCTTCGAAGGACAAGAAGATGACGACGAGTTCCGCCGTGGGGCACTGCATCGAACCGTGGAGAAGATGAAGGCCGGAGAACCACCCTTGGCGCCGTGCCGCGCACCGAGACCACACCGGGGATCCGCCGTGGGAGTTGCTGCCCGTGCGGACTCCGCCGTGGATGATGGTCGCCGCCGTCGCGTCGGGAGGGCGTTGGGTGACCTCAATTGCATCCCCGTGCCACGCTGAGGTTTGGAACCGGTTGCTATTGAGCTACTACCGTGCACCGACGCCGACGAGCCGCCGTTCGCCATGGACAGCTCCACTGGATGCCAAGTTGCAGCGTTGAAGACCATCGGCGAGTTCACCGCACCGTCCCGAAGCCGATAAGCAAGAAGATGAAGCCGGAGGACCACCGGAGGGCCGGGATTTGGAAGATTGGCTACCGCCGGCGAGCCCCGTCGTCGGGTTGGAGAGAACAGAGGAGGGGATGAGTTCCCAGGGAAGACGGTGGATGCAGTGTTCGTGGACCAAGACGCTGCACGTGGGGCCAAACAGAGTTGGTGCACCAAGGACCGGTCTGTGAACCCACCCGACCAGAGGACAACGCCGTGGACATTGTTCACATGGAATTGAGCAACTGCTGGTGGACACCAAGTGTGTCAGCGCACCGTGGACCGGAAGCCGTGAGTTGAGCCCGATTCGGATCAGATTGATGACGTGGCAGCACGAGAGCAGCCCATACCTGGCCCATGTCCGGCCCAGTCAGCCCATTAATGGCCCGTTAACGGTCTAGTGGGGCCCACTTGTCAGTTGACCGTTGACTGAGTCAACGCTAACGTCAGCAGGTGACGTCATCCTGGTCCCACCTGTCATTGCTGATGTCAGCATGACGTCATCATCCAAGTCAGCTGTTGTGTTGTCTCTGATGGACCCGCACGCGACACATGGACCAATCCCGAGCCGCCACGTGTCAGCCCCAGAATAATCCAGTCTTTTCTTTTTTAGAATATGGTTTAATCTTTGAAAATCCATAACTAATTCATACGAGCTCCGAAAATTGTGATCCAAGTATCCAAATTTTCTATAAATCAACCTCTAGCCATTTTTTACCATGATTGAGTGCATTTGGATCTTTTTGCTATTGTTTGTTCTTTGTGCTAATCTATAGGGTCGCTCCCACGACCAATATCTCGGTTACAGAGTCGAGCGAGGACCGGTCTGAGGAGGACTCCGAGTACCAGGGAAGGTCAGGAGACGACAACAGCAAAGGTGCCATATCTCACCCAACCTCGTAGATCCCATTACACATGGCAAATATAGTAATGCTAGTGCTTTACCTTTATTGAAATATAATGAATCACCTGTGCTAGGAATGCATGGTAGATTATTATTTGATGAACCCTACCTTGTTGTAACCTATCACCTGCTTACCCACTGTTATATTAGACACTTGATTATCTGCTATATTTATATATATATACATACTTCACTCGCTTATATTTTGATGCAATGTGATGAACCCTGGGAGGGCCTGGTGGGATGCCAGGCTTGGTGTGTATGTGTTGATGGATCAGATGGACATGTGAGCTGATGATGTTGTATCTGGGTTTGGGGTGGAACTTACGGCAGGGTGTAGGGTGAGGGTTGAGTCGATCGAGTCGGGATTTACGATGAGCTTTTGGAGCAAGTCTTGCCGAGGAATGGATCTGGACATTCCCATGAAGAGAAGTCTGTGGCGGACTAACTTGGATGCGATGGTGGTCTTCTGGTGTGAGCCTATGAGGGGTGGAACCTAGGACGAAGGTGTCATGGTAGCACGTTAAAGAACAACCCTGATGAAGACATCTTGGCTTGGTCACACTTAGGAACTGCTGTGCTGGTAACTGGATCATAGGAATCTCTTGCTATCCACTTGCTTCCCATGGGAGGGAGACGGCCAAACCGCTGGATAGATCGATGCCATTAATATCAGGCGAGCATGTGATAGGGAGGTAGGAGCATGTGTCTCATACCCTTTCGAGACGGTCATGATGCTCTGTGAGAATGGGATCATGGGTCCCCTCACAGTATCAGCCACTCTAAGGGTGTTCCAAGGCTGAGAGATAGGGTGGCATCGTTCTATGGCATTAGGCGCCCAAAATCTGCCTAGGTGGTGATCAACACCGATGATGGTTATCTAGTGGATTAGTGAAACCTCTGTAGAGTGTATGGTTGATCAATCGATACATGTGCCGACATATCGGCTATGGACCTATCCTGTGTTCTGCTTGCACTAGACTAGTGAGTGGAGTGTTCTACCTTCCCCCTGAGTGTGATTTTCGACCATGAGCTAGGTTGAGGGCTACAGGCCGCTGAGGCAGGCCGAGAGAGAGTTGGCCTGTCGATAGGAGTCTAAGATGGTGATGGAGGATTTGGGATGGTGATTCAGAGATGGATGGTGTGGGAATGGGAATCTGTATAAAACCTGATTACGATATTACTTATATATTGATCGCTTGCATAGAAAACCCCAGCCTTTATAGGTTCTTTTGATATATCCATGATTTGCATCCAATTTCCACAAAGCAATGCATAGGGTGGGAGTGGCCAGTACATATCGTACTGATACTTTGGCACACAAGTTCCAGGAGTGAGTACTCATCTGAGGAGTATGATGATTGAGGGTTTCGTACCTATGCTCGAGTTGGATGGACGATGATAGCTTCCGCACCTTCAAGCTTTTACTTTATGCTGCATGAACTCTGATTCTGCCAAGTGGCGATGTAATAAGTTATTGTAAACCCTTCTATTGCACTTTTGTTCAATGTATGGATTATGATATTCAACTGTTATTGGGTAATGTGATTTAAATGGTCATATTACACTTCGACTCTGTGGATTTCCCTTTATAGAAATCGAGGTCATTTCACATACAGGAGGCTAGAAGATGTTGAATTTAAGATGAGGAGAAATGGGATGAAGAAGAAGAGGAAGAGCGGTTAGAGTGAGCTATTGTCTAAGATTACAACCCTTGTTTCACGAGAGTTGCAACTTGGGATAGCTTCTAAGTGATGGCACAACACTCTGGGTCAATTGAGTTAGGTTGGATCCTCCAACTAGGGGTCACCCGACCCCCTCTTGGTGGAACCAAGAGTTCAAACTTCTCCCTACACTATCCTTGTCGTATCCAGCCTTGAGATTTTTGTAACGTGTCAAGTAGGGGTCACCCGACTCCCAGTTGAAGGTTTAGAGTGAGGAGCCCTGGGTTATACACTTTCTAGGTGATGAGAAGTGGTTTGGCTAAGTTTGGGCCCCAAGTGGGTACTATGCCCAGGTCGCCTGACCCTTGTTTGGGAGTTTTAGAGCGAATGGGTTCTGGATTTGTACTTCTCCACGTGTTAGAGATGGTTTGGCAAAACATGAGCCTGGTTAGCCACCAAGAGGTGGTCACTTGACCCTCCTATGGAGGCTTCCTAGGACCAGTTTTGTCATAGAGGCTAGCATAGGTGTGTTCATTCTAATCTAGTGGCCAAACCATACAGAAATGAAAAGAAGTTAAGATATGTAGGTTTTAGTCTTGTTAAAACATTAGCAAGGATGAGTTCTAACATGTCAACTTCTTCTATCAAGATTCATGCTCATGGAAAACTTCAAGAAGGTGGCCACTTACCTTAAAGATGATGAGTTGTAGCATTGGTCCTCCTTAGTTGCATCGAAGTTCTCCTTGGCCAAACAACTTGACATTTGACCATGAGGATCTCAATTTGTCTCCATGAATGATCATATGACTTACCCATAGGGACGTCGATGTTCTTGCTATAGGGGTTAGTACAAAAGTGCAACCAAGTTCCACGCAAGCATGTTTGATTCAATAATTAAGCTTAACATCATGTCTTGTTTGATTAAGGTACTCTATTCAACCTAAGCACCATGCTTAATTTAAACAAACTATGGAAGTATGATCACTCGAGTGATCAGTACATCCAAACCACAACATGCTAACATAGAAAAAGGAAGAATGATAGAATAAACAAGATTCATTCTACTAGAGACAAGAGAAAGAGTGGTGTAGACAAGAAGCATTTTTTATATATATTTTAGAGGGTTGAAGACAAAAGTAAGGGGAATGCACTAAACAAGAGGAAGGGAATGTGACAAACCAGTCAAGAAGTATGGCACAACATAGTGGTGGCTGACTGGTGGGCCGACCCCACCTTGGAGCCTCTAGCCACTTTGGTTCTTTCCCTGTGCATTTTTACCTCTAATGATGTGTTCCTACACTAATGCATTTTGCTTGGGATGTCCTTAAACACCCAAATGTGTTTGAGGGGGTAAAATGACCCCACACTTGGTGTAAGGTGTGCCCTGAGCCATGGAAACCAAGACAACATCAAGTGCAGGGATTCTACTATGGCAACACACCAGCAGAACCACAAGTCTTACTATCCTACTCAAGTTAGGCACACAGGTTGCATGATGTTAATTTAAAGCCAACTTGTGAGGGTCTAACTACAAGAACTCATACCACTATGAGATTTGGAGAACTTATGATAAACAAAAACATCTACAACCTCTACTGCAAAGATTTTGAACATACAAAGAGTGAAGGGGTTGTAGATCTCTTGAGTGGTAGTGGCAGAGAGAAAAAGATGGATTTTGAAGATTTCTCAAATGAGCAAGGGCTTGATGTGAGAATCATAGGATAACTTCCCTGCTTATTGATAAGATCTTTCATCTCAAAGAGTGGGTGAGTGATTTCCTTCCCATGACATTCTAAATCCTCCTCAAGACTTGGATATGTCATGGTTGCTTGTGAAATCATCTTAAGCTCACCCCTTGGATCAAGAACAGGACTAGATTCTACCCTTGTGCTAAGAGGTTGGAACGTCCAAATAGGTAGATATTCTTTGCCTATTCTATGACCAAGCTTCTCATTTCTCAAAGCATTCCCCAAGATTCGCTCAATTGGCCTTTCGATAAAAGTGAGATGAAAGGATAGTCTAGTAAGGTCAAAGATGTAGGAATCTAGGGAGGTCTTTAGATCATCAATCACTACAGGTACGCCTTGAAGAACTCCCAAATGATCAAGGGTTTGACTATTCAGGAGCCTAAGCTATTTTTGAGCTTGGAGTAGGTGATTCTTTGATAAACATGGAAATGAGGAATGATGAGAAGCACCATTGGGATCATCAGGATCAAGGATGAGTTTAGAGATAGGTTCAAAGGATATAGCAAATGTGGGCATAGAAGGAGAGAGGATAGAATTTACTTTAAGGAACTTCGGTTCTCCTTCGATGGGCATAGTTGGCACTCCTTTTTGAAGTTCATCCAAGATCCTATGTTTTTCCCAATGTGCTACTTGAGAACTCAAGGAATAAAATGGTGTTGATTTGGGAAGTTTCTGGAGTGATCTCTTATGGAAGGCATTCCCAAAACTAGCAAGATCATCTAAGAGTTTAGCCTCGAAATCCAAGGAGTGATTTAGAGGATGGATTTCTTCCTCCATCGATATTTGTGGTATTTGTGGTTTAGGATCGATGGCAGAATCTCTGGATGGGATTGATGGTGATTCGGCTATCGAGATTTCTTCTTGCTTGGGGATGGAGAGACTCCTTCTCTTTCCGTTGAAAGTTTAGGATCTCTTGTCGAAGATGAGTAGCATGAGAAATAGGGAACAAAGCTAAGCAGAATTTGGATTGAAGGATTTCCCATTCTCCATGCACACTCTATGTGTCATGCATACCGATGTTTTAGCTATCCCCTTTAAAGAAAATGAGAGTAGCTTCCATCTCAAGGTATTTCGTGTCACGCTTCATAAGAAGACATGAGCACAATTGCTCAAAATCATGTAAGTGAGTATTGGGGTTTTCATCTTCTTCCCTAGGAAGAGATTGTTTCTGAACCATAGCTATGAAACTAGGGTGAAACTTATAGCTAGGTGAGAGAATAGGATGGAATGATGGTGGTGGCTCCAAACTAGGCCCTTTGGAGCAGCGAGATAAGACATAGGTGTTTGGTTCATGGTGTTTAAAGGATAAAAAGAAAAGAAAGGTAAAGGAAGGATAGCTCGGATGACCTGGTTCTAAGTTAGGACAGCTACCACTCCCCGGCAATGGCGCCAGAAAGCTTGTTGACACCAGAAGTGGAAAACGGATATATCGCAAGCGTACGGTAGTCAATGTAGCCTTCACCGGGAGTATTCCAGGTATCCTACTTTCCACAAGGAACGTGAAGTGAACTAACTAGGCTCAAGGTCGTCCAATGATGAAACAAAGGGTCTAGGATAATAGGATAGATAGATCTAACTAGCAAAGATATCTAGTCATGGTATTCTAAGTATAACGAGCTTTACCACCTCCTCCCTTACTGGGGGCGATAGAGGAAACAACAAGTTGAGTTAATGAGGTTTGCACCTCCTCCCTCACCAAGGTGACTACCCTATTCAGCCCTGCTCTCACAATGTTAACTTGCCTAACACACATATAGGAAACTCTCCGCCTAGCGAGGTATGTCACACTCTCGCTAGGTGTCCTACAGTGCGACAAGCAGCTCACACTGGTAAGATGTCATCTAGACACCATGTCTACACTAATCTTACTACTCTAAGCCTAGCGAAAGCTTCGAGCACTTCAACAAGTAAAGCAGCATGCCAGTAAAAGACCGTATACTTAAAATACCAAACTAGATAAATTACTAGAAGACTCGAATGTAAGACTTATAAGAAGCTCGCATCCGCCGAGGCGCACCTTGGAGAAGACTCCCGACATGCCGGGACTCCTCCTTGGAGACTCCTTACTCTTCCTCTACTAACATAGTTAAAATACTAGAAAGTGGCTTACTCCTATCTTTCATGCTCTAAAATGAAGGCCTATGGGGGGTATTTATAGTGAGAGGTGGAGTAGGGGCTACTCCAATGCCACGTCAGCGATCCATGTGACTTCCATCGTGCACTGTTGGATCAAACCAACTAACAACCGCCTTAGATGGATGTGCATGATGAAGCACCTGCATGGAGGCATGCAGGAAGGCGGTGGGGTGCAACCGACCTTGGAAGCACCCAATGAGGGCGTCGGCCGACCCCCTCCATGGCAGGTGGGCCCCATGGTGGGTGTCCCCACATGTCATAGAGTGTGTCCTAGGTGCTGGTTGAATTATGTTGAGGTCGGTTCCTTCCATGTGGGCCCATGAATCCTTGTGCAATGCTTCTTGATCGTTGATTTGAAGTGCACTTGTGATCCAAGGGTTGAAGTTGAGCTTGGGGAGCTTCTCCTGGATCATGCCAGCTTGGCACCTCCTGGGCCCACAGGGAGGGGGTCAGCTGACCCCCTCACTGTAGCTCCAGTGAGTCAGCCTTGCTCCTTGCTGCTTGCTCATTGCTTCCATGATGTTGAAATTTATGTAGCAAACTTATAGTGTTGCTACTTCCATCATTTTAAGCTTCTAGGCCCCGAAAAGTACCTGATCGAGTACCTGCAATTAAATGATGACATGTACATATAGAACCAAGTTATTTGTACCTAAGTCACTATGTGTTCGATGGTTTCCTTCCAGAAAGAATGTCTTGTTGACGGTTTTGATGGGGTAAAAAATGGTACAACTCCCATCAACTGTGGTGGCAGCGGGCGTGGTGGTGGTTTTGGCGCCAGCGGGGAGCCTCGAACAGGCGGCGGTGTTTTTTATTTTTTGTTGATCGTTTTCCTGAGTGTTGGTTTGGCACTCAGTGAAGTGTTTGCCGAGTGTTCGATAAAGAACACTTGTCAAAGACTTCTTTGTTGATACTCTATATGTCAAGCGGCCTTTGTCGTGTGCAACACTCGGCAAACCGTTTGCCGAGTATTTCCATGGATTTACCGTGTGCTCTAGCCACATGGCAAAGAACTCAACTCCGGTAGTGGTTAGAATACATGTTCATAGGGGAATAAAGTATAAAAACACAAATAAGTCCCATGTAGAATTCCACCAGCCGTAGGTCCAACTATACAGCCCTCCATTCTCATATTCAGTCCATCTCGACCATTTATCTTCTCAATCTACAATGAAAATTGGAGTATGTTAATGCAACATTTAGGATAAATAAAATTTTATGAGGCAATAGGATAAGAGCATACAAAAGTTGAAGGCCAAACTATAGAATCTCCAGAAATACATACATGATGGAAACATAGTACAGACATTAATAAGACACTCATACCTGCTGGGAAAAACAAATATTTCCTTAACTATTAGAAAGGCGGCCAATAAGCTCAATCACAGCCCATTAACTTAGAGCATCGAAGCTCTAAGGTAGGATCCGCTAAGGAAAGAGAGCTAGGGTACGTGCATGGCAAGCTCAAGGGAGGTGTGCGCCTCCTCGGGTGCCAAAATGGGGCTAGAACCCGTGGGGAAGTGCCCGATATATCAAGGGAATTAGGCCTCTCAACTCTAGGGAAAACTCCGATTCGCCCGATCTCTCAGACGAAGGGGTTGGGTGAATAAAAGGATCCTTGCTCCCAGAGAAGGAAAGGTCTAACCAACCCCATGCCCGGATGTCATGTACACCACCTGACAGAAAGGAGGAAGAGGGCGCCACACGAAACGCTACTCCTCAATGTGTAATCGCCACTCTATGATCCTAGGAGACACTGCCTCCCATGCATCGACACAATGACGTGCAGTGAAGATGTTGAAGCGTGACAACCACGGTTCAAGCAAGAAGACATCACCGCCGAGGAATCGCAGCCCAATGACACACTACGACCACAATCTTGTACATCACGGTTTTCCTCCTTAAACTATAAAAGGAGGAAGTCCTTGAACATAGGAGGGGACTCATCGATCAAATATCTCCTAGTTCACTGAGCACTTCACACACACAAGCGCGCGCGCACAAGAACACATAGCATTTCATCCGCAAACACAGAGACTTGGGCCTTTCTTAGAGGCTCTCTCTCGACCATCCCTTGTAAACACATATTAGAAGCTAAATGCAATTAAGAGCGAGCAACACACCAGCCCTGGACATAGGGACATTCTGCTCCCTTGTGCTCGCCTTAACTATACCATCTGTTTGCCTAAACGTGCTTCATGAAGAATCACTGTCACCCCAACTTTGCGACAATACCATCATGGAACGAGTGAGATTTAGGTGCTCAATTTTGGTTGAATGCACAAATAATATCGGTTTTGAGTTTTCAATTTCAAAACAGCCTAAGTTTCATAATGATGCTATCCTGTGATCATATTAGAAAACTATTTCCCATAAATCATTTTCAAATATCCAAATTCTAACAATCCTAATTATAAAAGAAGTACTTCAGTAACAAAAAAATTACAAAGTATCATTTTCGGCTTTAGTAATCAGTACTTCATAGTATCATAACACAGTGCACAATGAAAAATATATTAAGTTAATTTACATATACCTCATAATTTTATATTTGTGCAAATATCAGATCAGTATCTACATTTTTTAGCGGATTCATAACAGTGTCTACTAAGCTTGATACAGCTGGTTCCTTATGAGTTATATGGTTGCGTGGCAAGGCCGCGCATTTCAACAGATAAACATACGTCTGCAAACCTCGGCGGCTCGGCCCATGTTTGTGGCCCAGCTAGAGGGAGTCAACGATGTCATTTGCCACGTGTCACAATCTTACGATACCATATATTCTTGCACGACGTGTGGCTGCAAAAAGAAAATGTGTGGCAATCATGAAATCGGCGTATGTTGAGATTCACGTGACCGATGACCACAGATGGAGCTCCCAACTGTATATAGAGTACGTGTATGTAACGACTGCAAATACAAAAACATCTTTATTTAACCACCCCTCGTCACGTGAATAAAAGAAAGAAAGGTAGAAGTAGCAGCACGATCCCTGTGCTCTAGCTGCGCAGCTGGCGAAATGGTCTTACCCGTTCGCCCATTTTCCTCGAGAGATGGAGCTTGCTGGACTGACAGTGAAATGACCAGCATATATCTCTATCATCATCTAGCTTCGACCGTAGTACGAGTAATTTGTTGTCAACGGTCAGCCAAGCCAGATATTCGTTATTATAGTAAGAAAAATAGCAGGTGTTTCACTGACAGGGTGGGCCTATAGCTTGCTGTGTGAACGAGTGAGAAGGAAAGCGCAAGTGTCTGAAGCTGCCTGGCGACACAATAGCTGTAACCTGTAGCACCTACCGACATGGTCGAGCCTCTACAGTACTTGACTTTTCACTTGGATTATGAATTGAAGGATCCGCCGGCCGGCCGTAGGACTGTACAAAGTATGGAACTGTACAAAGTATGGACTATGGAATTCAGAAATCACGTTCACATGATCATCCTAGCAGTAGACAGCTGCACCTGCATTGCAGCCCCACCCCCACTGATATTGATTGAGCAACCAACACACAGACACATAGAGTAGTAATTAGGAGTGTGTCTACTTTTCCTTTCCCGTTGTTTCTTCCTTCCACCAGCTCGGCAGCTCTGCCAAACTTCTCCTTGCTAGATGGAGTATTTCTCCTCGTTCACATGAGAATTGAGGCATGACCACCGCCACCACCGTCCAGTAGTGTTAGCTAGCTTTTATTCAGTTTATCTGCTGTGCTGGCTGACTGCTAGATGATGAGAGCATCGTCTGTCAGCTGATTCATGCCAACCAAATTCAAGCATCCATCCATCTTCCATCCTGACCTGAGCTCGATCGTCCTCTTCTTGCTAGCTCCGTCTTCATCCCAATTCGTTCATTCACGTACAGATACAGTACACTAGAGCAGCACAGCACACAGAGCACAGAAGAATCGAACATGTCTTGTGGCTTAGTTGCGCTGTACATCGCCATCAGCTCCGTCCTCTTCCTCCTCTCCAACATGCTCATCTTCTTCCTCCTCTACAAGAAATGGGCGCGCAAGAAGCGGATCATCGACAACAGCCTGGCCGGCGGCAAGATGGTCATCTTCCGCTCCGCCACCATGTCCATGCCGCAGTCGCTCACCCCCAAGTCCTTCCTCGCCATGCTCATGGGCCTCACCACCAAAGACGTCATCAGCGCCGGAGGCTACGGCTGCTGCAATATGATCCGAATTATAACGTTGGTCTTGTGGGGACGCCTGGAGGGCCCACGGTTCGGTCACGTTTATTAGCGGATTTGTTTCCGTATTTGACTGCAGTTATTCTGTCCTATAAATACATCTTGTAAGCCGCACGGAAAGAGCTGACGACTCATTGTATTCTCTGCGTTCTGTAAACTTTGTCCATATAGTGAAGTCGTCGGTTGGCTCCCGTAGTTTTTTCCCGCAAGGGTTTTCCACGTAAAAATTTGTGTCTCGTGTTCGATCTTGATTGCATTATTTGTTAATAAGTGGTATCGGAGCCAGACATGAGATTGAAAAAAAATTTAGGGTTTTGTCCCTGTGTTCATCGCTCCGCCGCCGGGATCGATCTCACGTTTCTTCCGTGCCCATGCACGTGCGGCGACTTGACGTGTCCAATGTGGAGTCCAAGGCGGAGTCTGGATCGGCCACTTGCGCGGTGGTGTTGTGTCATCGAGTTTGATTCGGAACCAAACAACACGTTCTGATCTTGAACAGCTATGCCGATCTGCTGTTCCAAGCGATGGAAATTAGCGCCGCCGCTGTTCCATGGAGAGGTAAATCTGATCTACTGACGCTGCTGTCCGCTGATCGATCTGAAGCCGTTGCTACCTGCTGTGCCGTGGAGGATCTGTCAAGTTGTCAGACTTTCAGTGCCGTGAAGAAGAAAATTTTTCTCGCGCAAGTGAATCTGCTCGCTGTGCTCCTGTTGCATCACGTGTAGGTGACCAGAGAGGTGCTTCCGTGTTGAGGTGAGAAGAAATTGGTGAATTTTGCTACGTGCACTCAACAGATTATACCAGAAGTTTTCTTCAGTTCAGGTTATTTGCTGAACGTACACATCAGGTGTACACAGGCTGCAGGTTTTAGTTAGGGTTACACCTAAATTTCTATAGATTTTTATTCCTCTAATTATTGTTGTTATTTATTCACCATGTCTTCAGTCAAATACGATATTCCTCAACTGGATCGTGATACGAGGTTCGCTCTATGGCAAGTCAAGATGTGGGCTATTTTGACGCAGGCTGATGTTGATGATGCTCTTGATAAATTCGGTAAAAAGGATTCTAAATCTTGGACCGATGATCAAAAAAAAGATCGTAAGGCCTTGACTCAAATTCTGCTTCATCTTTTAAATAATATTTTGTAAGATTGTCTGCAGAAGAAAACTGCAGCTTCTTTGTTGCTCAAATTAGAGTTAATTTGCATGTCTAAGGATTTGACAAGTAAGATGCATATGAAAATGAAGTTATATTCGCACAAGTTGCAAGAGGGTGGTTCTGTTATCAACCATCTGACAGTCTTTAAGGAGATTGTTTCTAACATTCAGGCTATGAAGGTAGAATATGATGATGAGGATTTGAGTCTTATTCTTTTGTGCTCTTTGCCTAGTTCATTTTCAAACTTCAGAGATACTTTACTATATAGCCATGATACACTAACTCTTGATGAGGTCTGTGAGGCGTTGCATGCTAAAAAAAAGATAAAATTGATGGTGTCGTCTGAAGGTTCTGCTTCCAAAGGAGAAGCGTTGTCTGTTCGTGGGAGGACAGAAAATAAATCAAAGAATGACAATAGAGGCAAAAGTTCTAATCATTACAAAGGCCGATCAAAGTCTCATGGTAGAAGTGATAAAGCAAGTATTGCAAGCAAGATACTCACTTTATCGAGGATTGTTTTAAATTGAAAAATAAAGAGAAGAGAACTGGCACATATAGAGAGAAAGATAAAACCAATGATGAAGGTAATGCTTCTGTTGCTGCTTCTAAGACAGATTATTCCGATGGTGATTCTCTTGTTACTTTTGCTGGATTGCCAATAATAGTGATGATGAATGGATTCTTGATTTCGCTGCTTTATTTCATATATGCACTAATAGAGATTGGTTTGTCACCTATGATTCTCTCCAAGGTGGAGGTTCTGTTAGATTGGGTGATAACAGTCCACTTGATATTGTTGGTATTGGATCTATTCAGATTAAGATGCATGATGGCATTGTCAGAACCTTGGCTGACGCGAGGCATATTCCTAGCATGAGCAAGAATCTTATTTCTCTCAGTACTCTTGATGCTAAAGGGTACAAGTACTCCAGTGGAGATGGAGTTTTAAAGGTGTCAAATGGTTCCTTGTCGTGATGAAAGGTGAATTGAAATCTCCAAATCTGTACTGTCTTCGTGATGCTGCTGTAATTTCCAATTCATCATCTAATTCTGATGCTACTAATCTTTGTCATAAGCATTGGACATATGAGTGAGCAAGGCTTGCACGAATTGTGCAAGAGAGGACTCCTTGATGAACATAGCATCAGTAAGTTGAAATTTTATGAGCATTGTGTGTTTGGCAAACACAAGAGGGTGTCATTTAATATCTCTACTCATAAAAGTAAGGGTATTCTTGATTATGTGCATTCTGATTTATGGGGACCATCTCACAAGCCTTCTTTTGGTGGTTCTCGTTATATGTTGACAATCATTGATGATTATTCTCGTAAGGTATGGCCTTATTTCTTGAAGCATAAATTAGAACCATTTTTAGCATTTAAAGAGTGGAAGATTATGATTGAAAATCAAACTGAGAAGAAGGTTAAAAAGCTTCACACTGATAATGGGATAGAATTATGTTCTAATGAGTTTAATGCATATTACAAGTCTCAAGGCATTGTTAGGCACTACACTATTCCTTATACGCCTCAACAGAATGGTGTAGCTGAGCGTATGCATAGGACTATCATCTCCAGGGCCCATTGTATGTTGTCTAATGCTGGCTTGAATAGGCGTTTTTGGGCTGAAGCTGCTTCCAGTGCTTGCTATCTTATTAACCGTTCACCCTCTATTCCTCTTGATAAGAAAACTCTAATTGAGGTATGGTCTGGTTCTCCAGCTGATTATTCACAATTAAGAGTTTTTGGTTGTACTTCTTATGCTCACATTAATAATGGAAAATTAGAGCTTAGAGCTATTAAATACATTTTTATTGGTTATCAATATGGTATTAAAGGTTATAAATTGTGGAATCCCCAAACTCAGAAGGTTATGCTTAGCAGGAATGTTATTTTTAATGAGACTGTTATGTTTGTTGATAAATCCTTCTGTTGATGCTCCTGTTGAAGGAGACAAAATAAGTGTGCATGTGGAGCACTTAATTGATTCACCAGATGTTGATAATTTTGCTATACAAGATGCACCTATTGCTGAAATTTCTCTAATTGTTGATGATTCTTCTGCTGTTGAGCATTCTTCTCCAGTTGTGCAGCCTCCACAACGTTCTATTGTTGCTGATAAGTTTAGAAGGCAGCCAAAACCTGTTAAAAGGTATATTGAAGAATGTAATGTTGCTTATGCTATAAGTGTTGCAGAAGAGATTAAAGGTAATTCAGAACCTTCTAATTATTCTGAGGCTATTATTTCTGCTGATCGCAATAATTGGATGACCGCTATGCAAGATGAGATGGAGTCACTTGAAAAGAATGGTACTTGGGATTTAGTGAAATTGCCCAAGAATAAAAAGCCTGTCTGTTGCAAATGGATTTATAAAAGAAAGGAGGGTATTTCTCCTAGTGAGTCAGCAAGGTATAAAGCGAGGTTGGTTGCTAAAGGCTATAGCCAGATTCTAGGTATTGATTATAATGATGTCTTTTCTCCAGTTGTTAAGAATAGTTCTATTCACACTTTGCTTAGTATTGTTGCCATGCATGATTATGAACTTGAGCAACTTGATGTCAAAACTGTATTTTTACATGGGGAGTTAGAAGAAGACATTTATATGAACCAACCTGAAGGTTTTGTTATTCCTAAAAAAGAAAACCTTGTTTGTAGACTAAAAAAGTCTCTTTATGATTTAAAGCAATCTCCTAGGCACTTTGCTTAGCATAGTTCTATATAAATGTCTTAGTATTGTTAAGAATAGTTCTATTCGCACTTTGCTTAGTATTGTTGACTAAAGAAGTATTGTTAAGCATAGTTCTATTCGCACTTTGCTTAGTATTGTTGCCATGCATGATTATGAACTTGAGCAACTTGATGTCAAAACTGTATTTTTACGTGGGGAGTTAGAAGAAGACATTTATATGAACCAACCTGAAGGTTTTGTTATTCCTGAAAAAGAAAACCTTGTTTGTAGACTAAAGAAGTCTCTTTATGGTTTGAAGCAATCTCCTAGGCAATAGTATAAGAAGTTTGACTCATTTATACTCTCTCATGGTTTTAAGCTGTCTGATTATGATAGCTGTGTTTATTTGAAGATTGTTAATGGCTCAGCTATTTATTTGCTTCTTTATGTTGATGATATGTTGATTGCTGCTAAAGATAAATCAGAAATAGCTAAATTAAAGGCATAATTGAGTAAAAAATTTGAGATGAAGGACTTGGGTGCAGCTAAGAAAATTCTTGGTATGAAAATTACTAGAGATAGAAAATCTGGTAAATTATACCTCAGTCAGCGAGGTTATATTGAAAAGGTTCTTTGTCGTTTCAACATGTATAATGCAAAACCAGTGAGTACTCCATTAACTACACATTTCAGATTATCATCAAATTCATGTCCAGAGTCAGATAGAGATATTGAGTACATGTCTAGAGTTCTATATTTCAGTACAGTTGGTTCTCTTATGTATACCATGGTTTATTCTCGTCCTGATTTATCTCATGCATTGAGTGTTGTCAGTAGATTCATGGCTAATCCTAGAAAGGAGCATTGGATGGTTGTTCAATGGATTTTCAGATATTTACGAGGTACTTCTAATGCCTGTTTACAATTTTAGAAATCTAGAGATGGACTTATTGGTTATGTTAATTCTGATTTTACTGGTGATTTAGATAAGAGGAGATCTCTCATGGGTTATGTTTTTACCATTGGTGGTTGTGCTGTTAGTTGGAAAGCATGTTTGCAATCCACTGTTACTCTGTCTACTACAGAAGCTGAATATATAGTTATTTCTGAATCTTGTAAAGAAGCTATTTGGTTGAGAGGTTTATAGTCTAAACTTTGCGGAGTTACTACTTGCACTACTATACATTGTGATAGCCAGAGTGCTATTTGTCTGACCAAGGATCAGATGTTTCATGAAAGGACCAAACATATTGATGTGAGGTATCACTTCATTCGAGGTATTATTGCTGAAGGTGATGTTAAAGTGTGCAAGATAAGTATTCATAATAATCCTGCTGATATGTTGACAAACCTAGTTCCTGGAGCTAAGTTTGGGCTATACTCAAACTTAGTTGGCATTACAAATTAAGTTCCAGTGACTTTTGGCGTCGGTGATTATTTATTATTGAAGTGAGTTGATTGATGATACTTCATTCGCTACATGATGGAATTCATCTCAAGGTGGAGTTTGTTACAATATGATCCGAATTATAACATTGGTCTTGTGGGGACGCCTGGAGGGCCCACGGTTCGGTTATGTTTATTAGCGGATTTGTTTCTATATTTGACTGCAGTCAGTCCGTCTTATAAATACATCTTGTAAGCCGCACGGAAAGAGCTGACGACTCATTGTATTCTCTGCGTTCTGTAAACTCTCTCCATACAGTGAAGATCGCAGGTTGACACACGTGGTTTTTTCTCGCAAGGGTTTTCCACGTAAAAATCTGTATCTCGTGTTCGATCCTGATTGCATTATTTGCTAACATCGGCACTGTCTACCGCCTGCGCCTGGACGATAAGACCGCCTTCGCCGTCAACAGGCTCAACCGTGGCACCGCCGAGATGGACCGCGGCATCGAGCGGGAGCTGGACGCCATGGGCGACATCAAGCACCGCAACGTCGTCCCGCTCTGCGGCTACTACGCCGCCACGCACTTCAACCTCCTCATCTACGAGCTTATGCCCGACGGGAGCCTGGACCAGGCGCTGCGTCAGCCTTCTGCGAACCACCTCCACCACGACTACATCCCGCACGTGATCCACCGCGACATCAAGTCCAGGAACATCCTCCTGGACCACCGCATGGAGGCGCGCCTCTCCGACTTCGGCCTCGCCACGCTCATGAACCCCAGCGCCAGCCACGTCACCACCCTCGTCGCCGGCACCTTCGGGTACCTGGCGCCCGAGTACTTCGACACCGGCAGAGCCACCACCAAGGGCGACGTCTACGGTTACGGCGTCGTCCTGCTGGAGCTGCTCACGGGGAAGAGGCCCACCGACGAGTCCTTCCTGGAGAACGGCACACGGCTCGTCACCTGGGTCAGGGAGACCATGGAGGAGAAGCGGGAGGAGCACGCCGTAGACAAGGCTCTGCTGAAGCTGCACCAACACTTGCCCACCGAGCAAGTCAGGCTGGTGTTCTCCGTCGCCGACAAGTGCCTCGACTCTGATCCCGCAAACAGACCAACCATGGCGCAAGTTGTCAAGATGCTGGAGCAAGCCAACAACACCACTCACAGCTCATCACCGCCACCACCACAGAACCAGCAACAGCAGACGACCAGGCAACAGTAGATTATTGATTCTACTACTCCTAGAGTATTCCATCTCTCACGTAGACGTAGAGGTAGGATTCAATATACATGTTTCATTAATTTTAATGAGTTGTCTCCATATATGCATGGTAAGTCTGTCTGGTAGCTGACAGAATATTACAACTTGTTACTGTAGCACATTTGGGCGTTCGATCTTCATGACAAAGCGCTTCTCCTCTTCTCCAACAGATACCTACTCCATGTAGCAACTGCAAGAATGGAAGCACGCCAGCACGCATGCACCTTTTTTTTTTTTTTTGAGACAAAGCACGCATGCGCATGGCCAGCCATTGACCATTGTGGAAAGGGAAAGGCTAACTAGATGGGCCCGGGGCCTCAGCCTCAAGGCTGCTTCACTATCTGGGCCGGGCTGTGGCTCCCTCCCTCGGCCATTACATAACCAGGCCGGTTGCATTTGCAAGACCAGCGCAGCCTGCCAAATCGGATTCGAATGTCAGTGTCGCCGTGACCAGCCCTTAGATTATCTCGATCGTCAATGTCGCCACCACCGATGTCTTGGATTAGATTCCTAGCTAAGCTTGCTTAGCTCGATCCACGTCTCCGGCCGTCACCGTCAGTCGTCGTCGGTCCAGTACTGTCTTTCCTTTTGGTGGACTCTAGTGACCATCACCGATAATTACCGTTAGAGGATATACTCTATTTCCTACAAAAAAAATGCTCACTTTTGTCGTTATAAAAAATGCATAAATTTAATTTGTTGTATGAAAAAGATAGTTTGAAATAACTCTATAAATTTGCATCTTTTTTCCGCGAGGATTACCACAAAGACTCAAAGACATGACCAAGATGTTGGCATCCTTTTTTGCTCTGCTTTTTTATAGATTTGATTGATCAAACATAAAAGACAGCTTTAAAAGTTGATTTATTTTGAGATGAAGGAGTAGCTGATTTGGAATGATGTACAGCTAGCTACTACGATATGGATGGTATATGGTGACGGTATGGAAGGAAATTAAGGGCCCTTTTGTGGCCGCTTTGCTCCACCTTTTCAAATATGCTTTATGTTTTTCAACTAAATATATGCAGCTTCACATACTCTGATTTAGAAAACTAATATGGAGTTGTTAGAGCACCGAAAGACGTGCTCTAGAAACTCAAGTTTATACAGAGCTGCTCCACAGCAGAGTTTGCGGAGCAATCCTAGCAAATCAATCCTAAGCATGCTCTTGTAGACATCAGACGAGACATCTTTCTTAGATTGCTTGAGGTAGATAAATTTATGCAACGAAACTTTTATCATCTCTTGTCATCTATTATATGCCATGTTAGCTTATTTAGGGCATATTATAGCTATTGCTGGCTAGCTAGTTGGCTAACAGCAAGAAGACTTGTCTAAAAAATTAGCTCACCTATTAGTCATCACGGTTGGATGCATTAGAGCTAATTTGGGCTAAATTTAACCTAGCTACTCAGCCTTTTGATCCAAAGAGGCTCCTCGTAATCTCATAAAATTCTATAAAACGTTCACAAACTTTCACCTAGAGAGGCCTTACCCCGGCTGGCCGCCGGCCGGTTGCATACTTTGTTTGACCTTGTAGTCTAGTCCAGTCGTCTCTCTCGCGGTCCACGCAGAAATTGTATTCAGCACGGCCGGGAAAATATTTAATGAAATCGAAAATAATTAAACAAATAAACAGATCGGCTGAGTACCAAAATTCAATCATTTTCCTTTGATCCAGGACCTATTATTATCAGTTTATTGCATACATGCCTTTTCCTTGTGAATACTCCTATCCTATATATGTAGGTGCAGTGTACTCCTATATCTAGCTAGCTGGCTGGCTGCCCCAGCACTAGCAGCATCACAAGAAATTAAAGTAAAGTTAGGGAAATAATGAATCAATACAACTTCATTTTGCCACAGAAACAAGTTACAGGAAAAAAAAAATGCAAGCTAAGAAATCATTTGAGCTAATTAAAAAGCTGAGCTTTGAGGCGACCTTGCGGGTTGTCTGTGGAGTATGTACGTATGTTATGTTCATTGGGTCTCGCTGTTGCTGGTCGCCGTGTTGTTGCTGCTGCTCGTCACCACCGCATTATTGTTGTTGTTGGCGTTGCTCTTACTCGTCGGGGTCGGGGTCGGGGTCGGGGTCGGGCCCTGCTGTGCTTGCCCTTGCCCGTGATGAATTGGAATCGCAACTGGATGATGGCCTCCTCCACCTCCGCCGCCGATGATGGAGGAGATGGCCGCCGCCAGCGCCACCGTGAAGTTGGGGTCCGCTGTGATGGCCGCGGCCGCCGCGGTGACGGTGTCCATGTGCGGCGGCGCGTCAGCCGCCGCCACGGCGGCTCTGCCAACATTATTATTGTTATTGTCCGGTGTCGATGACGATGACATGTGCAGGCCGGAGAACTTGGACGTCGAAGACTGGTGGGCGTTGTAGAGCGCGGCCGCCGCCTGCGCCTGCAGGTGGTGGTGGTGCTGGACCTGCGGCTGGTGAGGTGGCAGCGGCACTTGGAAGTGCGGTCGTGCAGGAGGAGCACCACTTCCTGGCGGCCCGTGAGTGGTGAGGTCGAGCGTGACGGTGGGGAACGGCGCGGACGCGGAGATGGTGGCCATGCTGGAGGAGCACGGCAGCACGGCCCGCGCCAGGAAGTTGGAGGTCATGTTCATGTCCCCGCCGCCGCTGGGCATGGAGCCCGACAGCAGCATGGAGGCCGCGGCGGAGGTGGTGGAGGCCATGGCCATGGCGGCCGGCGGGAGCGGGTGGTTGTGGGTGCCCTCGTAGGTGGTGATGAGGATGGAGCGGTCGTCGGCGCAGCGCTGGACCTGCGTGTGCCAGCCAGCTGGTCAGTCAAAGTCAGCATGCATGGCATCTACCCCGGTCCAAGGTCCGAGATGAGGTCCGGTCAAAACACGCAATTCATAAATGCAAGGCGAAAGGAAGGTGCGCGGCGTTGACTGGGTCACGTACCTGCTTCCGCACGGGGCAGCCGTTGGCCATGGTGCAGCGGTAGTAGGCGCGCGGGCACGGGTTGCCCTTGGCCATCTTCTGCCCGTACTTGCGCCACTGGCACCCGTCGGCGATCTGCATCCGTCGTCCATTGCAAATTTAGTCGCCAGGGCAGCAGTGGGCTCATGAGAATGAACTGGAAATGCATGGCCAATTAAGGACGACGACGACTTACGATGGGCGCTTCGGATCGCGCGCGCACCGAGACGCGAGCCTTCCTCATGCTGGCCTCCTGCTGCTGCTGCGCCAGCTGCTGCTGTCTGGATGACGGGTCGGGGCTGTCGCCGCGCTCCGGCTGTTGGTCCTGCCGCGGCCTGTTGCCGCCGGTGGAGGACGACCGCCGCGGGCTGCCCACCTCGGTGGACGAGTTGGACGTTTCCTTGGCCGCCGCCGCCGGTCCTAAGCCGAGGAACGGCCTCGGCATGACAGCAGCAGCGCCGTCGGTCGCCGGCGGCAGCGCCTGAGCCACAGGAGGAGGTATCGCCTGGGCCCGCGCCTGCATGAGCGCCACGAGATGCATCTGGAGCGCCCGGTAGCTGCTGGTGACCTGGGTCAGCATCCCGCGCAGCCGCTGGTTCTCGTCGTTCATGCGCGCGAGCTCCGCCTGCATGGCTGAAAGCTGCAAGAGGGCGGCATGGATGCCTATGTAAGTTGATCGAGGTGGACAAACTTGCGCTTGCGGCGGACAGATCCGACAGAATTGAATCCGATCGACGATCCGCTATACATGGCATGGCATCGACGACGCGTGCGATAAATCAATCAATCAACATGTATACATGCAGAATTATATACCTCGTTGGTGTTCCTGCTCTGCTTGTCTTGGTCCGGCAGCCGCAGCCGGGTGGCCGCCTCGTCGCCGTCGTTGGCGTTGCTGCCGGGAAGGAGCTGCACGCACGCATCACCCATGGGTCGGTCGGTCATCGTCGTCGGGGGAATCGAATCGAAGCAAATAAAAAGATGTACTCTAATCTATTGAAGACTAACACAAGCAGGTGATTACGTACGTTAATGGTGAGGTCCTCCTTCTTGATGGCGAGGCTGCCGCTGCCTGCTGATCCTGATCCAGCCGGCGGCCGGGGCTCGGGCGTCTTGTTGGTAGAGGCAGCGGCAGCGGTCTTCTTGTCCTTTTCGTCGGAGAAGAAGTCCACCTCGACGGACCTGCGCCCGCTGCCTGCGCCTGGCGGTGTTCCGTTTCCGTCGTCGGCAGCCTCCATGCTTGTTCTGTGGAACGTCGTCGTCGGCGGTATCAGGTTGAGGAAGCCGAGGGGCCGCGGCGACGCGTCGAGAGCTAACAGGCCACCTCCGACGTAGGCCTTGTCCATCCAACAAGTGGGACAAGATCGTCCGGAATTCGATCGATCTGATCCGTTGTTAGCACGACGCAGGCGGATGTATGGGGATCGGAGAGGAGGCGGTGGCGCGCCGGCGCCTGCCCGCAGGTGAAGCCGACCGATCGAGCAGGAGGGAGACTGGGGGAGAGGAATGGTACGGTGGAAGAAGAGAAACGAAGGAAGAGAAAGAAAAAGGTCTCTGACCGCTGCCACGGGGACGCGTATATATAATTATAAAAATAAATAAAAACAAAAGGGATGGAGACGACTGGGTAACAAGAGACTAGACTAGACTAGAGACATGCATGACATCAGGAGCTGCGTCAGTGGAACGTGGCGACTCCTCACTGGCCATGCCCGGCGACGAAGACGACGACCGGATCGGATCAACCGGAACGCTTTCTCTCTGTCTACTAATTTCCACGGGCGCCACGCCGTCCGTGCCGTGCCATCCATCTCAATCAATCCTCTCCGTGCGTGCGTGCGCGACTCGGCAACTCTTCTGCCCTCTTCTTTTCTCTCCCTCCTCTACAATCTCTAGTAGTATGTCCACACCACACACGAAGACCTCGCTAACCTTCCTGATTTGTCGTCGTCGTCGTCCGTCTCTCCAATTTCCCTCGAGGTCTCCGGCCGGCAGCGCTGCCCGTGCCCATCAGAAGAAGACGTACAAGACGACGACCAATGCCGCAAGAAGAGAAACCATCCAACCTCAACTAAAACGTACTTACGAGAATACTCGTCCCATGCGGCATGCAATGCAGTCCTCTCTCGATGGATCGTCAACAAGGCAAGTGGCATCATGGATTGGAGGAACCAAATTAAGGGATGATCGAAGTGGGACGGGATGGATCATGCATGCGACGGACGACGACTAGTCGATTCCACGCCCCCGCCTGATAGTGCTTGCTTTGCTTGGTCTAACTAACGCTTTTCAACGTGGCGGTGGCGCGCCCGATTCCTAGCTGGCCTGCCTCTGCTTCGATCTGGCCGTAGTCGATCCATGGGACTAGAACCCGCGCGCCGTCTGATTCTGATGCCGCACCGTCAAATATCTCCCTCGATCGCAGGCACAGACGTACGCTTGCTTAATTGTAGGGGCCCGCCAGGATGGGGGAAAAAGCGAATCAAGAGAGGGGCTTGTTTGGATGAAAGCCTGGAGTAGTTGCCTGACAAAAAGTGTTGCTGGACAAAAAGTATTTGTTTCGTTGGAAGCCTGAGCCAAAAAGACTAGAAAGACAAATAGAAGATATTAATACCATATTTAAATGATAATAAAATGTATAATGCCATATCTAAACATACATGATTGCAATTATAATATAAAAATATATAAATAAAACTATCCAATATTTTTCTTAATTAATAATATATTAGAAATTATAAAAAAACTTACATGGAAAATAAATAAAAAGAGGAATGCTGATGACTAAATAATAGAAAAAAAGGGAAAACGAGAATAATCACTTGTCAAATCAAAATTTGTTCGGAAATCATCTATACTTATCCTGGAACAGTAGCAATATTTGTAGATGTGCGCAGTACTGTTATCCTTTTAATAATTAAATATAATAAATAAAGCACAATACCACCATCATGACCGTGCAGAGGCGCTTGATTTTCATCGCCTGGGAGCGACGGATTTTTTTTTTTTTTTTTTTTTTTTGCGAAAGGGAGCGACGGAATTGCCTGGACCAGGCAAGTCACCAGGGTTCAATCCAAACAAGTCACAGTCAGCTTCCAGGCAAAGTACTGGCGAGGCAAATTTCTCCTGGGCTCAATCCAAACAGACCCTCTGTGCCTCACGACGACTGACATCGATTTGTCTCTACTCCACGTGTCCCTTACCATAGTTACCTACTATATGCTAATGCTACTAGTATAAATTACGTCCACTTGATATCACCTCGTCAGTTTTGTGTGTAGTGTGTAGTAGGTATGTTTGTATATGGGTGATGTGTGTTATATGTACGTAGAGTGGATGGGCGTGTGTATGAACACGTGTTATACTCAAATGAGAGGTATTTAAAAAAACCTACGGCCTTTTATTATAAGCACTCATACTAACTCGAGGAATTGAACCCCAGGTGAATAGGTTACACGCCATAAAAAGGAGTCTAAGTAACTGATTTATGATTAGTTTGCATGTTTTTTATTTCTAATTAATATTGCGGTCAAATCAGAAAAAGAAACGGGTAGTTGTTGGTCCTAGGGGCGAGGCAGCGTCAACGGGCGGGGCGGACGGGCGCAAAGACACAGTATACGAGTACTCGTACCTAGCAGTTCCAGGAAGGTCCCCATTGCCTATTGGGCGGGACGGGGTGGGGCCTGCACAACACGTGTGGTGTCGACAAGAAGAAGCAGGTCAACGCCGGTCGGGCCGGTCCTAGATGCCTGCGCTGAGCATCGCTACGCGTTAAGTACTCCCTATTTGTCTACCGCGCGCTTTCTTCTACTCCGTACTTTGCTGCTTTTCTTTTTTTTTTTGACAAACTGCATATATTATATATATTAAGCAGCCATTTTACAGGAAGGCCCTCTAAAAAAGACCAAATTACAATGAGGTCCTGCTACGGATAACAACGGTAGCTGCATCGGAGACATCGACGGCGACAGGTTCGCCAGCGAGGGGACGTAGAGGCGTCGATGGCGCATACACCCAAATAAAAAGACCGCGCAAAGCGTCGGTTAAAGGTGGGTTGACGGAGCCGTTGAGGAAGCACGTTCCAGGCGACCGAAGAATGATTATGTTGCATCGCCGGAGGTAGAAGATGAAGCTCGAAGTCAAATCCCAGGTGGAGATAAAGTAGTCGAGCCAACGCCGGATGAGGAGCTGCCTGGTTGGAGTCTAGATCGGCAAGATCGATGGCTGCATAGTAGAGGTGGAGACGGAGGCGAGCTGCGGTGGATGTGGGGCGGAGAAGCATGGATCTTGGGGGCGACGCGAGGTAGGCGAGGTGGAGGTAAGGGAGGGATGAGCCGTGCTGCAGAGGAGCGGATTTATTTTATTTAGACATACCTTGGCTGGAGCTTCGTCGGCGACGACAGGAGCTGCCATAGCATCACGACTACGGCGACGAAGACGACCACCAGGGAGTGCCCATCGGGGACTCCTACAGGATATACAGAAGGGTGGGGGGGGCTCTTTCCCTGCCCGCTGCGGCGAGGACGCCGGAGCCGGGAGGGAAAAGGCAAGCGACGGCGAGTACGGGAGGCGGCGGCAGCGAGATCTGGTGATGAACGATGGGTGAGAGGAGGAAGAAAAGTTGAAGACGACTACTGCTCGCGAGAGGGAGAGAGTTCATGTACCTTGATGTTTGAGTACTTTGCTGCTTTATTAGGTAGGAAAGAAATTAAAGAAGGCAGCAGGATGAGGCATTTAAAACGCAGACTCTATCATAGAGTCTAAAGCTATTTATTACCTTAAATATTGTGTATTTGGAGTCTAAATAAGATTAGTCTTGTTTTTTCTCTCTCTTTCTTCAATATAAATATGTTGGCACATCAGCAAAATACCATAAATAATGGGTAATAAATAATCTTAGACTCTATGATAGAGTCTTGCATTGTGAGTGCCCTGAGACTGATGCTGCTATGAGCTGGTGGCGGCTGATGTGCAGATCATATCGGCCTTGGTTAGTTCATCTTAAAATTGTTAGTTTCTCACTCATTTTTCATCACATCAATTTTTAACCGCTTATATAGAGCATTAAATATAGATAAAAATAATTAATTATACAATTTTGTTATAAATCCTAAGACGAATCTTTTAAATCTAGTTAGTCTATATTTAAACAATAATTATCAAATATAAATGAAAATACTACGTAAGTTCCGATTGAAATTTCTAGCCATTTAACCAGACCGGAGTTCTCAGCTACACCTAAACCCGTCTGACGACCGTACCGCCGGTCGATCTCCGGTGCACCGCCTCTCTCTCTCCTTTATCCAATATGCACGCGAACCTCGTGCATGTTCGCCGGCTAGGCGTAGGCGGTCTGGTGGTGTGTGCTGACCTTTTTCATATTCTCACTCAAATGCATGCAGAAGTCTCTTTGTACCACGCCAAGAAAAATGGATTCCGTGAGCCAGCCATGTCACGTCACGACTAACTTGCCAATAAATATAATACTTTTGACAAATATATGTGGCTCACTGTGTCCTTTTATATATCTGTCACAACGAAACGTACGACTTAAATTTTCTTAACTTTAATTAAGCTTATAAAAACTTTTAACAATATCTGTGTCTTCAAATATATAAACATAGATTCAACTATCTATATAATGATAGTTACCATAAGTATTAATATTATTTATGTATGTGGTTAATATATAAGTTTGTTTGATTTCTCGAGATGAGAATGCCAAATGAAAAGGAATAGAGGGAGAAATTTCGCTGACATGATGCAAACAAACGTCTGGCACTCATTTGCAAAGCGATGAAACCAAATCTACATCTATGAGGAATATCCTCTTTCTAGGATGCATCCAACATAAAAGACCTCTGTTCCATCTTAATTGGTTCCCTAAACAAAAATTATGGGCCTATTCGAGTTTGTTGTGGTAAACTACTAGTAGTATCACGATGTTTGATGATTGGGAATTGACTCTAAGTTAATTAATCGTTCTATTAATCGTGCCAAGCTAAGACAATAGGCATAAAAAGTATGTGTAGTTCTCAAAAGTTGAACTTTGCAACTCAAACTCTACTTCCACGAAAACACAACATATTCTCTATATTAACTAGGTAAATACCCCGCGCGTTACTGCGAGAGTTTTTAAAATAATATCTTGTGAATGACATGAATATGTATAAATTTGATGAGAAGTGGAGTATTATGATGGAATTATTTGTTGCATATATGTAGTAGTGGAATAGAAAAGGATCCAACGTAAATCATAAAAAAAGTGGATAGAGGAATGGAGAGAATATTTATTAGCATGCTTGAGTTAATGGTAGTGGACTTGTGGGTGGATGATGACGTGGCTGCGGGTCTCTCGGATGACATGGCTTCACCACATTCTAGAGAAATATGTAGTGGGCATTAGCTTTATAGAAGTTTAATAAGATTATTAACTACCATGATACTATTGTTGGAATGAACTAGCAAGCTTCCTTTCTCCCCAAATGTGCGTTCGAGAATTCATTGTAACTTGACTTGAAATGCAGCTTGATGATGTCGAATTATGATTAATGATGGTTTAATGCATGCTACAATCAATTTTGAGCTTTTTTAACCTAAACTTCACTTGACCTTCCAATACATAAAACTGTACTCCTTCATGTAGCAAAAGAAAGTTGTTTTGGATAAAATTTGGGTCAAACATTAGGAACATAAATCACTAGTAACTAACTTTTAAGTTGTTGAGTTTGAAAATATAAAAACCATATGAATAGATTTGTCTAAAAAATACTTTCATAAAAATATAAATATATCACTTGTAATGAGTACCCCCTTCGTCCGTTGAAGGATGCAAATCTAGGTTCTCATGGCAAAGTTAGTAGACATGGAAAATGACGCATATGCCCCTAGTTCAACTATCAGTTGCAGCGCATGCATTGAATCGGCAGCTTTCTTTCCTTGTTTCTTAGGCACGCATCACAAGCACAACCACACAATTTTCTCAAGCGCTGTGGCAAGTACCTGCTCGGTTCAGTCCCAGGCCTGGCACACGCTACAATTTCTTTCTTTTACGGACAACACTTGCAACTTCCATTTGCATGAATTCTCGGACAAAGGGAGTATTTTTATAAAAATACAAAGTCAAAGTTATACTTTGAAGACCGTGCCATTGTTCTTAACGATTTCTAATTTCTAAATCATATATGGAGGGTTCATTTCTCCAACCATAAACATTTAGTTTCCGCCATTTTAGTATCAACCTCAACACAATAGAATAGACAACAGTTAAGTGTGTTTCCATCACTTGTTGGATACCTTAAACACTAATGGAGTATAAATTATTGTTGCATGCCATAATATTCTCCTATTTGGTATCGACTTCGTGTATTGTGGTCGTCTTGAAATCATATTTCACCTCCTTATTATGTTATCTGCCACTAATATGTCAAAGTGTTAAAAGTTGTAAGCATATAATCATATTTGACACTGATATATCCCTTCAATTCATTATTCATGTTTTCACATCTTTGAGTTCTATTAATATTAGTAGGAAGTGTATTTCGTACATATATATACTAAAGGTCATTTCTCCCTTTTATCAAATAATCTTCTGCAACCATGTATTTTCTTGCAGCTTCTACTTGTCCTAGCAAATTATCTAGATACATTTATAAAATCCTTCTCCTCTTCATCATAAATACAATTATGAAAAAACTACATTGAAATTCTTATAGTCCTCCACAACTCCAACTAGGTGCTTGTGCATTCTGGTCTATATATGCCAAATACAAACACTATTTGTAGGACTATATTGATTGGTTTTGGTATTGCTACATCTCTTTGTCTGTTAAAATGATAAGTGGCTTCTTGTCTAACATAGCAGCTAATAAAAATGTTTTGAAAGGACAAACTAAACTTTCAGAAGTTTCAGCATACAAAAGTGCAACGCCAAAAAAAATAGTTGTTTTATTATGATTATTCACTCCAACTAGCATACTATATGGGTGCCCATCATTTAGCTTTTTGTATGTTGTGTAAAAGCAAACAACATCCCAACCTTCATATAGGGCCTAGCAACTGCTTTTGCCCAGACTTAATTAGAAAATCTGTACTAAGACGTAACAGTTGGGAGCTTGTTAGGATGCTAGAGCAGCACCTACCTCACACAAGTCCTTAAATATAGAATAATTCGTCACGCTTATTTGTCTTGTTAACAGACAGCTAGCCTCTGCTTGTGCTTGTGCGGCCTGGACGAAGATTGAAGACGATCCAACACCTTTAAAAGCCAAGCCAACAGATTATAGATGTGTGTGACCGCCCTCAGTCCCTCACCGTTGTTTGCAGGCAGGCACGGCCACGGCCACGCCGCCATACGGGCAATGGCCACCGCGAGTGCGAGGACGGGGCACCAGCAGCAGCTCCGTCGCCGGCCCCCGCCGTGCTCCAACTCCAAGCAGAACCGGGCCAGCAAGAGCAAGCCGCCGGTGGTGATCGCGCACGAGTGTCCCAGCGCGATGCGCGCCCACGTGGTGGAGGTGCCCGCTGGGCGCGACGTGCTGTCGTGCGTCTCCGCGTTCGCGCGTCGTGGGCGGCGCGGCGCGCTGGTGCTGGGCGCGGCCGGGCACGTCACGGACGTGGTGCTCCGGGAGCCCGCGCTGGTGCTCCGCGGCACCATGGAGATACTGAGCCTGGCCGGCTGCTTCTTCCCGTTCCCGGGGCCCGGGTCGGCGGCAGCCACGGGGACGGCGGTGTTCCTGGCCGGGCCGCGGGGCAGCGTGCTGGGCGGCGGCGTTGCGCTGGGAGGGCTGGTGGCCGCAGGACCGGTGGTGGTCATGGTGGCCACGTTTGTGGCGGCGCCGCTGGACAGGCTGCCGTTGGCCAAGGGCGAGGAGGCCGGGAAGACTCGGCAGCAGGGCTGTGACTTGCATGGACACCACCGGGCGTGCGGATGGGCGTCGATCGGTGTAACGAAAACACCAAAGCAGCTTGGCGCCAATAGCTGATCGAAAGCCTTGCTTCCATCTCTGGCGAATTTAATCAATTGATTTACAGCAATTCGTTTACATTTCCATATATACTACAGTTTTATATATAGTTCAAACTTGACCATGGACAAGAAGACTTTGTTCAGATGTTGTTTGAAACCTGCTTGAGAGGGTTCCTCTGAAGAAGACCCACCCCTAGCTATTTAATAAATATTATATAGCTACTATTAATGATGATTTTTCCAAAAACAACTAAAATTGTATTAGTTTATATTTTTTTCTCTTCTTTTTATGCGTGTATACGCTAAGTGCATTGCAACGAGATGATGTTGAGGTTGTTCTATAGTTATCTGATTAACTTGCGGCTCCGAGATTTTATTTAGTGATCACGTCGTACATTTCAAATCAGACTCCATATTATGCCTGGAAGAATGCTGCTCTAACTTGTATGGGTACGAGATATTTAGAAGACTATTAATGATTGCGTCACGTGTTCCTTCATTTTGAGATCGGACTTTGCACTATGCTTGAACACTTAACTTGTGAGGGTGTTCGGTACCTGGGAAAGGGGTACCTCAAACTCTCGATTAACCGAACTAATCTCAGAAATCAGCAAACGCAAACCTTTCACCGACATCCTTCACCATCGCTCGAAAGCCCATAGGCTAGGTCATACTGGGCCGGCCCACGAACGGGCGTCGACAGCCCAAAACCACAGCCTGCCCGACGGGCTACCACGCGGACCGAGACTGTACGCTCGAGGGTACGATTCGGACGACCCCTCGAGGACGGAACTTCGCTCGAGCGAAAGGGCCGGCCTCGAAGACAGAACTTTGCCCAGCGAATGAGCTAACCCTCGAGGACGGAGCTTCGCCCGAGCGAACGAGCCCGCCCTCGAGGACGGAACTTCGCTCGTGCGAATAGGCAGCCCTCGAGCACAGTATACCCCTCGGCTACCTACTCCCCGTACGGATCCAGACGCATTCAATGCATTTTACCTGCTCCCGCCTAACCGTATGGTCACAGTTACAGTAACAGTTAGAGTATGGCAGTCGAATCCTGCTTTTACCGCCCATACCCCAGAATCTCGCGGATCATACCTCACTGTTACACCATATTGAGCACTGTGCCCCGTCCAGCACCCCCTCAAGACGCGTAAGTCAGCACATTCCCCGCATTTCCCAGGAATCGGCCTTATCCGATGGGCCTCGACCCCCTCGACTCGACCTAAGACCTCGACCGTCGCCCCTTGGCTCCGTCACGCTGACCCTCGAGCGGGACTTCAACAACTCCGGTCAACACTTCAACAACTTCTGATGCGACGGCTGCAGGACCTCCCATGCCGACGTACACCTCTACAGCAGCACCGACATGATCGGCATCAACGTCATACGTCACCAACCACGTGAGCCCTAAAAACATGTACTCCTGTGCCCCTCCTTCGCCTATAAAAGGAGGTGCCAGGACTTTAGCTAAAGAGAGATCCAGAGCATCATACGCTAAGGCTTTAGATCACAGAATAACACCATGAGACAGTGTGAAGTAGAGAGCTAAGCGCCCGAAACGCTCAAGCTCCAGCTCATGCTTCTCACACCCGCATGTATTCACCCCTGTACTAACACTTCGGTGCAAGATAATACAAACTATCTTCCCCCCGGCTGGACGTAAGGCCTTCTTTATCCGAACCAGGATAAATCGCCGTGTCCTTCTTGCATCACCCACCGAATTAAGGGAGATGGTGTTGACCCCCGGGGTTGAAACACCAACAGTTGGCGCGCCAGGTAGGGGTCCTGCGTGTTACCAACGATTTTCCGCCATTTTTTTGATGGGCGACTCTGTTTCACCACTTTCGCACGCTACGGTGATCTAGTTCGGGAGCCTAGAGTTCATGTTCCTCAGTCAGGGCTACGACATGACCCTGCTCTCGATCAGTGACCCAAGCGGAGGTCGCAGTGTTCCCCCACGCTCAGGAGGGGCTACTCATCGGTCTCGCCACCATGCTGCTGCAACCAGAAGGAGGCAATATCGACGCCGTCATCGCCATCAACCTGAGTCGAGGTTGGTGCCCACTGAATTCTCCTCACACCCGACCAGTGATGAGGAGCCCCTTATTGGGGGATTATCTGACCCGAGTTCAGGAGTAGAGGGCGGACCGGCAGGGCTCCATGGCAACCCTAACTTCACTTTTGAAATACGCCTATCGAGGGGGCCCGAAGCTCCCCCGATGCGTGCAACCCCCACTCCATCGAGCCTACTTCTGCACGAGCTGTTTGAGTGTCGTCAACGGTTCCCGTTCGGTCTCAACAACGCCGCAAAGACATTCTCGACCTTGACCCACACCAACATGAGCATGATAGGGGACCACCCAGGCGCCCTCCTTCGTGCAATGACGGACGTGGGGATGGTCATGCCGGCCTCCGAGGACTTGGACTTCGTGAGAGCACCCGGCCCCTGGAGGTATGCCGTCGGCACACTCCAACAGCAGCTGTAGGAGGAGGCGTGGGGACAATTCCCCGTCTTCTACTGTGGTGACCTCGACTCTGGCTCTGACCAGTGGGACCCTACCCGCGAGTGTCCCCACATCGACGGTGATGACGCATCCAATCAGGACACCATCGATCCGATGGCCGATGCGGCTGCCACTGCAGCGGGAGGGGCTCTCCCCAGAACAGAGGATCGATGACCAGTCGCACCTCGAGAGGCGTGCCCCTGCCCCGATGAGCAGGACGCACAGCTGGCACAAATTCGGGAGTTACAGGCTAAGCTCGCCGATGACCAGGAACGACTGCGCCATCTCAAGCGAACCCTCGAGCAGGAGTGACCGCCACCCGGCGGTAGAGCCCGAGCCAGGGCCCGAGAGGTCAACCGGCAGATCAATGAGGGCGGGGCACCTGAACATCCCGTCAACCGTTACCCTCAAGCAAGCTAGAACATTATCGCGGCGGCTATGCTTCTTCGCAATATGCCCGCGCCATCCAACTTGCAAGCTCGACAGATACAACACAAGATCAAGGGTCTCCTCCAAGTTGCTGCTATTCAACAAGCCGAGAGCTCAGCCTCGAGGCGTCGAGGGGCAGCTTCTGAACCACCGGACGAGCCCCCCCCGGCCTGAAAGGGAGGGTTTGGTCGATCAAGAGGCGGCTCACCGAGCGAAGAAGACACCAGCCCAAGATCGTATCATCGACAACCACGCCCCGTGCGACGCACGCCTCGATATCATCAAGAACCGCAAGAGCAAACACAGGGATGCCTAGGATCGAGGGTACAGCGCCCATCGTGGGGGGCGTTATGACAGCGATGAAGACCGACGGGCCCCGGAGCCACCGGGTCCCTGAGTCTTCAGCAGGACGATCCGCAACGCCAAGCTGCCCGACAAGTTTCTACCTCCCACAAGCGTCATCAAGTACAACAGTGAAACAAAACCCGAGCTCTGGCTAGCCGATTTTCGACTGGCTTGTCAGGCGGACGGGCACGTGACGATCGCGTGATCATACGTCACCTTCCCCTGTTCCTATCCGACACCGCACGTAGGTGGCTCGAGGAGCTTCCCCCTGACCAGATTCACGACTGGGTCAACCTGGTCTGGATCTTTGAGGGGAGCTTCAAGGGTACCTACGTGCATCCTGGAAACTCCTGGGAACGGCGTAACTGCAAGCAGAACCCAGAGGAGTCTCTTCATGACTTCACTCAATGTTTCTCCAAGCTCCGAACCGAACTCCCCCACATCTCTGATCTCGACATCATTCTAGCGTTTGTTGTGGGTACGACCTGCAAGGACCTAGTTCGCGAGTTGGGGCGTAACCGCCCCAACATCATCAATGAGCTCATGGATGTGGTCGCCAACTACGCGGTCGGTGAGGAGGCCGTCGGAGCCTTCTTCGGCGACAAGAAGGACAAGGGAAAGGCACCGGCAGCCAACGCCAAGGGCTTGAGCAAAGGATCGAAGAAGAAGAATAAGAAGAAGAAGAAGAATCAGCAAGGCAAGCATGAGGTTGCAGACGACGATCTCATCGCAGTAGCCGAGCGCAAAAAACCTCGGGGTCCCCCCGAGGGGGCCATCTTCGACAAGATGCTCGAGGAGCCCTGCCCTTATCACAAGGACGGGGCGAAACACAAGCTTAAGGACTGCTGCATGCTTCAAAAGCACTTCGAGTAACTGGGCATCAAGAAGGGTGACGATAAGAAAGACCAGGGTGGAAATGAGGGAGACAATGGGGAAGACGGAAAATTCCCCGAAGTCTACAACTGCTACATGATCTACGGAGACCCCTCGACCCAGCTCACGCCTCGACAGTGCAAGAGGAAGTGTCGAGAGGTCTTCTCCGTTCGAGTCGCGACACCCCACTACCTCGACTGGTCCGATGCGCCCATCACGTTCGACCGCGATGACCATCCGGATCGTATCCCCAACCCCGGGGCCTATCCGCTCGTCGTTGACCCGATTATCGTCAACACCCGCCTCTCAAAGGTCCTCATGGATGGCAGCAGCAGCCTAAACATCATCTACCTCGAGACCCTCAACCTCCTGGGGGTCAAGAGGTGCCAACTCCAACCCAGCACCGGGGGCTTCCATGGCGTCGTACCAGGGAAGAAGGCTCTTCCCGTCGGCCGCATCGACCTTCCCGTCTGCTTTGGCACCCCCGCCAACTTCAGGAAAGAGACCCTCACCTTCGAGGTGGTCGGGTTTCACAGAATTTATCACGCCATCATCGGCCGACCAGGCTACGCGCAATTCATGGTGATCCCGAACTACACCTACCTCAAGCTCAAGATGCCAGGACCCAGAGGCATCATCACCATCGGCTCCTCCTATGAGCAAACGACTGCGATGTCGAATGCGTCGAGTACGGAGAGGTTGTCGAGCAAAACACGATGATAGCCTTGACCCTCGAGCACCTCGCCAACGAGGTGCCCGACCCCAAGCATCACGCCGGCAGCTTTGAGCCAGCGCAAGACACCAAGAAAGTCCTCCTCGACCCGAGCTGCTCCGGTGAGAAGGTGCTGACGATCAGTGCCGACCTCGAGAGCAAAAGGAAGCAGTGCTCGTCGACTTTCTCCGCATGAACGCCAATATGTTTGTGTGGAGTCCTTCGGATATGCCAGGCATACCGAGGGAAGTCGTCGAGCACACCTTGGAAATCTGAGCCGGGTCCAGACCGGTGAAGCAACGCCTACGCCGCTTCAACGAGGAGAAGCGCAGGATCATCGGCGAGGAAGTACACCAGCTTTTGGTGGCTGGATTCATCAAGGAGGTTCATCACCTCGAATGGTTAGCTAATCCCATGTTAGTTAAGAAAAAGAATGGAAAAATGCGGATGTGTGTTGATTATACTAGCTTAAACAAAGCATGTCCCAAAGTTCTATTTCCTTTACCACGCATTGATCAAATTGTTGACTCTACCGCAGGATGTGAAACCCTTTCATTCCTTGATGCTTATTCCGGCAACCACCAAATCAAGATGAAAGAGTTCGACTAGCTCGCCTTCGATGGACACCATTCAGCATGTATTGCTACGTCACCATGCCCTTCGGCCTTCAAAACGCCGGGGCGACGTATCAGTGATGCATGCTCCATGTCTTCGATGGACACATAGGCAACATAGTCAAGGCCTATGTCGATGAACTCGTGGTCAAATCCAAAAAAGTCGACAACCTCATCCATGACCTCAAAATCGCATTCGATGCCTTCGAGCCAAGAATATCAAACTTAACCCCGAGAAATGTGTCTTTGGAGTGCCTCGGGGCATGCTCCTCGGATACATCGTCTCCCAGCGTGGGATCGAGGCCAACCCCAAGAAGGTCACAGCCATCACACGAATGGGGCTGATTCGAGATCTCAAGGATGTACAGAGGGTCACAGGCTGCCTCGCGGCTCTCAGCCATTTCATCTCACGTTTGGGGGAAAAGGCCCTGCCCCTGTATCGCCTCTTGAAAAAATCCGAACGCTTCGCATGGACCACGGAGGCCGAGGAGGCCCTCGATAAGCTCAAGAGCATGCTGACCTCCGCCTCGATCCTCGTCCCCCTCAATCGGCGACATCAACTGAACCCCCCGAGCCTCTCCTCCTCTATGTCGCCGTGACTACTCAGGTGGTCAGCGTGGCCATAGTGGTCGAGAGGCAAGAGGAAGGGCATGCCCTGCCTGCCCAGCGGCTGGTTTACTTTATTAGTAAAGTGCTTTCAGAAACCAAGACCCGCTACCCGCAGGTGCAAAAGCTACTCTACGCCATTGTCCTTACGCGTCGCAAGCTCCAGCATTACTTCCTCAGCCACCCGGTTACCGTGATGTCTTCTTTCCCCTTGGGGGAAATCATCCAAAACTGGGAGGCTGCTGGAAGGATTGCTAAGTGGTCGGTCGAGCTCATGGGCGAGACCATCACCTACGCACCACGGAAGGCCATCAAATCTCAGGTGCTGGCAGATTTCATCGCTGAGTGGACCAACACCCAGTTGTCTCCAGTTCAAATCCAAACCGAGTTGTGGACAATGTACTTCGATGGGTCGCTCATGAGGACAGGAGTAGGTGCGGGCTTGCTCTTCATCTCACCCCTCGGAGTTCACATGTGCTACGTCATTTGCATCCACTTTGCCACTTCTAACAACATTACAGAGTATGAGGCTCTTGTCAATGGGTTGCGTATTGCCCTCGAACTCAGGGTTCGACGCCTTGACGTTCGAGGTGAATCGTAACTCATCGTCGACCAAGTGATGAAGGCCTCGTGCTGCCATGACGCCAAGATGGAAGCCTACTGCAATGAAGTGTGCAAACTAGAAGACAAGTTCCATGGCCTCGAGCTCAATCATATTGCTCGATGCTACAACGAAGCTGTGGACAAGCTCGCAAAGATCGCATCAACTCGAGGTACTGTCCCTCCGGATGTATTCTCGAGAGACCTCTTCGAGCCCTCCGTCAACTTGGGCTCGGGGGCTGGCACCACACCCTCGAAACTCGACCCCGTGGCCTCAACCAAGGTCCCCTCGACCGGGGCTGAAGTCATGGAGATCAAGGGGACACCTCCTCCGTTGAGCCCACATCCAGATTGGCTAGTCCCTTTCCTCGACTGCCTCATTCGAGGGGAACTCTCGAAAGACCGGATCGAGGCTCACTGGATCACGTGACGGGCCAAGTCCTATGTCATCTATGGTGATGGCAAGGAACTCTACAGGTGAAGCCCATTAGGTATCCTTCAGCACTGCATCACTATCGAAGAAGGCAGGAGGCTCCTCGAGGACATACACTCGGGGGCTTGTGGCCACCACACAGCGCCGAGGACCCTCGTCGGCAATGCCTTTTGACAGGGTTTCTACTGGCCAATCGCCGATTCCGACACCATCAACATTGTCCGCTCATGCAAGGGGTGTCAATTCTATGCCAAGCGGATGCACCTCCCAGCTCACGCCCTACAGATGATCCCCATCACCTGGCCGTTCGCGGTCTAGGGGCTCGACATCATGGGGCCTCTCAAGAGGACAACCAAGGGGTACACGCACCTACTCGTTGCTGTCGACAAGTTTACCAAGTGGATTGAGGCCCGGCCTATCGGCAACATCCTCTCCGAACGGGTGGTCAAGTTCTTCACCGACATCATCCATCGCTTCGGGGTCCCGAACGTCATCATCACTGACAACGGCACACAGTTCACTGGCAAGAAGTTCTTGGATTTCTATGATCGCCATCACATCCGTGTAAACTAGTCCATGGTTGCTCATCCTCAAACTAACGGCCAGGTCGAGTGCGCCAATGGCATGAGTTTGTAGGGCCTCAAGCCGAGAATCTTCAACTGCCTTAACAAGCACGGAAAGAAATGGGCCACGAAGCTGCCTCCGGTCCTGTGGAGCTTAAGGACAACACCTAGTCGAGCCTTGGGGTTCACACCATTCTTCTTGGTCTATGGGTCCGAGGCCGTCCTCCCCATTGATCTCGAGTATGGTTCCCCTCGACTAAAGGCCTACAACAAGCAAACCAACGAAGAAGCCCTCACAAACGCCGTCGACCAGCTCAAGGAGGCTCAGGACATGATGCTAATTCACTCCGTGAGGTATCAGCAGAAACTTCAACGCTACCATGACAAGCACGTGTGCTCGAGAGACTTCTAAGTTGGAGACCTCGTCCTACGTCGATGACAGAGCAACAAGGGGCGTCATAAGCTGACTCCACCATGGGAAGGCCCATACATGGTAGCTAAGGTGTTGAAGCCCAGAACATACAAGCTAGCAAACAACAAGGGCGAAACCTTCACCAACGCATGGAACATTGAACAGCTACGTCGTTTCTACCCCTAGGGCGTCGATGCCCTCATACATTCTCGCATGTTTCGTATATTTTCGCATGACAAATATAAGAAGTACTTTTGATTATAAGTTTAAACTCATTATTGTACATGCAAGAGGTAGCCCCAACCCTATCTCACTAGAGTCAAGCCTTCCTCGGGGGGCTAACGGGGGGGAACCCCCTAAGTTCCTAAAAAATATGAACGATTTTTCAAAATTCGAGCGGGCGTCCCCTTTTGCTTCGCAACTAAGTAGAAAATGCCTCGAACTCCCTAAGGGTCGAGGGCTGTCGAGCCTGGGGCTCTCCTACGCCTTAGGGCTACGGTACCCCCACTCGCTCCCCCTCCCTCGAGGGATACGAGCATACGTCGAACACTTAGTCGAAAAGCAAAAGTCAGGTGATCGAAACTCGAGCGTCTCTTCTTTCCTATGCCTCGATACACTTCGCGACTAAGTAGAAAATGCCTTGAATTCCCTAAGGGTCGAGGGCTATCGAGCCGGGAGCTCTCCTACGCCTCAGGGCTATGGTACCTCCACTCGCTTCCCCCTCGAGGGATACGAGCACGCGTCGAACACTTAGTCAAAAAAGCAAAATCTAGGCGAAAGAAAACAGAGAAGGCTCGAACTTAAAATATCCAAATGCATTACGATAGATGCATAGATGTTTTAAAGGCCCTCGAAGCCACACTAAATATAAGTTATAAAAACTAACTTGTTTACACGGGCACCTTCACCCAGTTTTGCCCTACAGGCCCGCTCCGCCATCTCCATCGCCGCCCTCCTGGACGGTGTACCCTTCATCTTCGCAGGGGAGGACTTCATCCTTGAACAGCTTCACCAGCGCTTCCCCCGGCCTTTCAGCATCTTGGATCAGCCCTCGGCATTGCTCCTCATTCTTGGCATCGGTCTTCGAGATGTCAGGGACGAAGCCTTGGGAGACGACGTCTATGTCAAAGACAAAGCCGGAGGAAACCACCGCCAGCGCGCGCTTCACGCCAGTGTGAAGCATCCCCCGCACACGATCCCAAGGACGGCGTCGAGTTGGTGGAGCCGGTCGACGAGTGCGGCCCTCGGGATATCTTCTCCAGCCTCCTCGACGGGCTTAACCTCCCAGGAGGTGCAGAGCCTGTTGATGGTGACCCAGAACCTGCTGAGAAGCGCCCCCTCCTCCATGAGGCTCTCCTACAGTGCCTTGGCGGTGGCCTGAGTGGAAAGCAGCTCGGTCTCAAGGCCTAAAAGAAAAAACAAGAGTTAAACAAGTCGTACGGAATGAAAAAGGTCAAAGCCCACCAAGGAACTTACTGGCACAGCGTGTCTTGAGGGCGCTGTGGTCCTCTAGCACGCATCCCGCTCCTCTCGAACCTCGTCTCGCAACCGTTGGGCCTTCTTGAAAGCCCAGAACACGTCCGTCTTCTCGCACCAGAGGGTCTCAAGGGCGCCACCAGCCAAGATGATGGATTGCTCCTTCTCTCGAAGGGTATCCTTCATCGCCTCAAGCTTGGCCTCCAGGCTGTTGGCTCGACACTTCTCCTCCTTGACCAAGCAGAGAGGGTATCACGCGCCATGGAGATTTGAGCCAGACTGGCCTCGAGCAAGCGGATACACTCCACGGAGCCTCGAGCCTCCTCCGCGAGTAGCTTGACGTGCTCTTGGGCGCGAGTGCCTTCGCTTTTGGCCTTCTACGCTTCACCCTTGGCCACGTCGACCTCCTTCTTGGCCCGCCGAAGCTCCTCCTTGACTTGGGTGGCTTCGCCCCAAGCTGCCTCGGCGTCCTCCTTCGCCCGGGCGGCCTCCTCCTTGGCCTGCTTCACCTCCTCCTTGACCTCGGCCATCTTGCTCTGAGCAGATCGGCCGGCCTTGAGTTGGCGAAGCACTTCCTCCCAGCTGTTATGCGTTTCGTGGAGGAAGTACGACTTGGAGTGGGAACGCCTCTGCATGTCCTGGAAACAGAAAATCGAGGGTTAAGGCGATCCATACAGAGGAAGCCAAAAACCATATGTGATCTAAACAAGGACTTACCATGAGACTCTGGTCGAGACCTCCAACGAGCTCGATGCCCAGCTTGAGGAAGTGCTGCAGCCACACCTGGGACCGCTCCACGTCCTCCCAGCGCTTGACCTCCGCCAAGTCATCCATCACGATCCCAGGAGCGCTGGAGTCATCGAGCTCCCAGAGCATGACGCGCTCCTTGCCCTAATGTGGGAGGACCGTCTTGACCTTGGTTCACGCCAAGAACTTGATCTTATCTGCCATGTCGCTTGGGGCACCATGGCGCTCCGCCAACTCGGCCGGGGTGGAGAACTCCGATGCGATGCTGGTATCTCCCAGCCCGAGGTCGGAGGTCGACCTCCTCAACGGGCCAGGAGCCCCCAACGTGATGACTACTCCAGCATGTGGGAGGATCCTCTCCTTCCTCCTGATGTCAAAAAGCAGAAGGACTCTTGGCCACCGTCTCCTCCGGCCGCTCCGCCTGCGGACCAGAAATCACTGGCTCTTCCAACGGCGTGGCCGACGGTTGCGGTGGCTGGTTTGACGCTGGCTCAGGTGCCTCCAGAGGCGGCGGCGGGGTCAAGGCCGTCACTTCCCCCAATGCCGCGTCTTGTGGCGCCAGTAGGTCCACCATCTACATGTCTCCCGACGGGTTCGGTTCCGAGGTCTTCTCCTCGAGCTGCTTCCCCGGCGGGCATGGCACCGTCGACACTTTCAACGCCGTGTCTTGCTCTGTCAATAGCTCGTCGAGGGTGATCATGGACACCCATTGTTTTGGGAGTCCCGAGGTCTCCTCCCCCTCCGATGGCTTGGGTAGCTGCTGTGCTGACAGGTCCCGCAGCGTCACGTCCCCCGGTGGCGTCTGCTACACCTGCTGATGCTAGGGCCAGCCCCCGGTCAGCTCCTCCTCTTCTCATCGCTCCTGCGACTTCTTCTCCTCCTGCTGCGTCCGCAGCAGCTCCTCTTCCTATAGGGCCTCCTGCTCCTGCTTCCGCAGGGCCTCCAGCTCGTGTAGCCCCGTCGGCCACGGCTTCCTTTCTCCCGTCGAGGAGGGAGGGGCGTTGGCCTCCTCACCCTCGAAGTCAATGTGGGCTACCTTCGTTCTCGACTCGTGCCCCTCGGAAGCTCCCGCCTCGAGCATGGAAACAGAGACCTCGGGTTGGCCCAGGTCAGGAGCTCCCGATGCCGTGGTTCTGCTCCCTAGAGCCGGGCCGAGCTCAGGGACCACGGACGTTGATGTCAAGGGATCACTCCTTCCCTCCTGCGTCTTCCCCGGTTCAGAGTCACCGCCCGTCATGGTCCCCGAGTCGCTCGACCCTGCAGCAAGAGCAGAACCCGTCAGCCTACCATGAGCCATAGCCCCAAGGGCTAAGGACAGCCACTTCGCCTCCCACGGTGCCAAGTGAAGGGTTATGAGGGTGCTATTCTAGCCAAAAAATAAAACTTTTCTGCCTCATAAACTAGGATCTACTGCAAGTTATAGGTCACAGGATTACCACTAAACGCGCGGATGCAGCGAAAGATGACTCGATGTAGTCGTACATGTCGCAGTAGGCAGTGCAGTTGCATGGTCGTCTGTCATGTCAATCCCCTCGCATGGTTCATCCCAGTGCTCCAGATGTAGCACCTTCGAGGTATCCCACACGTACAGGGAAGAAGCGATGCGCCTCCAGACTGCTAGGTCCATGAGGAGCAGAAGGTGCGAGCATGGGGAGGGCGACAGCGGCTGTTCAAGGCCTGTAACCCTCACCACGCGCCCTACCCCTTGCTTATATAGGCGTCCCTAATGAGCTCACAATTTGGAGGCCCATTAGTAACCCTAAGCCTTGTCTAATTCGGGTCCAACCCGAATTAGGTCTCCAGCCCCTTAAGCGTGCGACCCTATGGGTTCACACACACATTGACATGGGCCGAGTACTCCTACTCGCCCAATAGTTGACAGCGGCCTCTAGCAAGGCGTGAAAACTCCTACGTGCATGCAAAGATTATATCAGACGAACCACTACGACCATATACAAGTTATTCCCTTTGCCACTCGATATATGGTTCAACTCGTGGGTTAACACTTAACCCAAGCACGGCCATGCATTTGTTGATTCAATCACTTGACTGATCCAGTGATATCTCTCTCGGGTAGAGAGGGGCAAATTCCATCTTGATTGTCTATGTCTCATAGCATGCTTCCCGACCACCCAAAGACCAACTTTATAACTACCCAGTTATGGAGTAGCGTTTGACAGTCCCTAAGTAGGCCGTTTCACATCTTGAGTACATACCACAATCTCAGGTCTAAGGACATAATGTATATGACGTGAATAGAGACTTTCTCATGTTGGGTCAGTCCAACCTACATGTCTCACATGTGCCCACATTATTAGTTTGACATCTCCATGTCCATGACTTGTGAAACATAACCATCAACTAATACATGTGCTGGTCTAATATTCAAGTGTGTTCTCATAAAAACGTCGAACAGGGACAACTTTAGAATAACCATTCAAGTAATTGAGTTCCACAAACAATTCATATAATTGCCAATCAATACAAGTTGTCTGTAATGGATATTCAATGAATACTTTATTAATCATGGATACAATCAGAATATCATCATCTCATGATTAGCTCTAGGGAATATTCCCAACAGTCTCCCACTTGCACTAGAGTTAATCTCTTAGATGTCTAATCCCCATAGACCTCATGTGCGCCTCATGCTTAGGCTGTGGAAGAGCCTTTGTCAAAGGATCTGCTATATTCAAATCCGTATGTATTTTGCACAGTTTGATCTCTTCTCATTTCACAAACTCTCGAATGAGATGAAACTTCTGGAGTACATGTTTGTTCTTCTGGTGATCCCTAGGATGCTTAGCCTGTGCAATTGTCCCATTGTTATCACAATTTAAATTCAATGGGTCCAATGCATTCGGAAACACACCAAGATCAATGAGGAACCTCCTCAACCAGACACCTTCCTTTGCAGCGCCAGAAGCTGCAATGTACTCGGCTTCTGTTGTAGAATCAGACACCATCTCCTACTTGTAACTTTTCCAGCTAACTGCACCACCATTTATTATGAACACAAAACCTGATTGAGATAGTGAATTATCCCCATCGGTTTGGAAGCTAGCATCGGTGTAACCGTTTACAACGAGCTCCTCCTCAAATCCATATATTAGGAACACATCCTTAGTCCTTCGTAAGTACTTAAGAATGTTTTTAACCAACGTCCAGTGACTCTCACCAGGATTGGCTTGATACCTGCTCGCAACACTTAGAGCATAGGCTACATCTGGACGAGTACATATCATGGCGTACATGATGGAACCAACTGCCGAAGCGTATGGAACCTTACTCATGCGGTTGCGCTTAGCATCAGTGGAAGGACACTGCTTATCACTGTAGCGCACACCATCTGACACAATCAAGAACCCTTTCTTGGACTGTTCCATATTGAACCTCTTCAACATCTTGTCAATGTAAGTACCCTGGCTTAATCCTATCAGCCTTCTCGACCTATCTCTATAGATCTTAATGCCCAAGATGTATGTTGCTTCTCCTAAATCCTTCATAGAAAAACTATTATTCAGTGAAGTCTTTACAAATTGAACATAGGAATATCATTCCCAATCAATAGTATGTCATCCACATACAAGATCAGAAACACAACAGCGCTCCCACTTTCCTTCTTGTAAACATAAGGTTCTTCTTCATTCTGATGGAAGCCAAACCCTTTGACGACCTCGTCAAAATGAAGATTCCAACTCCGAGATGCTTGCTTTAACCCATAAATAGATTTCTTAAGCTTGCATATCTTTCCAGCATTATTAGGATCAACAAAACCTTCGGGCTGTATCATATACATGTCCTCTTCTAAATACCCATTTAGAAAGGCTGTTTTAACATCCATCTACCATATCTCATAATCGATATATGCAGCAATTGCTAGAATGATCCGGATAGATTTAAGCATCACTACCGGTGAGAATGTCTCGTCGTAGTCAACCCCTTGAACTTGCCGAAAACCCTTTGCGACAAGCCGAGCTTTATAGACGTGAAAATTTTCGTCCATATCCTTCTTCTTCTTGAAGATCCATTTGCACTCAATGGGTGTAACCCCATCAGGCGGGTCAACCAAGTTCCAAACTTGATTGTCTCCCATGGAATCTATCTCGGATCTCATGGCACTTTGCCATTTCTCAGAATCTGGATCCATCATAGCTTCCGCGTAATCCGCGGGTTCGTCATCATCTAACAATAACAAATCCCCACGCAATGCATGAAGTTTTGCTGATCTTTGTGGTTGTGGCGGTGTCTCCACTGCCACGGGTGTCTCAACTTGCTCTGCTACAATAGCATCACTCGTAGAGTCAGTTCCTGCTGGCTCATCTTAAACTTCTTCAAGATACACCTTTTGTCCATTGTTTTCTATTTTGAGAAACTCTTTCTCTAAGAAAACACTATTTCAAGTAACAAACACTTTGCCCTCTGTCCGGTTATAGACATAATACCCTAAAGTTTCCTTCAGATATCCCACAAAAAAGCACTTGTCCAATTTGGGTGTTAGTTTATCTGATATAAGTCATTTGACATAAACTTCACAACCCCAAATTTTTAGAAAAGACAAACTGGGACTCTTACCAGTCCACATCTCATATGGTGTCTTAACTATGGACTTAGATGGTACCATATTCAATGTGAAAGCGGCTGTTTCTAGAGCGTATCCCCAAAACGATAAAGGTAGGTCCGACTGGCTCATCATAGACCGAACCATGTCCAACAAGGTCCGATTACGTCGCTCAGACACGCCGTTTCTCTGAGACGTTCCGGGTGGCGTAAGCTGTGGAACAATTCCACAACTCTTAATATGATTGCTAAACTCGTGACTTAGATATTCGCCTCCACGATCAGATCGCAAGGCCTTGATCTTCTTGCCATGTTGATTCTCTACTTCATTCTAAAATTCTTTGAACTTTTCAAATGTTTTAGACTTATGCTTCATTAGGTAGACATATCCATATATACTAAAGTCATCAGTAAAAGTTATGAAGTATTGAAATCCTCCTCTAGCTGTTGTGCTCATTGGTCCACATACATCAGTATGTATAAGTTCCAACAAGTCAGACGCCCTCTCAGGAATCCTTTGAATGGTGCCTTGGTCATCTTGCCTAGCAGGCAAGCCTCACATGTCTCATATGATTCAAAATCAAACAAAGTTAGAAGACCATCATCATGGAGCCTCTTCATGCGATTCTCACTTATATGACCCAAGCGACAATGCCACATATAGGTAGGACTTAACTCATTAAGCCGAGGCCGTTTAGCAGTAACATTACATACAAAAGCCACAAACATGTCATTCTTGGAGATCACACAACCATTGTCTTTACTCACAAAAGAATAACCATCCTTCATCAAACATGAAGGTGATATAATGTTTCAACTTAAGCTAGGAACAAAATAACAATTATTCAATTCCATGATAAATCCTGATGGCAGGTGAAGTTGCATCGTCCCGACGGTCAACGAAGCAACTCTTGCATTGTTGCCCACACGGAAGTCAACCTCTCCCTTTTCCACGCTTCTACTTCTTATTATTCCCTGCATCGTATTGCAAATATGAGCAACCGATACGGTATCAAATACTCAGGAATTGATATATGAATTAGCGAGAAAAATGTCCGTAACATGAATGACAAGGGTACAAGTAGCAGTAATACCTTTACCGCCGCCATCCTTCTCTAAGGACGCGAAGTACTCCTTGCAATTCCTTTTCCAGTGACCTTTTCCCTTGCAATAAAAGCAGTCTGAATTTGCAGATGGTCCAGCCTTAGCAGTAGATGGGTTTGGCTTAGAGATCTCATCTCTAGCCATGCCCTTCTTCTTGCCCCACCTCTTAAACCGAGGTCTGTTCTGGACTGCCAACACTTGGCTACTGCTGGCACCTTTCTTGATGTCAGCTTCTGTTGTTTTTAGCATACCACATAGTTCACTCAAGCCTCTCTCTGCTCCATGCATATGGTAGTTTGAGATGAAGTTTCCATAGCTGGGCGGAAGAGACAAGAGAATAAAATCAGTGGCCAACTCTTGGCCAATTGGGAAGCCTAGCTTCTCCAACCTTTGAGTGTAACCAACCATCTTGATTACTTGTGGTCCTACTGCTGCGCCCTCTGCAAGCTTAGTTTCCACAAGCGCCTTAGAGACATTGAACCTTTTAGTCCTGGCCTGCGTGTGGAACATCTCCTCAAGCACCACGATCATATCGTTCGCTGAGTGATTGTTATCAAAATGCATCTGCAAATCAGGTTCCATACAAGCAAGCATAAGGCAACTCACTTCAAGATCAGCATCGCATGCTTTCTTGTAAGCGGCTCTTTCAGCAGCAGGTGCATTTTCACCAGGCTCATCTGGTAATGGGGTGTCTAGAATATCTTTCTTTTTCTCAGCCCTGATAATAATTCTCAGGTTGCGGATCCAATCCGTGTAATTTGTTCCATTCAACTTATCTTTCTCAAAAATTGTACGCAAAGAAAATGGTTGATTGCGAACGGCCATCTACAATAAAAGTAATGCAAAATACTAAGACAATGTATCCATGAAGGAGTAAATTATATCAAATAGAATATACTCCCATTAAAATCAATATCTCTCAATTGATACTTAGTGATTCAAGACCCACAACTAACATCCCAACCAGTGAGCTTTAGCATCACCGCTGGTCGATATGGTAGATCGGTAAGCAACACCTTGCTAATCGTATCTCATATGACTCTTGTTGTTGGGCTAGCATCCCTATGCCAAGCACTCAACCTTTCCATGCTTCAAGATCCCTAACCGTTAGGATGACCTTGTTCAAGTAACCAAACCTTCTTGCAGTAAGTATCCGATACGAACCTGCCTAGTCGAGAAAAACCAGTGGCACCCTAATTTCATAGACCCACCACCGATTGTACAAGACTTATGACAGTGAAAGGTTTGGGAAAGCATTTAACTTAAACATTGCTGAGGGATCGTTCTACTTCACTACCACACTTATGTAGACAAAACATAATAACATGTGAAAGTAGAACAAATAATGAGAATCACATTCACACATAGTGACATGGCATGGACCTTTAATGAATGGTGATCTCCATCTCCATCATCTTGCCCATCATGGTGATCTCCATCTCCACGATCCATGTGTGCCATCCTTCTTGTGATAAGTCCTCCAAGAACTATCTTATCGTAGACTATACTAATTACATAGTCGCGTAAACACAAGATGGCGCGCAGGCCAATACATCAAATGGCAACACATATGACTCCAGCCGTATTGCTTACATGACACGCAGGCCATGAAAGAATTACACACATACACATGGGCCATACCAATTCACAACATACCCTACAAAAATAAGTTAGGCGTAGAACGATTCTATGCGCTACGACAGGTAGCAACGGTGGTCCCTCTATGAAATCGCTATGAAATAGCTACGACAGGTACTAAACCGGATTACATAGATCACATCTATGAAATCGCTATGAAAATCTCATCAGATTGATCTCATCAACCTGAATCCAAACCATTTAGAGTCCCTCTATTTTCACTAGATCAATCTCATTGATCTATGCCCAACATGTATGGTCTTACGTGTATCACTTAACTTAGATGGCAGATTAAACCGACCGGTATGAGTAGATTGTTACACGGCCACGCATCAAGAGCATGAAAATAGATTGAATTTCCATCTACCACCCCATTTCATAATTGATCTAATCAAACTGTGCAACCAAGACTAGCAGATCGCATCTACTATCTCTGCATATCATCTATATGCCATCAACCGAACCTATAACGAGCAGCTACGGCTCTGCTCCGATACCACTGAAGGGTTATGAGGGTGCTACGCTAGCCAGAAAATAAAATTTTTCTGCCTCATAAACCAGGATCTACTGCTAGTTATAGGTCACAGGATTACCACTAAACGCGCGGATGCAGCGAAAGATGACTCGATGTAGTCGTACATGTCGCAGTAGGCAGTGCAGTTGCATGGTCGTCTGTCACGTCAATCCCCTCGCATGGTTCATCCCAGTGCTCCAGATGTAGCACCTTCGAGGTATCCCACACGTACAGGGAAGAAGCGATGCGCCTCCGGACTGCTAGGTCCATGAGGAGCAGAAGGTGCGAGCATGGGGAGGGCGACGGCAGCTGTTCAAGGCCTGTAACCCTCACCACGCGCCCTACCCCTTGCTTATATAGGCGTCCCTAATGAGCTCACAATTTGGAGGCCAATTAGTAACCCTAAGCCTTGTCTAATTCGGGTCCAACCCGAATTAGGTCTCCAGCCCCTTAAGCGTGCGACCCTATGGGTTCACACACACATTGACATGGGCCAAGTACTCCTACTCGCCCAATAGTTGACAGCGGCCTCTAGCAAGGCGTGAAAACTCCTACGTGCATGCAAAGATTATATCAGACGAACCACTACGACCATATACAAGTTATTCCCTTTGCCACTCGATATATGGTTCAACTCGTGGGTTAACACTTAACCCAAGCACGGCCATGCATTTGTTGATTCAATCACTTGATTGATCCAGTGATATCTCTCTCGAGTAGAGAGGGGCAAATTCCATCTTGATTGTCTATGTCTCATAGCATGCTTCCCGACCACCCGAAGACCAACTTTATAACTACCCAGTTATGGAGTAGCGTTTGACAGTCCCTAAGTAGGCCGTTTCACATCTTGAGTATATACCATAATCTTAGGTCTAAGGACATAACGTATATGACATGAATAGAGACTTTCTCATGTTGGGTCAGTCCAACCTACATGTCTCACATGTGCCCACATTATTAGTTTGACATCTCCATGTCCATGACTTGTGAAACATAACCATCAACTAATACATGTGCTGGTCTAATATTCAAGTGTGTTCTCACAAAAACGTCGAACAGGGACAACTTTAGAATAACCATTCAAGTAATTGAGTTCCACAAACAATTTACATAATTGCTAATCAATACAAGTTGTCTATAATGGATATTCAATGAACACTTTATTAATTATGGATACAATCGAAATATCATCATCTCATGATTAGCTCTAGGGCATATTCCCAACAGGCCTCGATGTCGCACCTATGACCGAGGCCCTCATCTTTGTGGCCGCGTCCACTCTGAGCCGCTTAGCTGGTGCAAGGGTCGCCTCCTTGATACGGCACTTTGGCCTGGACAGAAAGCAGGTTAGCAGAGAACTTAATGAACCGCAGAATGGGGAAGCAACGAGAACAAATTTAAATCTACAACACTTACCCAAAGGGGATAGAGACCTTTCGGGTCCCCCTCGAGCCGCCAGTAGACCACGAGGCCCTACCCAAAGTTGAGCTCTTCTCAGGGTTAGGGCTGCTAGGGGCTGCCGATGGGGTCGTCATGCCTCCCTGCTCTGACGAGGTCTCCTGGGCACGACTCTGCTCCCCCCGCGCCGATGACCGGGACCGGGTCTCCCGGGTCAAAGTGGGCGGGGTCCCGCCGTGAGTACGACGGGAGGAGGACGAACCCCCCGAGTCAAGGGGTCGGTCGAACTTTTCCCTCGCAGGCGCTTCGAGGCCGACGACGTCGGCTGAGGGGCACGCTGCTCCGGCGCATCCTCCTACACCTGAAGACCGTCAGTATGGGAGGGACCAGATAGAAGGAGCTCAAGACGTCCCACCACCCCTTTGACATCGACATCATCATCATCCTCGTCTCCCTTATCCTCTGAAGGAGACTCCTCCTCCAGGAGCCCGTCGTACCTCTGCTGCGCACAGCGCTTCTCAGGCTTTTCGTGCTCCCAGAGCCTCTTGTCCTTTTTCTTCTTCTCCTCATCCTTGCGCCTCTTTTCCTGCTGGGCATCGAAGCGTCTTACCTGACGATCGAGAGCATCCTCCCTCAACGGGGGCCTCGATCTCTGATAGTCAATCCCCCCTGCACGAAGGCACTCAGTCGCAAGGACAAGAGTAAGAAAAAAAGGGACAAAACATAAACGCGAGAAGCATAGGTCCAGGCACTTACCAGGTTGAGGTACCCCTCCTCTGGTCGCATGGGGAGGCGATTGACGTCCTCTGCCCTGAATGAACCTGCATCCATCCCCTTCACCCGCGCGACGACCTCCGCGGTGGATATCTCCTCGTTGGACATCCGGCACCTCTCGAGCACCTCGAGCGCCACCACGGGGAGCATCTCGTCCAACCGCAGTGGGCGCTCCATCAAGGGGAGCACCCGTCAATTGTGGAAGGCCAAGACCACCACACCCCCCATTAGACCCGCCTCTCGAAGGGTCCTCATCACGGCGGCGAGGGGTCAAAGTCGACGTTGAAGATCCCCCATCACACCGTGCGGCCAGTTGAATGGCCGCTCGGTGATGTGCCGCCTGGTGTATGACGGGAGGTAGCCTCCATCATTGCGGAGGTAGAACCATTGCTCGTCCCACCGGGCATGGTTGGACATCAACCTGGTGGGGATGTACTCGCGCGGCACCTCTGACTTGCCTATCCTCAGCGCGAAGTTGAGGTAGCCCGCTCTGACAATCCATCTCACGCCTGGTCCTACCGGAGAGGCAAACCACTCCCCCTTGTAGATATGGAGCCACAGCTCCCAATGTGGCGCCATCCCTAAGTAGCCCTCGCAGACGACCGTGAAGATGGCGATGTTGGAGATGGCGTTGGGGAGAAGTGTTGGAACTCAATGCCAAAGAAGTTTGTCAGCCCCCGCATAAACTCGTTCGGGGGTGCTCCGAACCTGTGACGGTGGTACTTGAGGAAGCTCACCACGTAACCCTCCGGCGGGTTTGGCTCCAGGTGGCTCCTCGGCGGCGCAATCCACTCTGGCCGAGTCAGATTGGTGATGGGGCAGAGAAGTCCTTCTCCCACCAGCTCGTTCAACCTCTGCCGCGTTACGGTCGACCGGCGCCAGGGTTCGGCAGGCTAGAGGATGGGGTCCATGGCAGCGGCGGCGACACAAATTTGTTCAGTGGACGCGGCGGCGGCGGCAACAACACGAATGTCCTCGGTGGAGGGCGACCGGGAAGGTTCCCAATCATGATTTCTTGCTCTAAGTTCCTACCCTCACGCGCAGGAAAGCAGGAACTCAGGAGCACTAGTGGTGGTGAATGCGGGATGGCAAAGGTAGGGGCAAACAGTGCCTGTCCCCCCTGGTTTCATAACCAAGAGAAGCAACGGACGGAATCCGGCGGCAGAAAAAGGTAACTCCCCGCAATTAATGTGTTTACCTAACCGTTTCCCCTCGATTCTCGGTCGGATACATGCGTCACACCTCAGGCAATTAGCCGTTGCCCGGGCCCGCCACGATCTCCACCACCGCACCGTTTAACCCTCCTCCTCAAAAGACGCGTCTGACGATAAGAAAAATAAATATTACTTACCGACGGATTCCTCCAGGAGAAGGTAAAGGGGCTCCGGCCCCACAACAAGCCTCGAGGGAGCGAAGGCTGGCCCTCGACCAGGGTTCGACAGCCGCCTTCGAGCGCCCGAGTCAGGGGTGACCAAGGGGGAGCCAACACGAGGCCTCGCTCGAGAACGAACTCTCGAGACCCCTTTGGACTTTATGGAATCCCCCGAAGGGAGGCATCGAGCCGCCGAGACCTATCGAATGGAATCAGTATCCGTAGGTTGCTTTAATGAGACCGCCTCCGGGTCACCAGCCGACCTCTATCGAACGAGGAACGGGCTCTCACTTGGATTTTCCTGTTACCAACTCACTGAGAACTTCGAGGCTCGCCCTATCGAGGGTAGTCCGACGCTTCTCGCCTCACATCCGATCGAAAGGACTCGTGAGGTGAACGCTGAGGCCGGCAACGCCCTAGCCGCACGAGGCTCGGGGGCTCGACCGTGCCCGGCACCCCTTGACGAAAGAGGGTCGAAAAGCCCCCGGGGGTTCGACGTTTCGACATACTCCTCGAAAAAGTGCCACGACTCTTGTTCAGGTCTGTACCCGACTAGAAGAGCACCCCTCGACCAAAGACAAATAAAGCCCTCGAAGGAGTCTTCCGACTCCTTCGAGGCCTGGGGGCTACCCCCGCGGGGGACGCTCACGCGCCCCCAGCAGAAAAATCCGAGTCACACCTCGCTCCCGACTCCTGACCCCCTGCCCGAGTGCCACCACTCGCGCAGGGGCTCGGGGGCTACTGTCGGGTACCTGGGAAAGGGGTACCCAAACCCTCGATTAACCGGACTTATCCTTGAAATCAGCAAACGCAAACCCTCCAACGACATCCTTCACTATCGCTCAAAAGCCCACAGGCTAAGGCATACTGGGCTGGCCCACGAACGGGCGTCTACAGCCCAAAACCACAGCCTGCCCGACGGGCTACCACGCAGACTAAGACTGTACACGCTCGAGGGTACGATTCAGGCGACCCCTCGAGGACGGAACTTCGCTCGAGCGAAAGGGCCGGCCTCGAAGACGGAACTTTGCCCAGCGAATGAGCTAACCCTCGAGGACGGAGCTTTGCCCGAGCGAACGAGCCCGCCCTCAAGGATGGAACTTCGCTCGTGTGAATAGGCAGCCCTTGAGCACAGTATACCCCTCGGCTACCTACTCCCCGTACGGATCCAGGCGCATTCAATGCATTTTACCTGCTTCCGCCTAACTGTATGGTCATAGTTACAGTAACAATTGCGAGTATGGCAGTCTAATCCTGCTTTTACCGCCCATACCCCAGAATCCCACGGATCGTACCTCACTGTTACGCCATACCGAGCATTTGCCCCGTCCGGTACCCCCTCGAGATGCGTAAGTCAGCACATTCCCCGCATTTCCCGGGATTCGGCCTTATTCGATGGGCCTCGACCCCCTCGACTCGACCTAAGGCCTCGACCGTCGCCCCTCGGCTCCGTCACGCTGACCCTCGAGCGGGACTTCAACAACTCCGGTCAACACTTCAACAACTTCCGACGCGACGGCTGCAGGACCTCCCATGCCGACGTACACCTCTACAGCGGCACCGACATGATCGGCATCAACGTCATACGTCACCAACCACGTGAGCCCTAAAAACATGTACTCCTGTGCCCCTCCTTCGCCTATAAAAAGAGGCGCTAGGACTTTAGCTAAAGAGAAATCTAGAGCATCATACGCTAAGGCTTTAGATCATAGAATAACACCGTGAGACAGTGTGAAGTAGAGAGCTAAGCGCCCGAAAACGCTCAAGCTCCAACTCACGCTTCTCACACCCGCTTGTATTCACCCCTGTACTAGCACTTCGGTGTAAGATAACACGAACTATCTCCCCCCCCGGTGGACGTAGGGCTTTCTTTGTCCGAACCAGGATAAATCGTCGTGTCCTTCTTGCATCACCCACCGGATTAAGGGAGCAAGCAATTATAAATTTACTCGTTGGTGTTAACCCCCAGGGTCGAAACACCGACAGAGGGTATGGAATATAGAATGGTAGACCATGAAAACACTTTACTCTAATTTGTTTTAGAATCATACTCTCTGCGCTATGTTATTTGGACATGCTACTCTAACATGTCCGAGCACGAGAGAGATTGGCTTTATCAGATCCCTATTTTTTGAGCTGCTAATGTATCATGAAGGATAAAAAAAATCTAAGCCTCTTTAATACTCCCTCCCCAAATTATAAGACATTTTAGCTTTTCTGTATACAAGTATATATTATTTTAGTAAAAATTGGCATTCAACCAAGCAGGCCCTAAATATATCTAGACATATATATATATAATCTATTTGTCTAGAATTCTCAAAATATTCATGCACTAGTTTGGAATAGAGTACATGAATATTTTAGAGAATTCTAGACAAATAGATTTTATTATACAGATAGATATATATAATATGTCTAGATATATTTAGTAAAGATATACAGAAATGTCTTGTAATTTTGGAAGGGAGTATATGGATAACAAATAAACCCAACTTGAGTTTGGGTCGAAATAGCTTGACCGGCCTGGCTGAGGACTTGGAAACTTGCGCTTGTTATTATTAGTTGGGCCTGGCCTAGTCACGATCCTTGATGTAAAGGCCCACCTGCCCGTCCTACTTTACTCCCCTTCCCCAAAAGCAGGAATCCGACAGATCGGTCGAGTGGAGTCAGCGCCGCCGGGCCGGTCGCAGTCGGTCGGTCGGATCCCCTTGCTTCCCCGTCCCCCGAGCTCCGCCCGCATCCTCTCCTTCGATTCGTTGCTTCCCGCTTCAAATCCTGCTGCGCGCGCCAAGCCTTTGCTTCCCATGGCTTCCGACGCCCCCGCGCAGCAGCCAGCGCCCCAGCAGAAGCCCACGAGGGTCTCGCTGTCCTACGAAGAGATCTCCAAGCTCTTCTCCCTCCCCATCGCCGAGGCGGCCTCCATCCTCGGTATGTCCATGCATGTCTCTTGCTCGCTGCTTCCAGTTCCCTTCACCCTGCATGCTCTACTTACCTGCAGGAGTCTGCACCAGTGTCTTGAAGAGGATCTGCCGCACCCATGGGATTGTTAGGTGGCCCTATCGTAAGGTAAATCCCTATTGGACTGGTTTGACTTCATAATCCTATCTCACAAGTGTGTCATTACCGTGTCTACGCCTGCAAAATCTTTATTTTGTATCAACTAGTTCCATATTGGACATCATCTAGGGATAACTCAAGGGTAAGCCAGCCCCCATGTACGTTAGTTGTCTCGTGTATCTGCTCTAAACAAAAGTTGTGTTGGTCCGTCTGCTTTGATTTCTTAGCATATCTGGTCATTTGTAGTTTTACTCTTGCAGCTTGTTTCTGGGAAAGCTGGGGATGACACAAAAGGTCCTGATAGAGACAAAGCCAAGGAACTCCTTGAGTTATCAAAAACCGCGAAACAAAAGGCTTCCAGTCCATCAGGCCCATCAGCAGTGTGAGTAATGCTTTCCCCTGAGGCCTTGATAGACATATTCTTGTGATTTAGATGCTGCCTGTGCCTTCTTCTGATCTGTGCGTGTGCATCATATTCATCTCACACTTGGACTGGACTGGACATGTTTATAGGTCATCAAGCACTTCCCAAGGAGCGGCAAAGTCTCAACAGGGCACTTCTAAGGCAGGACAAATTTCAGGTTCGCCCCCAGCAGGTAAACAGAATGTGTCACCAAGCTTGGCCCATGGTACCCAAGCCAAAGCCATCCCTAGTTATATGGATGATTTCAAGTACGGATTCCCGTCATCTGGCTTGTCTTGTGAAACTATGAAATGGTGGGGCACAAGCAGTGACACAGACTGTGTGCCTGCCAAAGATGGAAGCCATGAAGCCCATGAATCAACAACACATGAGCCGTCAAAGGGCATGACTGACGATGACGAGTTGGACTGGGGAGCAGATGAAGCGGAAGCTGAAGCTGATGGCGCTGTTACAGCAGAAGCGTCGGCGCAGCTGTGCTCCCTGAGAAGGAAAGCAGTAGATGACGGGCGCAAGCTATTGAATGGCGACAACCGCCAGGGGCAAGAATTTTCTAGGCTGAACAAAAGGCAGAAGCTAGCACTGGCCCAGGTATTTGGGGCTTCACTGCCAGATGTTGTATTTCTCGTGTCTAGTGAGTGAAGAGCAACTGTAGCTGTGTTTTCTCTCCCTCTCCAGGTCCTCATGTAATCTGACCCATTATTAGCGATAAGTGTGAAATCTTCTCATTGAATTCAAGAATGGCAGGAGCTTGTTTTGTCTTCCTATCATACAAGTCATTGCTGCCGCTTTCCTCTACATATTTTCTCTTATCTCCCATGCGTGTACGAGGAGAGCACCTTATGCTATACATGTGAATTCATGTATATATGTCCATAACATCATCCCATTCCGTTATGTTTTCTTCCTTTTTTTTTTTGATAGCATTGCATTTTGTTCCCTGATTTCAAAATAAAACTGTTAAAAACTTGTTAAACTAGCAAAGATGTCCTCAAAGTGAACGGATCCAGAAGATAGGCATACCCATGGTGTTTAGTCAATGGAGGATATAGCATCAAATACATCCAAGTGAGTTTGGCTGCCCTTAATATATCTCTTTCTGTATTTTTTTTCCATATGAAAATCCATTGATGCAAATCACTCTAGGTAGCGAAATGTTTATACTTCTAAAAGTTATTGCAATTTCCAAATCCATGTGTTTTAGGCAACTATGAGACAATTATACCTGCAGGTTTATATTTATTTGTGCTGTATTTTTTTTATTTTGTTTAACAGTGGCTAATTCTGCATTATCTCATCATTGCATTGGTACATATGGTTCAAGGTTATGCATAAGAATCACCTTATTTGTCGATCTGATATGATCATATGAATGTCGAATGCATGTAGGTTTCAGGAAGACAGCATGTGTAGTGTTTAATTTACTGCTTGGGTGCTTGCAGAAGTAATACACTTAGGTGTTATGTTTAACTGTTGGTGTGATATGTATTGTGGAAGGTGTTTTTTTTCCCTTCAATGTACAGTCACATTGTAGCATGCAGAAATGTTTATATGCATTGATTTGAACTCTTTTTTATGCCTGGCTCTGAAGCTTTGCCATCCATTACTGAACTATAGTAATGTCATGATATCCTTATATTACAACATTTGTGTAAATGGCAAGCTAATCTGTTAGTTGGCATTCGCTTTTGATGATATTTGCATTGCAAGACTAAATGAATCGTGCAAAGTGTGGACTGACGATTTGATGTAAAAGAGATAAGCTTTAGTAGTTTAGTTACTGCTTTGCCTGTTATGCTCGCATATGGAAGCAATACTGACATTAGTGTGGCTGAAGAATGTACATCACAACCACCGCCCTGTTCGCTTGATCGTTTCTGGCTGGCTGATTCTAACTGATGCTGATTTTTTGTGAGAGAAAAACATTGTTGAATGGCTGACTGGTTTGACTGATAAGTTCAAATGAACAGGCTGCACTTTTGCTGCCTCCTTAGGGCATCTTCAATGTATGGCTATCATTTCCACGGGGTGAGCTTTTATTGTGTTCTATCGGCATGCACTTTGTCTTGTACTGGCATCTAATGATGAGTTTGTTTTGTCTAATTTTTTCCTTGACCCAGGTGGGGATAGCACTGCTAACTGGCGTGCAGGATCTAACATTGCTTAACATTGCTTCTGCTGACTGTTTGGGATCGGATGGTACTTTTTTGTGGGCAAAAAAGAGCCTGAGACTACTATGTGCCTTTGTTAACCAAATATTTCTGTTAGAACTTAGAAGTTAGAAGCAACCTGCATAATACGTAAGCAAATAAGCAATGGTAGGCTTTTGATATTTGCTGTTGTGGTAAGGCCCAACTGCCCAAGGATAAGGAATATACAGGGCAGGGAATGTGTTTGGCAGTAGATGGCCTGGGCTATAGATAGCCATCATGTGTTTGGTGTTGCTTGTGGCATACTATTTTCTTTTCAGTTGAGAAGTATCGTGTGACATGGGAATATTATTGATCTCTTTTGTGTTTTCCTCTATTGATCTTGATTGGTGTGCACATGAAGTTTTTATATAACCCGCTTTTTCTTTCTTTCTTTCTTTCCAAATGTTGAAAATGTATATCTGGCTGAAATCAATTCAATCTTACCATGCAAAGTGGGCAAAATCAGTTTTGCAGGGCAAGGGGACAAATGTGGATGGGAATAAGAGCAAGAGCGAAGGGCAAAAGCAGATAGAAAAGGCGTATAGACAAGGAGGAGCAAAGCAAGCAAGGTATATGCATTCAGCATCTTTTACGGGCAGCAGGTGGTATTGGTTTCTGGATCTACCACATTGGTGGTTTTGGAACACCCACATGGGTAGAGTAATGTATGATTTGGTAATCATCATGACTTTGTTTGGTTTTTGGTATTGAGCATGTTGTGCAAGTAGAGCCATCAGTAAACACAGAGAAACTCTGGGTACGAAAGAGAACAGATATGATCTCTGCTGGGCATAAAAAGAATTCCCCCATTGCATGACACCTGTTTGAATTTTGACTAGCATACATCACAGGGAATGGGGACAGAGGAAGGCAGGCTGTAGAAGTTGGGATCCACCAAGGCTTAAATTTTGTGATGAGTTGAGGGACCCAAGAAAAGGCCACTGCAGAGTTGATGAGAGGGAGAGATGCAAAGAGAAGAACAAAATCGTCAGCAGTATCAGTATTTGATATGGAGCCGAAGCAGGAGCACATGGTAGGTTGCCTTGGGTTGAAGCCAGAGACAGAGACCTTACCTGTGTCTGTGTGGTACACATGCGTGTAGCATGACCGTCCAGCAAGCAAAGCAAATGCAAATGCAAAGCAGAGCAGAGTGTCACCTACTCAGCTCCACTCAAAAGGTCCAGCTGGTGCGGTGCGGGAGTACGTTTCCTCCCCACACCCAAAGGTCCAAGGACTTGTTCTCTATAAACCAGAAGAGAACCTGCAAGCAGGCGTCCTGTGCAGTGAAGAGCACTCCGTCTGATCTCAGTGACCTGTCTCCACGACAACGAGTGCTGAGTGCACTGTCCACCCTGCCCAGCTCTAGCCTGCTGCAGACCAAGAGCAAAGATGGCAAGAGGTGCTCGGCCATCTGTGCGGTTCCTGCTCCTCTCCCTGGGGCTTGTGCTCCTCTACTTGAGCTCAGGTAATTTCACTGCCGCTGCCGGTTACTAGTACTGATTCTAATTTTCTTCTGATTTTTGAACCTCACTTTCTTTTTCTACCACACCTTTTTCATCATCTTCCATTTCATTCTTAAGAGTAAAGGTTTCCTTTTTTGGATGCTGTGTGTCAACTGTTGATTGATAGTGCTCCAGTACCCACCAGTAGCCTTGGCATGGCATTGGGAATTGCTTGATTGGAACAGTTATGGTTTTGTAGGAAGCAGCGTTGGTGTTGCTGATGCCAAAACGTGGTGTGTGGCCAAGCCGTCGGCATCCAACGACATCCTGTCTCTGAACCTCAACTACGCGTGCTCCCAGGTGAGCTGCGCCGTGATCCAGAAGGGCGGGCCGTGCTACTACCCGGACAACCTGGTGTCACGTGCCGCCGTGGCCATGAACCTCTACTACGCCGCCAATGGCAGGCACCCCTGGAACTGCTACTTCAACAACTCGGCTCTCGTGGTGCAGTCCGATCCCAGCTATGGCTCCTGCACCTACTACTGATCGATTATTGCCCTCCTCTCCGATCCATCCTCAAGTTGCGTGCTGCAGCTCTTACGAGTGGAAATCTAATCCCTATGTTGTGTTGCGTAATTGTGGCTCGTCCTAGCAAAAAGTTACTCTCCCTTGTATTGTTGTTCCATCCAGTTGATATGATGTTGAGTGTGCCATAGAATATAACCACACCAGCTTAAGCTTACGTTTGGAGCGAGATGCATGCACGTGATTGTGTATTCAAGGACAGGGTGATTGCAAATGTAAGAAAAAGAGAGAGATTTTTCTTCTTCTTCTTCTTTTGATCGATGAGATGAAAACCCCGTTGTCGTTCAGCTGGACCCAATTGTTCTTATTCGCGAGATTGATGGCTTGGTATATATTGAGCAAATTAACTATAAAGTGATGCATGGTCTAGCTTGTTTGTTTCCTCATCAGCAAGACAGGAATCATTCATAAATGTGCCATCTCAGATTGATCAGGATACCAATCGCTGGCTGTAGCGTCCAAAGAGATCACTGCCAAGCCAATAGGAAATAGTATCCGCAAAAACGCATGGCAGTCGTACTGGGAGTGTGAGATCGATCATCTATCTGGTTGTATTGGCTAGATTATAACGTTCTTCATTAATTCCTCCGGTACATCTTCAACCATGCATCCATCCTCTTGCATTGGGCATTACTCTTTGTTCTTTTGTACAGTATGTTATATGTCAACAAAAACCATCACCAACCGTAGCGAGAGCTATGTAGTAGACTGAAATCGTGTGGGTCCTGCCCAGTAAACCATATGCACTTTTTTTTTTTT
>CM041634.1:112671-141501 GCA_023333625.1 Bothriochloa decipiens | reverse complement strand
ATAAATTACTGCATCGTTTTTTTATTATCTGTGGATAAACGTATATATATTAAATAAAGTGAGTGTATTGTTGAACATCTTCATCTATGCGTTATTACTACTGTTTACATCCATGTACTGCCTTACCCAATCGCAATCGGTTTCGGACTCCTCCCTACCCCTCTGCATATATAATTCCTCCCTACCCCTCTGCATATACAATATACAGTATATTGGATCCGAACACGAACTAAAACCCAGAGATCTGTAGAGCCGGGAGAGCAAGTCATGGCGGTGCGCAAGGCCAGCTTGCATCCACCTGCTCTTGACGCTCAGGGCCACGGGGGAGAAGAAATCCAAATCCCTTGGTGCTGCTGGAAGACACCGCCTACGTGGCCGACCACCGCAACGCCATCACCGCCTACTACACGGATACTAGGTCGGGCGCACTGATCCAGGTCACTTTCGGCTTTGCCCGCCTGCCGCGCGTCTCCTACGTGTGCGTCTACCACCATGGCCATGCCCATGCTACTAGTAGTAGCAAGGCAAAGGAGGAGGAGGAGTTGATCGTCAGTGATGCCAGGGTCCTCTCCACGGGCGCCAACCTCGTCCTCACCATCGCCCTCGGCCCTTTGCCCGACCTCTACATCTAACGCGCCACGGCGACGACGGTGGCCCCTCGCTTACGCGGCTCGAGCGGCCGCCCTGTGGCCGCTTTGATACCACTCAGGTTGGCATGCTCAGCTGGCACACCATCTGCCGCGACGACGACGACGACGACAGCGGTGTCCTCTCCTCCTTCCACCTAGCTCGCCAAGATGACACGTCCTACGTGGTTGCTGCCCTCCGTTACTCCGACCTTAGCCAACAACCGGGACACCAACTCCATGTCTACGACTCCAGGCAGACACCGTCTCAGTGGACGAGCGACATTCCCAGAAGCACGGCGGACAGGACGTGAATGCATCCTGCACCGGAACTGCAAAGTCATTGCTATTGGCGGGAAGCACGGCACCATGGGCTTCGTCGACCTCTGGCGAGGCATCATGCTCTGCGATTTGCTTCTGATCAAAGACGACAACCCCACCAGGATTTGGTATATCAAGCTTCCGCCGCCTCTCCTGCCAGATGGATTTACAGAGGACGACGAGGACCAGGGCGATGCACGGCTTTACCGGGACATTGCCGTCGTTGAAGATCGCATCATGTACGTCGAGCACGACTTTCACCTGGTGGAGGTGGAGTCTTGCCCAACCTGCTGCTACCGGGATCAGAATCACTGCCTCGAAGACGGGTGGGTGGCAGCCACATGGAGCAGGCAGATTACCGGTCCCCTGGACGATGGTCCTTGGGAGAAGCATCACGTACGAAATCATCGATTCATCCGACATGGACATCACAACCCCACAGTTTGATCTCCTCCCAACGGTGCATGACTACCAACATGGCAGGCCCTTTCCACCCTTCAAGAGCCTCACCATAATCCAACCCGCACTCGGTTTGTGCGCTGCTGATGATGCTACAGTCTGCTTCATGGACAAGAAGGACATGAACGATGGCAAGGCCTGGGTGATTGCTGTCGACATGCCAAATAACAAGCTGGAAGCAGTCTTTGAGTTTGATGCACAGAGGTCTTGCCTGCATGGGTTTTGTCTATATGCAGAGCGGGATATCCAAATACCTCAAGAGCAACAGGGCCTCACCCTCATCAATGGGCAACCTAAAGCGCCCAGGAGGGGTGCCGCCGCCGCTAGGATCCTCATCCTCCAACAACAAGCATCATCCTGGACGCGGAATCCTGATCAAGTCAATGCCATCGGACGCTACTGAAGAAAAGCCACAGGACCTAGAAATGGAAGACATGGTTGCTGATGGTGGAGATTATGATAATATGCTGCTGGACCTTTGATTTTTTTTTCTGTCAATACAAACGAAAAGAAGAAATGAAAAATGTTGTTGATATGTTGTACACAAGATCATTCATTCTACTTCAGTGGCGTGTAACAATAATAGCAGGGCAACATGCATGGTGTGCGCTGCTTGAGCATGATGGGGTTTCGGCATCTCTTCGTTAACAGTTGTTGCCCTCATGCAGTGTGCCGCCGTTGGTCTGTCCATAGCAACAGCTGCTCGGTCAGGTGAGGTAGCATCCTGGCGATGCCACTGTAGCGGAACTGGCAACACATGAAGAAGCTCAAGCTACTGAAGTTGGGCCTCCTCGGTCTGCTAGAGCTACGCACCCGAGCACACGTTACGTGGGCCCCGAGTGGCAGTAGTTTGTATTAGGCCCAATTGCTGATGAGTGTATAGTACTACAACACAACTACACATATATGAACATACAAAAATAGCAGTGTCATAACACACACGTCGCCTCAATCTGAACCATAATTAGCAGGCAAATGTATTGTTTAAGAAAAGATACAAAGCCAGTTCATTGTGTTCTCCACTTGATGTGTTAGCAGCGGGCCAATGCAATGCAAGATGGCATTCATCTTAACATCTGGTTCTGTGATTGCCACCAGCAAGTAGCACATACATACTGCGCTTTAATTTCTTTCTTACACTGTATTATTTTTTCAGGGTGTCCATGGATCAACCATACAAATTTAGATCCAATATGAGCACCAAAGAATAGAGCCGGCAATGGGCATGACAACACAAGTGTCACCAAATAATGGAGGTGACAAGAAATCCAACTTTGCCGCACCAAAGCCAGATTGCATACTCACGCAGGTGTTGCTGTCTTGCTGGCTTCTGCCCCATGGACCCCTTTCAAGTTCAAGATTCCTGTCAGGCCTCGCCCTTTAGCAAGCCGCTCAATTTCACTAAGCTTCACTTTAAGTTCCTCCATTTCTTTAGCTAAACTCTCTTCTCTTTGTTTCAATTCCTTGATTTCAGTTAAAAAAAAACAATTGTTAAGCTAAAATACCACCTGTAACATTGAAAACATAATTAAAAAACAAACAATGTCTCTCAGCGTGTGCACGTGTCAATTCATATATATATGACAGATCAATTCTTTTTTGCAGGCCCAGAACCATACATAAACGGTTCTTCACTCTGTCACCTAATAATTCAGCTAGGAGCATTGCATTCATAAAAAATTTGAGTTGAAAACTTGCTGTTGGAAATGCCATCAATGCCCAGTTTTAGGCATAACTCTCTATGGTTATGTGAGTTCCCAGGCGATTAGAAACTCCTGTGTTCCACAGGCAAGCTGTAAAAGCAGTGGTGACACTTTGACTTGCTTTGGTAAGAGCAGCATCTAAATACTTTTGTTGCATAAACCGTCTTAACTTATTACCAATATTTCTGAACATGCACATATGAGTCATAATGTGTTCCTCAGGATAGATTATTTCCTTATGTAATAAAATCTTACTGACACTGCGTATATCCTGATATCTCTGTATAAGTTTATTGAAAACAAACTAGGATTGTCAGAATATTTATATTCCTGTGGCTATATGGTCGGGAGACAGGTTATCTTTCACGTTTATCCTGTGTTGTGGAGGGGGGGAAATAATCTTCATGATAGGAGAGTAGTGAATAAGTCAGGTAAAGAGCAGTTAGCACGGCACATTTGTGTGAGCTCAAACTCTTAAGGCACAGGAGAGAAACGGCATACCTCAAGTTCCTGTTTACGAGCTTCCTCCTTCCTAGCCTCAGACCTTGCACTTCTCTGAACCTCAAAAAATAGAGCAGCAACAGCGACCTATGATAATGACAAGAAGTAACAGTGTGTCATTAGCTGAGAGTTAAAGACAGAGCATCCCTGTGGGGGAGCTACAGATGTAATTGCACACATAGATTTATGAATGGTTTAGAGAAGCACCGAAAAGATGAAGGCTTCCCCAATGAGATCTGTAGCAGCATGAACAGCTTTCTGCTCATCTAAAGGCCTGATCGCCACATCTGTGGCGTGCCCATAAATGCGCCTCTGTATCTTGGTGGTGATACGATGGTTTATCTGTAACAATGTTTATACCATCAATATGTAAGAACCGCTAGAGGAGAAGCAGTGATCTTCATTCATTCAGTAGCATAGAGATAGAGTGCTCCAACGTGGTAGCCTATATTCTGCTAATAAAGCATTTAAGCAGGCAATAGTAAGTTGAACAAGTCGGACAGTGAGTTGTGCATATTGCAATTTATATGGGCAGATAGAGATCTGTCCACAGATCCCTCCCTCCCTCCCTCCCTCCCAATTGAGTTGTAAGATTCGGCAGACATTGACAAGAAATGGAAGCGGGCTAGCCCTAATCGAATGGAAGGGAACGGAAGGGATCTCCATTTCATACCTGGGCGATGGCGATGATGAAGTTGCGGAACTTGGGGTGGACGGCGGCCTGGCTCTTGAGGCGGCTGGCGATGGGCTTGGACAGCGTCCGCAGCGCCAGGGTCCCCAGCTTCGCCACCGGCAGCGCCATTCACGGCGCCCCTGCTGCTGCCTAGTGCTGATGCTTCCCCTTCCCCTTTCCCTTTCCCTTCCCTTTCCTCGCAAGAGAGGGCCAGAGAGGGAATCGAACCGAATCGTGCGGGATCTCGCTTGGTCGATGCCACCAATCCGATGGAATCGAAGCGATGAAGAGCAACTGCTGAGGGGCGGAGCCCGGAGGGAAGGTAAGCAAGGGAATTGAGTCCGTAGAACACGTAAAGGCTTCAGCTGAAAACGGCACAGGGGAGGAGAAACACTCAATCGTGTTTGAGCTGAGTTTTGTTGATTATTATTACAGTATATACTTACTACTCTTCTTGTTATGTTATTATAGTACCGTACTCCCATCTCAAATCAAAAGATTAAAATAAAAAAAAAAAAACTCTTCTTCTTGCCAGACAAGGCTACACTTCTTCTTGGCACCCAAGGATTTGACCAACAACTTCTAGCCACAGACAACTTCTTTCTAATAGTTTGACTAATTCATCTTCCATCGCTCCAAATTATTGGCTGCCCTTTAATATGAGTTGAACAAACAAATCAAAACACCAGGATGTGGCTATCCTACTTAGATTATAATTATTATTACTTAAATTGTTAGTAAATTAAATTGATGTTAGTAGAAGCTAAACATAAGTACTCCTAAATTGTGAGCCGCTTTGATTTTTTTTACATCTATTTTGCTATACATCTAGTATAGATAAATAATATATTTAGATACATAGCAAAATAAATGAACCAAAAAGTCAAAGCTACTTATAATTTGGAACAGAGAGTAGTTTTATTTGTTGCATACAAATTATGGCAAATAAATCCTACGGCAAACAGAAACCAATGATATATAGACGTGTCCATGTCAATAGCCATTTGAGCACTCACATGAATCAAAAGTGGCCACTTTTATGAAACCATGATCCAAGAAAGCAAGTCAGCATGTCTCTATATATGAGCAACTTATGCCGCTTTGTATATCCCCTTCCAAAAAAAACACTGCTTTAGGCTAATGTGCAAGTCAGAAACTATTACCGATTACTCCAATTGATGTCCAATCATGTAGTACAAAGGATAAGTTAGGTTCTTACTTGTTCATTCCTAGCTATGAGGATATGCATATATCAAAGAAAGTAAGCTGATTCTGCTTTATTTCTACCAGCACTCCTGATAAAAGGGCTTGTTCGGCTGGTCCGAAGCTATATTCAGCTAGCTGTTTGGCTGGTCAGCCATGAGATTCAGCTGAAATCGGGCTGAATCTACTAGCCGAACACGGCCAAAAATTAATCGAAATATCTCTAGACAGGATCCTGGATTGTGTGCTTCAGCCCGCACACACCTTTCATTATCAGCCAAAATGCACATTGAGCATGCATCAGTAAGTTAACTAGCACTAGCAGCAATGCAAATGTGTGTGGTAGTGTGGATGTGCAACGTCATTAATCAATTACTGATAGAAATATTATTTGTGCAAGGTCAAAATTAAACCACTGGCGGCCGCGTCATCTTATTTGGATAGCCACCTCGACCCTCCCATATGTTGATGCTGGTACGTTATTGGGCGCCGCATTGTCTTGCTGCAACCTCCCTTTAACCTACTCGAACCTTAGATCACTGACATTTGGACAAGCATTCACTTTTTTTTCCATTAAATACTGGGAGCAAAGATCCTCCTTTACTGAATGCACTATGTCTGTTAAAACAAAGATATATAGATCATCAAGCTGCACTGAAAAGGTAATTAACTATTTATATGTATATTGGTTTAATTGGACAATGCAATAATAGAGTAGTAAAGTGCCTCCTCTTCCCATACTTTATTTTGTTATTAAGAGCACATACAAAGTAGTAGACTAAATTAAGGGGGCTAGTCTTTCATCAGTGGATCTTGCATTGAGACTATGCATGGATATCTCCTTTTAATTTGCTTTGCTTGCCATTGCATTGCCTCCCCTTCTCCTAGCTTGCTCCACACATCTCTCTCCCATTGCATCAATCTATCCTTACTCCTACAAGCATGTCTCCATGACATCCGTTCTTGCATTGCCAAGCTTTAACTCCCCGGTAAAGCAAATGTAAGAAAACACTACATAACAAGCCATGCATATGAAATGAAAAAAAAATAGTGTAGTTGTACGTGAACTTGGAACAGCATCGATCGGTTTTAAATTGTTTGCTCACTTGCAACTTACAGTACGTGCTTCAAATTCACACTAGCTAGTCACTAATCAATAATCCTCCATCTCTCAGTGGCTACTACTACAATGTGAATGTCATGAAGTTACTAATAAGGAGGAAAGCTCATCATGATATCATTCATCATGAACTAGGTAGCTAGCTAAATCCAGCCATTCAACGACGATGAGCACAGCGCTTGCACGCCAACGCCCAAGAAATCCCTGGTCTCCTCCCTCCCGACGGCGACGGCAGCATCCTTGAGGCCGGCATGGCGCACGGCTGAGAGCACGTCGTACGGCATGTTCCCGGCGGCCGCCGTGAGCTGGCTCATTAGCGTATTTGTTCCGCTCTGCTGTGTTGCGCTAAACAGCATACCTCCACCGTCGGACGGCTGATGATGATCATGGGCCGGCTCCAAGGCCCCTGCCATCGCCATCGCATTGCCGGACCCGGAAGACGTGACGGCACCCATCTGGGCGGCCTTCTGCAGCAGCGCCGTCGCGGACATGTCGGCGGCCGGCGCCACAGGCTTGGCGATCTGCTGGCCGCTGAACACGGACGGCACGCTGTCTTGCTTCCCTGACGCAGCGGATGATGAGACGGCGGCAGGGCTCGTCAGCTCGCTGGCGTTCGATGACGCGAGCTTGCTGCCGCCGTTCCCGCACAGCCAGCCCAGCTGCGCCGGCGCGAAGAGATCGGCGTACAGCTGCGGGGGCACCGCTGGCGCACCGGGCAGCTGCAGGGTACCACCACTAGCACCAACCATGGACGGCAGCGAGTCCCCACCCCACAGCGAGAGGCCGCCGACAAGGGGACCCGGCGGCTGGGCAGCAGGCTTGAGGTGCGCGGCCGGGGCCGGTGGCAGCATCATGTTGATGTTGGAGCGCACGGAGGCGGTCAGCCCCGGCGGCGATCCCGCGAAGAGGTAGGACGTAGTGGCGGCGCTGGAGGCGGCGTTGAGCCTGGCTGTCTCCTCGGCCAGGGCGTCGCAGAAGGCGCGGTGCGTGATGAAGCTGTCCCTCCTGTAACCAAACAGACGTAGTCAGTCAGCAACGCAACGACAACCATGAACCAACGATGCACGATCTGTCAGAACTCAGGAACTGAAGAGATCGACGACGACGACGTGCCTGGAGAAGAGGGTGCCGCAGTCACAGCGGTACTCGCGTGTGCCGCAGGTCTTGGCGTGCGCCTTCCAGTCGGACTGCACGGCGTAGCGCTTGTTGCACTTGTCGCACTTCCACTTCTTCTCGCCGTGCTTGCGGCAGAAGTGCTTCTTGATCCCCGTGAGGTCGCCCAGCGCGCGGGACGGGTTGTGGTGGACGCACGCCTTCTCCGGGCACACGTACACGCGCTTCCGGGGCTCCTTGCCGCTGCGCTGCCGGAGCTTCCAGGGCAGGTTGTGGCCGCGCCGGTGCAGCTGCAGGTTCTGGTCGCGCTGGAACCCCTTGCCGCAGATCTCGCACACGAACCGGTTCGTCGCCAGCAGCGTCCGCGGCGACAGCGCGATCACCTCGGCCTCAGGGTCTGGTGTGCCCGGGAGGTTGCGCTTCTTCTTGGCGGGAGGAGGGAGAGGCAGCTGCGGCTCTTGATGAGACGGCGGCGGCGGCCGCTGCTGGTGGTTGGTGAGAGGAGGAGCGAATAAGCAGGGGTTGTTGGAGATGATGGATGCCGCCGCCGCTGCTTCACTTGCCATTGTTCCTGCCCTAACGTACCTTAGCTTGTGTTGCTTTGCTAGCTGTGCTTGGGATTGATCTGATGATCAGACTAGTTGCACTTGCACCTAGATAGATATAACTCTTGAGCCTACCTAGCGAGCTTCTATCTGTCGATCAATCTCTTCTCTAGCTATCAATCGAAGCAACAACGAGTTGCTACCTCTCGATCGACCTTAGTTTGTGATCTTGGACACAATTTGTTCTTCTTTGGTAGTACTATACTATGTATGGGTGACTGCAACAACAACTAGCTAATATCGAGCAAGCACGCAAGCAAGCTGTACCGGCGGCCGCAACAAGCTAGGCAGCTCGGAGAGGAGAGGATAAATAGAGCGATCAAGCGAGATGACAGTGGAAGAGAGGGAGCTTAACCAAGGCAATTATATATACTACTAATGGACAGCTGAACTGGCCGTGGACTTGAAGATGCTCTCTATCTCTAGCTAGTGACTAGTGAGACAGCGATGCAGCGATAGGTGAGAGAGAATGAAGCAAGGGAGTGAGAAGGGGGATCGCATCGGAATAAATAAAAAATTTGGAGATAGAGGTACGGTAAAAAAGGTGAAAGTTGAAAGGTGTAGCGTTTGGCTTGGTGTTTGTGCAGACGACAGCACAGAGACAGAGATTGTGGCCCGCGTGTGCAATCTGCAATACCAACACTGCTTCAACTCAGCTCAGCTGCAATGGAAACGAAATGGAATCAAACCATGATGACACATATGATGAGAAGAAAGCTAATAAGGTAAAAAGCTGTGGCTTGTTGCCTTTGCAATTGGCATCATTAGCCCATAATGTGATGCTGCCCTGGTATAGCATGCATCCCACACTCTGCTCTGCTTCTCTTTGCAGTGCATGGTCTGCTGCTCTGACCAGTAGACCCAAAACCACAGCACGCATGCAAACTCGGTCGGTCAAAATATGTCTATGAAGTGTGTACTCATCATATTGTAACTAGCTAGTGTCCACTCCACTCCGTGGGTCAACTCAACTAATTAACATCGAACTGAGCTTCCTCCTAAAACTAGCTAAACCATAATAAACAAGCTATACATTATGCAAATAATAATAATAGTAATTTTATCATGTAGTATATAGCAGGTCCTAAATCATAATTAATTAAATAGATCACTACACATATGCATATAAGTTTTACGACTCTGTCATTCTGATGGTTTTTTAGCCCCGTTACATATATATATATATATATATATATATATATATCAAAGATGTTATGAACCGCACGTGTATATAATCCAGAGTAACATCATTAAACAAGATCAAGCTATCTTCCACGTATTAACCAATTCAATTAGAAAAACTTAGCTGATGAAAAAGCCAAAGACGAGCACTTATATTAGCCAATACTTCAACATGCAAATATATCGTGTGATGGCTAATCGATCATCTGCCCGTTTCTTCCTATGGAATGGCCGACGGCTCAAGTTATTTTTTATTTATTTATAGGTGATATAGATAGAATCACTGCATGGCCGGGCCAGAGGTCAAAATCTACATGGCGTGCTATATCTTATTATAGTATAGTAGCGCATTGGTGGCCTTGGATGCCCTGGCGCTAGACTGCTAGGCGACCATCCAGACAACCAGTTCGTCCTCTCGATGCATACATGTATCGATCAACCTCATTGGACGACGACGTAGTACGTTTTCTCAAATCAAATCAAATAATATACCTTATAAGCTATAGCTAATATATATAGGGCCGAGAGGTCCGAGCGGGTGAATTACAGTGCGACCAAGATAGATCAATATATTAACATATATTCACATCACATTACTACATAGGAGTATATTCATCTATGCACTACCGCCTATATAACCATCGAGTTTTCCAAAACCGGTGGTGATAAGATATCAATGTTGAATAATTGAAACCTCAGCGGTTCGAAAAAGTCAAATATTATACCTTATAAGCTATAGCTAATAATACACTATATATAGGGCCGAGGTCCGAGCGGGTGAATTACAGTGCGACCAAGATAGATCAATATATTAACATATATTCACATCGCGTTACTACATACTCCCTCCGTTCTAAATTATAACTCGTTTGACTTTTTTTGTTACATGCATTTTGCTATATATCTAGTCATATTTATGTCTACATACTTGGCAAAATACATGTACGAAAAAAGTCAAACAACTTATAATTTGAAATAAAGGGAGTATTCATCTATGCACTACCGCCTATTAACAATCAAATTTTCCAAAACCAATTGTGATAAGATATCAATATTGAATAATTGAAACCTCAGCAATGCAAATAATATAGTATTTCCTTCGTCTCAAATTATAAGAAGTTTGACTTTTTTGAACCCAAGCTTAACCACTTGTCTTATTCAAAAAAAATATGCGCAAACATAGTCAAATTTAAGTCATTTTTGAAGAACTTTTATTAATAAAGCAAGCCATGAAAAAAGAAGTGATATTTGCATAAATTTTTGAATAAGACGAGTAGTCATACTTTGTTTGATAAAAGTCAAACATTTTATAAATTGGGATGGAGGAGGTATCTCTCTACCGGTTGAGAATACAACCTAGCATTGATACTGGTATAGACGGTCTCTATTACCAACCGACAACTAAAATATATTTCTAATTAAGTCATGGACCCATGGCTCAACTATTTGTCATTCTTCTAGATAATTCTCGCATCCCTCTCCCATCTCTCCCCTAGTATCTCCCTCTTCTTCTAATTAATATGCTCATCTCTTCCTCTCACTGATCTGCTCATCCCTCTCTTTGACGTGCTTGCTCTTGACCCCTTGGCTCCCTCTCATTTTCACTCATCCCCCTTCTCCCCTTGGCCAACATGGCCTAGCCGTCCACCTCGCTCGGGTGAGGGCCAGCAACATCAGTGGTTTGATAATAACTTTGTCAAAACGCATATAATAGACTTCACCATTGCATTCCTCTTGTTGAGATGATCGGAAGTTATAGATAAAATGCTCAATTTAGAGTTCAGCTGAAGCAAATGCGACTTTTGGGGGAGACTAGTAGAAATCAATGTTCTAAAGTGGCTAAGCTAGTTTTGTAAACTTCTCCAAATTGCATAATGGACTTCATCAGTGCGTTCCTCTTGTCAAAATGATCGAAATGAATATACATAATATACAATGTAGAGTCTGGATGGGTAAATTATATGCTCTCGAGAAGATTTCACCACATAGAAATTTGCTCCGTCTGGGCAGTCCACATCCATTGGATTATATTTTTGGCATGATTTGTAAGGAAACTTGACCCTTCCCCTATGGGATAAGTCCACGGCACTATATAAATTTAAAGGATCATGGGCAATTGAAGACATCCAATCAACCGAAAAACCAGTATATTATATATTTTTGCACTCGTTTTGTCAAAATCCCTTCCAAATTTATTATTCTACACTCTATGGACAAGATTTGTAGACGTTTTAGGTGGCCTTACCGACCTAGAACAACCCTTCGTCCATCTCCCCAAGGAGTTCCTTCTCCGAAGGAGTCGAAACAAATCAGCTAAGAGCCGGTTTTATCTATCTCACCGTGAATCCGATTTCCGAACGATCCTAGAATGTCCTTTGGGTGTAGGATCATATTTTCATCAACATGATATGGATGATTCATCCAAAATGGAATATATCGTTAGCTGCATCATCCAAAATTCATGGAATCATATCGGCGCCCACTATGTGTACGTACTCCATTTCCCAGTCCGACCTAACCTGCTAGCTAGGCCGTGCCCGTGCTCCGGTCCGGGCGGGGGCACGTGTATGCATGCATGTGTTCTTGAGATGTGCACCTCGATCTGCATGCATGGAAATTACAAAAACAGGCTAGGTATATATATATAGACGCAATATGCTTGGGGAATTGGGGGCGCGAGCGCGGGAAGCACGAACGCAGCGCAGCAGAGAGTATAGCTAGCGGCCATGGAGATAGACGACGCAACAAACGACAGGAAATGAAATATTTGTCTCCCCGCATTTTCTTGCATTGCATGTACTTACGGAGTAAGCAGTGATTATCGTCTGTCTGAAATTCGTGTCTTCGATGGCCTCTAGAATACCGGCCTAGCGACGTCATGCTTGCAGTGAGAGTGCATATATATAACTGATGAACTGTCGTGTCTTGATTGTCCGGCCTTCACGGAAGCTAGCTAGCTTTTCCTCCCATGATCTCCTGATTTTACTCAATTAATCAATGGTCAAATATATGCATGGTGCTGGTGCTGCACTGCACAGTACAGTTTTTTCCTTTCAAAATCAGCCCAAAATTTAAAAATAGTCTTGTCAGTAGTGCATTAGATTTACAGAATTAATACTTGCTTGATTGTATTGTTGTCTACGTGTTAGGATTATGTATATTATAATTCCATCACATAGAAAAGTAGAATAAGAAGAAAAATTAACACCGAATGGAACAGTACAGTACATATTTTTGGTATATATACTCTTATAATACACACTATATCTGTCGTATATATTCCATATATAATAGCACATCCACATGGAAAATATTTTATTGTGTATATACTACTAACCGGTCGATAAAGAGGGATTATGCAAAGTTGCTCTCTTTAATTTGAAAAACGAAGACAATGGAGGCGCATGACAGGAACATGTTGTAATGTCAGGCAACATGTGTTTGTTGACGACGTAGTACTAGTCCACATACGTACTACAGTACACTATCTCAGTGCAGGCGCAGCCAGAGATGCGATGCGAAATCCAAAGCGAGAGCAAGTGAGATCCAATCAGCTGAATGGATCGATCGAATCGCGAGCACCGAGCAATGCAAATTAAGTAACCTGCTCATTCCATCCTGAAATAGAGTGCATTCTTCGTCCTAAAATAGAGTGCATTCTGTGTGTTTGAGAGATGTCCTTAAATATAATGCATTTAGAAAAAAAAATAATATTCTCTCAAATAATAATAGAGAAGTTAAAACTAATTAAATAGTTTTCATATTTTTTTAAAAAAGTTAAATTTAAATATATTAAAAAATTATGTAAAAGATTCCTACGTCTATTATCCTCTCTTTTATTTTTTTTGAAAATAACAAGAATGGACTATATTAGTGAGAGGGAGGAGTCCGGAGAGCATGCATGTCAGTGGCAGGTGAATATTTGGAAGTGTGGGAAGGAGTCTGCTTGCGAGCTGACTTTAGTCAGCCCAGCCCTACGACCTAATTAAACCAGCTGGTGCTGATTGATCGAGATTCTAATCTAACACTCCATTATATTATAGGTATGTACTCCGTATAGAGAAAGCTATGGTGATAGAGCTGAGAGGAGGATCCGTGATAATTGGCCTTTTTCCCTTTGAGCTTTGTTTAGCGCTAATCCCTTGGATTCTAGCGTATGAACTCTAGCAGGCCCTAGGATATTCTCCCATCCGCCTCGTGCATTTCCACTGCACTGTGCAGTGTTCATGCACACCCCTAGAGGCTATAGACTGCCAAAGGGACACAAGATTCCTTTCCAAAGTCCACAGAAAAAAAACATTTCGCTTTCTTTACTTCTCTCTCTCAATTTGGTCCCCTTTGGCCTTTGCCTGTCCTGCTGCCCTTGTGCCTTCTTGCTAGGCAGGAGCGAAGTGATCGAGATATGATACTTTGGGAAAAGAAAACGGAAAAAGTCTATTTTAGTCCCTGAACTATCATAAAGTTTACTTTTAGTCCCTAAACATTAAAATCGGACAAAATCGTCCCTCAACTTTTGAAACAACGCAGATTTAGTCCCTCGGCGGTTTTGGAGGACGGGGTTGCTACAATAACGGCGGGTTTGCCACAGTGATCGGTGGTTTTTTATTTATTTCGATTAAACCTTTAAAAAATTATAGTAAATCATAAAAAATCATAAAATAGAAAATCTAATTTTATTAGACTCCACATGAGTAGATCTACACAGTAAACATGTAATATGGTATGGTTTAGTACAAAGTTTTTGCTATAAAGATTTTATCTTTTTCTTTTTTATTTATTTTGGCTCAATCTTTGCTATAAAAACTTTATACTAAAGTATACCGTATTATATGTTCACTGTGTAGATCTACTCATGTGAAGTCTAACAAAATTAGACTTTTTATTTTATGATTTTTCTGTGATTTACTATGATTTTTCAAAGATTTAACCGAAATAAATAAAAAAAAACAAAACATGGTTACTGTAGCAAAACCACCGGTCACTGTAGCAAACCCGCCGTTATTGTAGCAAACCTGCCCTTCAAAACCGTCGAGGGACTAAATCTGCGCTATTTCAAAAGTTGAGGGGCGATTTTGCCCGGTTTTAAAGTTGAGGGACCAAAAGTAAACTTTTGCGATAGTTAAGGGACCAAAATTAGACTTTTTCCAAAGAAAAATAACATGGAGGTTTGGGAAAAAGAGAAGCCTCGTCAACAAGGTATGTTTGATTTTGCTTCAATTGCTTGGATTGACCTTGGGCCTTGGCCACTGCATCTGCATCTGCTGCATGGACCATGGCTGTTTCTTCTTAACTAGGACGACTAGGCTTCAACAGCCATGCATCTGCATACATAATAAAATCCATATTGCAATAGCTAAGCTAGTGGTTTTGTTTTCAATTTTTTGTTGTGCCCCCGTCCAGTGTTTAATGGCCTGAGCCTACTATTACTAATTGGAGAACTCTTTTGCAGCCCAAACATGCTACACAATAATAAAGAAATCTTTTTAGAACAAAACATTCTACCATTGATTTCACATATTCAAATATTCATCGTTTTCATAGCCATTGAATTTTGTTTGCTTCTAACTATCCACCTCTGATGTCTTTAAAATAAACCCTCAAATTTACATTAAGTCACCCACAATCCGAGTATAAATTAATATGATGAATGTAATTTTGAATCTAAGTAGTAGGTCTGGGAAGTAGAGATGCAAAGGGGTTGACGGTGAACCCAAAAATAGGCTTATTTTTGTGTGGATAACCTAATGAAATTAAGTCTATTTGAGATTTTTAAAAAAAGATTTCCATCACAATGAGAATATCCTTTAACTAGTTCTTACATAGCAGTCCTTGGTCTATAATTTCTCAGACAATTTGTTATGTAAATATTCATAAGAAATTTATATAAACAGGTCCCGTAGCTCAGTTGGTTAGAGCGTTTGTCTTATGAGCAGATGGTCGCGGGTTCGAGCCCCGTAACATCTTTTATTTACTTTTTACCTTTTGTTGCACAAACATTTCCTTTTAACTCTCGGGCACAATGGTCATTTTACTTCTCTTATATCTTCTCAAGAAGGTTCTTTTGTACCTTTTGGAAACCGTTTATTATACCCCTTCTGTATTTTACTCAAGTTTGTTCCTTTGCAAAAATAAATAAATAAAAGAGAAATGCACATTGGTCATTTTTTTTACCCCTTTTACTCATCCTATATTTTACTCAAGTCTGTTCTTTTTGAAAAAAAATGAATATTAGATAAAAGTCATTGGCCATGCATCGGGGGTTGTGCTATGCAAAACACTTCATGAGAGACACCAGACGTAAGTTGCAGTGATTAACACACATTTGTTTTTTGACAAAAAAAAATAGCACTTTTCTCCTCACCTTCTTCAACAATAGTTTACTGTGTGTTATTAAGCCAGTCTGAATGCAAGGTTTCATCTCCTTTTTTTAAGACGTGAAATTGAGCATGAAACATGTCTTTATCACAATGCATAATTTCATTGCATAGTTTCAAATATTATTTCTAGTCTTTCATGGGTCCGGCCTCTCACGATGCATAATTTCATTGCACAGTTTCAAATGTTATCGTCGCAGAGCCAATAATGTGACTGCAGGAACGTTTCCAAAAAAATACGGAGTTCCGATTATTTATAATAGTTTGAGTATATGCATATGTTTATATTATTCAATATATAATCATATGATTATATATTGAATAATATAAATATATACATATACTCAAAGTATTATAAACAATCAAAACTCTTTTTTTTACTCAGGACCAAAATCGTTTTTTTTACCCTTTACTTAACATCGTCAAGTGCTGAAAATGGACTGAAGGTCTAATAACTAAGAAAATTTTATTTGGAGGCCTTCCACCTAAATTCAAAAAAAAGGCCTAATACCTAAGACGTGTTTTTTCAAGGGCCTTTCAACTATTTCTCCCTATATAAAACTTTAACTCTAGAAAGGGGAAATAAGCTAACCTTCTTGTTGCCTAAGCACCGTCCCTTTCGTTGTCGGTTCTGGTGTGCTGGCCTTTTGACTCCCTTCACAGAGCGCAAAGGACCCTTCCTCTTGACGGAAGACAACCAATTCCTCGTGTTGATGCTTTTTTTTGCCGGTTGGGCAGCGAACATCGCCATCATACCTTTGCTCTGATCAGTGGTGGTCATCGGCGCCTCGCCTTTGCCCTGCCCCATGACAGTCCCCGTGCTCATCCTCCATTGTCACCGCTGCCTGAGGGGGACGAAGTGGCTATGCTCGTTGTGCAGGCATTATAGTCACACCTGCCATGCTATAGAGGCGATGGCGTTTCAGAGAGAGGGGAATTGATATAAGGTTTGGAGGAGGAGGTGATGCAGTTTGGGAGAGGAGGAGGTGGAGTGAGTGAGGAGGGGTAGCTATACATTTATTTTCTACCCGAGGCAGCTCCAAAGCTAGCCATCTCTACAAATTGTTCTTCAGTGGCAGTTATTGTCACCATCTGCCTCTGAAAATAGAATCATTTTCAAAGACGACTACTCGACTAGTGACGCTAGCCGCCTCTAAAGTAGCATTTGTGTAGAGACAGTTTAACCAGCTTGGCTCACAATGCACTACACACCTGCTGTAAGGTCCTAGATGGCTAGAGGGGGGTGAATAGCCTATTAAAAATCTTCAAAACACTAGAGCAAGTTGTTAGTAACACAAACGGCGATAAAAAGCGGTTTGCTCTAGCTCTAATTGTTAGGCAAGCCAACTATTGTAATTCTAGTAATTATAATCTCTATGGCACTCCAAATGCTATGTCTCTACTTTAACTAATTAGAGAGCTAACAAGAGAGATAAAATACTCTATGCTACTCGGTATACTACCACAAAATATATTGCAAGTATGAAAGACAGGGGAATTAGACTTTTATACCGACGGTGGAGAGTAGAGGATGTTGCTAATCACCAAATAATTAATTCCAATAATATATATATCAGTCAATCCAATTCACCGAGAGACAAGAGATGGCACAATCGATTTTTCTCCCGAGGTTCACTTGCTTGCCGGCAAGCTAGTCCCTGTTGTGTCGACCAACACCTTGGTGGTTCCTCGGTTTGAGGCCCTCAAGCCAACACGCCGCAAGGCATCTCAAGAACCCACACATAAGTGCGGTAACTCAATGACACGAGCAATCCACTAGAGTTGAAATTTAGCACTCCGCTGGGGAACCACAGCAACCCCTCACAAATATCACCTTGATTGGGGACGGACACAATCACCAAATCCCTCACCAATCAATCCAACACCAACCGTCTAGGTGACGGCAATCACCAAGAGTAATAAGAATACCACAATTGCAATCACCACCTAGTACCACAAAGATTAAATCACAAATGCAATGCACTAGGTTTACCCTCCTCCTCTCATGAACAAGCACCAACCATGGGAATGGAAAGGAGAGGGAGGGGATTCTCTTGGAGCTCTCAAATCAACCACTAGACCTTGCTCTCTTAATTGATTGAAGCAAAAATCAAATAGATCGAGAGAGAAGAGGATGAGAGCTTCTTGTTCTTGTTCTAGGGTTTAAACAATAGGGAACAAGAGAGAGGGAGTTTTCTTTCAATTTAGCCAAAAGGGGGAGAAAGAAGGGAGGCATCAGACCTTATCACTGCTGGCCGACCACGCCGGACTCCAACGGTCGGGAGCCGGTCGTCCCCACGCGCCACCCACGCTCCTCTCTGCAGGTCGCCAACGGCAAGAAACGAAAGCTCGACCAGAGCTGGAGCTATTTTGTCTCTCGTGAACTAGCAGGCGGCGGTGGCTTCATTATTTAGGCAACGGACCGAGAGCATAGCAGCAAATCGGCAGTAGCAGCCATCGTATGGGCCAACTAGCAGCAGCAGCGTAGCCCAGCTGCGAAGCCGCAGCAACGGCGGCCCAACACGGCGATGACGGGCCGGCCCAGCAGCGAAGCTGCAGGTGCCCACGAATCCAACTCGGTCCAGCACCTTTCCTTCAATGTGACACAAGGCCTGGTGGCCAGCAAACAGCAGCGGCAGCAGCTGCTCTTTCTCGGTCAAGGCACGCCCATGCACACACATGATTTTCTAGCATCCGTCCATATTCATGCGAGCGTATAAAATAAATGATTTTCCATTAACCACTCATAAGCATGTACCTGAAATAAATGGCCAGCGGCAATGGCACTCTCATTGACTGGTCTTGCATGCTAGCAAACTAAGACAGGGAGGGTCGACTCTCTTCTCATTGCTCTGGACAGCATGCAGCCAAGAAATACCAGCAACACCTCTTTCTCTTCAAAGCTATTTTTAGCCTGTAAAGAAAAACTCTCTCTTGACAAAGCAAAGCTAGAAATAGCATTAGCACTTTCCATCTTTCTCTCCATTTTTTAACAAACCTCATTCCAAAATATATGCCATCTCATCCAAATAACCAAAACAACTTTAGCACTTGAAAGAGGCTCTCTAGTACATTTCTAGGAATATTTTAACCATCTCTTCATATCACTAAGCCCCGATGCATATGCAAAATATAATTCAACTTAGTGGCACTAGATGAGTAGAGCAATTATAATATTCTCCTTTTAATAATACGGTTATCAAACCTAAATCTCCCACACCCTCTATGGTGTCTTGGGTGTCAACCGAAAATGACCCTATGGATTTATACCTTTGGCTTGAGCCCATTTTCATTTTTCTCCACTTACATTCCAAGTATGAGCACTTGATCAATCTTTTGGACCATCAACATCCACCATGATCCATCATCTAGCTCCATCACTTGGATATGACCATCTTGTCTAATTCAATCACTTAGCACAAAGGTTAGTCCTATGTTATCATTAATTATCCAAAATCAAACATAGAGCTTTCACCTGCTCCTGATTGAGCCGACTCTGGCCAAATAGGGCTTCTGCTACAAATCAATTTTGTAGTAGTGCGGGTTGGTATGATTTGGGGGTGGTGGACCAAGACTCAGTTGCTCTTTTGTGGTTTGTTTGAGGCCACAGTTTTACACCTTGAGCCCTATGGTGGAATACTAGAAGAAGAGGGTCTAAGGAGAATAGAGAGGTAGGAAACAAATCACTTCATTGCTTGATCCCTACTAATTACATTGACAACCGCTAATCATGAGCTAATTTCCTACATGCAGATCCAATTCCTAGGATACTTTCATTCTAGGCTAATTTCCTTTTATTGCTAATCAGCTAGCTGCTTGCCTTTCTTGCTCTACGTGATATTCCTTTTTTTCAAAACACACAATGCTACCTTGGCCAAAAGACTATTCTTGTATACTAGTGTATTCTTGTATACATGCAAATCTGTGGTTTGCTTTGAACTTTAATGATGTGTGATCGGTATAGAAATTGTTGCTTAAAAATAAGAGAAAAGGTTCATGTTTGAGATAGCACTATTTTTATATAGATCTGCATGGGCAAGTACATCAGCCTGGATTTCTAATCAGCGGTGCTTCAAGCAATGAAGGGTTTGCATCTATCTCCATCAAGCAACACTTTCTAATCAGCTGGAAAATACGGCCTCCTCCATTCTTAATTTTGCACAGACCTAAACATGATTACTACTTGAATAGTAACCAAAATAGTCGTAAAGGCGGTTCACAAAAAAGAAAGTTGTAAAGGCAAAAATACCATCAAACACATACACACATATCTCTCAGGTCACCATGAAAATGCTTGTGACTTTTTTAGAATTACATAGTGATTATAACATGCACGCACACTCACCCCTATGAATATACGTACGCAAACCTACCCCTATCTATGAGCACCTCCGAAGGACTGATCAACCGGCACATCCGGAGATTCTCAAAGTCACCACTGACGCCTCGTTATCGATGAGAACGTCGCTTACCACTTAACGCATAACGCCGAGTGGTTATATGAGTAAACTCAAGGGAAAGAAGAAAAATTCAAGATTTTTGCTAATCACAGTCACTAGAGGCCAAAAGGCATTTTCTGTCGCTAGCAGTGGAACGTGCAGCAGTCCAGCAGCAAAAACTGACTCCCAAACTGAAATTAGTCGCAAGGAACAGTAACACCTCTCCACCATAACAAATTGGTACTACAGCTTAATTTGGCCCAGAAAAAAGCCAGTGGCGTGGCTAGGCCTAGGCGGACCCTCTGGTCAAGGCCCAGCCCACTAGCCGAGGCTGCGCCCTTGGTTGCCTTCAGCTTTAGCGCCGCGCCGCCGCCGCCCAAAAAACCATTTCCCGTCCTCAAACCTCCCGCCCTCCTTCCCTCCGTCCGGCGCCGCGCCGCCACACGACACACCTGCAGGCTAGGCAGGCTCCAGAGATGGTGAGGGACGATCCCTTAGACTTCGAGAACGAGGACGACCCCCTCCTCCCCGTCCCGCGCCCCGCCAAGAGGTACACAGATCCACCTGCTCCGCTCTTTCCCCTTTCCCCTCCCCATCGGGCGGAGGCATGCGGATGCCGATGTTCGATTAGATGTCATGCTTTAAGGTGCCGGGCGCTGCTACGGCTGGAGCACTTGCGGTGCTCGTCAAGTGTAAACCCCACCCCCATCGTCTAGCGGCTGCGCTTTATGGTTTTAGTACCCCGCGGAATGATTGATAACTGCCTGTCACAAAAAAAAAAAAAAGATTGATAACTGCCATTGCCGTCCAGCTAGTAGTGATTATATGTAGTAATATGTAGCGAGAACCTGTCTAATCACCATGACGCATCAAATGCCAAATATCGGCTTGGATGATTTACTGATGCCCCCAATACTTTCAGGAGCAAGGTTATCGGCTTGGATGATCTCCTAAACGATCACTTGCAATCTAGTAAAAAGGACAAGCTCAAAGTCAAGGCCGCCAAGTCTAAGCATGGGCCCAAAGGAGGATATGATTCAGGTGAGGAAGACGACAAGGCTACACAGCAAGAGATTGTGGTTTGCAAAATATTTGAGGAAGTTCAGGAAAAGGTGATTTATCGTCTTCCTCAACCTCTACTACTACCGGTTCCTTCCTGCCTTTTTCGTATTGGATTGATTGATGTTTCTTCTCCGTCTTCATGAGTTTACAGGGCAAAGTGATGGATGCTAGAGATGATGTACCCCCATGGGGTCAACAGATTTTTGGATGCCAGGTCCAATGACCCTAACTTTATCTTCTGTTTGTTATTTTCAGCCCTCCATATACTCCTTTTGATTACAAACCACTAAAATTATTATTCATCCTTACAGAAGCCCCCCTCAAATCTTAGCAATGTGGGAGTTGAAAATTGCCAGCTCTTGCAATCATTCTCTGCTATTGAAGACCTAAGTTTTGATCCAGAGATCCATCAAGGTTTATTCAGTTCCCACTTCCCGCTGTGAAATGTTCTGATTTTTAACTAAAATAAAATTCAGTGTTTGATTGGCTTAACCTTTTGTTTTCTTTCACTGTGCCGTATGGTTATGTTTGTTAGTCAACATCAATGGGTGTTTTCTGTCTCTACATCTCCTGTTCCAGGTTTGATGTTGTCTAGATATTTTGCTTTGTCCTTGCAGTTAATTTCAGCACCTTCCACATATTTTTTGTGTAGGAGAGGGGTTCCTCGAGGGCATGCTGTTGGATGGATGGCTACTGAATTTGGTTCGCATATGTGGTTTTGTTGAAGACTCTATAGCGTCGTGGACGCTGACCAACTGTAAGTATCTGTACCCTGTTTAGACCGGTGATCTATTCTCATTATGCTGTATCCTTATGCCACTACATGTCAGTGTTGCATTCATCCAATGAGAAGTTACAAGTTTCTGCAGCCGACTTTTGGGATGGCATTCTTTCCTTGGACGAGGTAATATATTTACAGAAACCTGTTCTCCTTTTCCTCTTTCACTGAACCTTGAGAAAGCAGATCTTCCTTTTACTGATAGCAGGCTGGTGGACTGCTGGTCAACCTTGGTTATTTTCCAAGTTATTCCATTTTAAAACGTGCTATGTTGAGCTATGGGTATCTATTTTATACTCCAGGCACTAAGGCTTCAACCTCTGGAAGCACTGCTGCAGGTTGGTTCCATACAAGCTTTTCTTCCTTCCCTAATTAGGTACTATGCAATGCACTCCATATCTGAGTTGTCACCCTCAAGATGGTGAAGATTCTGAAATATTCAGCTCATCTTTAAATAAAATATTGTGCAGTAGCTTGCATATTTCTAATTAAGGTTATGGAAATTCATTACCAGGTAGCTCTGATGATGGTCTGCCTCATAACATCATTGCTTGGTTAAGAGTTGTATCTGCTTGCTGCAAAATCAGGTATGGCAATTTAACACACTGGGTATTTTTATCAAGTATTTCAGCCTGCACGCTTACACAAGCCTAAACTGGTGGTCACCACTGTAAAAGCAACCTTTAATTGTTTCTGTTATGAAATTCAGTGTATAGTAGTCTCTTTGGTGATTTGTTTTGTCAAGTTCTGTCTAATATAGAATATAGAATGTCCAGGGTGATACTTTTATTGTTGCTTTGTTTTTGTGAGACATTTTTTATGCTGTATTAAGACTAGTAATTTGTGTGCGCGTAAGGCCGCTTCATTTGTTTTGGATTTCTGGGGTAAATTGTTGTATTAGTTGCAATATAAAGAGAAAGATAGAACATGTAGTACTAAGGTTTGAATTATTCAAGTTGTTGAGTGGAAGAGATGGACGTGTGGTACCTGGTTATCACATTGATCTGAATTCCTGTGTATATTCTTTAGGTGGCATAATCAGTTTAGCCAAACATTGTTGCCATGGCTGTTTCAGATAAAATTATGTCTAGGTAGCCTTGCCCCAAAGAATCTCGATGTTTAGTTGAAGACCAAAGCACCAAAGAAATCTTCCAGCTACAATACTGCTCGTCCATTTGATTTCTTACAATTACAAAGTCTGTCTTTCATTGCTCCAAATTGCAGAATACTCTGAATAGTGTTTAGGATATTCCCTACTCTTCTTTCCATATGCTGACCCAGAAACTTTAGCTGGTACTCGCTTGAATCATCAGATAATCACCAGATTAGTATTTGACAAGTCACCCAGACCTGACTAAATATTGAAATTGGCGACATAGCTGAGCTCACCATCTCATCTGCATTAAGGATTATCGCCCAAAAAACATCCTAGGCCAAACATCCTGCAATAATTTGGAAGTTCAGTACAATATATTATAAAATGCAAGCCTGAACTCAACATTAATTTTCGCCGTTGCAGTACTGGGCATGTTACCTTTGAGCTAGAAACCAACTGACCAGATATGCAAATTCAAAGATCCAAACCACCCCAACCAAATATGCATGTTTATCAAAACAAATTAAGTATTCTGTGTGACTGGATTCAGACATTCAGTAGGGCATCACCATCTTGCATCTAGTTTAGCTTGCTCTCCTCCCATCAGTCCTCCATTTGGTAGTTGTAAATGTTGATCTCTATGTACCTAATCAAATAAGAAAATAAACAACTGGCCAAAATCACAGCAAATAAGTAGCAGGCCCCAAAAGTTGACTATAGTCACTGAATCACTGGGATACTAATCAAATTTCTGGTATGCATATGTGTAACTGGTCCAATCAAACAATATGCTAGAAAGGCATGATATTTGTCAACAGGTCCAATCAGGTATCTAGAAAGGCATGAACATATGCATTAATCTTGTTATATTCTGTGATTCCATAGTTGCTTGTCAACTCTAGAACAGTTAGCCAACATGGCAGCAGGATATCAGACAAAGCTAATGTGTTCAATCTACTAACCTGAAAGAATGTTGTCATTTCTCTCAACGCTATGAAATATAACAACATTCTTCCAACACCTAACTATAACAACACGCTGTTCGTAAAGTAACATATGTCAAAGTAGCACTTATCTTTTTTTTGGTAAATTGGAAATGCAGTAAATAACATCTCAGCTCTTATGGAAAGGTAATAACAGTCTGCGGCATACAACTGGGGAAACCAGTTTACAAGAAGAGCAAAAAACCTGACCCACTCAAACCAACAAGGAACAAGAGTCTATAACACGCAAAGTAAATTATCATCAGAGCTCCATAATGTCCATTGCTGTCGCCATCATGGGGTGGGAATCATGCAACCATTTGCATAGCATCAATGTCACAGACTCTAGCCACGGTCCGAGAATGTCTCCCTAAAAGCACCGAAAGGCAGCAGAGTGATTCGCTGCCGTAGGACTCCAATCGAAGGGCACATAGTTTTTTTTTGGGATGCTGTGATTGGTGAGGAACGGAATCTGTCGCTATGTTCTACGGTAAATGCTAGGATTATCCCAGTTGTATCAATCTAGTGGACATTTCAAGTTTTATTCTTTATTCCATAACCTGTGATAATGATTTATTTTGTTTCAAGAACAACATTCCCTGCTTCTATGTTCATTTGATCCTTGATAAATATGGTAAATATTGTGATACTAAGGGTTTAAATTTTCATACCAAGTTAACCCTAATTCGTTGTTCTATTTGTTTAATGTGCAGAAAAGTGCATTCCATCTTCTCGCCTTCTGAGGCAGAAGAACTCCTTGTTATTGTCATTTCCCTCTTTTTGGAGCGTCGTCTTGAAGGGTTGCTGCTTGTTTTGGGAGAATGCCTGAATTCACTTATACTATATTTCGATACGAGTGAGTGGGAAACTAGCTGTGTTATGGTAGCTGAATCAATCGCTCAGAGGTAACACTTTTCTGTAGATGCCTGACTGTCTGTTATAAAGTTGTATATTCATTTGCAACTCGGGAAGTGGGGAGTAACTAAATTAAGCATGAAAGACTGGGTAGGACTCAACTTATTCCACCAAAGAATTTCATCAGCTCAATAATAGGCCTATAATAAGGATTTAAGCTATTCACATTACATAGGGTGGGGGCCATCAAGAAGTTGCATACATACACAGTATGAAATACTAATACTTTGTTCAATAGGCTGCCTGAAAGTTTTCCCATGGTTTTCTCCTTACTATCTCTACTGTATGGCTGATGTATAGTGAATTTCTTAACATTGCAGGGTCACAATGGACCTCAATTGTTTAAGGATTGTTGACTGCGTTACTGGTATGAATAAGCGCAGCAAATTCCTAAGGAGTCAGGTGGCACTTCAGTTGCTGAAGATCAGCTTTGGCCTTAAGGTAAGCATGAGAATGCCTTCTCGTGTTGTATTTAAGAAATGTGCTTCCTTGTGCCCCTTTTGGTTGGTTGGTGGGTTGACTGTTTGTGTTATATGTTTGTTATAGGTGGCAAACGTTGAGAAGATGTTGAAGCTAGTCACGTCCATCAACGTGAAGGAGAAAGAATGCGACTTTTTCAGGCTTTATGTGTATTTAGTCTTGATGGACAACCTGCTCTTCTCAAGCGATGCATTCAGAGAGAAGACTGCGATCGTTGATGTTTGGCGGAATTATTTGCGCAACTGTTCCACGCAAATTGGGTGCACAGACTGGAGAATCTATGCTCCAAAGGTACAGAAAAAAAAAAGTTGATACGAGTTTTTACATGCCCTTTTCCTTTGTCTTTTGAGCTAGCTTGTTGTTCGATGCAGGCCCGAAACAAGGCTTCGTATCTTCTGCAAGGTCCAGTCTTGAAAAACCAGTGGCGATACTAAATGTTCTGCCCGGTAATCCAAAACGATCAAATGTCTGCAGCTGAAGTAGCAGGACTAATTCTGGTGTGGTGGTGCCATTCGCTGGGCAGCGGCCAAGTGCTCATAGCTTCTGTTTACGGTACTACTACTCCAGGTTTTTGTATATAGTAATATATATATATGGCCCTTGGCCCCCTTGCCTTGTTATTAGAAGATGTTTGCCTTGTTTTATTGTCCTTGCTATGCAGCACTAACACTTGCTGTTCAGCTAAGCTAGTACGTTGGAACTGCCTCCGCAACTAGTTTTGTTAATGCATATATCTCTCTTCAGCTTGCAGTGGCTGCGTAGGTGTTTATGTCTGGCAGCTATTAGTACATCACAAGGCAGAATAAAATGGGACAGATGCGGGTTGGTCATTACATTTGCAGGGGTGATGATTGATGAATGTGTTGGCTGATTGCTTGGCCCGGTGGATCCCCATTCCCAAATAGCCAATTAGCCATGGCAGAAACACAAACAGAGCAGCAAGTCGTCGGCCGCAATCAGCGCCGAGGATAGGAATAGGATGGTGGCTGGCCTGGGTGTTGCAGCAGCCTGGATCTTCTTCTTTTTTTTTTTAATCTCTCGCATCGCATGTTATGTTTCTGGCGCCCCACTGGCCAGATTCCGAGCATCGTTTTCGAACTTGTCTGCTGGTGACCGCTGTGCACATGGCCTGGCCTGGACCTGGAGTCTGTAGTCTGGACAGACAGCTAGGCATCCCTCCCCCATTTGCGCTGCGTTGCGTCCCCGTCCTCGACCTCCATTCGAATCGAAGGACACACTCACATACTCCGTATACTGTAGAGGTCAAGAATAGAATCTTTACATTGTGTTGGGTTCATGCCCGTAGCATAAGCAAGTGTACCAGTGATTCCAAACGAAACAAATAGGGCTACATGTATATACTGTCCATGAATGAATGAATCGATCAATGAAAAGAGAGAGAGAGAGAATCATGTATCCAGTATGCAATTTGAGAGAAAAGTTGATCGAATCGTATGTGTGGATGAGAGTATATATCACCATAAGAAGCTTTGATCTGGCTGCTCTTGTGCTGTGTGCGTGTCGTGTCTCTGGTGTCGTGCGACTGTCTCAGTTTTTTTTCCTTTCTAATAATAATAATATAATAAATGTATATGCTAACTAACACTCCTGTCGCACGTTGCACGCGACGGCCTGCGCCCACATCCTGAGCTGGTCCTTCATCTCCGCCGCCGACTGCACCCTCGCCAGCGCCGGCCGCCGCACCTGGTGCCACGACTCCGACAGGTAAGGCCGCCGGGGGCTGGTGCTGGTGCTCTGGCTGCTCTTGATGGCCTTGGTCTCCTGTTTGAGGCCCGGGAGGACGTCGGCCAGGCTCTCCCTCAGCTCCTGCTCAAAGACGAAGCCAAGGCCCCTGAACCCCTGCACCTCGATGGACTCCAGGTCGCTGGAGCTCTTCCACTTCTTGTCCTCCAACTTGAAGCCGCCGCTCGTCTGCTTCTTGCTGCACCGGGGCACCGTCCTCTGCTCAGACTGTTGATGGACATGGTAGTCAGCTTGGAGGCCCTGGAGCTGGCTGGATTGGGTGACAAGCTCGCTAGCTAGGGAATGAAGGAGCCAGGAACGAACCTTATTGGTGGCGGCGGTGGGCGGCGTGTGCCTCCCCAGCGTGCTGTGCGAGTGCCGGAGCAGCCTGGGCATGCTGGGCGTCGACTTGGTCTGCCGCCGCCCGTCTCCGTCCGTGGCGGACGAGGGGACGGGCATGGACGGCGCCCGGCGCAGCCCCGACCTGCCGCCTCCCTCCGCCATCCGTGTTCGCAGGACGCCCTCGTAGATGGAGCTCCAGTTGAGGTCATCGTCGTCCACCTCATCCGCTGCTGATGGAGCTTGCTGCCGTCGCTGGGGCTGTTGAATGGCACTGGCAGCAGCACCTGCTCCGTCCCGATGTACCAGGTCGTCGTCGCCATCCTTGTTGGTGGGCAACGGCGACTCCATCGTCATCCCGACGCGAGACGTCGGGAGCGACGGCGTCCGGAGCAGCCTCCGGCTCCCTAGCCTGGACGGCGGCCCCGCCGAGCCCGAGGCCTTCTCCCCTGAAGCTGCGGCTGTGGACGGCGACCTGGGCAGGTGCGGCGGCGTCTTCTTCTTGGCGCTGTTATTGGTGGAGAGGGTGTTGCTGAAGAACCAGTACTCGTCCAGTAGGTCCAGCGCCGGGGCTCTCGTCCTGCCGTCGTCGTGATGCTCGAGCGGCGGCGAACTGCAGCAGCTCATGCTGATGGCCTGATGGGAGATGGCTGTCCGGCCGGGCGGATGGTCTCTCTGTCTTGTCTTAGCTGATCGGGGTATAGTATGGTACTAGCGGAAACTACAGGCAGCAGCGGCTTGTTTTCTTGTGGCAATGCAACGCAAGAATAGGAACAGGATGGGGATCGGGGGAGGTCTCCTCTGGTTTTTGTTCTGCAACTGGTCGGTACGACGACGGCGACTACTTGAGCTACTGATGAGCAGCCAGCCCCTGGAGGACACTGGGATGCGACGCCAACTAGCTGGCTAGGCCATGGCCAAGCCATGCATGCCACATGGGATTCCTTCATTGCTGCACCGGACCGGATCATTGCGTGCTCTGCTCGTACTCGCACATGATTGATTTCTACTCCTGCAACGATGCTGATCTGATGACGAGGCATCTATCTATCTATCTATCTATCTATCTATCTATCTATCTATCTATCTATCTATCTATCTATCTATCTATCTAT
>CM041634.1:99367-112661 GCA_023333625.1 Bothriochloa decipiens | reverse complement strand
TATCTATCTATCTATCTATCTATCTATCTATCTATCTATCTATCTATTACCATCATGTTCGTGTCCTGCTGGATGCTACCTCTCGATTATTATACATACGTCGCGCTTCCATCCCCTGCAGCCCGTTGGTTGTTGACTGGTAACAGTAGTATATACTCCGTCTGATACATCCCTTCCAAATTACATATCGTTTAGACCCTTTTTTTTTAGGTGCATATATTTCTTCATGAGCAACACCTAGAATTTCCAACAACCCAAGTGACATATATAGCACCTTCGAAACGAGCAAAGCCATATATGCAACCCAAGACGTGTGTCCTTTTCAAAGGTTCTTCACGCCACTTGACTTTTACTTGATCCATGCCATCTTCCTCTTCTCCTCATGTCTCTTGCAACATCAATGTGAGGGTGTTGATGCTTCACTCCTTTGGTTAATTGTTCTTGGCCATACATCCAGTTCAATCAAAATAAATCCTAAGGCCAATAATCAATATATTATTATGTGCAATAAAGGTGTATTTCTGTTCAAAAAATAGCAAGAGGTTGATTGAACCTAAATAGGTGATTGTTGTGCGTACTCGCTATGTTGAGGAACGAGGAAGCCGTGGCATGCACATGTCGTGTCGAGCATGGTAACTTCCACAGCATATATATGGTGTGGTGCCGCCTTCATGGTGTTCAGATTCATTCTCTTCTATTTGTCTTCCTCTAGCATCTACAAGAAAGACACCATTATCCCACCTCTCGTGCATAATCTTGGGTGCGCAGGTGTTTGGAAGAGCTGGCCGACCATCTACTTTGACTAGCAGATCTGACGTCGATGGGTGCCCATAGTATGACATCCCGCTTTTTTAAATTCCTCTAACTTCATCCATCACTACCTGAATAGAGACGGTGGTGGAAGGAGAGCATGCATGGGCGACATACACATGAGAATGGGGCCTCTTTGGTAGGGCTTCTTACCAGCTTCATCTCCGATTTTGGCTCCCCTGGAGGAGCTCTACAAAAGTTGTGTAGGAGGAGCCATTTTTGGTGAAAAACAAAATAGCTGGAGCCTTTTGGAGAAGCCACAATCCAGAGGAGGAGAAGCCCTACCAAACACCCTCTAATTAAAATGAATTATTTGATCAATAAGAAGAAAAACCAGGACCTTGAAATATATCCCTCATCCATCCATCAGTCGATAACAATCCATGCAATGCAACCAACCGTACGTCATTTTCAATCGTCTAGAGGAATACATTGTACTAGCAATAATGATATATTATAGCCTCAATCAAACCATGACAGCAAAGGTAATTAATCATCACCAAGAAAACTAAGTGGCACAATTTAAGAATAATAATACTGCGTATTAATTTTTTCGATGGCACCTAACTCGTGGCTAAGCTAGCCAGAAGTCCTCTTCAACTTCGACGCTCGGGACTGAGGAGCGCTGCATTATTATTTATAAAAAAATTAAAAAAAAAGAAGCTGCTGCTGCACGTGGATGCCATGGATCGGTGAGATGGGGTGCATCGATCCATGAAAAAGGTGAGATGGGTGCATCGATCCATGGCATCCACCCATCTCATAGATTATAACAGTTAAACATCTAAAAATATATGTAGATAGAGATTTTTTGCATCTACATTTCATGGTGTGGATATAATTGCATTTTTTTTCCATCCATATTTCTCTTGTGACATTTCAAGCTTAGTACCACGGTAGCACCTATCGGTCTTATAGCTTGATTAATAACACAAGAAATGCATTGAGGGATTCCGTCTACTGATTTTGCCTCCATGTGACCATGTCGCAAAACTCAGTCTAATTAAATGGGCTGGTTTCTCAATCCCACTGCAAATCCTTGATTTTTGTCTGGGGCTTTCTTTATCCATGGCCCGGCTGAGAGAGGTGGGCCTCATCGGAAAGTACAGACCTCCCCCTTACATAAGACGGTGTAAAGTGTGGTATTCGTGTTGGGCTAATACAAGTCTTTTCCTTTTTTTTTCTCACTACTAAATTGTCGACGTGATCTGATTTTACATTTCAAAATCAATATCCTTTGCTCTCTAAGATTTTTAAAATAACTTTGGACGGAGTAAGATTTATCATAAGAAATATTTTCACAATATATATATATATATATATATATATATATATATATATATATATATAATTTGTATGTTGTCAAACTACTCGCTTGATCCAAAAAGAATGGTTTGAACAAAGTGGAACTTTGACTAAATTTATAAAAGATAGTATTATCATTTGTATCTTTTAAATATATTTATTATAAAAAATTATTCTATGATTAACCTAATAAGATTGGTTAGTGAGAGTTATGTTTTTTTCCAGAGAGGGACTATACATATGAATTTATGGTAAAAGGTAAAATATTTCATAGAACAAAATTTGAACCGTAGAAACTTTTCTGATATGGATTTCATTATGGAGCATTATATATGTGATAATTAACTGTTGGAGAAGGCGTGAAGAGAAGGCGAGCTTGCAAAAAAAAAAAAAAATCATTAGCAGGGGGGAGTAGCCCCACAATGCGAGTTGGAAGGCAAGGCTAGCGAGCACTTCCAATAGCTCGCGTCGTGTCCCAGTCCCAGTGTATGTGTGGAGTATATATTGCTGCATCGCCTGTCATCGTCGCGCGACCGTGAGCGTGGACTCGTCTACCAGATAGTTGTAGTTGTCGTCATCGATCTTCTATCTCCCACGAATAAAAATAATAAAACACGGATATTTTTTGGTGCGATATTTGTTTTGGTCGATCTTTTCGTCTGCCTCTTCTGTGCGACCCCGGTATCTCTCATGTCCCCTGCATCGGCACACAAGGAAAGCACCCCGGTATCTCTCATGTCCCCTGCATCGGCACACAAGGAAAGCCCTCCTCCTCGTCCCCGTGGACCTGCAAACATGGAATAAAATCGATCACTAATTATTATTTAATAAAATCATGTTCCGCTCCTTGTAAAATCATCCGCACGATCAGCGGCCCTCATAACGGACACATGCAAAATCACGTAAACTCAGCGTCCCTTCCAAATCTGTTGCATGTTCGCATGCACAATCAACGTACTCACCTTCCATCTCTTCTTTTCTTTCAGGAGCGCTCGACGCCCATTCGTCGTTCTTCAGCGCCAGAGCCAGACACTAAAAACACCTTCACCGTGCAGCCTCGATCTCCTGAGCACCCCCGTGCGATACGTCGACATCGTTTAAAGCACGCCGCCTCCTCGACCTGCTCCATGGCTGCGCCCACGATGTCGTGCTCGTCGTATGCCAATGCTGCTGGAAACACCGCCGCATCCACGACGCCCATGCCGTCGTCCTCACTGTTCACCCACGCCGTGCACCCGAGCAGTCGTCCTCGGCTGCTGCGCCGCCGCCTTGAAGCCACTAGAGCCGTGCACCAGAGCCGTCATCTTCCACGCACGTAGACCAATAGAAGCCGCCACGGACGTCGCTCCTCCAAGTACGTGCTTCGATCTATTGCCATCGGGTTGCTGACTTGCTGTGTTGCTTCCGCCATGGGGTAGTGTTGGCCGCCGCAGCTGCTTGGTTTGGCTTGTCCGCCGCCGCTACAACTGCCTTGGCCGTCGATGTTGTCCATATATTCCCCTGTTGTCTATGCCTTTCTTGTTGGAATCATCCTTTCTAGATGGCAAATTGTTTCCAATAAAGGTACTAACTACTAAACTGTATGATTCATTTTGTTATTCCCTCTTCTACAATCTTTTAGTAACTTGTAGAAAACTGCATGATATCTCTAACCTAAAACTCATCATCATAGTTGTAAAATAGTGCGAAATGTGCTATATGAATTTCACATCTTAGCTCTAATTATTAATTTGTTCATGGAGAGCTCAACTTTCTACAGAGCTATTGTATTTAACATGTACAACTTCAGGAACCGCAACCGCCACCCTGCCAAGCGCTCGTGAACCCGCTGGATGACCTTGCCAACCTGCCACCGTCGGGACGCACTGGCTTTGTTTCCACCACGTTGCCGCACCTCGGTTCCTCGACCTCGACCAGCACACGCCGTTGTCGTACCGTGAATAGTAATTCTCATATTTTGATTGTTATATATTCAATGCATTGACTAATTTTAAAAGGAGTTTTAGAACGTAGGAGTTGTTCTAGCTTATTAAAAAACTAAAACTTTTTATATATCTCTATCAGTGTACTTGAATGTCATATGCTCCAGTTACTAAACTGATTTAGTATGGTTGATGTCTGTTGTTTGATTTTTTGAACTCATTATTTCTATGCAGATCACTTTACCATTCCGGCTGAGGTATTATAATTGTTTTTGGATAATAAGATTTATATAACATGTAAGATAGATCATACGGTTATGTTCCTCATGTGTGCTTATGTAACTGCAACTGTAGTTTTTAGAAGTTTCATATATTTTTTTGATACCCTCAATCTAGGCATTAATGAGACTGTTGGTTTTGTTTTTGAGGGAGAGAGTGTACGTATTCTCTCCTGCAATAGATGTTCCCTGCTCTTGCTTAATCCAATTACAACTATTTCAGTACTGAATATTTTTCTTCACAAAGAATCAATCCTAATGAATTGATTATATGGCTATTCCATGTAATGGTTAGATACTTTTGTTCTGCCATACAAATTTCTTATTCATCTTTTGATAACTGATTTTACAAAGTTTCTGAATAATCTGCATCCTTAGTCCCTAAATTTAACTTTCTATTTGTTTTCTCCAGAATCCCCAAACTCTAGAGCCCATCAAAGAAAATTAGAGAACTAAAAACGAGGACTGCCAGCGATCATCCAACCCGAAAGAAGTGGAGGCGCTGAGAAAGGATCCAACACTTTCATAGAATTCACATTTGAGGAGCACAAGAGAATTACCAAAAGAAATCAGTCAAGATTCATTACCAACGGCGGTGCATTTGACAGAGTCAGAGTGTACAAAGGTTTGATCACCAAGAATTTTTACAAAGGGTTAGAGATAAAAGAGCTCCTGAGAGTTGCCGTTAAGGTCCATGATGGTGACAATAGCTTCCAGGGCCATAGGGAGTGGCCGGTGATTAACCTACTATTTCTATTTTTTTCAATTGTTATTTTCATTTATTTTTTGGCATGCTTTGCTTTGTTATTTTCAGATATAAAGTTTTTTCAGGATGAGGTTATTTTTTTTAGACAGCTCTCTCACCCAAAGTTAGTGAAGTTTGATCGGCAACAACCGTGAAGATGGCCACATGGTTCTTGTTCGCGAGTTCATGCCACTAGAAAGTGTGGAGTTCATGCGTCAGTTATGAATTGTTATTTCTTTATTTCATATTAACCAATGTATTTTACCAATGTATTTTTATCAGATTATTGAAGTATTTATATATATAATGCAGGGGTACCAATTATGGTGCCACTTCCATGGTCGACCAGAGTGAAAATTGCGCTCGATGCTGCAAAAGGACTTGCTTTTTTTTGTATGAAGCTGAGAATCCAGTCATCTATAGTGACTTTAAGACTTCAAACATATTGCTAGGTTAGGTAACTTCTTTTTTTAGGTTGACACCCTTGAATGCCAGTTACTATAAACTAAATGCAGGCAACAAAGGAAAATTCACATGCAGTATGATATTGTCATTCATTTTGTTTTGGGCCTGGGACATAGTAGTTTCTTTCTTATCAAAATCTCCTTTGATACCCTAAAAATTACATGATACAATGCAAAACTATCTCACTTTGGGCTTGCAAAAGATAGACTAGTTGGTGATAAGCTCCATGTTTCAACTTGTATTATGGGTACCTAAGGTTAAGCTGCACTAGAGTACATTATGACAGGTAATGTGATCCTCACAGATCACATTATGTATCTAAGTCAGTCTGTAAATGGCGTTGTAGCGGAGTATATGCCAGCCTGTTGAGCAGCGACTGCGGCCGCAGGGGCGACATGTACATGCAGGTGGACCAGGAGATGAACTCGTTCTTTTAAGATTTGTGAGAGATTTCAAGACATGTAGTATTACCTACGTAGCAGACACAAATAAAGGTTCTTTACATATATTACCTACTTTTGTATTAAATGTGGATGTAATGTCGATATTTAATTTCACAATATTGTTATCTTCTCATGCGATCCATGTATTTTTAGTATAAAAATTTAGTTATCCCATAGCAACGGGCATGATACTAGTATACCACGTATTTGGTCAATTATTCAGGTCGTTGGTTGGAACAATCTGACATGGTGTTCTTACTTACTACTCCAGCATGTTAACTACTGGGGGGACAGCAGGGGTAGCTTTTCTTGTATTGTGGGGACCAATATTTCTACTTTCTGTATCAGCGCTTCCCGGCCGTCATCTCTTTCATTTAATTCCTGGGTTGCTAAAAAAATGCTTTGCGAGTGGAAGAATTACTAGCTCTGAACACAATTTATGAGATTTATTTTCTCCAAACTTGTAGACACAGGCTTCTAATTTTAGGGAGACATATAAGTATTAGAAACTTATGTTTATTTTGTACATATAACTAATCAAAACTACTTATCTTTCGGCATCCTTTGTTCATCTACAACGCAATTCCCTTATAGGCAATATGTAATCTTAATTTATCCAACTGTGTTTGAACTTAATTACGACTATTCTCTTCTCTATATGTTTGTTTACGTCCTTTGTTCATCTACAAGTCTACAGCGCAATTCCCATATAGGTTCCATGTAATCTTAATTTATCCAACTTTGATTGAACTTAACGACTATTCTCTATATTTTTCTTACATCCATAATATATACATAGTCGATCTATATATCTACTCTCTCCATGGCACTCCATGAATCTTCAGTGAGCATTTAGTTCAGGTGGCAGTGGCAACAGGAGCCTATATTTTGACTTTCAAGTTTTGGATATATTAGTTGCTATAAATTTAAATCCACGTGTTGATTCAAAATTCTTCATGTCCGTATTATGTTATTTAAAACTCCATGTTTGTATTTTTATCAAGGAATTTCATGTTATCCTAGGCTATACTCCATGGCACTCCATGAATATTATGTTATTTAAGATAGTATGAAAGGTTTAGTCTGCCGCACCATACTAAAGTTTGATAGCTGCGCTTGAAGATCTACGGGGGTTAATAGCATATGTTGGTAATTTCGATCTAAGATTTGAGTGTATGTGGATGTTAGTTTATTTTTAATAGTGGCAGAGAAGTGGGTATCTTAAATAAATTTTGTAGGAATGTTTAGTGTTTTTTTTCCTAGCGCATCTCATGTGGAGGCTCCGAGGTTTTTTTTTTTTTGACACAACATGTGGAGGCTCCGTTGGCCTTCTTGGCAGAAAAAGACTTAGTTGGGGCCCCGATTAGTAACAGGATACAAAACACTAAAGGAAAATAGTTTGTTATGTTGGCCGGCAGGCAAATACCAAACGTGTGAGGATCTACCTCCATCTGCAACTTAGTCCACCATCTGCTGTGACCTAGCTAGCTAGCTACCTGGATTTTTCTGATGTCAAAACTTTTCAGTCTGATTTCCTTCCTCTAGTAGCTAGCTAGTTATGGTAGTACATTAATTTTATATTATTCGGCAGATATATCAAGAGATGGACATGCACATGTTCCCGAACGCAGAAGCAATGTTGTGGCTAAGATCAGAAGAGCTAGCGACTGCATACATACATATATACCGGTCAGCTAGCGGTCGCTGTCCATCAGGTGTGTTGTTTTCTTCAGAGATATGATTATATTATATAGTTGATTTGATTTGATTGGATAACAGGGTGCTATCATTGAGAGGAACGGTGTTTCCTACATGGAAGTATCATGTAATAATATACAATCACAGCAGGGTTAATCAGTTTGGATAAACTGGCGGGTCCCGTCCCATATCATTTGCTGTTACCCACCTGTAGTACATGGAATTGAACTGAAGGTGAGGAGAGGTTTGTGATGACCAAACAAGTTTCAGAAATCAGAAAAGGTCTGCTGGTAGAGATCATGCAGACTTTCATACCTAGACAGGGACAGACACATTTTCGTGAAAGAATTTTACCTGCAGAGTAAACCAATGCAATTATATACAATGATTGTAATTTACTCGTACCAGCTCAGAAGCAAAAAGATAATATATATAGTTCATGATGTGCATCAGTTATATATATGATGCTTATTAAGTATTATATGCCATTTTATTATGTACCATTGTCATAAGTATAGCTTACATGTTTCATGCTTGAAAGAAAATAAAAAAAAACAGCTATATATGCTTCAAAAAAGAGAGAGAAAAGAAAATCACATATAAATTGGACAGGTTCTCCAGCTAGCACATTGTTGTTCGTTGTTGGGCTACATGAGATAGAGTTTTAGTTGCTCAATTATTGCTTTAATACCAGGTCATGAACGAAGTAAGGCAAAACAAGTATGTACGTCCACGCAGGTGGTTCCACGTGTTAGGCGATCGAGCAAGGGAGTACCTAGCTAGCTAGTATACATACATACACACGTAGAGACAAATTAGCAAACAACATGGAAGGATCCTAGCTATCAATACAATGGAATGCATCAATGGGAAACGAATACTTGGGGCCCGGGGAACAATACAACTCGTTTTCATCCCCATGGAAATATATACCAAAGCCAAACTTTTCAGACAAAGTCATCCCGTGCGTAACTCTACAACAACGACCCATGATGCACTGCTGCACACGTATCTTTCAGATACCTGTCGCCTTTGCAGTATTACCGCAGCATATCCGATCCGTCCTTCATATATACTCTGCAGCATGCATATTCAGAGTGAGTCAATATAATGTTTCTAATATACTCTCCATCCATTGCAAATTATAATTAGATGTATTGGTTTTACTATGTGTATCTAAATGTAAAATATATATCTAGAGTCATAGATCCGTATATCTAGAAGTATCAAAACGTCTTATAATTTATAATTTAGAACAACCTGAGTGACTAAGTTACAAGGATTTGAACCTAAAACCAATAACGCGCGCATGCTAGCTCTGCCATTTATCGTTTGTTCTTGCTTCCTGTACTGTGGACGACTGCACAGGTCAGGACTGAGCTAGCTAGCTTGAGAGATCGAAGACCCGCTCTTTAATTTCGCGGAAATGTGAAGTGTCTGTCCTTGCTCAGTATATACTTGCCACCCGGCATCATGCTAGCTACTTTTAATTTTTCTCAATACTAATAAGAAGGCTGCAAATTAGCCGTCAACGTAGTAAAGCAGTTCTGCACTATAGTCAACTAAAGCAGTTCTGCACTATATATAGTCAACTAAAGCAGTTCTGCTAGTTTGACCTTTTGCAGCTGAGGATCGGATGCATCCGTGTATATATGTGTGTACATGCATGTATATATACAGCTGGGTATGTACGGGGGTACGTGTCATGCAATATAATGCATGCATAGCCACTGGATCTTGTTCTGTTTTTTTTTCCTCGGCTGGGAAGACCATACAACAATAGGTGAGATTCGAGAACGAGCGCTAGCTCGATTGGCAGTTGGTGCGGGTGTGCACGCTGCCCGCCGGCGTTTGAATCCTGGATTCGGCGCCGGTGCTCTTAACGGGATTTATTCCCATAAATAATTTTCAGTTCAACCTCTCAACGCGTGAAGCCATAACGGGACTGCGACGCACCTCGTCGTCTACGGAGTCTTGACGTCTTCGGTGATCTCTTCAACAGCGCGCGTCCATATTTGCGTATAGTTGTAGGTCTGGTTATGAGTGTGGTGTACGTGTGTGGTGTTGGTGTGTGTGTTTGTACGCGAACAGATGCTACAGCTGTATCCAGACGAGGGGTGTCAAAAAAATAATAAGGTGATATTCGTAAACTGTGTGTAGACGTATTTAGCCCGATCAAGAGGGCATTGTTTGCGTCGTCTACGTAATACACGTTGATTTCATATATTAGACGTATTTAGACCGATCGAGAGGGCATTGTTTGTGTCGTCTACATAATACACGTTGATGTCATATACTCCCTCTGTTCTAAATTGTAAGTCATTTCAAGAATCTTAGAAAGTCAAAATATTTCAAGTTTGACCAAGATTATAGACAAAATTATAAATATTAATGACATAAAATAGGTATATTATAAAAATATAGTTACTGAAGAATTCAATAATACTTAGTTAACATTCTAAATGTTATTATTTTAATATATAAATTTGATCAAAGTTTAGATGATTTTACTCTCCAAGATTTTTGAAATGATTTATAATTTGAGATAAAGGGAGCATGTCGGTTCTTTCTTTGCTAGCGAACAGCTGATGTGGGGATCACTCTGTAAAGAGACAGTCCAAGATCAACAAAACAAAGCATTGTTTTGGTCGCCGGTGTGGTGCTAATTGTTTGCTGTTCATGTATGCATATGTATGAGTACCTGTTAATTTAATTATCACCAAGCTCTGCTCCTTCCGTTTTAAATTATAAGTCATTCTAAGAATCTTAAAAAATTAAAGTATCTCAAGTTTAACCAAAAGATAAAAAAAATTATACAGATATGTGACATTAAATAGATATGCTATGAAAATATAGTTAATAAAGAATATAATAATACTTAATTATCATCCTAAATATCATTATCTCATTTTATAAATTTGATCAAACTTGAAAAACTTTAACTTTTCAAGATTTTTGGAATAACTTAGAACGGAGGGAGTACTACTCTATGGAGTGTGGTAGAGAAGAAAATGCCTTCTCTGGGAACATCATTTGTGTACCGAATTATTGATGGATTGATGCTTATGTTTAATGAAAATTTCCTTGTTTGCTAGCTTTTCTTCATAGAATTAATCATACTTGTTGCAAGTAAATAAACCACATACAACTATCAGGGACATGTGACCCGGCCCTAGCTTTAATTTATATTTATACACAGTGGGAAGTTCTTTCCCTATTAGGATTAGAAACTCTTACAATTTTTGTGTTACACAGTAGAACTATTAGCTTAATTAGTTTAGGTTGTCAACACTAGCTTCGTTGGTTTCCACAAGTGTGGAACTTCATCCTGAAGTCATAATTCTTATCTAGACTATAAATTGGACATTCCAAGTATGCATTTTGATCATCTAGATGAAATCTACTCGTTACTTAAGTACAATTGTTGATTTGACTAAGTCTTGAAAAATGTGAAACCATCTATTCTGATTCTCCAGAACACTCGAGGTTGGCTAACTTTGGGTCTGAATATCCACCCCCTATTTCTTTACAAAACTATTGACTCCGACACTAGAATTGGTTAAGGGTCGTGATTAATTATAATTCATCGGCCATATTTGTTATAAGGGCGATAACCAAGCTTCAATAGATGTACCAAAAACCGGTTTTGCTCTAATATAGAAACTTTGTTGGAATCACCTCTACTTGTTTCTCCACTGATCCTCTCCCTTGTGCATTCTCTACAATCTTTTTTTTTGTTTGTTTGTGTGTGTATGAGATAAGCCTAAGGGGCACCATCTTGGTTGTCTATACCCAAACACACATAGAAATTTTTGGAAACTAAAGTATTTTACAAAACCATATATAGTATTTATCCAATACTCTAAAAATTAATATATGGTTTGCATCCAGACAGGACTTTATAACCTTTATGGTAACTACGAGATATGATGGTTTGACGAGATGAGCATGCGGGTGAGGCGAGGTGGCCACAATATAATATTGCTACATCTATAATGCATATATCATCTCTAGTTTTTTCTTTTGAAATGTTAGATCATCTCTCGTTGAGAGGCTGAAACGACCAATATATGCATGGATGTAAATATGTATCATTGATCAAGCACCTTGAGCTTCAGGTGCGGATCGTTTACACATACCGTTGTTCTCTTCGATGAGATGGAATCTTGTTCAATATTTATACACAGAGTGTACGGCGCTGTCACACATTGACACATACATTTTTTCTATTGATGAAAACATGGGCTTGCCCCTACTGTGATTATATTATTATAATATATTTATAATTTAAAGGACTAGTCTTACAGAGCATTACAGAACATTACAGCAGAGCATAGAGGAGGATGCTCAAGAAACGACATGAATTCGTACTGTTGGCGCGCGTTGCACATTGGAACCGGGGGTAGCGAGGCAACCTTTTATGGAAGACTGACGAACTCTTGGGCATCAGCTAAATTGGATCGCGATAAATATGATGCACTTTGTCTCTCCCAAGTCTGAAAAGAACCGATCCATCAAGAAATGGATCGGATCCGATCCGTTGATCGATCGGCACCGTACCCGGCCGGCCGGTCGATGATGGATGGTGCACGTGTATGTTTATGTTGCCCCCGGCCGCCGGTAGCGTATGCAGTAGGAATCTCGGCGGCACACGCCACGGGAAGGCCTATATATATCACTTCCTCTTAGCATACTGAGCTCAAAAGGTTGCATCTAGCTTGTAGCCGCTAGTAGTCCCTTTTAAAGGTGGGTAGAGATACTCTCTCTAGCTTAGTTGGAGCAACGCAAGCTAATAAGCTATTAGCTTATCGCTCTTTATTTGAAGCCTGAATAATAGTCCTGAATCCTGATAGATATAGACAGAAAGATCATATATAGAGAGTTATGGAAGGCGCAGCAGGAGGAGGAGGTTCATCGTCGTTGGTGTTCCGCGGGTGCCATCTTCCTCCGGGCTTTCGATTCCAGCCCACGGACCAGGAAATCATCGTCTGCTACCTCAAGAAGAAGATCGCCGGCACCGCCAGCTCCGTCACCTCCATCATCGCCGACGTCGACATCTACAAGTTCGACCCTTGGGACCTCCCTGGTGAGTCCACTGTCGTCCTCTAGCTACGTACCTAGCTGCTCATCAGCATACAATCCATGAGCGGCCGAATCATCTTAACTTCCATTTAAGCAAAAGTACATACTCGATCCGCCGTCAACAGATCATTCGTTCGCCTGTCATCTCGTTCGCGGTTCGTCAGTGAAATTAACTAGCTAGACGATGGATGCACACTCGATATATACTATCCTTTGTTCCTTTAATATATATTCGATCGATCTCTTATGGGAACTTCAAGCTAGCTAGGTGGTGGTCGTTGAGAACAAGGGAAGTATGTGGCTAGCTATCAATGGCAGCAGCGCCTCTTCTCTTTGTCGTGTCCGCTAGATACAAACTATGCACGGACACGAGATAATACCAGATGATAGATGACGCCGCGCGCCGTTGATGACTTTTTAGTATTTCGATTCGATGGATGATGCGTGCATTAGTATAGATACAGATAGTGTTAGTGTGTGTCTCTCTTTTTCTCTCTATACACACACACACACACACACACACACACACACACACACACACACACA
>CM041634.1:72799-93381 GCA_023333625.1 Bothriochloa decipiens | reverse complement strand
TTTCAATTTAACAAATGAATAAAAAATTGTAACAACTAAAAAAAAAATATAGATTCATAGTTAACGCAAAGAAATGAAACAAAGAGCTATATCTATAAGCTTAAACTATGGTTTCTACTAAATACTTATATTAAGAACCCACCCAGTCACCCAGATGAAATGCAAAGGATGAAAACATATAAAGATTATAGTTGGTAAATTTATCACCACGCTAGGTATAGACACTAAAGTATTGTATTATTACGAAATGAATAGACAGACAGATGAGTAAGTAGGTCCCTTTTTTTTTTCCCTGCTTTATAGAGAAAACAAATTAAAGTTCATTCAGATAGACAGAAAAGTAAAGACACAGAGCTAAGACTCTTAGCTAACCTGTGCCCTCTGTCTTAGAAAGCTAAAGAAGATAAGAAACCAGAAACCACGTACATAGAAACAGTTCTAAACAGAGAGACAAAGTATTTAGGGAGAGCAAACCAAGCATGAGAGCCCATTACGAAAAAGTTAACATGAAACAACAGTTTCTTGTAGACCGCGCGCGGCCTTGTTTCTTCGCAGGTCCTTGGCCTCTCGGCGCATGGTGTTGACATGAGCATTTCTCTATCTACTTCAGCATACAAACCTGTCCAAAAGCGCATTTAATTTGTTGTGTACATAGATATAATGTTGTCTAGATACATACTCGTAATAAATTTGGTGTACCAAAAAAAAATTAAAACGAATGGAGATGCCCTTTTTGTAATAGGTACGTCAGGGTGGCTGAAGTATTCGTGCGAAATGCATGAGGGAAAAGCAGGAATGCGGCATGGAAATGCTTCTACGATTGACATCGGCCATGCGACCCAACAACAGGAGGCACAGACAGGCCCGGCGGCCTGGCAGGCTTGTCCTATCATACAACAGATTCAAACGGGCCGGGCACACTACTACACTGCCCCGGCCCGGAGGCATTTTCTCCTGCCGCTAGCTGTTGATGAATGCAATGTACGTTCATGAATACAAGGCCGGGAGATGATCATCATCAAAGCACGCACGCGCGGGACTTGACATGCATATGTATGCATGAGTAGAGAGCAAATAAGCCTTAATTAATTTATCTGTGCACCACAAGCCGCAGCGAGTTCCATGCATCATCTAAGGTACATTGTCTCAAAAACTAAAACCAAACGTGCGTCGCACAAAACGGCTCAGCATCTATCAAACAGATTTGTAAGAAACATCAACCGATCCTTCGCATCCTCTCCTGGCGTGCTTTCAGGCAATTGAAGAAGATTAGTATCGATCGAAATCCTAGTTACACTCCTCAGTTTAGTTTGCAGAATTGCAGTCGTCAGATTAATCCTCTACCCTGCCGGCTGTCCGCAGACGACTCTTTCCTGAACTCGCACCACCATTGTAATTGTTACGATAGGACGCTTGCCATACCTGAAATCACCACAGCAGATGGATGCCACACCACATGTTAGTAGTCAACACCAATAGGACTTTAGCCCATTTCTTTGATTTTTACAAGATAAGAACGATCGAGCGCAAAAGGCCGGCTAATAAGACAAAAGGATGGTTTATGCCGCATGCCAATGGCCGCACATACAAAAGGCCTCCCAATCCCAAATATTGTGCCTCCAGCAGTCGACATGATCAAATGTACTCATCAATCATGCATGTCTCCAGCAGTCGACTGCCATACGAACACATATTTCACATAGAAGCAAGAATAGACACCACGCTTTTTTTTTTATAATAGTATTGTTTGAGAAGATAAGTTTAACCTACACACTATTTACATAGTTCGAGTGAAGCTTGCAAATGGATAGCTGTGCCATAAATCTACATGCATGACTATAGTAATCAGATTACATATAATTAAGCAGGCAAAAACATTGTGCGACACATAACAAGTATGTATATGCCTACTGCTACTCAAAATAATTAAACAAGTGATGTTTCAGGAATCAGAACACTCAAAACTTCCAACGAGAAATATGTATATATTAGTAGTTGAGTGAGAGATCAGGACATGCGCCTGTGCAGACTCGCTCTATACCCGAACCTATCTTCAAAAGTTCAGAACCGTTCAGAACCTCTACTAAAACAAGTCTTTATTTCATTCTCGGTCTTGAATTAAGCTGATCGGTTCCAAAGAAACAACGACCGCAGTAGTAATGAACAAATGAATTTGAGAGTGAATATATATAGCAACTCAAAAACATGTGCATATACAGAATCAGTTAGAAGACAACATGCAACGCTACGCGTTAGTCCCTTGAAACAAGGATCATCACATTTCCAGCAGTTGACGCAGGCTAAGAAATATGCAGAGAGGCAAATTTAAACTAGCAAAACAAGCCCCCTGCATTTTGGACATATACGTAGCACACCACGCCATCTAACACAACTGTGTGGGGGCATGAATGGATCAGATCAGACTATCGGAGCTTCATCCTTCATGCATGGACTCAAGAAAGAAAAGCCAAATAAAACGAAATGCTAGGAATAATGTCTATTTTTGAACAATGAATGAATAATGTCTAATTTAAGAGGGCATATATAGATGAAGGTGACATGGGTATGAATCTACCTGCATGCGACTAAAGCACAAAACAATTGATATATATTATTTGTGCACGTTCAGGTACTACTATATCACAGCACAGGCACAGCAGAGACAGAAATAAAAGGGGAACTGAAACAGTGACGAAATCGATTGATCGGAGACGAAATTGAGTACCTGCGGGCTGCGGGTGCGGCGACGGCGAGCGCGGGCGGCAGCTTCCAAGCGAGAAGGGAGGACGACGAAGAGACGTCCATACCGTGGCGTGCGCACCCCAGCACCACATTCTTAAAGATGTCGTAGCCGAAGATGTAGTCGCCGAGGAAGAAGTAGAGGAGGTCGGTGTCGTTGGGGTCGATGAGCGCGAGCCGGGGATGCTCGTCCTTGGGCATGGCAGCCCTCTGAAAGGTGTCCGACTCGGAGATGAAGCACAAGGAGAAACTACCGCTCCAGAGCGGGATCAGCTCGAAATCCAAGAGGTAGCCGTCGTCGTCCCCACCATCACCACGGAGCGCATAGATGTAGAGCAGGGGCGCGCCATTCAGAATGGGAGCCACGTCCACCGTCTCGTCAAGATCACATAACACATGGACCCAGCGGAGCATGCCGTCGGCGACCTGCACGCGGTCGTACGATGTGGCTTCTGCTCTGGCTTCGATTTCGGCGACGTGGTTCGGCAAGGGGACGAAGGACATGCTCGGCTGGTCGGCGAAGGGTTCGCAGTAGAGGAGCCCCTTGGTGGTGCTGGTGTCTACCCACCAGAGCTTGCCGTCGTGGGCGATGACGTCGCTGAAGGTCCAGGCGCGGCGCGGGCGCGGGCGCCGAATGTTGACGTCCTTGGTGACCCAGACGCCAGTCCGGGACGAGAAGCAGTGCAGCGAGGCCGTGCCGTTGCCGGTCTGGCACCGGAGGCCGACGACCATGAAGCTGGCGCGGTCGGGCGCGGAGATGACGCCGAACGGAGTGAAGCCGCGGGCGGGGTCGGGGATGCGGTGGGCCGAGGAAGAGGCGGCGTCGAGGACAAAGCAGCACGGGTCCGTTGCGGCGCTGCTGGAACTGGACGCGGTTGGGTGCGGCTTGGGCGCGATGGTGAGGAAGAGGCTGGCGGAGAGGTCGGCGGAGATGATCCGGGGGTCCCTGTTGACGCTGCTGGTGGCCCGCGGCGCCGGCGGGCTCAGGGGCGCGGGGGAGACGCGGGTGGAGACGCTGAGGGAGCTGAGGTGCGGCGGGTCGGCGAGCTCGAAGGAGAGGTCGCCATCGTGGGCGTGGACGCGCGGCACGGTGCGGAGGATGACCCACGGATCAGATTCATCAGAGGGAGAATGGCCCAATCGCGCAAAGGATACCATGGTTACAGGAAGAATGGAGGGGAAGGGGACAGGACGGGGATTTTATTTTAAGATCAAGGAAAGGGACGAGGTCTCCTTTCCGTTCCGTTTGGGCTGACGGTGGGGCCTGGCCGGTAATTAACTCTTAAGCATTCTTGTCAGACGGCGTCAATCTTGTGCATGTTGCCATGGGGTAACCAGATAAACTGTGCGGTTATGGCTTGACCGATGCTATGGACCAAACTCGCTAACGGCATGCGGATCGAATAAAAAAAAAAAAAAAATCCATCTCGCCCCTAAAAATAATACTTAATAACCTCCTCGCTAGCTTAGATGAAATCCTGTTGGGGACGCCCTTAGAATGGGCTAACAAATATTAGGCCAAGAGCAGCTAAGCTACCAAAGCGACCGGACAGAAAGGGGGAACCACATGCTAATTCACCCCTATTAATTATGATATTCATCCTCATTTAAATAATATTCATTAATTCAAACACACAAGAAGCTAACTATTAATCTTCATGACATAAACCTCGCAAAATAAAACAGCAAAAACCTCACAGAGCAGTCATCTTGTTTTTCCGCCCTACCCTAAGCAGAATTCAGTTCCATTGTCCAGAGACAGAATACTATTTGCCGTGCCACTGAAATCGTCTTGCAATCTGAAAATGCATACCACTCCACTCATTCCCATAAACGGGGATTATTGGCAAGACATTATTAGGCCAAGAGCAGCTATAGTTCACCCCCTTAATTATGATATTCATTCTCATTTCAAATGATATTCATTCAGACACATAAGAAGCTACTCTGTAACTACTAATCTGCATGACATAAACCTTGCAAAATAAAACAGAAAACAGTTTACTCGTCGAGCATTCAAAAAGATCAGAATAGTCATCTTGTTTTTCCGCCCAGAGACAGAATACTGAAATTGTCTTGCGGTATGATAGTGCATACCATTCTGACATCCAATTCTCTAGAATAAACATGTCCATTGCTCATCCTGACATGAGCGATAAACTAGATCCAAACTACTACTAAACAACGAGCATGCGTTCTGGCCATGGAACATGATGCCACATCCTAACACTCGTCTGATAGCTACTTGATGTCGGTCCCATATTGCTTCCTAAACCTGCAGGACCAAAGGAAAACAGTGTAAGGTAAGACGTTTGTTGCATTCATCCATCCTCCAGCAGGAAAATAGGACCTAGCCCCAATCACAACCATGTACAACTTTACCTCACCTGCCAAAAAGGGTCAACCACTACCCCCAATATCAGCACTTCAAGTTTGATGCTGCTGTTGTGGACTCATCATTTGAAGCATTGGTAGTGTCATCCCCACCGAAACCTTCAAACACAGGAAATAGTAATCCCTTTAGAGAATAAGACACTGAGACTATAGACGCTGAAAGCAAAACTAGGAATTAAACTGCGCATAGTAGAGAAGTACTACTACTTCAGTTATCACTTCAGTACATGCCTCATCATCCTTTAAACCAATCCAAGCACATTTACATACAAAAGAAAACTACTCCAAACAGAATGATGTTCTAGCTAGTACCAAAGCTTTCTCATCAGGTTGCAATTTCCATTTGGAGAATGGAGAGTGTGCAGTATAGCATAGCCGAAAGGACAGAGAACATTATTATTAGAACCAACTACCGCATATCTTACTTCAGCAGATATGTTGAGGAAACTACAGCTACAGTAATTTAGCCCAAAAGGAATATTATGTTAATGCCACAGTTTGATTTTATCTGAAACAAAAAATATTTCGGTGACGCCAAACATTTGAAATCATCATCAGACAATCCATGGAAGTAACAGCTAAGGGCACATTCAGTAGTCAAGATATCTCGGTGTAAATTACATGAGTATATATATGCATTGGATTGAAGGAATTCAACTTGTCAAGATATGAAAAAATTTATTATGACCATATACATTGCTTAACAGCATTAGAAATTGGAAATACACGATTATCCAACTTCAAACCAACAAAGTGTCCATCATAAATGTGATCCATATATACCATATTGTTGTTTAGATCTAGTAACAATGCCTTGAAATGGCAATAAGAAGCACAGTCGGTTTGAACTATGGCGACCTTATATGGGATGAGAAATAAGTTTAAGTTTGATCAAATTGCACCAAGAAGAGAAGCAAACAGTTCCAGTTTGCCTTGTCTAGTAGAAACAGGAATTCCTAAGTCCAAAGCCATATCATCCACTAGACCTTAACCACTCCTCTAGTAAACATCAACATTAAAAGATTTACCTTAATTGTATTCTACTGAAATGCATTCAGTTGCGACATGTGCATCTGTAACAGGTAGTAACTGGTAGCAGTGTAACACTGCAGGTTGTTCAACATGCATGATGATCCATACGCATGCAACTAGTGATGGATTGGAGTAAATTTGAGGAAACATCTAGTAGCAGAGCATATGGTGTTTGATCGGGCAAGCCAAATACTGTACTGCGTAATTAAATTGGGGGCGGATTCGTGTTTATATACCTGGAGCTGCGACTGCGGCTGCGGCTGCGGCTGCGGCTGCGGCGGCGGCTGTGTGCCCGGGTGGCAGTTTGCAGGCGAGAACCGAGGAGGAAGAGACGCTGTCTTGGGCCATCCCGTGAGCCTCGCACTGGACCACCTTCCTGGCACGCACGTCGACGCCGAAGAGGTAGCCGTCGAGGAAGCAATAGAGGACGTCGGGGTTGGTGGGGTGGACGAGCGCGACGACTGGCTCCTTGTCCGGCAGCCCGGCGGCCTTGTAGGTGTGGTCTGCCCAGATGTCGGCGAAGGACACCTGGTAGTCGAGCGTCCAGTTGGCCGTCTCCGGGTTGGCGAGCGTGCGCATGGTGACGGTGGGCGCGGCGCCGTGGCGCGCGGGGGTGATGTGGACGCAGCGGAAGCTGTCGTTGCTGAGCTGCACGACGCGGCGGGAGGCGATCATTCTCTCGGAGCAGTAGTAGCAAGCGCAGCGGGAAGCAGCGTCGTCCTCGTCGTCGTCGTCCCTGGGCCTGGGGAGCGGGACGTAGGCCATGTCCGGGGCGTCGGGGAAGGGGTCGCAGGCGAGGAGTCCCGCGGCGGTGTCGACCCACCAGAGCCTGCCGCTGTGGGAGACGACGTCGCGGAACGTCCAGATCCAGCGCGGGAGCGGGTTGCGGACGACCTTGGTGACCCAGGCGCCGGTGTGGGACGAGAAGCAGTGGAGCGTGGCCTCGGTGCCGCCGACGATGGACTGGAACTCGACGACCATGAAGCCGCCGCTGGCGTAGTGGGCCGGGGCGGCGATGACGCCGAGGCTGGCAACGCTTAAGATGCGGTGGTAGGGGCCGGGGAGGCCGTGGGCGGTGGTGGAGGCGAGGTCGAGGACGGCGTAGTCCGGGTCGGGGATGTAGCTGATGGTGATGGTGCGCTCGACGCCGTCGGGGTCGCGGTGGACGCGCTCCTCGGCGGGTTCCTTCTCGGAGAGGGACGGAGGCGTGATGGCGAGGAGGAGACCCGACGGGTCGGCGGCGAGGACGTGTGGTGAGTGGATCCTCGTGTCCGGGTCCGGGTCGGCGGGGGAGACGCGCGTGGAGACGGTGAGGTAGGAGAGGCGCGGCGGCGCGGCGAGCGCGAGGGAGACGTCGGCGCCGTCCGGGAGGTCGGCGTCGTCGGAGACGCGCACGGCGGTGCGGAGGATGGCCCAGGACGGCGGCGGAGCCATGGCCATGGCTGGAAACGAAAGGGAGCGAGGGGATCGGGATCGGTGGTCGGGGTGGGGAGCTTGTGGGTTTGTTGGCAAGGGTTTTAGGCTGCAAAGCAAGCAAAGCTTTGCCTCTCCTCTCGATCCCTTGTCCTTGGCTTGGCTTGCCTGCCTTTTTGAATCGCAAAACAAACGAAAGGCAAGCAAAGCTTTTTGCATTTGCTTTGTGAGGCCTTGTTGTCGCGACGCCGACGCACGGACCGGTCAAGGGGCCTGCCACTGCCATTGCCATTGCCATGGCGTCCGTCCTGTCCTTGTTCTGCACAGCGAAGCAAGCAAGAGCCCGGGCAGCTTGCGCAGTCAGAGATGCCGAAATGGAAACGGGGAGCCTGTAGTTACTGGTCTGTCTTAAATTATAGTTCGTTTGAATTTTTTATCTTAAATTTAACCATCTTTTTTTATTTAAAAATTTATTTAAAATATTATTTCTTTTGTTGTAGTTTGCTTTATTAACGAAAGATCTTTGAAAATGATCTAAATTTAATTAGTTTTATTTAAATTTTTTGAATAAGACGAGTGATCAAATTTAAAGTTAAAAAAGTCAAATAAATTAAATTTAAGACGGAGGAAGTAGCTGGCTGGCTTTGGACACCGGCATGGTCCATTCCACGGTCTCCGTTTATGCTGGGGGATCACGGTGAATCCGTGCACCGCCAGCGCCAGGTCCAGGATCAGTGACCAAAACAAAACACACCACGAATCTGATAGAAAGTTACTCCCACAGCAATCCAAACAATGCAAAAAAAAAAACTGAGCACAGAATCACTTTCTTCTTTTCCATGTCTCCGAAATAACATTGCATTGTTGATAACGCAAACAGCGGTGACACAAAACTAGAAAACGGATCAAGATGCCCTTACACTAGCTAAGAGAATAGTGTCCATTTATCTATAGTATATTCATGCTTAGTAGATGAGATATAGGTAATACTCCATCAAAGCTATAGAGAGCTCTAAACTACCAAACACCAGGGGTGAATATAATGCTCTTCACGAAACTCCTCGCTAGACCTTCCATTAATTCCGAGCTGATACTAGCTTCATCTACAGACTCCAACATCATATTGCTGCTTCCTAAACCTGCAGGGCAAAAGCAAGATACATACTTTAGAAGATGGGAAATGCTTGCTTGCTACTGCGTAACATCTACTTTTGTGTATCATGTCAAGTTGCATCAAAACAAAACAACTTCAACTCACCTGCCAAAAACCTGACCACTGTCCCCAACTAACTCTTCTTCATCGAACCTTCTAGTGACGAAAAGCTTCAAACACAAAACCAAAGATCAGTATGCAGCGCGTAAATACTGCTTATGTATTATGTATAGGAACAAGAAGCAACATGCATGCATGCCAAGGACAGACTTGTTGGTCTGCAGCAAACTGTTTATGATTAATGAAGATCAACCAACAATATCTCGCACTGAATATCTCAATTGGGGTGCATGTGGAGGGGTCACTACACTACACTTTAATGATATATTTTACCAAATTATGAGGACTACAAAGTGAAATTATAACAGTCAACACGATGGCCTTGTTTAGATACACCTAAAATTTCATGTTTTTTCACTCTCTTTCCATCACATCAATTTTAGCCGCATGCATGGAGCATTAAATTTAGAAAAAAAAATAACTAATTACACAGTTTAGTTGTAAATCACGAGACAAATCTTTTAAGCCTAGTTAGGTCATGATTGGACAATATTTGTCAAATACAAACAAAAGTGCTACAGTAGTAAAGTTGAAAAATTTTCGGTATCTAAACAAGGCCGATGTTGGAAAATTAAATTGGGCATCCTAGAAATGCACCTTAACCACCAGCAATATTGCACGAGTATCTAAGCATTACACTGTTCTATCAATCAAGAAAGATGTATCCAAGTAGTACCAAAGTTTAGTATATTATTGGTAAATTATAAAGCTTGTGATTTCCATTTTCAAAACATGCAGTCTATGACAACAAAAAACAGTCTTATATTAATACCCTGCTTCCACAAATCTACTTCCTAATTAAGAAAACAAATAGAGAGAAAGGAACAGTGGGCCACATGTTAAATGTCATAGCAGTTTGATAAAAATACTTTCCAACATGCCAATCCTATGGAATCATGGATATCAGATAATCAATTGACCATGTAGTAGAAGTTTACTATTAGTTAAGAGGTCATGAGCAGTGGCAGATTTTCAAGAGCAGCAGAGATGCTACTGAGGATCAGAAGGCAACAAAATTCAGAGCCAAATTAAAGGATACCCAAAGATGTTCAAACATATACTCTCTGTAAGATACAGTATGTTTCACTATTCCAAAACTTATTATCAGATTTCACAATAATCGACTCAAAGATGTTATAAACCTGAGGACGGTGCAGCAAGCTCTCTCTGGAAATGCCTGGGTGCGAGATTTGAACATTCTTCTCATAAACTCTGCCATCCAAATTTCCCAATTTGTGAGGCTCTGGAAGAAGGTCCGTTATATTCATCTCAAACCGAACATACAGGATCAAATCTCATGGCGGTTCAGTGCCTCCGGTGAGTACTCAGCACGCTCAGCGTACTTGACCCAATTCCTGGGCTCCATCCCCACCGACCATGACAAACTCATATGGCGCACTTGGGCTCCCCCTCGATGCAAATTCTTTGCATGGCTTGCTTTCCAGAATCGCCTTTGGACTGCAGATCGCCTCAAAAAAACGTGGTTGTCCCAATCAGCGGGTTTGTCCTCTTTGTCACAGTGCGGACGAGTCCGCCATTCACTTGCTTGCTCATTGCCGCTATAGCCTCCGGGTCTGGAATGCCGTGCGTGCTTGGACAGGTGGAAACTTGCCATCCACCTCTCAGTGGGGAAATCTTTGTTCGTCAGATCAATGGTGGCAAGCAGTCGGCACGTCACCGGGAATGCCGGCAAAGGCGGTGCGTTCTCTGACCATTTTAGTAGCATGACAGATTTGGAAAGAGAGAAATGCGAGAATCTTCCATCGCTGTCATAGCACATCGGAAACACTCATCGCCAAGATTAAGGACGAGGCTAGACTATGGTGTGCAGCAGGAGCCAAAAAAAACTTTGTGAAATCATCCCTACCTCCCATGGTTGAGGCTTAGCTTTTAGTTTTCTCGGTTGTCGGCTCATTGCTTGTAAAGCTTAGTCTGTACAGTTTTTTTTGTTCCCCTTCTTTATCAATACAAGTTCGGCAGAGCTCTTGCCGACCGTTTCAAAGAAAAAGTTCACTCATCAGGTAAAAGTACAACAAAGTTTATGATAAATACTATTCTGTGCATTGATAATTTGGCACCCATTAGAAACGAAAAATAAAGTGTTATTCCAGCCATATATATCCGACCTCCAAGCCACGATGCAAGAAGCTTGCATCATGCTAGATACCATATATATGACACTGCATTTGCAGGGACTAAGATGCACAATCAATTTCAAGTATGTGTGTGACAATAAACAGGCCGATGTCTGAACAAATTGGAACAAGGAAAGAAGCAATAATACACATTCTAGCGTGCCTCGAGGATTTGAATGAAACGACAGGCTAGCACTGCACCGGGGATTTGAATGAATTATATGATCCGAGAATAAGGCGAGTGAATACCTGCGGGTGCGGGTGCGATTGCTGCGGCGTAGTCGGGCGTCAGCTCCCAGGCGCGAACGCTGTAGGTCTGGAGCGCGTGGGCCTCGCACTCGATCAGCTTCCTGGCGCGCATGTCGAAGGCGAAGATGTAGTCGTCGAGGAAGAAGTAGAGGACGTCGGGGTTTTTGGGATGGATGAGCGCGAAGACGGGCTCCTTGTCCGCCGGTAGGCCGGCCGCCTTGAAGGTGTCGAGGCCCGGATGTCGGCGAAGGAGAGCTTGTACTCGGTGTCCGTCCAGTGGGCCGTCTCCGGGTCGATGAGCGTGCGCATGGTGATGAACGTGGGCGCGGCGCCGGCGCTGCCCTTGGGCTTGCGGATCTGGACGCAGCGGAACTTGCCGTCGCTGAGCTGCACGTAGCGGAGGCCGGCCATTCCTGCCTGTAACTTGTCTCGGAAGTCGTAGGAGAGGCGGTCCTCTCCGTCGTCGACGTCCGGGAGCGGGACGTAGCGGAAGAGGGGAGTGGGTGTCTGGCGGACGGCGTTGCGGGTGCTCAGGATGCCGTGGTCGGAGTCGATCCACCAGATGTTGCCGTCGTGGGAGACGACGTCGTCGAAGGCCCAGTAGTTGTCGGGCACCTCATCTCCGTCTTCAGGATCGGCTGCGTCGCTGCGCCAGCAGCTGGTCCTTGACCAAAGTCGAGCTCGGACGAGGGTGTTGTCCAAGCCTTCACTGCCGTATCTGTAGTTGAAGTCGGCGAGAACGAAGGCACCAGTAGCACCAGCGGGGTCGGCGATGACGCGGGGCGGGGCTTGGTGCAGCCGTCCCCGTCCCCGTCCCCGAAGGGAGATATTTCTCTGGTGTGGGCGTTCCGTGGCTGGCTGGGCAGGAGTAGGATTCGAGGGGAAGGGAAGGGTGGCCGAGCCGGGTGGGAAGGGGGCCCCGTTGCGGTGGTGGAAGCGGTGGCGTGCCTACCCTGACATCATCATCATCTGGGACGGAAGTTTTGGCCAATGTGTGCACGGCACCGGTGCGGCGATGACAGAGACAGACAGGAGCCAACAGGGTGCCGTGTCTGCTGTGCAGTGCAGACCGATCAGAACAGCAGGAGTGCGAGCGTACTGTATAGAGCAGATAGCAGAGGCAGGCTTTTCGCTTTGCGCCGTTGGCTGGTGCAGAGGTGCGGCCGCAGCTAGCGGACCGGTCGAGCCTGAATTCAACCATTCCATTACTCCTAGCGATCTAAAAACACAAAAAAAAAAAAAATACCTAGGCCTCGTTTAGATTGCGAAAAAAAGTGAACCCAATAAATAGTACCACTTTCGTCTTATTTGATAAATATTGTCCGATCGTTGACCAACTAGGCTCAAAAGATTTATCTCGTGATTTTGAACTAAACTGTGTAATTAATTATTTTTTTACCTACATTTAATGCTCCATGCAAGCAGCTAAATATTGATGCGATGAAGAGAGAGTGAAAAAATTATAACTTTTGGATGAATCTAAACGAGGCCCTAGGAAAATTGATGAAAAAAACAGGAGTTGTTCCTCCTGCCGGCATAGGGTAACAAATTATAGAGTAAAAATCACCAACACGCAGCATTTCAAAACCATAAACACGTGCCAGCGGGATGCCACCCGAATCATCAAATGCACCCATACGCATACATAATTCATTAACGATCACGCATGTTCAAACTTCAAAGGGAGCATCATACGCAGTCATACAAGATAAATTTGGTCTCCAGCAGCCAAATTACCAAAACATATAGTAGCATGTATATGCCCCTCCGATCCATCCTAGTAACATATACCTCCATTGCCCAAACAAAAAAAACTAGCACCCTAAGTGCAAAGCCAGATCACAATTGCGCCCTGCAATAACTTCGATTGCTTCCTCAACCTGCAGGAACACAACAGACCAAAATTGCACTGTGTAAGATAATGGTTTACTTCCAAACTTAAAATAGAATCTACTGTACATGGTCACCTTAAACAACGTCAAGCCTCACCTGCCAAAAAGATAACCACCAATTCCACCACCTCAGCTCTTCATCTTTAGATATTCACTGATGCTAGTGTTGCAGCGACGTCATCTGGTCCACCCTCAGTACTCTCCTTGGCAAAATCTTCAGAAACGAAATTTATATACGAGTTAAACCACAAATAAGATCATTCTATCTTTCTTTTCAAAACATATACTATATCGTATCTTTAAGATGACACTAATGTGAATGCAAATCCATTAATTAACATGATGGTAAACTTGGTTACAACAAAAGATCATTTAATCGTTTCTACCACCTTTTGTGGGAAAGAACAAGCAATCAATCCATAGAAAGTAGAATGCACCAATATCTCCTAGGTACATAGAGGATACTTTGATGTCACTGCGCCTAAGTTTATGCCAGATCATAAAGAATCACACACTGAAGTTGCAGCTAGAAAGTGAACACAGCATTTCAAAAAAAAAAAAAAAAACTGTGGGCAACACAACATTTGAAACGGGCATCTCAAAAATGTTCCCTGATTATGTCTAAAATGTACAAGTACCTTGAAGCATTCTACTTCCTTACAATTCAGCCAAAAGGATATCCACCTAGCTGCAGGAGTAGCAGCCTAACAGAGCTTTTTCCTATGGATTCATAATGTCACAATTTACAGTTGAAGAAATGCTCCAGATTCAAGGCCGACTATGACCGTTTATAAGATCAGCTATCCCAATGTGCCTCTAAGGGACACGTCAATCAAATAGGTAAAAGATGCAAGAATTCAGCTCAAAATACTATGAATGCTCTGTTAATGTCATGTTTTGAAAAAATAAAACTTGCTTAGCAAAGTCTAGTAATTCTTGAATAGATAGGCAGCACAGCGGATAAATACAAGTGGAGAGGCAACTTAGAGTAATAGCGAGCTCATGAGCAGAATTCTACAGTACCACATTCCAAGAGCAATATATGCCACAGAGGGGAGAAGCAAATTAGCAAATAAAGTAATTAAAATAGTTTGACTGTATACTTTCTGTATGATCTGTTCCACATTAATGTAGCATTCTAAAATATCCCAACAGATGACACAATAATTGTTGGCGCTAGAACCTAGCACCGACGGGGCGAGTAGTGCCTACTCGACCCTACCCTCGAGACCCTCCTTGAACCAAGGAAGAAGACGAACCGAGCTCCTGAACACACACACCGCTCTTGTTTCAGCGTTGACCGAAACTGAATGCACAAGTGAATGGTCGCAAAGAAGCTCTTGTTTCCATTGCTTTGCATAGAATTTATACACAGACCTCACCCACTATCGGGTACATGAGGCATGGCTACAGTACTCAACTACTCCTAGTACTATTCTAGTATCAGCTCGAGACGTGGCTGATGGAACCTCTACAGGCGCACGATCTAACGCCATGCTGCTACAGGACCAGGACATGGTCGGCCTCGACACGAGCTGACCCCTACATGTCCTTGACCATGTTGAGAAGTGAAAGATGGGATGGCAGGAGATTATGTCCAACAATCTTCCCCTAATCCTGCTGCTAACCCTTGACCTCGACCATGCCAATCATCTTCCTCAGCTCCTCGAACCGAAGACGCCCGAGTGACTTGGTGAGGATGTCAGTAAGTTGCCGGCCAGTGTCGACGAACTCGATGACGATCTGTCCTCCATCGACGCAGTCTCGAAGGAAGTGGAACTTCACATCGATGTGCTTGCTTCTGTCGTGGAGGACGGGGTTCTTTGCCAGCGCAATCGCCGGCTGGTTGTCCACCTTGAGCGCCGGTGGCTGAGCCTCGACACCAGTGAGCTCGCTCAGCAACCGTCACAGCCAGACCACCTGGCACGCCGTCGTGGCCGCAGCCACATACTCTGCCTCACAGGTGGACAGGGCCACCATCTTCTGCTTCAGCGACTGCCAGGCGATCGGCGCTCCGCCGAGAAAGACAAGCACGCCGGAAGTGCTCCGCCGCCCGTCCACATCACCCGCCATGTCCGCGTCGCTGAACGCTGTGAGTCCCGGCGCGCCCCCCTTGGCCTCGGGCGGTGCTTCACTGAACACCTTCAGCTGAAGCCCGCCGCGCTTGGGGAAGACAATCCCCAACTCCACTGTGCCCTGGGCGTAGCGCAACAAGCGCTTGACCGCTGTCCAGTGATCCTCCCGCGGATCCTCCATGAACCGGCTCACATAGTCCACCACAAAAGCGATGTCCGGCCGTGTGTGAGTCAGCCAGCGCAACCCGCCGATGATGCTCCGGTAGAGCGTAGCGTTCACCTTCGCCGCGGTGCTCTGCCTCGAGAGCTTAATGCGCTCCTCCATTGGCGTGGCCACAGCCTTGCAACCTGCCATGCCCGCCCGCTCGAGAAGCTTCTGCACGTAGGCGTGCAGCCCCAGCCTGATGGCGTCCTCCCCCTGCTTCACCTCGATGCCGAGGCAGTAAGACAGGGCACCCAAATCTCTCATCCGGAACCGCGCTGCCATCTCCTCCTTGAAATTGGCGATGTCCTGAGCCCGTGCGCCGGTGAAGATGAGGTCGTCCACGTACATCCCGACGATGAGATGCTCCTTCCCCCATCGACGGGTGTACAGTGCGTGCTCCGTGGCGCATCTCCCGAACCCAAGCTCAGCCATGGTGGCATCGAGCTTGGCGTTCCACGCCCGCGGCGCCTGACGCAGGCCGTAGAGGGCCTTGCGCAGGCGCAGCACCTTCTTCTCCGCGCCCTTGACGACGAACCCCGGCGCCTGCTTGACGTAGACTGTCTCCGCCAGGTCCCCGTTGAGGAACGCTGACTTGACGTCGAGGTGGTGGACCTGCCACTCCTTGGCAGCAGCGAGGGCGAGCAGGAGTCGCATCGACTCCATATGTGCAACGGGGGAAAAGACCTCCTCGAAGTCGACCCCCTTGCGCTGCATGAACCCTCGAGCGACGAGGCGCGCCTTGTGCTTCACCACGGCCCCGCGCTCGTCCCGCTTCACCTTGAAGACCCGCTTGAGTCCAATCGGCCGGCATCCCGCCGGTAGATCGACAAGCTCCCACGTCTTGTTCTCCCCGATGGCCTTCAGCTCCTCCAACATCGCCTTCCGCCACGCCGCGTCACGCTCCGCAACGGCAAACGTGGTCGGCTCCTCTGCACTCATCAGAAGCAGAGTATGGTCGTCGTAGAGGGTCCGCGCCACCAGACCGGGTACCGTCGCAACTACCACGACGTCGTCCAAGCGACGGAAACGGACCTCCTCACCCTCGTGGTATGCGTCCACGAATTCCGTGATGTCCGACGGTGGCGTTGCATACTCGATGATTGCAACCGCAGTTCCTCGAGGCGGAGTCGTTCGTAGCGGAGAAGTTCTGTGCTCGACCCCCCCTCCGCGGTCGAGGTCCCATGGCCCGCTCCCGCCTCGCGGTTGAGGCCGCCTGACCGTCGTGCGAGTCCGACTGACCCGTGGTCGAGACTGCCTGCCTCGGGGTCGAGGCCCCCCGGTCGAGGATCCCCTGCGCGAACGTAGCCCATGGTCCCATGCTTGAGGCCTCCCTCGATTGGGTCGAGTGGTTCGAGGCCTCCGCGAACGAGTCCGCGGTTAAGACCCCGCGTGCCTGTGTGGTCGAGGCCATCCCGCCTCGCGTGGTCGAGGCCTCCCGCACCTGTGCTGTCGAGGCCTCCCGCCCCGATACGCGGTCGAGGCCGGCTCGACCCGTGCGCGTGATCGGTCGGGTTCGAGGCCCCCTCGCCCTGCTCGACGCCTCCGGTTCTGCAGTCGCGGTCGAGGCTGCACCCCTTCGACCAGCGTTCGCGGCCGAGGCCCCCAGTCGAGGGGTGGCCCAGTGGAACGGAGAACGGCCCAAGGCAGGGGACTCTGCTGTGGACAGATTGGGTGGCTCCTCCGCCCAAGCCGCCGCAGGGTCCACTGCTCCGGCTTCCCCGGTCCCTGATGCCTCCTCAGGTTCGCCATGGCCATGGATTACCATCCTTTCCACGGCGAATGTGTCGCAGAGCCCGCCGCCTTGCTCGAGGCCCTCCGCTTGCGGCTCGTCCCAAATCCACGACGCTGCCTCGTCGAAGACCACATCCCGGGACACCGTAACCTTGCCTTTGACCGGATCGTATAGCCGATAGGCTTTCGACCCCTCCTCATCGCCAAGGAACACCATGCACGTGCTCCTTTCCTCCAGCTTCCCGAAGCCCGGCTTGACGGTCTTCACATGACCGATGCAGCCGAACGTGCGTAGGTACGAGACATTGGGCTTGCGCCCGTGTCACGCCTCGTACGGCGTCTTCCCCTCGAGGGCTTTGGTCGGCGACCGATTGAGGATGTGCACGGCGGTCGTGACTGCCTCTCCCTAGAATGCCGCCGGCATCCGCTTTGCCTTCATCATCGAGCGTGCCATGCCAACGATGGTCTGATTCCGGCGCTCCACGACACCGTTCTGTTGCGGCGAGTAGGGTGCTGTGAGGTGTCGACCTACCCCCTCCTCGACACAGTATTCAGAGAACTCGAGCGCCGTGAACTCGCCGCCGCGATCGGTCCGGAGCACCCGCAGCTGCTTGCCGCACTCCGCCTCCGCCCGCGCCTTGAAGCGCTTGATGGCGTCCGCCGCGTCACTCTTGCTCGTCAGGAGCTGCAGTGGCAGTTGCAGTCATCCACGAGTAGGAGGAAATACCTCCGTCCGCCATGCGTCGATTGCGTGATTGGCCCGCAGAGGTCCCTATGGACCAGCTCGAGGGGTACCGTCGAGCGGTACCTCGCCATCTTTGGGAATGGCAGCCGCCTCTGCTTCCCCGCCAGGCAGCTGTCGCACAGCTCCCCGGCATGCTCGATCCGTGGCAGCCCGGTCACCATCTTCCCGAGCCGGCCCAGAGCGTCGAAGCTCAGGTGGCCGAATCGGCCATGCCACAGCCACGGCTCCTGCGTGCACGCCGCCACCAAGCACACAGGATGTTCCACCTTCAAATCGAGAAGAAAGAGACAGTTCTTGGAGCACGTTACCTTGGCGAGAAGACGCCGCTCCTTATCCCTGATCCGCAACACGCCGTCACGAATCAGCACCTCCGCCCCGCGCTCGTCAAGCTGACCCAGACTGACGATGCTCGAGCGGAGCTGTGGGATGAAGTACACGTCTGTCAGCGCGCGCTGCTCCCCGTTGCGGCAACGGAAAATGACCGTGCCTTGGCCTCGAATGTGCACCCTCGAGCCATCCCCGAACTTGACCATGCCGGTCTTGTTCGCATCGAGGTCGGTGAAGGCGGCGCGACAGCCAGTCATGTGGTTGCTCGCACCGGAGTCAAGGTACCACCGCTGCTCCTTCTCATCACCGACTGCACCCATATGTGCCTGCGCCCGCGGCTCATCAAGTTCGACGGCTTGCGGCGCAGTCCCCTGCTCCGCCTCCGTCTCCCCTGTTTCGCCTTCCTACAGAGCACAGTACTCACCCATCAGGAGCGCTTGCTCGTCATCGCTGTCGTCCTGAGCCAGGTGCGCCTCCTTCTTCTCCTTCCTCTCCGGGCACTTGCGGCAGGCGTTGGGGGCAGCGAACTTCTTCTTGCCCTTTTTCTTGTCCGCCGGTGCCTTCCCCTGCTTCTTGCAGCCGTTGCCGCCACGGTCACCACCGCCGCGGCTGGAGCCTTCCCGGACCGGCGCTTCTCCTTCATCCGCGCCGTCCACTCCTCCTCGGTCAGCATCAGCTTGGGCTTTTTCTTCTCTGGCGGCGCAAGTCCGCGGCTCTCCACCACCCGCAGCCTCCCTGCCACATCCTCGAGGGACAAAGTGGAGATGTCCAGCATTGTCTCGATGGACATGGCGAGCTGCGAGTACTTGGGAGGCACCACGCAGAGCAACTTGCTGACGAGATCCTCGTCCTCCAGCGGCCTGCCGTAAGTGGCCAGCTGGCTGGCCAACGACTGGAGACGTAGCGTGAAGTCCTCCATCGTCTCCCCGGACTTGAACCGGATGTCGTTGAACTCGCGCTTGAGCTGCTGGACCTTGGCGTGCTTGGCTCGATCCGAGCCAACACGGAATGAGGCCAGCATCTCCCAAGCCTTCTTCGCCGTGGCCTTCTCGCCGAGCGCCTCATGGAACTCGTCGGGCGTGGAAGCCATGAGTGCCTCCATGACGCCCACCTCTGCCTCCTCGCCGGCGTTCCAAATCTCAACGGCCGCCCACCACCTCCGGGCGCACAGCTTCCACTTCATCTGCACAGCCCACTGGCCGTAGTTGGTGCGGGTGAGCATCGACCAGGAGTTGGTCCCGCCATACTCCCTCACCACGCGCACCTCCACCGGCTGCGCCACGGGCTGGAGCTGCCTCTCCGCATCTCCGCCGCCGCCCTGCAGCGCACCGGTGCCCATACTAGTCTCCGACATCACCGGTGCTGAAGCCTAACGATGTGTACGGCTCCGATTCCACGTGTTGGCGCTAGAACGTAGCACCGACGGGGCGAGTAGTGCCTACTCGACCCTACCCTCGAGACCCCCCTTGAACCAAGGAAGAAGACGAGCCGAGCTCCTGAACACACACACACCGCTCTTGTTTCAGCGTTGGCTGAAACTGAGTACACAAGTGAATGGTCGCAAGGAAGCTCTTGTTTCCATTGCTTTGCATAGAATTTATACACAGACCTCACCCACTATCGGGTACATGAGGCATGACTACAATACTCAACTACTGCTAGTACTATTCTAGCATCCGCTCGAGACGTGGCTGATGGAACCTCTACAGGCGCACGACCTAACGACATGCTGCTACAGGACCAGGACATGGTCGGCCTCGACCCGAGCTGACCCCTACATGTCCTTGACCATGTTGAGAAGTGAAAGATGGGATGGCAGCAGATTATGTCCAACAATAATCAAATCAAAGGTGTCCAACTTAAGTGCATGTGCATTATTGCAATAAAAATTCAAGATATTATATAGCGGAAACTATAACATATTTGTCAGTATGATAAATCCACTGTTGTGTACTGATGCCAACAGAAATTGGAAAGACAATGAAGAAGATAGCAGTTCAGTAGTTATCAAATTAACCTTGGAAGTTCCTCTTACTATAGATTAAATTAATGCGTGCATTGTGGCATCCTAGATCTGATCAAGCTATTGTATCAGGCACTAAAAAGTAGGAAAATAATTTACTGAGATAAACCAAGTTGTTTATCGAATGCCATCTATTAATAAAACCATCACAATTCTCGGACCAAATCAAATCAAAGAAAAAATGCATAATGTAGAACCAGGAGATATCCTTATGTATATGTGGCAGTGCTAATAACTAAATAAAACACCATGCATGCTAGAGCTGTGTAACACTCTGGTGTTAAGCATGCATCATATTGAAATTTAAGAGCATAACCATCTCAATTGCATCATTTTTGTTACATGAAAT
>CM041634.1:39618-49733 GCA_023333625.1 Bothriochloa decipiens | reverse complement strand
TTTTTTTCTAAAGGGGAATTTTTTCCTGTTGATGAAAAGGAAAATAGTCGTGGCCCGTATGGCCTTGCTGGTTACGGCGGACACGGGCCAAACGTGGATGGCTGGTGGGCCTCTTGGAAGCTAGCTCGTTGGTCCGCGCGGCCCGATACTGAGAAGGACCAGCAGCAGCAGCAGTGGTCTGATTGATACTGACGAGAGAAAAAAAAAAGAGTTGGCAAGCCCACAACGAGGACGAGGAAGAGGACCGGCCCGAGCTGTAAGCCTGCAACTGTAACTAGCCTCGAATCGAAGAAAAACAAATCTGTGTAATTCTCAAAAAAAAAAAAGTCCGGTTTTCAGTCTCTACACTAGGTACGCCGTAGCAGTATACGTCTACTCCTACTAGTGCTGCAGGCACGCAGGATACAAGTACTCCATACTAATTTCTAGAGTGCTGTACAAACAAGAATACAGAGTAGTAGCTGGGCAGCCGTGCCTCGTAATTTAACGTAATCTATCTAACCAAAGCAGTGTCAGTGTGGAGTGCAACACAAGACAAGCAGAGCAGACTAAATTCCAATTTGTCAGAACCGCGGAACGAGCAGTCTATTCATTTGAACTTATCAGCCAAACCAGCCAACCATTTAACAGTATTTTTCTCTCACACAAAATCAGCAGCGACGGCTAAAATCAGCCAGCCAGCCGGATCGTCGGCAGTTGAGTTCCCAGCTGCCGAGAGCAGTCGGTGCAAGGATCGCCGTCCGCCCAGATCGGCTCCCTCGCTGCCTCTCCCGCTCCGGCCCAACAGGTGTCTGCGGCCCAATCTAACTCAGCGACGAGAAACAAAACAGCTCTCCCTCTCCAACAGCCGCAGTTCCTGCGCCGCCGCGGGCTGCTCGCTCAATCTCCATCCGCCGCCGCCGTCTGCTCGCCCAATCTCCGTCCGCCGACACACGTTACGGCTGCGCGCTCAGCCTCGTGCAGTTCCTGTCGGTCACCGCGAGCTTCGCGGGCGCGGTGCGCCACCGCCCGCGCGACCTCACGTTCATCGCCACCGCCTACTACCTCCTCGCGCTGCTGCTGTGCTGCGTCGCCAAGCTGGAGCTCCTGCAGGACGACCCGGCGGCCGGGGACGTCCAGCGCCGGCGGGCCAGGCTCTCCGTGTGGGCTGTCTCCGCGGCGCTGAGTGTCATATTCGCTTCTCGCGTTGCCGACGCCATGCCGATGCTGCCGCTGAAGCTGGCCGTATGGAGCATCACCGCCGTGTTCCTCGGCCTCAGGCTCGATTTTCTTGTATGCTTTGCAGAGCCCCGGCGTTACCAGGAGGACCCCGGCAGCCGGCCGTCGAAGGCCTCCCCGGAGGAGATGGCATGAGACTTATTTGAACTCAATTTTGGAGTATGACTGATGCAGGACAGAGCAATATCTTTTACATCGAGTGTTCAGTATTGTAAATTGATGTGTAAATTGAGATTGTGGCTCCATACTGATCGAGTACTGTAATGATTGAATATCTATCAATTTCCGAGTTTGATTGTTGCATCATTTCAATTAAGATAGGTGGTGCTCTTGACGTGGAGCAAGGGCGGATCTACAGTAGTAGCATGGGGGTACAGCTGTCCCTCCAAAATTTTTGGAAAAACACCAAATATATATACCTTTTAATACCTTGTATATGTATAATACATTTGTAAAATACAATTGTTAGTCTGCTCAGTCATAAAACAGCCTAAACACACTACATTTGTTGCTTTCTAGGTTCCATCTATATATAATCGTAACTATTTTATCATCGTTTAGTGAACTAATTATGTTATGATGATCATGTTGATGCACTGTATCGTTTCCATTTGTACCCCCATAATTAAAATACTAGATCCGCCACTGATGTGGAGTGTCTGTACAGGAGTCCGGTGACCACTTGCCAGCCCGATGGAAAGGTGAGTGTGCTCGCCTTTTCTTTTGTTGATGGAGAAGCAGCTCTGGAGCTAGTGGTAGTGTGGAGATTGGATCCGGCTCGGTTCTTCCGCGGCGGCTTTGTTCGTCGTCGTCGAGTCTGGATCCAGAGCCGGCGAAGCTTGGGGTGCATCCCCGGCCGATGGACTTTCACCGTTGGTTTCATCTCGTCGACGATGGCGAGTTTGTTCTGCGGCTCATATCAAAGCCTGATGGCGAAGAGGCTTCTCTAGCTCGAGGGAAGACGGCAATCAGCTCTGGTGAACGCCGGCGAGATCTAGTTTGCATAGGATCCAAGGACTTCAATGTAATTTCTATTTTAGCTAGGGTCCTTTCTATAAAAGGTTTGGTGGTACAAGTGGCTTCTGTATCCTTCCAGAATGTATCCGTATGGGTTCTTGTATTTGTATGGTATGTTTAAGTGGGTGGATCAGGATCAGGATAGCCGTGCTCAACAGCAGCTCCGGGTCCCTCCCCTCGTGCCACTGTCTTGAGTACAAGCAGTACTGCTCCTGGTACGCAGCCCAACCGTCAACAGCATCACATTCACAGGCAGCACCTCGACTCTGACTCGATCGTCCCTAATTCTACCAACATTGCTGCTAATGATACATTATTCTTGTTCAAAATTCGGACGGACGGGGAAGAGGAATTGAATGAAACAAAGCCGTCCCTGTTAAGATGGCGAGCCATGCGCACCTGCATTTCATTTGACAACCGACATTCTGAATTTCTCCCTGTACTGCACAGGGGACTGGAGTACTAGGACGCACAGGCGACAGTGAAAACTCCTGCGGATTGTTTCAAAGCCACCAAGACAAACCTTGTGACTGATCAAGTGCACTTGTACAGCGGACAGCATCTTCAATCTTCATGCCGGGAGGAAAGGATTCAGGACACCAACCTTCATCTTCTGATGCTGCGACTCTGATATGACGGAATTAGTGATGCAAATGCAATGCAACCACCACCCATCCATTGGAAGGAAGGAACCAACAAGTCAATTAGTGCTGCCTGCCAGTGGTTGGTTGTCCATCCAAGCGAAAGCAGCAGACCGTTATTATTACCAGTACTATAACTGCACACATCTGATTGATTCCCTTCCTTCGTTTCCAATCCCATTCTGTTTCTTCATTTCTCAATTTCATCCACCACCCCGCGCCCGGCATCAATGCAATCATGCAACGCAAGACAACAACCGACGCAGCAACAACTAGTGCTGTGGACAGTGGACTACCATACCATACTAGTATCTATCAATTAGGAGTACCAGCCAACCAACACCCCCACACCCATTTTCCACCACTTCTTCCTCCTTGCTCGTGCCCACCGGCCGCCATTGCCGGCTTCCGCTTCAGGACGGACTCACGACCCTGGCTGCCTGAAACCACACAGCCAGTACAACTCACTCACTCTTTCAGCAAGCAAGCACGCACAGGTCAGGGAGTGCAGTTAACAAACAATGGCCATGAGCGCATGACCATGGAGGCACCCCGCTACTACCTACAAGGCTACAAGACAAGACCACCGCTACTAATCAGGCACTCCACTGACTAACCTTACACGCTACTCCCTTGGTCCGACGCGTCCTCGTAGTAATACGGCGACAGCTTCCCGTCCCTGTCCACCACCCGCGGCGGATGCATCGGCCTGCCCGCGCCCGCGCGCACCTCCTGCAGCATCTTCACCACCCTCCGCATGGCGGGGCGGTTGATGGGCAGCGAGCTCGCGCACAGGAGCCCGATGTGGAGCACCCGCACCATCTCCTCCTTGAACCCCATGTCCAGCCTGCTGTCCAGCACGTGCTCCACGCCCTTCTGCTCCATGGTGCTGCACACCCACTTCACCAGGTCCTTCTCCCCGAACTCCGGGTCCACCGGCGGCTTCCCCGTCACCAGCTCCAGCAGCACCACGCCGAAGCTGTACGTGTCGCTCTTCTCGTTCACGCGCAGGGTGTAGGCATACTCTGTTGCAGATTCAGGACAATGCAGGCTCACAATTCATTGCCATAGCACTACCACAGCTGGAATCACCAAGCATCCATACCTACCTGGCGCAATGTACCCGCAGGAGCCGGCGATCACCGACATGGACTTGGCCGCGCGCCCAGTCCCCTCCACCACCTTGGCCACACCGAAATCCGCCACGCGGGCACCGAACTCGGCGTCCAGGAGGATGTTGTTGGACTTGACGTCGCGGTGGACGATGGCCGGGACGCAGTCGTGGTGGAGGTACGACAGCCCCTCCGCCGCGTCCAGCGCCACCTTGTACCGCGTCGCCCAGTCCAGCAGGCCGGCCTTGCTGCTGTGCAGCACGTCCCCGAGGCTGCCGTTGGGCATGTACTCGTACACCAGCAGCTTGCAGTCCTTGTGCGTACAGCAGCACCACAGCTTGACGATGTTCTTGTGCCGGATCTTGCCCAGCGTCCTCACCTCCGCCTCAAAGCTGTTGTCCGCAGCAGATAAGCCCTCCTCGGCGCCGGCGCCGGCGCCGGCGCCACCGCCACAGTTCTCGACATCCTTCTTGGCCACCGCCTGTAAGCTCCACAGCTTCTTCACCGCCACCACCTCGCCGTTGCTCAGCACGGCCTTGTACACCTTCCCGGACGCGCCGCTGCCAATCACGTTGTCCTCGTCCAGGCAGTCAAGGATCTCGTACTCGCTGAACGAGAGCTTGTGGAAGGACGTCAGTGTCCATTTCGAGCGGTCGGCGCGCAGCTTTGACTTGCTGAAGCTCCGGTACCGCCAGTAGAACCACGCGACTCCAGCGACCAGGATCACGGCTGCAAAGATGAAGATGGAGCGCATCATCCAGGCGAAGCCAGAGCCGCGGTTCCTTCTTCCCTCCGAGCCAGCGCATAGACCGGCGATCTCTCCACACAGCCCAGGGTTCCCCAGGAAGCTGCTGCGGTACGTCTCGGTGGCATACTGCGGCGGCAGCGGGCCGCGCAGCTGGTTGTTGGAGACATTGAACTGGTTCAGCTTCAGGTTCTCCAGCTGCATCGGTACCTCGCCGGTGAGCTCGTTGCCGGAGAGGTCAAGGTAGTTGAGCACCGGCAGGTCACCGAGCTCCGGTGGAATGGACCCAGTGAAGCCATTTTCCGCGAGGTTGAGCTCGCTGAGCTTCTTCCACGGCTGGATCCCCCGGAGCAACTGGCCGGACAGCGAGTTGTTCCTTAGCACGAGGCGGCCGAGCTCAGCCAGGCCGCCAAGCGAGGACGGCAGCGGGCCAGACAGCATGTTGCCGTCGGCCGACAGCTCGTAGAGCTTGGACACGGAGCCGATCTCCGAAGGGATGCCCCCACTCAGGCGGTTATTGGACAGCACCAGCTTGGACAGGTTGGCGGCGCCGGCGATGACCGGGGAGATCTCCCCGGTGAGCTGGTTGTCGTTGAGCTCGAGAAGCGACATGTGCGGCAGGCCCCAGACGGCGTCGGGCACGTCCCCGGCGAGCCTGTTGTTGGAGAGGCGCACCCGGCGCAGCCTCCGGCAGCGGGCGAGCCCCTCGGGGATGCGCCCAGACAGCTGGTTGTCGAGCATGAGCAGCTCCTCGAGCTCGCCGCGGTCGCATACCGCCGGGGGGATCTCGCCGGAGATGGCGTTGTCGGAGACGTCGAGGCACACGAGCGGCGCGTTCTTGCCGAGGTCGGCGGGCAGCGTGCCGTTGAGGCCGTTGTCGAAGAGGCGGAGCTCGACGAGCGACGGCGCCGCGGCCACCGAGTCCGGCACCGGGCCAATCAGCCTGTTGGAGTAGAGGTGCACGGTCTCGAGCCTGGGCGCGTGGAAGAGGTCCTCCGGGATGGCGCCGTCGAGGCGGTTCATGGCGAGATCGATGGCCCTGAGCTCCTGCAGCTTGCCGAAGCCCCTGGGGATGGGCCCCGTGAGGGAGTTGTTGTAGAGCTCGATCTGGAGCGCGCTGGCGAGGCCGGTGAGCTCCGGCGGTATCGCGCCGGTGAGCCCGTTGGTGGACAGGTCGAGGTCGGTGAGGTTCGCGAGGCGGCCGAGGGACGGCGGGATAGGGCCGACGAGGTTGCAGTCCGCAAGCCAGAGCACGCGCAGATCAGAGAGTCCGCCGAGCGCCGCCGGCACGGGGCCCCGCGCGAAGGGGTTGTAGGAGAGGTTGAGCTCCCGGAGCGTGGCGACGGCGCCGAGGAACGGCGGGACCTCGCCGCCGAGCAGGTTGTAGACGAGGGAGAGCGACTGGAGCCTCTTGAATCGGCCGAACGAGTCCGGGATTGGGCCGGAGAAGTTGTTGCTGTCGAGCCTGAGGAACAGGAGATCCGGGAGGTCGGCGAGCGCGTCGGGGAGCGGGCCGACGAGCGAGTTCATGGAGAGGTCGAGGCGCTGCAGGGAAACGCAGCGCGCGAGCGCGGCGGCGGGGGCCGGGTCGAGGTCCGGGCCGATGTAGTTGGTGCTGAGGTCGACGGAGCGCAGGCGCGGGAGGCGGCAGAGCGCGGCGGCCGGGAAGGGGCCGGCCAGGTTGAGGTTGGGGAGGGAGACGTCGGTGACGGCGCCGGTGTCGTCGCAGGTGACGCCCGTCCAGGCGCAGGGCGTGGCGTCGGTCGCGTTCCAGTCGGCGAGCGCGTCCGGCGGGACCGTGAGCGCGCGCTTGGCGTCGAGCAGGTGGAGACCGTCCTGGTTGAGGGCCCTGGCTGCATTGGCGAGGAGGAGGAGGAAGAGCAGGATGGGGAGGAAGGAGGTCGGGGCGGCCATGGTAGATGCGAATGCGATGGATGCCGTGGGGGGCTCAGAAGGTGTGTGCTTGTGCTTGTGGGTGCAGAGCAGGCGTCGGCATCGGCACGGGTGAAGAAGGAATGGTGGGCTGCCGCCTGCTTCCTTCTCGTAACTCTTATGGTGGTGGTGGTGGTGGTGATGGAGGAGAGGAGAAGAGAAGCGGAAGGCACTGCAGAGAAAGCAACAGGCAACAGGGAGAGGGAGGGCCCCCGTCCCAGCTGGAACCTGGAGCGGGAGGCAGTGGTAGGCACTGTCGCTCGCCGCCGGGGGAAGGACTGAAGAAGGAGAGCAGAGAGAGGCAGAAACAGAGCACAGAAACAGGGGGTTAATGATAATGACGTTTTCTGGGGACGGGAATTTACAAATCAGGTGTGTGATAAACAAGACAAAGCGAGTCGTCGTGGGCGTCGGCATCGGGCGAGACGACGACTTTGACCTGCGTGTCGGTCTTGTTTTCACATTCTCACTGCCAAATGCTGTCGGGTGCCGCGGTGTCTCTCTGCCCAGTGGGGTCCTTGGGTCAAACCACCTCGTTCATTGCTTGCTTGTCTGTCGGTGACAATGCTTTAGTACGAGTACAGTACTGGATACGGTACTAAATTTTTCTCACTCGCATGCTGCTTAGTTTGACATATTCTCTTAGGGGTCCTTTGGATCACAGGGTTTTTGGAGGAATCACAGAGGATAGGATTTTCAAAGCAAAGTTTCCTTTCCGGTCCTTTGGCTCCTACAAAAACAAAGGAAAGTTTCCATAGGAATTCAATCCTACGCCTCCATTCCAGAGGAATGAAAACATTGGCTCGGACTTCATGGAATTTTTCCTGTGGGAACGGCGCGAACGGCAACGAGCGAGCTTGTTCGACCATGCCCTGCCCTGAACCTTCCTCCTCGGCGCGGTCATGGCGTGCATGAAGCCCACCGCGGTCTGGCTGCCCCGTCCCCATCCCTGACGCGGAATGTACAGGGAATGGTTAGAGCTAGTTGTCAGCTCTAAGACAAACTTCTCCAATAGTGATCTTCAAATGTGTGCAAGATCTTGGCTCTTAATTAAGAGTTAGTTTCTCCACCGCCGCACCGTCGAGGGTCCTCCTACCTCCTCCACTCCAGCCGCCGCCGTTGGCGTGAGGCGGCGGCCCACGGCAGCCCCTAAAAAACAGCTCCCGTCGCACCTCTTCCCTCTCTTCCTCTCACTCTTCTCTGTCCCCTCCCCTTCACCTAGCTCCTATGGTGAGCTGGCCGACCAGCGGCCGACTCCGGGGTCCTCGTGGCCGTATCCGGTCCCTCCTCCCCGGATCTATGGGTTCCTGTGGCGGATTTGACCGGTGGCACTGCTTCTTCCCCATGGCGTGGGGCCCTTCTTCCCCACATCCAGTGTGCAGCATTCTCGTGGCCAGCCGTCTCGCGTGTCGGGGAGGCTGCTGGCCACGTTTCAGTGCTGGCCCTCGGCAACCCCAGCGGGTGGTGCGGGGAGACTGGCACCACCGGGAAGGCCGGGGCTCTTGGGAAGGTGCCTCCTGCGCAGAGGAGGTGTCCTGCGTTGCCCACCTTACGTTGGGTGGCGAGGAATCTGGACACGGTGGTGTTGACGGCGCAGCAGCCTACTGTTGCGGCTACCTCCGCCCCAGATCTACCGCTTTGAAGCGGCTGGCAGCGCAGCATCCCCCATCTGGGGGTGGTGTCTCTAGATGCATGGAGCTTCGGCGAAAGCACAGCCCAGCGGTGGCCGGGCAGATAACGATGACACCTTTGGCGCCACTTGCCTTCGTGAAGGCTTTGTTCTATGGGCACCATGCTCCTATGCCACTAGTGCCGGATTCTGGCCAAAAGTCTTGCCTTAGATGTCTCTAAGGCTAGCGTCGGCGACGTCCATAGTCGCTTCTGTGGGCGTCCTCTCCTTCCTGAAGGCGTCGTTGAAGAATCAACATAGTTCTTGCCGCCGATTCCTTGAGGAGTCCCTCACCGTGCATGTTGTGCTTTATCTCCACTCACTTTGGTTAGTTCTGCATTTCTTGACCTTGCCCAGTTTGTTGTCGCTGCTTATCTAGCGGATGCTTTGCCGCTACTGCTTCTCTCCCGGCGGATGCTTTGCCGCCTTTTGATTCGTTGGCGGATGCTTTGCAGCTATTGTCGTGGGCCTCCTCTCTGTCAGATGCTTTGCTGCCGAGAGTGACCTGGCCCTTCCCCCGCTACGGATGCTTTGTCGTGGTGGGAGTGGCTGGTTCGTTGGCGGATGCTTTGCCGCTGTTTGGTTGTTCGTTGGTGGATGCTTTGCCGCTTGGATCATTGGCGGAGGCTTTGCTGCCATTGTTGCTTGGTTCGTTGGTGGATGCTTTGCCGCTCGGCTCGTCTATCGTGGTGTATGCTTCACCAACAAGGCTTGGTCATTTTGTATGCAACCTTAGCGTTCTTCTTGTATATAGGCGCAATTAGGTCTTAGGTGTTGATGTGTTGTGGGCGGTCGCTATTTTCCTCTTCTATGTTTAGTCCGTGGTATGTTTGATGATGGCTGCTCGCCACCTCAACTATTGCTTATGTTCTATGTGTATTGACCATTATTGTTCTTTTAATAAAAAAACACACATATATGGTCCTCTCAAAAAAAAATGTGAAACAAAATAGACGACGTATGATCAGAGCTTGAACACAATTTGAGAAAGGACCAATAACGTACACACGGTGCTTTGGTCGTTTGTTGTCGGCTACAGATTACTGTACTACTGGGACTAGTAGCTATCATCACACTCTCATGGCACAGTCGCACCCGGCTGCTCTACTCGTCGCGTCGGTCGGTCGTCGGCGTCGCTGCTCGCTACCTTAGCCGGCCAGAGCTTGCATACAGCAGGCCATGCACTGAAGTTTCAATTGATGCAAGCAACCTTGTCAATTTTTATTGCCACACAAATTAATCGATTGAAACTTAGTAACATGTACTACTACTGTTTGCCTGTCCCTCACAAAAAGCTACCGTTTGCCTGATCGATCGATGTATATGCAAGATGATCTGATACAATACAACGATCCATACTGCTTAATGAGTGAATACTATTATTTTTTTCTTGTGCGAAAAGATATCCTACCATTATTGAACTGTCTGTCCTTGATTACATATTCACATGCCAGCTAAGCTAACTGTGATTGTCAGCTTATTCATTTTCCAACTTATTCATAGTATTTCTAATAAGTCGCTTTCAGGTTAATAATTCTAATTGAATCGCTACAGTAGTCCCTGTCCCATCCCAAGTTTATTTCTGATATAATATGCTCATGTTGTCCATCGGCTCCGTTGCTTTCGTCTCTCTCGGTGATAGCAGATAATTGACGTCGGTTGAAGCCGTGCCAAACAGGGCCTTACTCCCTCCGACAACTACTTCTCTGCCGAATGATCTGAAGGTTAGTTACATCTCTCTCTCTCTCTCTCTCTCTCTCTCTCTCTCTCTCTCTCTCTCT
>CM041634.1:18636-39518 GCA_023333625.1 Bothriochloa decipiens | reverse complement strand
CTCTCTCTCTCTCTCTCTCTCTCTCTCTCTCTCTCTCTCTCTCTCTCAAGTCCCAACTAACGATTTAGTTAACTGCAAAAAAAGTGAAATTAGCTACTGCATATGTCATAGGAGTATATCCATGCAATTGCATCGTCACTAATATAATCCACATGGCAGGCAGGACAGGACAACGGGGCTTAGTTGCAGGTAGTAGAGCACAGACAGACAGACAGACAGGTGGCACGGTCTCCTTTATAATTGAGGTTTCCAGTCCATTTTTGTGATTTTGCGCCGCTCTCTCTCGTATGCAAGTGACTTGCAACCAAATGGCAGGCAGAGTGTAATGTTTACAATGTCCAGAACAAGATAATATTCCCTTTCACTTGCCTGCACATGAATATAGATTTGCAAGCCTTGGATGACGGAGGAGACCAACAATGGCCGAAAACGAAGCTGCGCTGCGGCAGCAACAGCATCCGACATTAGTATATATATACTGGAATTGAGCCAGTGACGGCGATGATTGCTAGAATATTTGCCCCTAACGACTTGGATTCTGCTTCACATGCATGTTCCAACATGTATATACTACTATAATAATAAACTATTACTACTAGCTAGTACCCACTGCGCTACATGTGCGTGTTGCCAAATTTGATCTACAATTTTTTTTTGTATAATTTTAGTTACACGTTTTTAGAAGATATCAGTGGTTAAAAGCGTACATTACAGACCATGCATGCAAACGTTAAATGTGACAAATATGTCTTCTTGCGCTGTCGTTGTTCGTTCTTTGAAAAGAATGTGGGATTTTTTTTCTTGAACCATTTTTTTTTTGTTTTAGAATTGAGCTGGTTCTTATGAAATCTCTGGGTTCAAATAAGTTTTATTTAGGATATAATAAAAGAAAATCCACCAGATTGAGAATGGTGTATGATGCTACAATAGTTTTCTTGATCGTTAGCACAGAATCATGGCATGTAATTACGCATGCAGGTCATTTTGTTTCTCCCAGTGCGATTGTTGCCTTGTTGGTGGGTGGGTGAACAGTCTTCTTCGTACTTCCTTAATTTGAAATTGTAAGTTATTTGACTTTTTTATCCTAAGCTTGATCGCTTATCTTATTTAAAGAAGATGTGCAAATATAGTTAAATTTAAGATATTTTTAAAAATCATAAAAAATAGTATTTTGTATAACTTTTTAAATAAGACGATTGTTGCCTCGTTGGTAAGTGGGTGGACAGTCTGCTTCAATACATAGACATACTCTACAGTGCAAGCTCGCATTGTCGAGGTAACTCGCTACGGTACACTAGGTATTACGTCGTTTGCAACTGGTACTAGTACCAAATTAAAGTGTGGCGTCCGTACGTGCAGTACGTGATGCTGATTGGTTCACACAAGGCCGTACAATTATCAATACTCACTTCGTCCTAAAATAATAGATATTATTTTCGTTTCTCGAGAAGTCAATATTTTTAAACTGCTAATAATTATATATTAAAATATATAAATATTTATGCTAAGTAATTAGTATCGTCGGAAAGATGTTTAAGTCTAGTTTTTTAATAAATTTATTTAGAGATATAAATATTGCACGTATTTTCTATAAACCTAGTTAAAGTTGAGAAAGTTTAATTAACACGTTTTCATCTATTTTGAGACGGAGGACTCGTGGTTTAATCCTATAGGGTACATCGTCCTCCGATATTGACATGTTTTATAATACGTACGTTGATCGTAATCAGTTGCACGTGATTCTGAATAATAGTATTATTTGCATTTAACAATCGTTACTAAATTAGTAGCTGTGTCACTAACATGCATTTATTATATTACTAATCATTTCACAAATGCGACACATGTCCTGTTCGTTTGGTCGTTTCTGGTTGGCTGGTTCTGGCTGCTGCTGATTTTTTATGAGAGAAAAATACTGTTGAATGGCTGGCTGGTTTGGCTGATAAGTTCAAACGAACAAGCTGGCAGGGTGTAAATATTTTTTCTTTTTTTTCGATCGGAACTTCACCCGTATTTCATTAAGAAACTCTTTTTTTTTTCATATTTCAGTTCCTGCCCGGGCTAATTTCCTAAAAAAAAACCTGTCCGGGCGCTTTTTATTTCTGCTCCGATGCAAGATGTACCATAAATGATCAAAGCCTTGATTCACAAAAGAGTTTTGAAGGAATAAATTCCAAACAAAAATTAGAATCAGGCCAGAGTGCTGCATGCAGCTGCAGTACGAGATACTTATGGTATAGGGGAAAAAATGATCGAAATGATTGGATCATGGGAGAGGTGTCAATCGCATTGGGAACTGACCGAACACACAAATCTAGGCCTCGTTTAGATTGCGAAAAAATTTCAACCTGATAAATAGTAATTTTTTTATCTTATTTGATAAATATTATCTAATCATAGACTAACTAGGCTTAAAAGATTTATCTAGTGATTTTAAATTAAACTGTATAATTAGTTATTTTTTTATCTATATTTAATACTCCATGTATGAATCTAAAAATTAATGTGATGGAGAGAGAGTGAAAAAATTTGGCAATCTAAACAAGACCCTAGGTAGAAATCTTCATATCAGCTATGAATCTCAGGTATGACCCATATCTGATCCTCTAGAAAAGTGCAAAACATAGAGCAGATGAACGAGATCGAGCACTTTATTCCTTCAGAGATTAGTTGTGTCACGCCAACCCAATACCACGAGCCCAAAAAGCTAAGTGCACCTTGCATCCATCGATCCTCTTCTGGCCCACCCAAATCTACCCCCATTTTTTGCCTAGCTAGGGATATCTAGTCTAGAAGGAACAGAGAAGCAGCGTTCTCGGTCCATTACTCATCATCAGCTGATGGTCTCTGTTAATCCCTTTGTGTGTGCAATGTGTATTAATTAAGGTTTTAAAAGTCTTCATGTATGTCTTTCGAACTTATCAACCTAATTTATCAGCTATGGTACTATGTATTTTCTCTCGTAGCAAAACAGCATCAACAGTTGGGTGCTGAGCACAAGTAGCAGGGTGCTGAGCGAGTATCCGCCGTGTGGTGGTGCTTTGCTTTGAAGAAACGATAGTTAGTATTTTAGATATCTAAATAAAAGAGACTTGGCTTTGGAGCACGCTTAATTAATGAAAACTACTCCGTCAGTCCTAAACTAGAAATCATTCTGATTTTTTAAAGTTAAAACATGTTAAGTTTTATCAAATTTATATAATATAAAATAATAATATTTATGATGCCAAATAGGTATCAAGATTGTCAGTTAGTTATATTTTCATATTACATAAATCAAATTGATGTCATGAATCTTGTAATTTCTATAATTTTAGTTAAGCTTGATATGCTTTAACTTTCTTAAAAATAAAATAACATAACTTAGAACAGAGTGAGTAAGTAAGTAAAAGAGATCAGCATCGAAGAGTCACAGCGCAGCTAGCTAGCGTCGCCTAGGAGGATCAACCTGCAGCCACATAGAAACATGCATGAGAAGCAATAGATCGATCGATCAAGGAATAATTCTATCTAGAAATTAAATTATCAAAACAGCGGAATTAACATGAGAAAGACGAGAGAGCAGCTTAGCTGGCTATAAGAATAAAGTTCCGGTCTTCCGGATCGAGTATATAGTACTTTAACTTTGAGCAAAATAAAGCTATATATAAATGCAACATTGATTAGTTTTTTTTTATATATCTATATATGGAGATGTGCCGTGTACATATGAATTGGAATTGGAATAGAATATATACCGTGCGTACCGATGGATGGATCGTTGTTGACGAGACCAGCACACTATAAAAATTTCCTATTGATAAAAAACCGATGCGAAAGTACGGAAAACCAACAAGAAAAATAGAAGAATTCAGACAGGACCAACACGACAGTGAAAATTCATAATTTAGGAGATGATAGGGGAAATAAAAACCAAAAAATGCAGGGATATATGATCAAGGACAGCCGATCGAGCAGCTGCTGCATCTGCATGCATGCTCCAAATACAGAGTATATAGAGAGCATGCATGAATTGCAGCATACGAAGAAGCGACCTGCTGCTAGTGTACTACCGGACGTCAATAATGCAAGTAGCTAATACCTATATACTGATAGTTGCTTGGAATGTGCATCATAGTCATTAGTCATCAAAAGATATATGAATGGAATGTTTTAATTTACGGACAATAGATACATATATGATGCTTAGCTCGTCATGCAACGATATTATTGTGTTGTGTAGGGGGGGTGCCCATCACACGCATGCTCTCAGCAGATTGATCACTTCAACTGATTCGTTCTCAACTTGTATGGCATAATGGTTCGTTCAAAAAACCTGTAGGTGTCGTCATGGTATGGCAAAGCAGGTCATATGTTGGTGGTTTGGTCTGCAAGAAGTGGACGGCACAGTAATTGTCAAAAAAATTGATTTGACTAATAATTAATTACTAAACCATGCTTGGTGACAAATAGACACCCCCTGTATACGAGTATATAGGCCTTGTTTAGATTCCAGATTTCACCTTTAAATTTTACTATGTAAAAAGAAGATTTCTCGTCATATCAAAATGCCGGCACATGTATGAAATACTAAATATAGATAAAATAAAAAATTAATTACACAGTTTTATTGTACTTTATGAGACGAATATTTTAAGTCTAATTAATCAATGTTTGGATAATTATTACCAAATAAAAATAAAATTGCTACAGCGTTTAACAGAATTTACTATGCAAAGTTGGTGCACCAACTTTGATATCTAAATAAGGTCTTACTTATAGGTACTTGATATGTGTCCTATCAGGTGGTGGAGCTTAGATTAGCTTTGGTTAGGTTGGCTAATTTGCTGTTTGGATCCAAATAGATCGGGGAATCTCTACATCACTCGAGTGATTTTAGGAGTCTGGTCACTCGATTTTTGTTTTGTCCGTTGGATCTGGTGAGGACGGATGGAGATAAAAAAACATATCCAGTATCGTAGGCTCCCGTACTGTGAGGTTCGAGAAAGAAAAAATAGTCAGCAGTCATTAATATACAGAGGATGCTTAGACATGGACCTCTTGGAGATGATATGACCAAAAGCACGTGCTGTAGCCGTAGCACGCACAGGGAGCCTCTGCCGTGTGGCCTCACTGTTGCACGCATGCTGGCCACCTCACCCCTCTGCAGTCTGCACGAACACGTGAAATTCAGACGCTTTCTTTCTTTCCCCGTCCTCTTCCTCAGTCCGCTCCAGAGCAAAGGCACCATGTGCGCCATGGCCAGCCCCTGCGGAGCTCCCAATCGCCCAGCGGCCTGCTGTCCTAGCGCCGCCGTTGGCCAGCATCGAGCAGCTACGGACGTCGCGCCGCGAGCCCGCCCTGCCATCCTATCGCCGCTGCTACGGATGTCGCGTCGCGAGCCTTGCCGCCCCGCCATCCTATCGCCGCTGCTACGAACGCCGTACCCGCGAACCCCTGCGGCCCTGCCTTTCTGTACCCGCCGCCGTCTAGCCGAGTGTCTGCGCCATCGAGCGTCTACTGATGCAGTAGCAGTATACAAATGATTTAATCTAGTTGTAGATTACATCTCACCTTAGCATATTTTACTACTGTTGTTTGGGTGTAAGTTCTATGTCCAATTAGTGTAAATTGATTGTTCGTGGGTGAGAATGGTCATTTGGATTACTTGAAGAGTTCTTTGATTTTTTTTTTGTGTGTATATGTTTTATTTTGTTAAATATGTCTATCTAATTTGTATTTTTTGGTGGCCTGCTAATTTGCCTTCCATAAAACATATCTGTTAAATCTGTATTTTTCTATGTTTTTGACCTTGATTTTCTTCTAATTTGACTTTTTAAAACTGATCTGTTTATTTTATATTTTTAATATGTTTTTTCTTTGAATTTGATCTGTTTTATTTGATTCATTGGATGTGGATCTCGTGGCTATAGGAATCGAGTGACATGGAGCCATAAATCACTCGATTTGTTTTTTTTGGCAGAATCGAGTGATTCAATGTCTTCTGTTCACTCGAGTGACAAGACCTCCTAAATCACTTGAGTTACCCATAGACAGACCCAAATAGATACGTACTTAATTGCTAATAATAATCAGTACCTCTCTAGATCCAAAAAGGTCTAACTAGCTACTTATTAGCTGAATACTCAACTAACAATTAATATTTCACTAGTAGAAACAAAGTAGCTAATAACACCTAATCTTATAATAGCTGTGACCTATTAGCTACTTATAACCGTTAGTAACTAAGGACACTCACAATAAAGACTCTAACATCGAGTCCAAATCTATTTATTACATTCTTATTTATAATACTTCATAATATTTTGATGATGTGGCAGTATATTTATTAGAGAGAAAAAAACCAAGATTCTAAATCTTCAGACTCTAAGTCTATGATATCTTTGATTAAATTTAACTCTATGCTAGAGTTTGCATCGCGAGTGTCTTAATGGGTCCAAAACAGCTCAAGTATCAGTCAAACATGATCATCAAATGGAGCGAGGTGGCGGCCTCTCATGTATCCGATATCAAGCTGTGGATCGATCTACTACCGGTCATCTAGCTAGCTTAATTAGTGGCACTACCTAGTCCTAATTAATTGATATATCGAGCAACCCTAATTAGTAATTACATTAGCTCCTGAGTGGAGTAGTTAGTAGTCACTACTGCTGTTGTTGTCGTCTCATCTCTGATGAGCCTCTCTCCATATATATCGTCGTCTGCCCAGAAAAATTAAGGCTCACAAGCGCACATGGTGGTTAATCAAATGTATGATTTCTAAAATATTGCAATTGTTATTACGATGTTCTTATACGCTTGGTTTTCCAGTGACCAAAACCCACATCAACAGTGATGTTGCCAAGTGCCTAGCTAGGCAGCCGCGGCTGCTGCTGCGCGCTGTTGCAAGAACTCAAGTACAATATAGCTATTAAGAAGAAATTTGACAGCCAGTAGCTGCAGCCACAGCAAGAAAATTAGCAGGAACGCATCTCCCGCGCTAGCTGGCCGCTAGCAACTACGATATGATTACACCAATTCCAGGTGGTAGCTACCTAGCTTTCGGCACTCGATCTGGCCGGGATCATCTGAAGGATGAACAACAAAGCACTACCGATAGTAGTCACCTTTTAACTTTATCATCAGTCACCTTTTAAGTATATAATTAATGGATCCCAGGCCAACAAAAGAGAAAAGACGCCATGCCCATAATACAATGCTCAGTTCAATTAATAAGAGTACGCACATCATTCTCTACTCCGAGCTGAATGGATTTCCACACCCTTAATCATCAGTGCTTGCTGAGTTTGTTGACATGTATCAGATGATTCAGACCTATACCTACCTCATCGGCAGGCACACTGATGTTCGAAGTGATGATTATAACCAGGAAAAATAAAGAATCTTGCTCTCCTAATGTGTACTTTCAGCTGGGTAGTCGATCAAGAAGTTTTGTTTTGCACTTTATTTATGATGATATGATGATGAAGAAAAAAAAGAATAAATAAATTATGTAACACGATTACTGTTAATAACCTTTTTCCTTTTCTTTTGACGGAAAAAGCTAGCTAGGCGTGGGAGCGGAATCTAAGTGCCAATGATGGGCTCATCTTACATATAACCTGATCTTTTTTTTTTTGGAACTTGGATAGCTTCTCATGGCAGCCCGGTCGATAAATCATCAACAACAATTACATTTGCACTATCCGGGACATCGCACGATATATGCTCCATCCCTTCAAGGGTACCCACACCAAGAGCAGCAAGAACATGCGCTGCCTTGTTACAACTTCTAGACACATGAATACACTCAAAACTAATAAAGTTTGTGAAAGTAAAAAACTTTAGCTCCTCAATTAGATTGCAAGTCGCCGACATGTCTTGCACCTCCGTCGCCCAGGCTTGCTTGACCTTTAGCGAGTCCGTTTCCAAAATCAAATAGCCTATTCCTAGATTGCTAGCCGCTTGGACCCCCTGTAGACAGGCAATCGTCTCGGCTTGGAAGGCGTTCAGAAAATGGTTCACACGCCCCCATGCATTCAGAACGACATCGCCATCACTATCTCTTATCAAAAAACCCCAGCCTCCGCATTGTTCTCCGGGTATAAATGAGGCATCACAGTTTAGCTTCAGGAACCCCTTAGGTGGCCGTGTCCAACGATTGAGTCTTCGAATCTGAACCCTCTGGCATGGAGAAGTTGTTACTCCCCACTCTCCAGCATAAATTTTGATGGCTCTTGCAATGGACTCAGCTGGCCGCCTACGTCCTTCCTCTCGAATTGAATTTCTCTCGGACCATAGAGACCAGAGCGTGATGAATATAAGATTTTGTTTCTCCTCCTTCTCATGCAATATTTGATCGATCACATCTCGAGCATTGGTCATCTCTCTTAGCTTGTCACATTCTCGCTCTAGTTTCAGCTCTCTCCAGACATTCTTGGCCAACTTGTATTTCAAGAAAAGGTGCCCTCCATCTTCATCTAACCGGTTACAAACCAGGTAATTAGTATCAATCTTCATCTCTCTCCTCTCTAGATTCCTTCTCAGCGGATGGCTATTATGAGCCAATCTTCAGATAAAATGTTTCACTTTATTTGGGCACTTAGATTTTCAAATCTTCTCCCATATCGGATCCGCTTCTCTGTTACTGCCTGATCTTACATATGCCTGTATATCCTGATAATTGACCTGAAACATAACTATGGATTAGCTCAACGCGGCGGCTTGTGTGTCTATTCGAAATGGCTATCTCGATATGGGCAGGCGAGGTAGTTGGGCCGTTCTGTCTCCAGTCTCCTGCAGGTCTGGACTGAAATAGTTAGGCCCACACTACCAGCTGACTGTTCTGGGCCGGCACAGCCCAGGCGGAATGCACTTTTAGAGAATCTTATTTCCTTGATGAATTTCGATTCCTTTGTACCCATCTTTTTTCTTGTTCTCCCACAAATGCTTGTACATGATTGCTGTCCCACCGACTCTCCTACGATCTTTTTAACCTTCCTCATTCTACGACATAAGCTCCTAGATTCATACAATCACAAACACTAACTACAATATATAGTCTACACTCATGTTATTACATTCTAGCGCAGTGACACCTTCCCTTTGTGGGTTTAAACATCGTACTATGAGTTGAATTTTGGCGTGGCGCAGAGGAAGAGCATAAGACAAATACTGGTATATAGCAAGTGTAACTCTATATTAATAGGGAGAAATAGCAAGTGCCGCTCTATATTAATAGGGAGAAATTCTTGTATATAAATTTCGTTTTCTTTTAATACAAAGATACTCATAATCGTATATATTCATGAAAAAAATATTAATAGAGAGAAATTGCTGCTTTCTATGCTTAATATGGACACCTAATAAGTTAACAATAATGAAGCACCTATATATAATGAAAACCCTGTAATATGAGGGCGAGAGAAAAAAGAAATCCGAAATTCCGAATGCCTGACCAATATATAGTAGTGGGCCCAAGAGAATGGAGAAGCGGAGGACGGAGAGGTGGCCAAGGCTATCGACACAGGCTAAGCTACATCGTGGAGTAACGGGATGAACAGGAGGACGGAGAGGGCCGACTGAGTATCCACCCGTGCCTATATATATTGTCTTTAATAGCTGGCAAACCACGCTTCCTTATATATCGGAGGATAAATTGCTTGCTACTCTTTTTATTTTATGTCAGATGTTTTGGACCATGGGTCAAATAATTCCAAATAAATCCTAAAGACCCACTCACGCATACATGTATATATGGAAAGGCGGAGGACTTTAGTTCTACCTTTCTACTTTAAGAGAAGTGAGGCCAACTTAAATAGTTGAGCTATCTCTATCTTGTTGGAGCTATTGGGAAGAGGAAAAGGAAGAACCACACGCGCGCTCGCTCGCCTCGTCGGGGCGGGGTTAATGGGCGCGCACGCACGACATGTGCGTGAATGGACCACGACATGCGCGTGAATGGTCTATCGATTTCCCGCTCCGACCCTTGCGGGTGCGCGGCCTCCTTTTGCCACTCCGAATTTTTGCATACATAGAGAAAATTGTGCTGGCATATTTGGTAAGCAATTATTCTCGTATTATGGTAAGTGCATAAAAGGCAGGTCAATTACTATAATACTGTGATTGAGCGGCTAATTTCTTTCCTATTTGCTGCGACGCGTGTATAAACATGAAGCAAGACGTCGTCCTCAGTACTGAGAGATTCATCTCTTCCTCGCCACAGTGCTGCGCTGCCGCCGTCTTCCCCATCCCGTCGTCGACGTGTCATCGGTGTCGGGAGAGCAGACTCCGAAGCCTACGTCTCCTCGCGTCCCTGCACGGGGTAGGGGGCGTATCAGGTTTTTAGAAAGCGCCGTCGTGACTTCTCGCTGGACGTCTTCTTCCCTCTACGCTGCTGATCCGGATCTCAGTCGACGGTCTGCTACGTCTTCCTTCGCCGGCAATCCCACTGTAAGAATGTTGATTCTCTCTCCATTATTCGTTCTCGCATTCTCTCTGTTGCTAGTATCAAATCACATACCTGTGGTACATGCTGTTGGTCTTTTCCTCATTGTCAGAATTAATTTATACATCGCTAAATTGCTCTTATTTCCAACATTTTACATAGTTTTTATTTCATATAACAATTTGAAGATATGGAAGAAAAGCAAACATAATCCATTTCGATAATTCAGTTCAATGGAATGTGTTAAGAGGAACCCTTAATGTTTAGAACAAAAAGCAAACAAGGTCTAGAATGGAGTGAGATACTATTATGGAACAATGCAACAGCCTACAGCTATATTGATTCTTCCACCGTCCTAAAATAGATGATGTTATGAGATATGTGTCGATTAAACTTTCTCAACTTTGACTAGGTTTTTAAAAAATTCGTCCAATATTTATATCTCCAAGTTATTATAAAAATATATCAACAATCTATTTAATAATATTAATTATATATTATAAATATTAATATTATTTAATATATAATTAATCAAAATTAAAAAAATTAACTTCTTAGAAAACGAGAATGGCGTCTATATTTTATAACGGAAGGAGTACGTGCTTATAGACTTTCTCGACCCCCACGGCTTAAATCCTAAGCCTGAGTTTGTTTTAGATTAGGAATAAAATCATCGTGTCCTCACGCATCCACTGCTCCTACCTGTGATAGATCCCATATTTGTGTTTCTGTGCTTCAGTACTATACATCGGTCGTCCACTCCGCCCTTGCTAGAGGCATCAAGGGTTTTTTGTTCTCAAATTGTTGTCTATCCTTGGTGAAAATTCCGTTACCATTCAACCTTTAAAATCTAAAATCTTATCTTGATGGAGTTGGCAAAGAGAAGCTGACCCCATGAATTACGCGAAATTTAAAAAGACCGTGCTATGCTCAAGGGCACAAAAAAATCACGGACGCACAAGCATCCATCGTCTTGTCTTTATTTAAGGAGAAGGAGAAAAAGCCCAGTTGCGAACGGCAGCCAGTGCTTTTTGGTGTTTTGGAACGGCCCAAAATATCGGTGGGCCCGTTGCGGAAGGCGCCGATTCTCCCTCCCTCCCGGGTCCGCGGGTCCGGGTGGGACCCACAACAGCCACGCCAATCCAAACCCGGGTTGGGCGTCGACGGCGACGTCCCCGGCTCCACCGTCCCCGCGTCCGCCGTGCTCTATCCGCCTCGGCGCTTCTCCGCCAACCAATCCCGCCCGGCGCCACCCTCCGCCATCTCCAGCCTCCTCCACCACCACCCAAATACCCTTCTTATCTCCATATCATCCCGCCCAGCCCGCACCTGCCCTGCCTCGCCCACAGACTCCACTTCTCCACAGCGCCCGCGCCCGCGCCCGCGCAAGCCCCTGCAGGCTGCAACCGCAATGTCGGCGCTCGGAACGCTCACCGGCGGGGCCTCCGGTGTCTCCGGACTCCTCCGCCTCCGCCGCCGGGCCGCCCCCGCCACCGCGATCGCCGCGCCGTCGCACCTCCCCGCTGCGACGACCGCCAAGTGCGCCGCCCTGCCCGATGCCGCACCCATTGTCTGGGGCCGCCAGCTCCGCCCGGCGCTCCTCCTCCCCGCGGCACTGCTCCCGTCGTCGCAGCCCGCCAGGAAGAACAATCTGCGCCCGCCGGCCGCAGCCGCCGAGGCCGCAGGGTCAGTTACTACTATACCTTACTAGTGTATTGTACCACTTATCGTTCTTCTCGTTTGTATAGTACCCTTTTTATTATGTTAATTACCATAGGACGCTGGTACTGCAGCATTTCGCTTTCAGTTTACAGTTTGGCGCTGCAAATCATCACTAGTAGACTAGTAGTTCCCTTCCAATTCGTAGGACACTGATACTGCAGCATTTCACTTTCAGTATACAACTTTGCGCCGCAAATCATCCCTTCCAAATAATAGGACGCTGGTCCCACTCACCAATCACTCGTCCCAGTAGTTAGTGTGAATGTCATGTGTTGCTTACTTGCACCTAATCAGAATTACCTAGATGCTTTTGATGACTACTATATTACTGATTTTTTCTAATTCGCTCTCCACAGGGAGGCCAAGCCTGTGGGTTTCCTGGACAAGTACCCGGCCCTGGTCACCGGCTTCTTCTTCTTCATGTGGTACGTTCCACACTCCGCACTCGCACCACCTCTGTTGCATCCTCATTGCTACTTTTGTCACCTGTCTAATGATCGCTACTTGGGCAAGTGCTTCTGCAGGTACTTCCTCAACGTTATATTCAACATCCTCAACAAGAAGATCTACAACTACTTCCCCTATCCATAGTAAGTAGGCAGCCCTTGATTCACAAGTCAGGACCAACAACATTCAGTGTTCTTATTGCTATCCCTTTTACCATCAAGTTGGAATTTATTTATCATGGAATACCATACTGTTTGTTACAGCTTCGTGTCCTTGATCCATCTAGTAGTTGGTGTTGCATACTGCATGGTCAGCTGGAGTCTCGGTCTCCCCAAGCGAGCGGTAATTTGTAGTGCAAACCTGCTCCTCCTCTTCCCCCCCCCCTCTTTAATTTAAGGACTAGTACCTCTATGCCTAGTGAACAAAAGGATTTCTTTTATTATGTTATAAAAATATTCCAGTTATTTCCTTTTGGAAACAAATGAATGTATTTGTGCCATTACTTGAGCACTGCCCCCTTCACGGTTTCACCTAAGGGAATACATCTTGTTTTGTAGCCTATCAATGCCAATCTCCTGAAGCTGCTCTTTCCAGTGGCGGTGTGCCATGGTATTGGTCACGTCACTAGCAATGTGTCCTTCGCTGCTGTTGCAGTCTCATTTGCCCACACTATCAAAGGTGCTTCTTTTCATCCCATTTATATTTCAATGTGGATTATTCTTGCCCCTGTCCTGTTCACTCATGTTTCTATGCTACATACTTGCAATGCAGCTCTGGAGCCCTTCTTCAGTGCAGCTGCTACTCAGTTTATCCTTGGACAGCAAGTTCCCTTCTCTCTGTGGCTGTCTCTTGCCCCTGTTGTCATTGGTAATTCTCAATTCGATCCTCTCATCCTAATGCTCTAGCTAAGTTACAAGTTACAGTATCGGTGGCAAGGTATATGACAACAAGAAATTAAGAGTGCCTTCATCTGATGGTGCATTTTTCCTTTCTTTATTGCTCCATTACTTTTATCTTCTTCCCTGGGCTGAAAACACATACTATTCGAATTGTACCTTCCTTTCTATTTTAATCATTGGATACAAGTTAATTAGACATACTCTTCTTACTCGTCCTCTCTTATCTCATGAATTACCAGGTGTTTCAATGGCATCCCTTACTGAGCTTTCATTCAACTGGACTGGCTTCATCAATGCTATGATATCAAACATCTCATTCACTTACAGGAGCATTTATTCCAAGAAAGCTATGGTTTGTGCTTCTTCTGTTTTAATAATCTCTTGGCTCGTTATGGTTTGCTTTATTATTCTATGGACTCTTGCCTTAACTCTGTGCTAATCGTTTCTGGCATTGCAGACTGACATGGATAGCACCAACGTATATGCTTACATCTCAATCATTGCTCTCATTGTTTGCATTCCACCTGCAATCATTGTAAGTGTGATGGAATTACCACAAGTAGTAAAAAATAGGATTCATGTGTCATACTTAATGGTATTCTTGATATACTTCTATGATTCTGCAGTTTGAAGGGCCCCAGCTAATGCAGCATGGATTTAGTGATGCCATTGCAAAAGTAGGTTTGACAAAGTTTGTTAGTGACCTAGTCTTGGTTGGACTGTTCTACCATCTGTATAACCAGGTAACCAGTTCGTCATATCATGTGAATCATGAAAACACTTTTTATATGAATCACCCATTCAGCATTTTAGCTGTCTTGCCACAAAGTCTTGGTATTATAGTAGAACATGGCTGCACAATGTTTTCTCCCCCATGCAGTATTTACTTATCTACCATTTAGTTGATCATGAGGTCAAACAAGGCTTGCAGTTTTATCGTGAACTGTCCTCCATCTGTCATAACATGATCATGGGCTCATGGTATTGCAGATTGCTACAAACACCTTGGAACGAGTGGCTCCTCTGACACATGCTGTCGGCAATGTGTTGAAACGTGTTTTTGTCATTGGTTTCTCAATCATTGTTTTTGGTGAGTGGACGGTGCCTTCTCCAGGAAACATACAATTGTTTCTTTTCCTGTTGTCATGTTCTAGCTAACACTTGCTAAACCTTACGCTGAGCAGGCAACAAAATTTCCACACAAACTGGAATTGGCACGTCCATTGCCATAGCTGGTGTTGCTATGTACTCTTACATTAAGGCTAAGATTGAAGAGGAGAAAAGGGTAAGTTTTCACTGCTTTTTTTTTCACTAGGTCCTCAATACATGAGCACATGTATCAGTGGAAACATGGATACACATTTCATTGCTGACTAATAGTGCTGTCTTACTATTTTCTTAAATCCAGAAAAAGGCATGATGAGGTGACTGCTGTGAATATTATCGGGTGGCTGAGTTATACCTCCTCGGACACAACATAGTCGACAATCACAACCTACTTCTATGCCTTGTTTTGTTTTCATCTTGGGTCAGTTGGTCCATTGTTTGTTCCCAATCTGGTGATTAACTCTGCAAATTCTGTTTGTGGAATTGGCAGTGATACAATTTTCGGTTCTTAAGTAAAACTGGTTGCTGGTACTGGTAGACAGCGGTATTCACCTGTAACTGAATGGATGCTTGGAATACCGGGTGGTGTATCGTGTATAATATAAAGGGCACAAGACTCTGCCTGACTAAATAAACGGTGAACGTTCACCTTGCTTTGCCGTAACCAATAGGTCTCATCGACCGAGCTCGCGTGAACTGCATCTGTCAAATACATGCCTTTCCCACATACTCCCTTCCAGAAAGAATAGGAATCTTGCTCCCCAAAAAAATCAAACAAATAAATAGAAAATAATATTGATATTTGTATATTAAAAAATGCTTGTTATAAAAGTATATTACATGATTAATTACATATCATAAATGTAAATACCATTTGTATAAATCATTTGTCAAACTTGAAATTGATTGACTCTTCATATTAATACATTTTACACGTATATCTAGTCAAACTTGTAACTGTTTGCTCTTCAGTAAGCAAGATTTCTCTGTTCTTTTTTGGAAGAGAGTAATAAAACTGGCAAGGAGTGTCGAAAAGGCTTCATATGTTAGATAATACTAGGAGAATACGCCGCGCGTTGCTGCGACGATTTCAGTAATTTAAAAAGAAATGAGACTATTTATATTTATAGTTATACGAATAAAATTATCGTAAATTAATTTGGGTGAATAGTTTGACATATTGATGTGGATAATTAAATTTAAGTTACATGAAGAGATAGCTATCATAATGTGCTAGTTGGCTATAATTGCAAGTTTTCTAGTGGATGTTGGTGCATCTAGTTTGCATGTTGAGAGAAATCTTTAGTGATGTTTATCTTTATAAGAGATATAGATAACCGAGCATAACTTACGTGTTATTCGTTGATGACTTGTTGCTTTTTCTAAAAATTAATGACGAGAATACATACTGCAGTTATGTGAGGAGTGTAGAGAGCAAACCATTAACAAAGACAAATTATCCAGAAAGAACATAAATGACATAGCAAGAAATAATTTTATGGAGATATTGGAGATGGGACAAACAGAAGCACAAGGGAAGCAGTTAGGTCTCCCAGTGCATATGGGCGATCAAAAGCACAGATATTCATGGATGAAAGGAAAATTTGCTTTCCGGTGCGGTGTGGTGCAGGCAAAGAGGTCTTAGTCAAAGCCATTGAACTATGCAATGTCCTGTTTTGACCTCACAAAGACTATGTGACGAGATCACCACGATGATTTGTTGGTTTTGGTGAGTACAAGAGGATGAGAATAAATTACACTGAGTATAATGGGAAACAAGTGAAAGGAAACAGGAGATCTTGGATATAGAGATCTACACCTCTTGAATCTTGCAATGTTGGCTCGCCAGGCCAGGCATGGAGACTGGTGCAGAATCCAGATTCTCTCTGTGCAAAACTTCTGATAGCGAGATACTGCACTAATGGCGCAGTATTATCCGGGTGTACAAGCTCTAAAAAAAATGGTTTGATTTGGCAGGATGGTGATGGGGACCAGATTAGAAGTTGGGAAGATGATGCCTGGATTCCAAACGGGGTTACCAGACGACCTATAACTCTCCAAGAGGGTGGTGTTCTGGTTGCTAAGGTATCTGACCTTATAGACCGATTCACTGAAACAAGATGACCAACTCATACGGGGAAGAAGCAGCACCTAATATTTTAGCGATTCCAGTAAGGCCGGGACATGAGGACGTTATTGCTTGGCATTCTGATCCAAAATGGTGTTTTCTTGGTAAAATCGTCATTACCATATTCTGGATGATGTGAGGGAATGGACAAGGGTACATCAGAAAGGAGAAGGATCACGGTGCCCATGGTCTAATTCTCTAGAGAGGTGTTGGCTAAAGATCTAGGCGATATCTTGTTTTTCAGAAATCAAACAATTTATTTGGAGACCTGCGCACAATAGTCTTCCACTGAAGATAAACATAAAAGGCATAATAGGCAAAATCGTCCCAGAACTATGTTGCTGGGCTCAATTTAATCTCTGAACTATAAAAACATCCAATTTGGTCCCTAGACTAGGCTGCTCGGCTCAATTTGGTCCCTGAACTATAGAAACGTCCAATTCAGTCCTTGAACTATTCTAATCGGTCCATATTCGTCCCCGGCGGCACCAGTGACAGCGAGGAGAAGAAAGGGACATAGTCGGTTATTGTAGCAGTTCCATATTTTTCTTCATTTTCAAAATTATTTTTAAAATTATATAACAACATAAAAATCTCCAAAAATAAAAGTTACTTAACTTTTTAAAATCTCCAACTTTGCTTTTGGAATCATCTTTAAATTCTAAATATTTTTAAAAATAGGGTTTTGAAATTTAAATTTGAAATTAGGGTTTATAAAATAATTAATTCATAAATTAGGTATTTAATTAGTGACTAATTATTAACCAAACACCACAATCAAAAGTACCATTTCATAATACCCAATTTGTGAATTAATTATTTTATAAACCCTAATTTCAAATTTAAATTTTAAAACTCTATTTTTAAAAATATTTAAAATTTGTAGATGGTTTCAAAAGCAAAGTTGGAGATCTTAAAAAGTTGAGTAACTTTTATTTTTAGAGATTTTTATGTTGTTATATGATTTTAAAAGTAATTTTAAAAATAAAAAAATAGGGAACTGCTACAGTAATCAACCCTGTCCCTTTCTTCTCCCCACTATCACTGGTGCCGCAGAGGACGAATGTGGGGCCGATTAGGATAGTTTAAGGACGAAATTGGACGTTTTCATAGTTCAGAGACCAAATTGAGCCGAGCAGCATAGTTCAGGGACTAAATTAGACATTTTCATAGTTTAGAGACCAAATTAAGTCCAGCAGCATAGTTTAGGGACAATTTTGCCTATTACACCAACATAATACGATAAGGGATTGATCTGAATAACAGACGTCAGTATGCCTGAGATTTGAGGACGGGGGACATTGTTTCCTCGAGCGTAAAGCCGTCAAGTCAAACGGTGCTGGCAAGACTTAGCTTTGGAGTATGCTAGACAGGGAGAGCTTATTGTCAGCCCCATCAGCTAGAGATTTTGTACATGTGCTAATTGATTTGTGTTGTGGTAAAAAAATGGCACTGGAATGAAAATGGTGGGGGGTCAGAAATGAAGTTAATGCAGATGAAAAGATGCAGTCTGTCTTCGAGCTTACAAGAGCTGCTCTTTTGGCTTTGAGAGATCAAGAATTCAAGATGGTCAAAGCACCATCATATCAACGGCGCAAAGTTGACATGGGCCACCTCCAATCTTTTGGCTTGCGATTCGGCGATGTCCACAGTGGTGAAGGAAAAGCCCTAGAGCCAAGATTAAATCAAAAGTGAAGAGAATATAACGTTCCTCAAAACGCATTTCTGCACATGAGTCATCTACTCAGCTCAATTGGTTGCCTGAAGAATAATACATTCTTCGTCCAGCAAGTCATCAACTACCCACGGAAAACCTTCAGTAAATAATGGGATAAAAACTGATACATTATGGCCATCCGTTACAGATATGTTATAGAATGACACTCCAATCCTATCTCATTTGTATTCTGCTTGCCCCAGACAAAATAAAAATCTACCTAGCCAATAACTGGCAATATTCACAATAACTTGAGGCAGCCTAAGAACCCAATAGCCTTTTGATCCCAGCCTTCTGATCAGAAGTCAGCCTAGAAGGGAACATTATGTTGAACTTAATCCGCAGATTTCCCTTCTTAGTGGGGTCCTTGGGTATTGGCATGCCCTCTCTAGGGATTACCTCTTCATAGTTCGGATGGATTATTGAGTTGATGGGTATTGATAGACTCCGCCCATCAAGTGTAGTGATGCGTGCAGTATAGCCAGTCAGTGCTTCCACCAGTGAGATTTTCTCAGTCATGACAAGATCATTCCCATCCCGGGTGAAAACATCATGGGGCTTCTCATCAATGATGAAAACAATATCAGCAGGTTTCATATTTGGAGCTTCATTTCCCTTGTCAGGAAATGTAATCTTTGTTCCCTTCTTCCAACCAGGCTTTACTTCTATTGTCAGAATATCCTCTGTGTTTGAGATTCTCCTATTCAGAACACTAAGATTAGCATCCATGTAACAAACAAAATGTCTTGGAAGTACGTACAGTAGATTCAACAGAGGAAGCATACCAATCAAGACTGAAAAGACGATTTATCATACAGAAAACATAAGATTACCACTCTCTAAAAGAAACAGGGCGTACCCAGTGCCATAGGCTCCCGCACTGCGGGGTCTGGGGAAGGGAAAATAGCCAACAGCCATCCCTGCACAAATGTGCAGAGGCTGGGGCTTGAACCCTGGACTTCTTGGTCACAGACAGTAAAGCTCTACCGCTTGCACCAGGGCCGCCCTTCCTCTAAAAGAAACAGAAACACGGAAAATAATTCATTCAAAGCAAAAGGAGATATTACTAACCAATAACCCTGGAAGGTTAAAACAACACCACCCTTAATGAAGCAACAAGCTAAAAAGATAAATCCAATTTTTTCGTAATTCGTTTTTCCTGTGCTTTTGTGCTTTGAGATGTACTATCTATTAAAGGAGATTTTCTACTCTAAAAGCCTGCCAAATAATTAAAGAATGCAAAAGTTCACAGGAATAGTAGTAGTAGCAGTATCACAATATTTAATTTAATGAAACTGATAAGCCCCTGAAGTTCAACGAATGTTTGCTTGCTGCCCCAAAAAAGGCATTAAGTTAGCTAGCAAAGGAATCCAAGTTAATATCAACATTTTTTTATCTTGAGGTAGAATAAATGAGGGATGCATAAACAATGTATAATATTTGCAGGTCTACTCTGAGAAACAAGAAGGTTATTTGGTTTTCAAAACAACTAGCATTAGACTCTTATACGCAGGAAACATTACCTGTTCACTTAGTTGCAATGATCAGATTACAAGGCATTAAAAGGGAACAAGAGAAGTAAGGCATAACAAAAAGTATAAGAATGGCAATTCATTTAGTAAAATAAGCAACACTAGGTACAGAGGTGAGGAACAGTACATGATATGTTGATAGACGGTTATACAATGGCAATCCATTCACATACACAATACCATTGCTTTCATAGTTTGACATAACTGTCGTGGGGACAGAAAAGCACATTCTCTTTGCCTATATCAGTATAATTGATGAGCAGCCGCTCTTTATGCGACACAAGCTTGAAATGGAAAGCAGTAATTGAATCTTCATAAAGAAACCATGGATTTGTCTCCTATTTGCTTCATTTTCAAGTTTTGGAAATGTTTGTTCTATCTTATTCATTGCCACTTGGGATTTATAGAGGGTCAAGTTTGTCAATAAATCAAATACAGAAAAAGAATGAAGCATATGCAGCTCCATGTACACACCCTAAAAATTGACCAGATAGTAAATTACATGAGGACTGATCAACTATGCTATGCGGCTAAATAAGATGATTGACATTTAGGAAGGGCTGCTGTATCCTTCACCCTTCATCACAAACAAGTATAGTGGTAGACTGGCAGTGCTACAACACCTAATATTCCTGCTCCCTCTCACCCTCTGATTCAAAGTGCATGACATTTAGAAGAAACACAGTTTGGAATGTATCACTTTGACTAGCATTTTCATCAAAATATAATATAACATTTGTGCAGGGATGGCTGTTGGCTATTTTCCCTTCCCCAGACCCCGCAGTGCGGGAGCCTATGGCACTGGGTACGCCCTTTTTTTTTTTTATGAGAGTACTTCTCATGATGAATCTAGGTACATCTATCTTATGTTGTCTGTCTAAGTTGATGATCAACGTTAAAAAAA
>CM041633.1:64310734-64362135 GCA_023333625.1 Bothriochloa decipiens | reverse complement strand
CGCCGCCGGCCCCCCTCCCCCCCGCGCCACCGGCCCCCTCCCCCCCGCGCCGCCGCCGCCGCCCCTCCCCCCGCGCCAGCGTCCCCGTCGCCCTCCACCCCCCACGCCGCCGCCACCGCCACCCCCCCGCTCCGCCGCCGCCGGCCCCCTCCCCCTCGCGCCGCCGGCCGCCCCCTCACCCCCCGAGGCATCGCCGCCCCCCACGCCGCCGTCCCCGCTGCCCTCCACCCCCCGCGCCGCTGCCCCCCCGAGCACCGCCAGTGGCCACCTGCCGCCAGGCCCCGCCGCCCCCCGTCGCGCCCCCCCCCCCCCCGTCGCAGAATAGGAAATTGAAGGGAAGGAGGAGGGAAGGGAAGGAAGAAGGGAAGGGAGAAGGAGGGAGGAGGAAAAGAAGAAGAGGAGGAAGGAGAGGGGGAAGGAGAGGAGGAAGGGGAGGAGAAGAAGGGAGGAAAGGAGGAGGGAAGAGAAGGAGAAGGAGAAGAGGAAGGGGAGGAGAAGAAGGGAGGAGAGGAGGAGAAGGAGGGAAGAAGTTCGCCGGCCTTCACCCCGCCATCTTCTCTGTGTCGCATCCCCATCAGCACACGTGTCGTGACTAGGTATATCATCCTTCTCTGCTTGTCAGCCTTCGTGCCACTCTAGTCATCGGCCTGCGTGCCGTTGTGATTGTCAGCCTTCGTGCCGTTGTTTGTGGATGTTGGCCTTCGTGCCGCTCTTTTTGTAGGTTATCGAGACCTCCCCGTGTAGTTGTCGGCCATCGTGCCTGACATGTATCTGTGGTTGTCGGCCATCGTGCTGTCTTTTCTTGCAGGTTTGGTAACCTCCCCGTACAGGGGAGGTGCTGCCGAAATTTTTCATTCTCACTAATTATTTTTCTTTTTCATGAGGGCTCACAAAATGCTAGGCGGACGGCGGCAGCGGCCGCATTGAGCTGTACGCTCGGCGTACCAGGTCCCCCCGTAGGAGACCGCCGACGATGATGAGGATTAGGAGGAGGTGTTGGTGGGCGGGTCGTCTAGTAGGGGGTCCCAGCCCCGCAGCGGACGTCGCCAGGCGATGAGGAGGCTGCCGTTCTTATCCTCGCAAGGGGGGACGACGACGGGTGATGAGGACCACGGCGGCGGCGACGACGACGATGACGATGACGACGACGACGCCGCCGTCGTGCCTACACCAGGCCAGACGGCTTCGACTTCGTCAGGCATGGCCAAGGTGTACTCATGCGGGCCCACGCAGCTTCCTAGGGTGCTGTCGTAATTCAACAGACGCCCGGTGATTACACCCGTGGGCCATACGTACTTAACCATTATTGATTTCACTACTTGTTCATATGACATGTTGAAAATCGAACTGCAGACTAACAATTGTTCTTAATGACTCATGCAGTACCTGGGCGTTTGTGAGCGGAGAAGGTGAATCACGCCATATCAATGGCATCTAGGGCCTCCTGATTAAGGAGTACTACCCTGGCCTTGTCGACGTAGACGGCGAGTTGATGGTGCCCACGAGGTGGGCTCAATTCTACCTCGTCGACGTGGGTGGCGAGACCCTCGTGGCAAAGATAAAGAGGGAGTTTTGGGTGAGTCTTTCATCGCACCGTATTGCTAAATAGTACGCATTCGTCGGACTTCTTGAAACAATGCAATGCTACATGATGTGTCTATGTGCAGGACTTCTTCACGTGCGAGGAGGGCAAAGCGGACCAGGCGGCGCGAGTGCAGGAGGCGGTCTGCAAAGATCGTCTCAAGGACCTGTACCATGAGGCGCGCATACAGGCCATCCGCGACTACTACGCCGACGTGCATGGAGAGTCCATCAAGAAGCCCCAAATCCGCTAGATCATGAACTCGAGGGAGACCGACCTCACCTTCGCTCAATACGTGCAGATAATTAAGTAGGAATACATTCATTCAGATTCCTTCAGTGAAACATTACACTAATCTTCTCGCATGTCAAATACTTGATGTCATGCAGTTCTGTCCGGGGTGGTGCGACAACCACAGGGACTGCTGGGAGGAGATTGTGCGCATGTGGCAAACAGACGAGGCATACGCGAGGTGCTAGGGGTGCCACACCACCAAGGGAGCCAGCCCCTCCTAACGTACATGAGAAGATGGGTATGCGTCCGTTCATGTCTTTTTTCTAGCCCTCAATTGTCATTACTTGTAACCATATTTCTGTTTTCAATGCAGACGCAGGAGCGCGGTGAGCAGGAAATCAACCAGTTCACCGGGTACCTCCTCTCCCACAAGGGCAAGGCGACAGCGCCGGACAACGTTTACAACTTGAAGGACGGGCCCGAGGCATACAGCAACCCCACCGCCTACGAGAAGGCGACCAAGTACACCGCCGTGGTTCGCCAGCGCTACGGGGAGAAATTCGACCCCACCGCCGAGCCCCTGGACACAGACCTCCTGCAGAGGTTGGGACCAGGGAAGCAGAACGGCCGGTACTACATGGCCCACAGCGCCGTCGACCCGTCTGATGCTCCCACGCTGAGCCAGGTTCGATCTAGGCCCACGAGCTCCACCGACATCGCCATAGCATCTCGGCAGCCGAGCATGTCGCAGTTCTAGGTAAGTGTGGTTATGTTCGTCGTTCACTCATTTCACACCTATACTTACAATCAACACTGCGGATGTAATATTGCAGGCCCAGGTGCAGGAGCAAATGGCGCAGATGCAGGCGCAGATGCAGACGCAACAGATGGCTTACCAGCAGCACCTGACAGTCGTGCAGCAGCACTACAATAGTCAGATGCAGGGCTTTGCCGGCTACTTCCAATCCCCGCAGATCCCCGGGCCGCCTCCACCGCCTGAATTATTCGCAAAAGGCTGCAATCTTAGTCTAACGGTCGTCAGGGTGCCTAACACCCCATCTGGGTCATCATGTACGCATACGTAGTCCTTATGTACGCATACAAAAAGCTTCTATGATGGCGGTATTTTGGTTATCGAAGTGTACATTTCTATGATGTGATGTGACTTCCACGAAGGTAGGATTTTGGTCATAGATTCATCATGGAACAGAAATATTAATGATTTTGGCACAAGCCATGACAAAAACAAATCATCATGGAAAGTTGAATATCTACTTGTGGATATAGACATAGACATAGACATAGACATAGACATAGACATAGACATAGACACAGACATAGACATAGACATAGATATAGACATAGACATAGACAACATAGACAAAGACATAGATATAGACAAAGATATAGATATAAACATAGATATAGATACAGATATATATAGATATAGATATAAATTTGATGCTAACAGTGCTAGACACACACTGACACACGGGGCAGATGAGGAGTTCTATAAAAGCACCTACATCTTACACAAGTAATCCTCACCTTTACCTCAAAAATGGAAAAAGGTTGGAAAATTATCTTCGCATGGCACTAATCAAGATGGGGAAGGGATGGATTGTGTACTTGATGGCCTATTCGTTCTTTCTTCTTGTTATCTTTTCTTCAAAGTCTGCGACCTGACAATCGAGTACGCTGCCCTACTTTTACTCGCTATGTTTGTTTTACATTCTTAGAATATTTATTTAGCCCACACAAAATATGTTTTTCACATTCCTAGAATATTAATTTAGCCTACATATAATATGTTTTTGACATTCTTAGAATATTTATTTAGCTGGCCAAGTTTTATTTACTGACAAATGATCGCACGTGTAGGCATCGCTGACAAGTCCCCACCTTGCTTCAAGCTTGATGCGCTGATGAAATGTAATGACGAGAACTGTCGTGTCGTCTGTACTATGCAAAATAAAGCGACAGATCGTGCCTACTGCAGAAAATTTCCAATTCCTTGGAAGTGTTGCTGCCCAAACAATTAAGTTCATAACATATGCAACAAAGGATTTATCATGTCCCATGAAAACTAAATAAAATATACTTTTCTATTACCAACATCGTCACATGGATTGGATAGAGGCCAAGCAGTAAAAAATTCTTTTGTCAGTGCATCGCATAAATTCCCACAGATACCAATGCTCTAGGACATATTTTTCAAAGCAAAGGTAGAACAAACTAGTTGTCTAGTCTCTCATTGGTTGATTCTTCTTACTCGCTCGATAGAGTAGTGGGCGGGGTGGCCGGCAACGAGGTCACCCCGTTCCATGCCGGTGGATATGGGGACAACGGATTTGGGATAGAGCATGTTACTGTCTGGGTTTTCCAAAGGCCTCTATTTATCTGTAGCCATAGAAGAGGATTCAACAATGATAGCCGAGCTGGCGCAAATAGTGGTTGATGAGTGTCTAATATAGGGTTTTTGTCAATTCCTATAGGAAAGGCAAACCAGCCAGTGGACCCTCCGACTGAGCTCATAGATCGCTATTGATAGTTGTTAGCACAACCCCCTGGATTTGACAAAAGTCTATCCCTGTATTTGTTTGTATTACTTAGTAGGGTTGTCAGTCCCAAAACTAAAAATACGTGACAACGGTTCTTCAGGATATGAGAGATTCTGCAATGTAATACTCGGTTTTAAAAATAAAACCAAATACACACTATATGTGAATCTTTGAAAACAAATCTCATAGTTAACTACAAGTATAAGTAAACAATGCTTATTATTTAGCGTACATAGTATAAGAGAGATATACCCTTAGGTAGCAGTTAACGAAAAGACACTCTAATCTTTAGTTGTAGTCTCCACTCCACTAGATCCAAACTGACTGTTTGATCACAAGCCTAAAACCCTACTGAGTGTGGGGGAATTAGCAAGAGTAAGTCTATGCCAAACTCCGCAAGTATAGCAACAAAGTAGCACAATCCTATAAACTCATGATCAATGTAACCTAAATAAAGTAGAGCATAAAATGGTAAACAATGAGTATGTTAGCAATCAAAAGTCATTATATTAAATGTAAAGATTCCAATGTCGCTCGTGTATTTGAACATGGCTAGTATACCAGTTTAATAAACTCTTCGTAAATGCTGACACTTTCATTATGAGTCATGATTTACCCTTTCGTCTGAGGCGGCCAACCTCTTAGCCCACTATCAAGGAAGGCTGGATAGGGTTCCTCTTAGCTGCTGCAGTGGTGGCACTTGTACCGGCGGCAGCCGCAGCAGCTGCAGAGCAGGGCCAGGTCCCTGCAGCTAGAGCCGAAGCCATCAACGGTGGCACGCCGCCAGCGCCATGATCCATCGTCGAGCTGTGGCTTGCGATTAGTAGTTTATTGGTGAGGTATGGTGGTCTCGATCTGCTGCGATCTGGTTTATTGTTCGCTGTATGTAGGATCTGTCGTCTTAGCTTGTGGATCAATCGAGTAGCATGTGTGAGAAAACGATCGATCCATTTGTGCTGTGGTGTGTGTCTTGGATTAATTTTCGAGGATGCTAATGAATTGAAGATTCTGGTAGTAGAAATGTACTAAAAGCTACAGAGTAGATTTTTGTTAGATCATTGGCGCTAAATTTGCGCCATATCTCTGCAGTTCACGTCAGAAAATTTGCATTGGGTTGCTCAATGTTGAGGATGATGCCACTAAGCTGATCGATCGATTTGATTCATTTCCTACACGCTCAGTGTTGTATGTGATGAGATTTGGTTGGTGCAGCTGATCGACAACATGACACCACGCACGATACGCAGCACCACATGGCATCTATCGTCCCATCCCCACACTCAGTTATTGCTTGCAGCAGCAGAGCGGCCCTACCGCCCTAGTGACAAGATCAATGACCAGTGTCCCTTCCGTTTCTAGCAAGCACAATAGGCTTTGTTCACTTGCATCGATATATAACTTGCCGTGTGTGCTGTGGCTAGAGTATATCATGAATATATGCTTTGCGTGCACTGCTCCACTTGCACCCAAATGTGTCTAGGTTTCCCACTCAATCGACCACTCTTTTTCTGTGGTGGTTACAAATTATTAAAATCATGCACATATCTTGTTTTTGTTATCGCAGACTCATGTGCACTTGTATAAAGCCTCATGATTGAAATTTAAACGCGGACCGACTCGTGCGGCCTTCAAAACCGCGCGCCCCCTCTCCTCCTCTCTCGCAGCGCCGCCGCCGGAGCAGGCCCTCAGCAGGGCCTCTGCTCGAGAATCGGCGACTTGGCATTGCGGGCTACAACAAGCTGGTGGGGCATGGCTTGTCACATCCAAAATTTTCATTTTGGGTTGTGAACTCAAAACATTAAACAAAATAAAGGATTTATTAATTTCTTTAAAATTAGCTAAAATTTTATTTTTTTTATCATTATAAAATGATAAAAAGTGTGGTTTTATAAAATTTTTACGAACTCAATAAAAATATGTTTTGCTTAGTGCCTTGTTTTGTTGTGCTTGTGTGTGAAAAAGAATTTCTAAACCCCGAGCAAGTCATGACTAGGTTCTTTTCAAAGTTTAAAAAGTTAAGCCTTTAAAGCCCCATTTCAAAATGTGTTCAAAGTTTAGATTTCAAAAGTTTTCTAGAAGATTTCGAAAAAAATGCTTTTTGAAAATCCTTTGTCTTCCATAGATAGAGAGAGAGCATTTCCTTTTTCCTATATAGTGTTGGCCATCGCTCTAGCTAGACACTATCCCCTATCTAGCTCTAGCGGGCCTAGGTCGGTCTCTAGTCATCTTTGGCTTGCCCTAGCCTATCCGAGCTTGCCCTAGCTTCCTGTGGCCACCCTTGGCCTCAACAGGCCAGCTTTGGCCAGTCCTGGCCAGCCCCAGCCAGCCATGGACACCCCGGCCAGGCCAGTAGTGGCAGCAGCCGGCCACCAGTGGCCAAACTTAGCCATCAGCAGCATAGCAAGGCCAGCAGCAGTCCAGTCAACTCACGGGCCAAGCCCAGCAGCCGTAGCAGCGCAACGGCCCATCTCAGAGCGCCAAACCGGCCCGACTTCCCTGCCTGCTCCCTCCGTTGCACTCGCCAATGGGCCATGGCCTAGCTACCCAGCCGAACAGGCCAACCGCGGCAGCAGCAAGCACCGGCCTGCTTCGTGCCCCGTGTCGATGCCAGGTGGGCCCCACTCCCTGACCCCACCCGTCAGCGCCCTCCTCTGCTCCGCATCGCGTGGAGGCTCGCCGTCACCGCCAGATTCCGCTCGGGTACATGAGCCCCGTTGTTGCCCGCCGCGTGTAAAGGCCTCGGCCCTATGCGCCGTGCTCCCCTTCGTAACCCTAGGGCAGCAGCCGCCACCCCTGCCACACCCCTAGGCGTGTGCCACCAAAGCCGCCACCTCCGAACTCGCCCTCACGCCATCGATCTCCGACGTCGTCGCGTCTCCATCGACGAGAACCCGACGACAAGCTTCGCATCAAGGGGAGCGTCATGCCGGTGCCCTCCTGTTTCTCTCTCTCACTCTCTCGAGACTGGGCGCTGTCACCGTGGTAGCGCCGTCGTAACCTCTCCACGCCGCCGCATCAACCCGGGTCCCTGGGTTCCATCCACCACACCCGTCTCACGTGTCGCATACACGTGAACGCGCGCTTCTCACCCATGCGTCCGGTTCACGCCCTCGCTAGCCGCAGTGCCTCCCCGCCAAACTCCAGCTAGTGTCAATGGCGCCACCATCGCCTAGGCCCCCCTCTGGTTCGCGTCCGCCGCTGCGATGGCCCGCATCGCAATTGCGTGGCTGCCCTCTACCTCTCCGTGCCACCCGCATGCTCTACCAAGCAACGGAGCGCCTTTTCGGCGACTGCCGGCGAGCCTCCCCTGCCGCTCCGCCGCAGCTAGCACTGCCGCCGGACCCAAAGCCCGCCGGCCAACCCCAGCTGCACAATCCAATCTGGACGGCATACATTAGATCGGGGCGTACCGGTCAACCCTAGGTCAATCTGCCCCATCAGCTGCTGACGTGGCCGCCACACGACTGCCACGTGTGCGCCACATCAGCGCCACGCAAGCGATGACAGGTCAGCCCTGGCATTTTTACAGAAAGATCCTTGGACTTTTTAGTATTTATGATTTAATCTACCACAGTTCAAATCAGGTCGCTGTTTATTACAGTTTGTACCCTGAAGCCATCGGTATTTATGCTTTAGGTCCAAAACGAGTTTTATTTTAGTTTTAAATTGTCTCTGAATATGAAAATAGTTCTGTTTATTTACAGTTTTCCTCCTTACCTCGTTTTAGCCACAACTTGTCCGTTTTATCTCATTTTAGCACGTTCTTGTTGCGTTAGACTCATATCGACGTAAGCTATGCGATAGCAGTGTCGTTTATCATGTTCTATACTTTTGAAAATGCAACTCCTTTGATAGTCAGATTAATGGTTTATCTACGCCTTTTCAAAATGCGTTTAGCTTAGATCAACCTCGATAGTTGTGCCCTCTCAACGATAGATCCTTTGTTGGTCCTTCTTACTACCATGTAGTCTGCTCTTTCTTCAATGTTCCTTTTGTGTGGTGTTTGTTCTTAGTTTTGTTAGTTTGTGTTGCTTGTTTGCTATGAATAGAAGAAGAGCAGTTCATGAGTACTGAAGATCAGGAACTGAGGACTAACAAGTGCAGTTGGAGTTGGAGACCAGAAGATAGAACAACTAAAAGTCTATTGAGCAGCTAGACTTTGGATATAAGGCAAGTGCAGGCACCTTTTGATCATATTGCGCCTATTTACTTTTAATTAATACATTGCATGTGTCTCAAATCGGTAAACCATAGGAATGACTAGCTACTCTATCCATATATCACCTATGGGGGTTTTAGTTGATAGGTTATTAGGTTGCTAGTGCTCTACCTTGCCTTTCACCTATTTAATGAAGATAAACTTGTTTCTTAACATGTGGGAGCTGTGGGCTCTTGGCTTCGGCCGTTGGAGACGTTGATGTTGTTCCGCATCGTTGGTTGGCAGTGAATGATGGGGGGAAACGGATGCTAGTGGGACTCGTGTTGATGAACGTATCCGTATCTCCTCCCCCTTAAGGTCCTGTTTGTGGAGCAGCAACCTGGGACTTCCATACATCTCCAGGCTAATAGTCACTGGCTTGGTCTATTAGCAGGACAATCATGGGCAGGTTGGACAACTTACCGACGGGTGGCTATAGCTATGGTTGCTGGGGTGTTTTCAAGTATTTAGTATGGGAGGGGCTAGGGATCCGTGAGGGGGCAGCCTCATGGTGAAGTTTCCTATATGCTTGCACTCATTGCTAGCTAGTTTTCACTGCCTATGACCCTGTGAAAAGCCTCATTGTGACCTCTGCCGGCCTATCTTAAAAATAGGCTAAGAGACTTGCAACTTAGGCATAAAGAGTAATCACAACCTGGAGTGAAAGTGTACACCTCTACGTAGAGTTAAAATTGATATATCGTCTGTGCTCACGGTCACGAGTGGCTCAGATCCTCACCTGACTTAGCCAAATAGAATAAGCTATAAAATCATGGTGATGTTGTTTGAGGAGGTGGCTACCTCTGTTTTTGATCAGGATGACAATCCTGTGTTGCTTGAGATGGCAATATCAAGGTTAATGATATTTATAATGATATATGCATATATCAATGTTACTAAATAACTCATTAACTGCTACTTGAACCTTAATAAAGGGTTGTGTGTTTCAACCAAGTTGATTAGAGAATAGGTTGTAAATGTTAAATCTTAATTGTTACATTAAAATGCTACTGCAGTCTTTAAATTTTAGCCTTACCTTGTTTAAGCCATGCATATCATTATACATTCCGCTTGTACTTGCTGAGTTCGACATGGATTCACCCTTGCTATAGTTTTTAGTAAGGTGCTACTCAAAAGGTGGACAAAGATTGCCTTAGAGTTATCTGGAAGTCGGTTAGCAGTGTTTGGCGTATGGAGCCCCAGTCAACTGTCCCTGAGAAGAATGAAGACTAAAGAGAAGTCTTAGCCAACGTTCCACGTTACTCTGATTGTATAAGTGTTAAATATATATGTTTTTGCTATATATTATAATGCATTGTTTTTCTAATATTTCTATTTTTGTTATATGTGTGGATTTTCGGGGCACACATATGACGGCCTCTGATCTTCCTTTGGGAACCAAGGTGTTATATGGCCACACCCGAGAGTCGTGGGGGCTCAGCGGGGTTGCCCGGCCGCTACTGCGGCAGCGTCGGCCTGTACCAGTAGGCGCACAGTGGCGGTGGCGGGATCGTTCTCACCCTCTGTCATCTCTATCCTCCTCCATGGCAGCACCGGCGATGCCGGTCTAGGCTGCTCCCGAGTCTGGATCCGGTTGTTCCCAAGTGGGGGGTGGCGCCGTTGGTGGTAGCTATGGTAGGCGGCGGTGCCAGCTTGGGGCATAAGGTTGTCTGCCCTAGTGGCCTGTTCTGGTGCTTCTTGGGCTTGGGGCTGCTCCCACAGTGATGCTGGCACTGCACGTTTCTTGGGCTAAATAAGTTTAGAGAAACCACTATTTTTGGCACTGCACTTCTATTAGATGAAATAGAGGACTCATTTATATGGCTTTTTCAGACTTTCTTAGCTGCACATAATGGAAAGCAACCTAGAACTATCTTTACAAATCAAGATGCAACAATGGCAAAGGCTATACCTAAAGTATTTACTGAATCATATCATGGCTTGTGCACCTTTCACATGATGCAAAATGCTTGCAAACATTTACCTTCACCGAAGGACAAAGATGGAGGTACAGAGGAAGGAGAAGGAGACGAAGGAGAAGGAGAAGTAGAAGGAGATGGATATGGAGAAGGCGACGGTGAAGGTGAAGGTGAAGGTGAAGGTGAAGAGTCTCATATTCTATATGATTTCAGTGCTTGTATGTATGGCTATGAGGATAAGGCAGAATTTAAAGAAGCATTTGACATTATGAGATCTAAAGTGCATAAACAAACTTGGTGAGATAGTATATACAAAGTTAAAGAAAAATGGGCTGAATGCTTTATGAGAGATGTCTTTAGTTTGTGAGTGAGAAGTACACAACTAAGTGAGAGCTTCAACAATGCGTTGAAGAATCATTTGAAATCAGATTTTGATATTGTTCTTTTTTGAAGCATTTTGAGAGGACAGTGGAAGAGAAAAGAGCTAAGGAATTGGAATCTGAATTTGAGGCAAGGAAGAAAATTCCAAGAAGACAAATGCACACACCTATGTTGCTGCAAGCAAGAGAAATATACACTCCAGTTATTTTTGAAGCTTTCTAAAGTGAATATGAAAGATCCATGGCTGCATGTAGTAGATTAGTAGATGAAAATAAATATGCTATTGCTATTGGGAGATTCCATGGTGATTTGCAGTTTGATGAAGAATGGATAGTGATGGCTGATCCTCTAAACCAAACAGCCTCATGTAGTTGTGGAATGTTCAATAGGACTGGAATACTATGTGCACATGGTCTGAAAGTTCTTGACTTAATGAATATAAAAATATTGCCAACACATTATGTGTTGAATAGATAGACTAAAGTAGCACGCAATGGGAGTGTACAAGATAAGGAAGGATGGAATGTGATAGCAAATCCAAAGCTGCAATCTCAACTTCACTACAAGAATATGTCTCATAAATTTCACAATATGGCATATAAAGTAGCCCACTCTCCATAATGCTGTTTGATGATAGAAAATGCACTTGATTGCCTTTGTACACAGCTAGAGGATAAACTCAATCTCAATGCATCTACTTCTACCATGAGCAAGCCATGCAATGACCAGGAAAATGTTGAACCAAACATCCAGCAAGGAGATGACTTGCTTAGAACTGCACAGTTGAAGAAAAAGGAGATCAAATCAAAAAAAAATCAAGGAGAAAGAAGGATTGGCTTGATAAATTGTACAAGGGGAAGTGCAAGCCAACAAAAAAAGGAGGAGAGGTATGTTACAAACTGTATAGTGTGCAACCCATATATGCTACTATAATTCATTTCTATTAATTAAGCTGTCATTGCTAGAAACAAAAGAAAAGTGCTGGAGTACAACCCCAAGTGGATCCACCCCAAGTAGTAGAGAATCATGGCTGTAGCAAGGGAACAAGTGTGGAGCTTCAAGAATGCAATGTTATTGACAGTTTGGAAAGTTTTACCCAACTGATAGAAGCCCAAGTATATGATGATGGTATTCTTAAAGATCATGATTGTTCTAGCATGAACATATTGGTTAGATAGTCTTTTGTATAGGGCTAGTCTTAGTCTTTTGTGGCCTAATTGTATAAGTGAAATGGCCCAGCTATAGTGCTTTGAACCTGGAACTCCAAAATTGGAAAAATGTTAAGTTCTACTAATGATTATAATATAGATGTCCCTTGTATTTATTTGTTTTGCACTCTTGAGAGTGTCTGCTGTGTATTTTGCTTGTATCTACAAAGTGCTGAACGCTTGCTTCTATCTGCAAAGTGTTGGTTCCAGAAAGAAAGGCTAGCGGCTGGCCTGGCTGCTTGTAAATTTAGGCCTCAGCGTTTTTGGCGGGGGAAAAGGTGAGCTTGAGCGGTAGTGCCTGTGCTTCTGGATTGGTCTGAAAAGCAAAATCCTAGCTGTACTCATTGGATGCTATCTGGACAATTGAGAATGAGCCAATGTTACAACGTAACTTTATAAAGTTAGCCAATTAGATCGAACATAGAGATAGGAGATTCTAAGATAGAGACGTCATAGTTGCGGAAAGTTAGAGGCCTGACCAGGAGCATGCCTTGGTGGAAACTAGGAAAATCAACCTTGGTGGTTTGCCTGGTGTGCGTGTGGGCTTACAAAGTGAGAGGAACGAGATATAGAGTGGGCATTCGGAGGAGAAAGTTTTTTTTGAAGGATCCAGTTACCCAGCATTATATCAATAATAAAGAGATGGAGTTCGAAACATATTGCACAAGAGGCGTGCCCCCATGCAGTAGACTGTTACAAGGGGTTTGGAGTACAAAAGATAATTACTCACTACATTATTTGCAACTAGTAGGGGTCTCAAGACCCTCCCTCCAGCACTAGCCCACAGGGAGCAAACATCTCTGATCATAGCATGCACCCAGTCTTCAACGTCCAGAACTGGTAGAAGACCGGCTAGCACTGGCTTTATCTTGAGGTACACTGATCAAGGAAATTGCTGCTTCCTTGGCATCTGCATATCTAAGGGACTTTCATCTTTGTTGCTCCAGACTTAGCTGCGTTGACTGCAAGTATCCTGGAAAGCTCCTTGTTATCAAAACGAACTCCTGCTTTGACGGTCTTGACCGCCTTCTTTGGGAGGTCGTCCCCGTACATGTGAACATAGGCTGTGATTGCTGCATCCTGTGGGACCGACTTACCGTCGATGAAGGAGAGCTCACATATTAGCTTGTGCTGGGCACGCTCATGGGACCGAGGATGGTCGGGCTGCCAATTGCGTGCTGGAGCGGGTGGTGGTAGTAGGAGCCTTCCTTGGGCCTCTTCTGCTGGTAAGAGGGGGTGGGGGAGGCGAGTCTGGCCTCGGTAGGATCTGAGGAGGGCCGGGTTTGAATATCCTCGCACAGAAGGCAGCACAAACATCATCAGGCCCCACGACAGTCTTCTCGTCAGAAGTGCGCTGATTTGTGGCGTCTCGGATGGCTGGATCAACTGGAGGAGAAAGTTAAATGCTTGGTATGGTCGACGGTTGGGCTCAATTGTTAAGCATAGGACTTTGTAACCGAATCAAAAAACGAGCCAAAGTACGACTTTGTAACCGAATCAAAAAACGAGCCAAAGTACGCGTGTCATTTTCTTGTTTTTTTATTAATTTTGGGTTGTAATTTAATTACCTAGAAACTCAGTGGTCTGTTTAAGTAACAAAGACTGAACCTCCGAGAAACCGATCTATACAGATAAAACAAAACATCATGTTTGAGTATTTGACATTTCGCCCCTTGCCATCGCCTAAATATGTATAGAGCATCCAACGGAGGCCGCACCACAGTAGCACCCCACCAGCCTATTCGGCCTCATTTACTCAAAAAAAGAGGGTTTACTCGGCCACACCCACCGGCACCACAAGTCTCGTGAGCTTCTCAGTCGCATCGTCGGTCATCTCCCTCCTCCTCCTTGGCTCCTTGCTCCTCAACGCACTCCTCGAGTCCACCTGCTATCCTCCTGCTGATCCTCATCGGCGTCGTCTTCATCGGCCTCGTCTTCATCCTCATCGACTCGCTCGTCAAGCTGATGCGCGAAGCACTGGTATTAGTCGATGCAATAGCTGTTGCAGCGGCGATGCATGTATTGGCAGCAGCACCTGCTGCAGAGCAGGGGCAGCAGGTCCCTCCTGGTGGAGCCGGAGCCGACGGTGGAGCACTGCCAGCGCCATGATCGACCGTCGAACTGCGGCGTGCAAGATACAGTTTAGACAATCTGTTGGTGAGGTATGGTCTCGATCTGCTGCGATCTGATGTTGTGTGTGCCGAAGTTTGATTTCGATGCAAGCTAGCCGCTGCTCATAAGCTACTTTATCTTTGTTCTTTTTGCTAGTCATATGCAGTGTTAATTGTTCGCTGTATATGGTAGGGTCTTTGCTTGTGGATCGAGTATGTGAGAAAAAGATCGATTTATGTGCTGCAGTGTGTCATGGATTAATTATTCGAGGATGCTAATTCTAGCTAATTGCAAGTTCTGGTAGTAGCATTGCGCTAATTATAAAGCTAGTAGCATTTTGTTACATCCAGGGTATTTGATTTGCGCCATATCTCCGCAGTTCACGTCAGAAATTTGCAAGTCTTGCTCAAAGTTGAGGATGCTAGCTACTAAGTTGATCAATCCGTTTCATTCCTTTCCTAAATGTTCTATCTTGTAAGTAATGGGGATGCGGCAGCTGATCCCATTCCCACACTCAGTTAATGGATGGGTGCAGCTTGCTAAAGGGAGTGGCCCTAGCGACTTTGATCACATGAATCGATGCATACCTTGCCGTTTCTAGCAAGTGTAGTAGGCTTTGATCACATGAATCGATGCATACCTTGCCGTAAGGCTGTGTGGGCCGTGGCTCGTGTATATATGGACAGTGTCATGAATATATGCTTCAGCGTGCACTGCCCCACTTGTACTCAAATGTGTCAAGGTTTCAAACTCCATCGACAAGAGACTTTACTGTGGGTGGGGATACAAATTATTGAAGTCATACATAAAAAATGCTCAAGTTAAAGATGTGAGTGCCATGAGGACGCTGCAACTAGCTGATCGTCCCATCCGTGCTCTCGATGGAGCAGCTAGTCGGCTTGGTCGTCGGGTGGGGCTCGTGATCGAGAGCTGCCGTACGTGACGTGACATCATGCACTACCCCCTAGCTGGCTAGTGTTCGTCCCATTTCTTGCAAACGCAACAGGGTTTGACACCTATGGATAAAGATAGAGGTACCTGGACATTTTGGTGCAAGTTGCTATCGGTGCAACTGCTTGCTGGCATCGCAGTCGTGTGCACGGCCACCATCCTCAGCTCCAACTGCTCCCGCGTCCTTGCCTGTATTTCAAATGCTTCGGCTCCTACCTCCGTTGCTCTCCATGTCACCAACCTTGACACATCAGCAGCCTTCCACCAACATTCTCCCCCTTAAGCCTGATGAACTTCAAGCTCTCGAACACCCAACAGGTGTATCATCAGACCAAGCTTCACATCAGCCTTCTAATCCAAAGTGCCAACCCTATTTACAATAATCTGTCCACGCTCTATGCATTCACGTGTGAAATGATATTTAATATCAATTGCTTACTTCTTCAATGAAACACATGATTTTTCATTTGAGCAATGGCAGAATTATTGTCCACAAATAGTGTCATTGCCTTGAACTCAGTACCGGTGAGCTCACTGATCAAATTTCTGAGCCACAGAGCTTTTTCAGCTGCAGCTGTTGCTGCCATAAACTCAGCTTCACATGATGATAGTGCTACTGTCATTTCTTTGTGAGGACCCGAAGTCACCTGGCTATCATTAATATAGAAAGCCGTTTCAACCAGTGCTTCTTTTTCCCACAACTTCACAACGCACATCACTGTCAATGTAGTGTACTAACAGTTCCTGCTTGCCTTCTTGGGTATAAACCAACGATAGTTCAGTGTGCCCTTCAAATATCTCAAAATTTGCTTCACTGCATTCAGAATATTAGTAGTGGGCTTCTCCAAGAACCTACTTGCCATACCAAGTCAAAAAGATAGATCAGGTCTACTATGTAGCACGTATCCTAGGCAACCAATGATTTTTTTATATAGAGTAACATCAATTCTCTCCCCGTACTTATCTGCATCAAGCTTACATTATGGATTCATTGGACCCTTTGTTGCATTACAGTCAACCATCGCAAACTGACTCAAAACTTTCTTGGCATATACAGTTTATTTGATAGTTATGTAATCTTCTTTCTGCTCAACTTCAATTCCAAACAGAATGATTGTTTTCCCAAATCACTCATATCAAACACTGAAGTCATGTGCTTCTTGAAGTTCACAATTTCACCTAGCTGACCACCAGTCACTATCAAGTCATCCACATAGACACCAACCATCAGAGCTAACTGACCTGTCCCTCTCATATACACTGTAGAGTTTAAAAGTTTATAGTTGATATTTTTTTAATTTGAGATAATATTACAAGGCTAAATACTTAACACAATAAGTTTTTGGATCAGATTTGAGATGATCAACAACGTCAAGTTGAGACAAGACAAACTTCAAAATTGTGCTACTTGAGTTGATGAGATCTACAAATTTGCAGGTAACAATTATTTCAGTTGAAATCATTTGAAGTAATGTCAAATATACAATATAAGATTCGAAATTTTGTAGCTAAAAGAAACAGCGTTAGCTATATAGTCACATGTGTCGTGTACCTTAGTACTCTCGATGTGAACGTTGAGGTCTCAAGTTTGAATCTAAAAGAAGATATTATTTACTTCGCCACTTGCCGCTCTCAGTTCGTAGACCTAGTGGGGCTTCTCTAGCCATGAAACATCCTTGAATTTTTCACGAAGGGAAAATTCATAGAACGGATAATAATATAAAAATATAAGCTATCATATTATTATATAACAGTTGATAATCAAATCCATACGTCAAAACTAGATAAAAGAGTACAATAATAGGGCTTACATCATTTATTACATTGCCACATAGCGAATAATCAGAGTACAAACATTTAGAACAGCTGCGGAAGTAGAAGAACATTCGCGGAAGGATCTTCATCAACCATCTTGAGCGCAGGCACGAGACCTTCTAATCCTTACATTTTCAATGTCACTGTGAAGCAAGTAAATCTGCACACCGCCAGATGTGTGCAGACCGTGGTCAGCACCCATGAGCTTTAATGGAAAAAGAAATAAGGAATTTGATGATCCTATAGTTTGGCTGTGGTTTTTCTATGCATGCAAGTAGTAATGAAATTTATAACAATAAGTCAAGTTTTAACTCATTCCCATCCCACACACACACCTCCATCCACCATCCCATCCATCCCAGATCCATCACCACATCACCACCACTATCACCTTCAAGACTCACTCTCAGGTCGACCAGACCAACTCCCGCTCGGCCTGTCTCAGCGGCCCATAGCTCTCAACCTGGCTCACGGTCGGAAGTATCTCTCTGGGGAGGTAGAACACTCCACTCAATAGTCCGGTGCAAGCAGAACACATGAAAGGTCCATAGTCGATGAGTCGGCATATGTATCGATCGATCAACCATACACTCTACAGAGGTTTCACTAATCCACCAGATAGCCATCATCGGTGCACACGCACACCTAGGCAGATTTCGGGCGCCTACTTCCATAGAACGATGCCATCCTATCTCTCAGCCCTGGAACACCCTTAGAGTGGCTGATACTATGAGGGGACCCATGATCCCATTCCCGTAGAGCATCATGACCGTCTCGAAAGGGTGTGAGACACATGCTCCTACCCCTCTATCACACGCTTGCCTGATAGTAATGGCATCGATCTATCCAACGGTTCGGCCGTCTCCCCCATGGGAAGCGAGTGGATAGCAAGAGATTTTTATGATCTGGTTACCAGTGCAATAGTTCCTAGGTGTGACAAAGACAAGATATCTTCATCAGGGTTATTCTTTAACGTGCTACCATAACACCTTCATCCTGGGTTCCACCCCTCAGAGGCTCACATCTGAAGACCACCATCGCATCCAAGTTAGTCTGCCACAGACTCCTCTTCATGGGAATGTCCAGATCCACTCCCCGGCAAGACTTGCTCTAAAAGCTCGTCGTAGATCCCAGCTCGATCAACTCAACCCTCACCCTACACCCTGCCATAAGTTTCACCCAAACCCAGATACATGATCACCAGCTCACATACCCATCTGATCCATCCATCCATCCATCCATCAAGCCTGGCTTCCCCTCCAGACCCTCGCAGGGGTTCATCACATTGCATCAAAATGTAAGCGAGTGAAGTATATATATATACACATATATATACATATATATATACATATATATATACATATATAAACATAGCATATAAGCATGTGGCTAATATAACAGCGGGTAAGTAGGTGAAAGGTTACGACAATATAGGGGCTATCAAGTAATATTCTACCATGCAAACCTATCTCAGGTATAAGCATTGCATAAAAGTAAAGCACTAGCAATTCTAGATATTAGCCATGTTGATCTACTAGGATTTCTAAGAGAAGGTGCTGCCATGACACTTGCGCTGTTGAGGTAGTAGTGGTACGAGTCTTCCTTCGTCAGCGTAGTCGTTCAGCAGAACCTCCTCCTTGGTGCTCGTAGCCTCCTCCCTCGGATCGCTCCTCGTTCGACTTTGAAATTGAGACATATGAGTTGCTTTAGCGACTCCTATAGAATAGCATAAAGAATGAATAAATATCAAAAAGATCCAAATGCACTCAAACATTAGCTCAAGATGTAGAGCTCGATTTATAAAAAATTTGAATGCTTGTTTCATATTTTTCCGAGTTCGTATGAATTAGATATGAATTTTCGAAGATTTAAATGTATTCTAAAAAAGATAAAAGGCAATAAACCAGAGGCTGACATGTGGCAGCACGTGATTGGCCACTTGTCACTCGTGGGTCCAACAGAAACGACGTGGAGGCTGACGTGGACGATGACGTCATGCTGATGTCAGCAATGACAGGTGAGATTAGGGTGACATCACCTACTGACGTCAGCGTTGACTCGGTCAACAGTCAATGGTCAACTGACAGGTGGGCCCAACAGGGCTGTTAACGGGCTATTGCTGGGCCGAATGGGCTGGACATGGGCTGGGCTTGGCCCACCACGTGTCATGCTATGATTCGTCCATATCCTCACCTCTTGGCTCCAATCGGGCCTGGTCCACGACAGCAAGTCCACGGTGCACTGGCCTCTTGAGACCCCACCGAACAGTCTCAGGTCCACATGGACCATGTCGATGTGCTTCTGCTCCAATCGATCCCCATGTTCTACTTCCTCCACGGGACAGCGCGTCTCACCAACGGTGATGGAGTCGACCAATCCGATGTTGTAGCGGTCCATCGGCTCCATCATCTTGCGATTCAGCTCCGAGGTGGCATGGCGATCATGTACATGTGCAGAAAGGCGGCAGCTGGGCTCATGGCGTGGCGGCATCGGCAAGTGGTGAGCGGCGATGCGGTGGACTCGACGCACGGTGGCAGCAGAACAATGTGGCACGCACGGCTCAATCACGTGTTCCAAACCGTGATTGCGGTCATCTGGCACTCAACCGGGGCGTCGGTGGTGACCAAATCGTGCGGCGGAGTCCGCGGTGCTCGTTGGCACACGGCGGCGCTCCGGCCGGTGGCGGTGTCTGTCTGCGCAACACGGTGAGGCGCTAAGACCCTCATCTTCTTCATGATTGTGGCCAGCACATCGAGGCATCCACGTTGTGCCTGCCAGCGGTGGCCATAAGGCACGATGCCGGTCACCCATGGCAAAGGCGCACGGCGACGCCGATGGGCATGGCCGCACGCGGCGCAACAGCAGAGCATGGGGTGGCTTCATTAGTTAGCAGGCGGGGCTAGGCACGTCGAGCAGCTCTCCGTCGGCCAACTAGGGCTCCACAGAGCAGCCAGTGCAGTGCTCAATGGCGCCGGCACGGCGGTGGTCTTCAAGGAATTGGCTTGGCATCCGGCGGTGCTGTGCGTGGCAAACGGTGGAGCAATGGTGACAGCGTGCGACGGTGATGACCCAAGGAACCAGCAAAGGCTCAATTCAGGGCACAGGTTGGCAATTGGGGGTTTCAGGGATCAGTTTGGCAAGCCGACGACAACCACAATCCACGGCGGAGGCTGCTTTTGCGACCGGGCGCACGGTGGCGCTTCGATGTGGTCACGGCGTGTGGCTCGGGCTCTAGGGCTGGCCCACAGTCTTCATCTTCATGACCGCTTGATGCAGTGCTCCACGGCGAATCTTGATGACAGCTCCTTGTTCCTCGTTGTGGTCGGAGATGAGTGGGGCACCCTCACCATGGCGGCGCTCTAGAGCGGCATGGCGGCGGCAAGGTCATGCTCTCAGGGGTCTCCAGTGGGGCTTTCAAGCGGCTAGCATGCTGTGTGCGCAATGCCGAGGCGGGCTGGGAATTGGTGCCAGAGAGGCTTAGGCTCAGCGACGGGCTGGCAAGACGGCTTTGCCGCGATGGCGCACAGTAGCGGCGTCGGGCATGGTGGCTCGTCCGCTTTGGCATCCTCCTGACACCATGGAGTCCAGGGGGGCTCGACTGGTCGTGTATGTGTGCGTGCAGGTCTCCAAGGGGGCCGGTAGAGGCCTTGGCCTACGCGCTCGGTGCGAGCGCCATGGCCATGAAGCAAAGGTCGGGGGTTTGGAGGAGGGAATTTTGGCGGCGCTCACCAACATTGGAAGAGGGATTGGAGGCACGGTACACGTCCAGCAGTGAGCGGCTCCGGTGAGGATGAAGCGACGGCTTGTGGTATAGGTCCTTGCTCCTCGATCCTGGCGGCATAGCAGCAGCTCTGGCATGGCGGCGCTCCTCTTCTTCTCAAGCAGCGGTAGCTCCTTCCTCTCCCCATCCCCTTCTTCTCCTTCCTCCCCTTTCTTCCCCAAAGTGGTGGCTGGCTAGGTGAATTGGAGGCCACCAGTGTGGCGGCGTGACCTGGGAACCCTAAGGGCACCGGGGCATGCTTATATAGCGAGCGGCGAGCAGAATGGCATGGCGGTGGTGAGCTCGAGTGGCCAGGGGCAATTTGGTCCTCAGCGCTCCACGGGCGGTTGCGGCGATCTGTGGGCTCCAGCTACCAGCGAGGGCGAGGTGAGGCGCCTTGGCAGCCAAGGAAGAGGGGGATAGCAGGGGGACAGTGCGTGTGCGCGCGAGAGAAGAATTTGCTTGCAGCCGTGGGCATCTTGTGCCAGAGGCTGTCGGTCCAGGTGGCTTGCTTTGGGGGCGTCGATGCGGTGCGCGGTGGATCGGGCGGCAGCAACGCGTCGAGTCACGCTCCCGCGGTCGCGTTGCTTGCGCGGCACAAAACAGAGGAGGCAGGGGACCATGGGGACAGAAGATGATAGGCGGGGTCCACGCGTGGGACCCGTCGGTCAGCAGCTTCCCTGTTGGGCCGTCTTGGGCCGTTGCGGGCGGTAGAGAAAGAAGACAGGGAGAGGGCAGGCTAGGCCAGCTTGTGATGACGGGCCACATGGCTTTTCCTATTTGTTCTTTATTTCTTTTTCCTTTTTCCTTTGCTGTTTTTTGTATATTTCATGAACACATATATATATATATGTGATAAGTGTAGCATGTTGCAAATAAATGGTTAATGGACTTACATGGTCCTTGGATATGTTGGGTAATATTTCCCATAATATTTATTTATTAGCTAAATACATATTGTTGGCATTTTTAATTAGACAACACATAATAAATCCAAAAAGAGCCAAATCACATGTTAATTAGCAATGCCATATGGATGATGCTACTAGTGCAATATTTGTGTAAAGCTAGCGTTGCATAAAGATATAACAAGTGAAACATAGAGGTAAGCATGGACAAGATGAAGGGATTTAGTGGAACAAGGTAGGTGATGGAGAGAGTGAGAGAGAGGGAAACTCTAGAGCCTCATCTCATGTATCATAAGTACAGGAGTGCAACACGAGTGACACATGTGCAACATTGATACAAGATTTGTGAAACAAGGAGGTAAACAAGAGGTACATCGGATACAAGACTCCAATGTGAGAGCTTGAGCAAGATGAGGGGGAGTTAGAGAAACATGATAGATGATGTAGGTAACAAGGAGCTTTAGAGTCCAACCTTGTGTAACATAAGTATAAGGGTGATTGACTCATGAAACATTAGATGCTAGGCAAGAGGTATTTATCACATGTGGCTTATAAATATATATTAAGTCACATGTGATGGTGCTACTTGATTTCCATGGCACAAAACATATGTGCCAAATGCAAGTAGATTGGGTTTCTACATGACAAGCAACAATCATGGGCATGTTTTAAAAAAAAAATTGTTGATAGTATTTTTTGGTGTTTATAATTTTTAGGGTTGTTACAAGCCATGCCTCCCCACTACTGCTCAATGCCACTCCTGCATTGTCAAGGATCTAGGAGAAGAGAGAGAAGGAAGGGAGCTGGGCGGCCTTGGTGGACAGTAGGAGAAGCAACCTCGATGGCTTGCCTAGTGTGCGTGGGTAACAAAGTTAGGGGAACGAGATATATAGTTCGCATATATGGAGTAGAAAGTTGGATATTGGTACGGTCAGTTGGCTTCAAATGTCGGGCATGGGAAATTGTAGCCGTGAACCACAAAATGCGGCAAAGTACGTGTTGGTTTTTTTGGATTTTAGTTTTGAATTGGAATCAGATTTATTTACAGGAAGTTGATTTATAGTTCGCATATATGTCAGTTTCAGTTTCGGTTTATGGGACCAATTTTTTTTTTTGATTTTAGAATTACAAAACATGAGACCAAGAACTCCGAATCTACGAGAAAACTGATCTGTAAATGCAAAACAAAGCATCCTATTTGAGTAATTTGACTTGGGAATAGTGCATCCTAGTCCATCTAAAAGCCCAACTACGTACGAAGGGAGGCCACCACGGTAGCACCCCACCAGGCCTGGCCACGTCCACACCAAAAAAAGGAGGCTTATTCGGCCACACCCACAAGCACCACAAGTCTTGTGAGCTTCTCAGCCGCATCGTCTGTCATCTCCACCCTCCTCCTTGGCTCCTTGCTTCTGGACGCACTCCTCGAGTCCACCTGCTAGCTAGCGGTTTCGCCATGAGCCCCATCATTACCCTCTTGCTGATCCTCATCGGCATCGTCCTTATCGGCATCGTGTTGATCATCATTGCCTGGCTCGTCAAGCTGGAGCGCGAATTCGATGCAGCAGCTGCTGCAGTGCTGGCGCATTTTGTGGCAGCAGCTGCTGCTGCACAGTAGGCGCAGCATGTCCCTGTTGGAGCCGGATCCGGCAACGACGGTGGCGCACTGCCAGCGCCATGATCGAGAGTCGTCCATCGCGACCTGCGGCATGCGAGATGCAGTTTAGACAATCTGTTGGTGAGGTATGGTCTCGATATATGCTGCTGCGATCTGGTTTTGTGTGTGCCGCGGGGGGTCGATTTTGATGCAAGTCTCTGCTCAGCTACTTTATCTTTGTTCTTTTCTAGTCAGATAAATGCAGTGTTGATTGTTCGCTGTATGTAAGGTCTGTCTTAGCTTGTGGATCGAGTATGTGAGAAAAAGGTCCATCTGCGCTGTGGTGTGTGTCGTTGATTAATTAATTATTCGAGGATGCTAATTCTAATTGCAGATTCTGGTAGCAATGTACTAGAAGCTAGTAGCACCTTTTTGTTAGATCACGGGTGTTTGTTTTATGCCATATCTGTGCAGCTCACACTCAGAAATTTGCAATGGTTGCTCAAAGTTGAGAATGAATGCTAGCTACTACGCTGATCGATCCGTTTCATTCCTTTCCAAAATGCTCAACGTTGTAAATGATGAAATTTGGATGCTGCAGCTGATCGATGACACGACAGCATGATCAGTAAGCACCACCACATGACATGGTCCCATCGCCGCACTAAGTGACTACTCGATCCGTGACAAGTGTTCCTCCCGTTTATACTGTAGTATCATGAATATATGCTTCCACATGCACCAAAATGTGTCCAGGTTTCCAACTCCATCGACCAGGACTTCACCGTGGTAGGTACAAATTAAGATCTTTTTTTCTATCACCATTCATCTGAGCTACATCTACCGCAATTGTGTTGTGCCTCGGTCAGAAAGTGTCACGTTCTGGGTCAGAACGAGACGGATAACTGGATTGATTAGAGAATTTCGGGAAGAATAGCAGACTAGGGGGTGAAGAAATGAAGAACTGAGAAAGAACATGGGAGCGGTGAGAATGAGATTTCCGTTCTTCGTTAGATTGCCAGGCGGTTACACCAGTTCCGTTATGCCCCTCTCCACCACCTGGGCCGAGCCACTACAGCCTACTAGGCCAAGCCCACGGAGCACAATACACTAAGCCCAAAACCCAACAAAGGATTACAACAAACACGGCCCAACTCATCAGCCACTGCTGCTCGATGACGCTTCTGTTGTCGGACCTTGATTAGAGTTCAGTCGGCGCCTCATCTTCTTCTTGTTCCTGACAGAAAGCCTCGTTGATTGAAAAGCATTCGTCCCCGCAAAAAAAAAAAAAAATTCAAAGAACGGAAAGCTTTCGTCCTCCGATCCCCTATGCACTACTCCCTCTCCCTGGCTATGTTCCTCCCATTTCTTGCAAAACACAATAGGCTTTGACACCTATGGATAAAGATGAAGATACCAGGACATTTTGGTGAAAGTTTACAGGGGCATGCATAGGGGCTTTGCCGTTTGTATGGAGTGTTGCAGAAGCCCCTTTTAGTTTTGTCTCCGGCTCCGTGTCGACCCATCAGTGGTGGTGCTCCTGTACACACAGTACTGTGTATATTAATGGTTACTACAATGGATTCTAAGTCCTACACTCCGCTCTTTGAGATGGCCACCTCTCTTAACCTAATTCTAGAGACAGACCCTTAGGATGCCTCCTCTTTTAATGAAAAAGTCAATCTATTAGTCGATTATTAACAACGGCTGACGTCTTTGATGCCTGCTGTCTGTGAGTCGTTCAATTTAGGATGCCCCACTCTGAAAATGTGAACATTTATCTGGAGTTTCCTTGACCACTTAAAGTGGTGATCACTAGACGGACAGTTAAATCAGAGAACAAGCTATCTCCTAAACTTCATACGCACTTGTTCAGAGCTGACGTCAGTCACACATCGCTAGCATATAGCTCCGCATGAACGAACCTTGTGAGTTGTGGCCGACACGTAGCTAGTCCATGATAAGTGGACCAATCAATAGTTGGGCAGTATATAGAAAAGCACACTGGCAATATGGTAGCATTCCCACAGGCCACAGCCAGTGCAGTCTCGTGAGCTTCTCAGCAGCATCGTCGGTCATCTCCCCCCTCCTCCTTGGCTCCTTGCTTCTCGACGAACTCCTCGCCGGTCAAGTTAACCTTCTAGCTAGCGGTGTCACCATAAGCCCCATCATTACCCTCCTGCTCATCCTCATCGGCGTCGTGTTCGTCGGCATCATGTTCATCCTCATCGACTGGCTCGTCAAGGTGATGCGCGAAGCACTGGCAGTAGTCGATGCAGCAGCTCTTGCAGCGGCCGCGCTTGTGTCTGCCGCGGCTGCTGCTGCAGAGCAAGAGCAGCAGGTCCCTGCTGGAGCCGGAGCCGGAGCCGGAGCCGACGACGGTGGCGCGCTGCCAGAGCCATGATCGATCGTTGAGCTGGATGCGGCGTGTGCGGTGTGCAGTTTAGATATAGTCTCTGTTGGTGAGGTATGGTCTCAATCTGTTGCGATCGGGTGTTGTGTGTGCCGCTGGGTTTCGATTTCCATGCAAGCTAGCTCTGCTTAGCTACTTTATCCTTGTTCTTTTTCTAGTCAGATAGATGCATCGTTTATTGTCCGCTGTATGTAGCGTCTGTCTTAGCTTGTGGATCGAGTTCGAGTATGTGAGAAAAAGATCCATCTGCTTTGTGGTGTGTCATGGATCGATTATTGCAGATTATGGCTGTAATGTTCACGACAGAAATAATTTTCATTGGTTGCTCAAAGTTGAGGATGCTACTCAGCTGATCCATCGATTTCATTCCTATCTTACATGCTCAAAGTCGTTGTAGGTGATAAGATTTGGTTGCTGCAGCAGATCGATGAGACGACAGCACCATCATCAGTCAGCAACACCACATGGCATCGTCCCATCCCCACACTATATGGATGGATACAGCTAAAGCGTGTGACCTAGTGACTGCTCCATCAGTGACTAGTGTTCCTCCCGTTTCTAGCAAGCGCAGTAGCTAGGCTTTGATCACATGAATCAATGCAGGCTTTGCCGTCTGGGCCGTCTAGTTCCCCATGCACCGCTCGACCACTTGCACCCAAATCTGTGCTGGTTTCCATCTCCATCGACCAGAGACTTTACTGCGGTGGGTAGAAATTATTGAACTCTCGATCATGTACACATCTTTTTTATATTTTACCACGACTCATATGAAAACTATATCTACTACAACTGTGTTGTGCCTCGATGAGAAAGCCTCGTTGATTGAAAAGCTTTCGTCCTCGCAAAAAAGATTCAAAGAATGAAAAGCTTTCGTCCTCCGATCCCCTATGCACTACTACCTCTCCCTGGCTAGTCTTCCTCCCATTTCATGCAAAACGCAATAGGCTTTGACACCTATGGATAAAGGTGAAGATACCTGTACATTTTGGTTCAAGTTTACAGGGCCATGCATATGGGATTTGCTGTTTCTATGGAGTGTTGCAGAAGCCCCTTTTAATTTTGTCTCTGGCTCCGTGTCGATCGGAGAGAAAGGATTATACTTAATTTTACATGGTTGTGGGGCCGTACGAGGAGAGAAAGGATGGTTTTGGAGAACAATCTATAGGGAGATCTTGATCGAACAGTGAGATGCGTTGAACCATACAATTCGACGAAGCCGACCAACAGCAGCCTTCGTTCTCTCCAGTATGAGCATCACCACGCCGAGCACACCTATAATTAAGAATTGCTTTGTATGCAAAAGTGCCGGGGCTATTGGCGAGCACAAGCCAGTGGTTGTTGTTTGGTAAGATTTTTAAATGCTTCTGGGTGCCAACCATGTGGAGAGTTTGCTTTTGAGTTTGACAACCAAAGTTTGCATGGTCTAATATAGTTCGCTCTTTTGTTCCCCCCAGTTCGATACTAGCACACATTGGAGGTGCTCTAAGAGACCACACGGTATTAGAAAGTTAGGGGATGATCGCGTTACCAAAAAAAGCCCATGACACTACATAATGAAGCCCGCATTAGCCTATAATCACACCGTTAACTACAGTATATAGAGCCCATCACCAGAGGTTTGCTAGAGCAAAGCAGCCCACTCCAACACCCACATTGTATTTGTTTGGGCAGAGATTCAAAGGCGTTACAAGGCTAGGCCCACCCCACACACATGCCCAACATGTCTCCAGAAAAATAAGACTCGACTCCATTTTTTGGTAGCCTTGTTGGGGTAATCCTGAAGGCATTTTTTTCCTTTTTATTTAGCAAAAATAAAAAGAACAGCCTCAGCTTTACATTTTTTTTGTCACCTGGCATTTCAGGGTTACTCCCAAAATGTTTTGTTCCTATGATTCTTAAATTCGGCTAATTAGTGCTAACATTGATTCTTCAAAAAATAGAGCACCTGATCCATTTAAAGACTTTGATGTCGACATTATCTATTTTGAGTGTATAAGCCTGTTTGGCACTGCTTCACCACGACATTATCAAAAGCGCACAGCTCCATACGTGAAGTTGTTTTTTGTTGCCCCTCACAAAAGGATGAGTTGGGCTGAAGGTGGAAAAGTAACTTATCTTATTAGTTTCATCTCTCATACTAACTTCATTCATTGTTCGATAATGTAAAACTGTTTTGCCAATCACTTGTTTAAAAAAAGCTTGGTTTCTACAATAAATCTTCTCATTAATTAAGTTAATTAGAAAAGAAAAAATTTTAAATGTTAAAGCTGAACCGGGCAAAACGGAACCTAGATAGTTTTAAGGACCCGTTCTATAGATGCAAATTTAAATATGCTCTTATAGTTGCACTAAAAGAGGCCTCGTATCAGTTTGGCATTGGAGGGTGACGGTTCGGTGGGGCCGTACGCTAGTTGCGCCCGCAAAGTTAGCGAAAGGCCAGCGTGGGAGATGGTGGCCAGCAGATTTGAGGTGCCAAGATGACCTGCGTGGTATCGCGGCGGACGGTCCTGCGCTAAGGCGGTTGTTTCTGATGCGAGTAAGGCGGTTGTTTCCGATGCGAGGAGGTGTTCTGTCTGACAGTTAAAAGACGTTCGTGGCACTTCTGTCCTTGATGAGGCAATTAGGTCTGGGAGTGTGCGTGTGATCTGCCTCAAAACTTTGTTTTTGAGATTGCGTGATCCCGTGTTTATGGAGTTTGTATTTGAGATTGTATGGTCCTATGTTTATGGTGTTTGTAATAAGCAACAGCTATATGTATTATTCGACGCAGAGGCTGGAATATTAATATATTTCCTTTTTTAAGAAAAAACTGGTTTAGGCACATAGAGTGATTAAACAACAACACGATACACGGACACGGAACTGGCCGACGCGCTTATTGGATACGTATTATAATAATAAGTAATATAAGCAGAGACAACGGAGAAGTGAGAATTAAAAACTTGGCATGCGCGTTTCAATTGATGCCCAAACAGTGTCAAGCTGTGGTGCAGCCGATGATCTTCTGGATGGCCTGCAGCGCCTGGATGGCGTTTTCCAGGTAGAAAGCGAGCGGGGCGGATATGGCGGCGAGTGGGTTGGCAGCCAGCTCCTGCTCGACGTCCTTGTCCGCGGTTGGCACCGGCACCTGCGGGTTCTCCTCGAACTTCTTGGCCTGCTCGAGGTAGGCCATCATGCGTGGCGTGACGTAGAGGGAGATGACCTTCTCGTCGCCCCTTCCGGCGGCACGCTGGCGGCCGTGGGAGACGATGGTGGCGAGCGCGTAGGGGTGTCCCAGCTTGCTGTAGAGCTTCTGCGTCTCCATGTACTCCAGAAGCCGCTGCAGCTCGGCTCGGAGCGCATTCACCATCCGGTCGCCGTCGTCCAGCATGATGTCCTCCAGCGCGTTCTGGGCGTCCATGATCTTGTCCCTCGCGCGGTCCAGTCTCCCGCCGTCCGCCAGCTCGCTGGCCTCGCTGATCATGTCAGCGTGCCGCCGGCGTACCTCCTCCGCCTGCACCGACTGCTCCTCGCTGCCGGGACGTTCTGCGCTCGGCTCCGGCTCCGGGGTGCGCAGCCGCTGGATGTTCTGCGCAGGCTGCCGCGTCTCCTCGGCGGCGTAGCTGTGCCTCGCCACGGCCAAGGTCGCGTTGTACGCCTCGGCCTCGGAGCTGCCCTTGAGAGTGAAGTTGACGGCGACCTTGCGCGTCTCCCCGCTGAAGAGGGTGCCGAACCTTATGGTGATCACGCCGGTGCCGCCGTCGGTGGTCTGCGTGTAATCCGTTCCGGGCGCCACCGCCATCGTGTCCAGGTCGCCGTCGGCCATCTTGGGGGTGAGCGTCAGCCGCACGTCCTGCGCCACCACGGTGAGGAGGCCACCCAGCAGCTGTGCGAAGGGCGCGCTCAGGTTCGTCCCGTCCGGCACCGTGCTGTACGTGCCGCCGGGGGATCTCTTGGCGATATCGCTGAGCAGCTGAAGTACGTGTAACATTAATTGATTGGTAAATGAAAATGATCGATACGTCCGGCCGGCAGCAGCTAGCAGGAGCAGTTGCATACCTTGTGGTCTGTGCCCTGGCCGAAACCAAAGGTGTAGACAGACACCTCGCCAGGGTCAACTTGCCTCGGGTCGCCGGAGGACCTCCCCTCGGGCTTGCCGTCGGACATGAGGAAGATGTTGGCGGTGCGGGACTCCGTGAGCACGCGGCCGGCGAGGACAGCCAGCCCCAAGTCAAGGCCGGCCTTGATGTCAGTGCCGCCATCGGCATCCAGGTGGCCGACGACTGTCTTGAGCTCGGTCTGGGCAGCTTGGGTCATGGAACGCAGCGGGCTGAGCCGTCTGGCGCTGCTCTCGAAGGTGACGATGGAGAGGCGGTCCGCGGGGGTAAGCTTCATGATCACGAACTGCAGGGCCTTCTTCACGCTTGCCATCTTGTGGCCTCCCATGCTGCCGCTCACGTCCACAACGGCCACCAGGTCCAGGCCCTCCCTCACGGCGGTGGAGGATGTCGCCTCAAGCTCCACCATAGCCGTCACCGAGTCCGGCGTCAGAGATACGTTTTTCTTGCTGTACTTGGGAATCCTCATCGTCACTAGACCCTGTTTGCTGTTCACTGCAACTCCATGCGTAGTGCATAAAAAGCGCGCGTCAATGATCGAATTGACATCACGGAATCCATGGATGCATCATCATCATATACTAAAACTCCTTTAATATACGATTCTTCTGAAAATGCGTGAAAAGAGTAAGTACTCCATAATGCATGTATCAATGGAAGTCTGATGACAGGAAGACGATACCTCCATTCCTATTCGGAGTAGTAGCAGGCTTCTCATCGTCATTAAACGCCATCCTGAACCTGCCTTCCTAAGATCAAGCAGGACTATACTATGAGAGACAGAGACAGTGAGTGCAATAACACAGTGGTGACTAGCCAACTAGGCGGCACAGAGAAGAAGAGCACATCACCTTCAATTCTGCTTGCACTTTCTATGATGGTATGAATGGCTATGCATATAGCTCCCTTTATATACTGATCGAGAGGCTCTCGGTATGCTTGGGATATTTATTTTTTTGCCCGCCAATAGTGGGGTTTATGTGGTTGTTTGGAGCGTATAAGTAGAGATAGGATGAAACCCCTTATAAACCCACGTCTAGTGATGAAAAATAAGTTGACCACAATACAACTGGTGCTAAGAATTGTCTTTCTAGATCTAGGCCTTGTTTAGATTGGAGTTAGAAAAATTTATAATTGTAGCAGTTTTATTTATATTTGATAATTATTGTTCAATCATAGATTAACTAGGATCAAAAAATTTATTTCGTGATTTACAACTAATCTGTATAATTAGTTATATTTTTACCTATATTTAGTGCTCCATGCGTGCATGCAAAGATTAATATGATATTTATGTAATGGAGAGATTGAAAACACTTGAAATTTTGAAGTCAACTAAACAAGGCCCTATTAGCATTTGTATTTACATATCTATATAATCTGGTATCTTTGCCGAGTGACAAATATCGGGCGCTCGGCAAGAGCAACTTTGCGGAGTGCCACACTCGGGAAAGAAATACATTCAGCAAAGACTTCTTTTCTGAAAGTCAGGCACTCATCAAAGACTTGCACTCGGTAGGACTCTCTTTGCCAAGTGACTGACATTCGACAAAGAACGACACTCGACATAGACGAACGTAGATGACGGCGGTCACCCGTCGTCACCCTTTGCCAAGTGCCAACTGCAGCAAAGTGATTTTTTTTATTTTCTTTGCCGAGTGCTGGACCCTGGCACTCGACACTCGGCAAAGAGTCTGTCTGCTGTAGTGGATGGCTGCGGCGCCGCCTGCAAGATCGTTGACAACGCATGGATTGGAATTTCATCGGACGGCAGCTGTAGGAGCCGAGACATGTGTTGATGCGCTCATGTGTCCTGCGTCACGTGTTGATGCGTCATGTGCCTTGCGTCATGTACGTCGTTCGTTGTACGTAGGGTGCATAAGTGAGTAGCTATCTACGAGCAGTCAGTAGTAGTCGCGCGTCGTCCATGGTACAATCTGTTCGGTAGCAACATAAACACACTCCCAGTACACACACAGCCCATGGATCTTGGTAAGGCTGTGTCCATCTTAATAGCGCCACATGCATGGTTTGCCCGTGAACTAGCATTACGGGGAGCGTGTGGAAACTCAGATCTACAGAAGTTGCATCGTCCTCCATCGGCTGGGACGTGGGCATATAATGCACTTTGATGAGCCCTGCTCACAACAGGCGTCGACTTGACTTGCCTTTCCCACAAGTCGTCATGAAGATGGACACAGCGTTACCAATGGCCGTCGGAATATAATCCAGATGAGGACCCTGCTACCATCGAGCTCACAGCTCAGTACATGTAGAGGCGTCGACTTGACTTGCCTTGCCACGGCCACGGCCCACGGCCATTGCACACGCTGCGATTCCCACACGGATCAACAGCCCTGCCACCCTTGCACTGCACGAAAGGGTGACCTCGCGTTTCCGGTTCAAGAAAAACCAAAGGGCTCATTTGGATCCATAGAATAGAATTCATTATGGTTCACGAACATATTTGAGCTAGGCCATATATACATGGAATGGAATAGAAGGAACTAAGTTGAAGAGGGCAAATATAGCATGGTGAGCCATTCCATTCAAGTTTCGTCCTCCCACCCTATGAATTTGAGATAAACTTATTTGTGAACGTTTGAAAGTTGTGAAAATCTCAAATTCCAAATTAACTAGCGTAATTCATTCAGTAAATTCTAATATTTTCAAAATAAAGAGATCCAAACGGGTCCTAAATGTTATATGATGGGATTTCACAAGATAAAGTGGGACGGCTAAACTTCAAGACACGTTATCTTGGATGGAGCCTCAATGACTATGGACTATAAGGGGTTTTGAGAAAAGTCATTAGAAATTTCAAGAGAAAGAAACAAACCCGGCCCAGCAGCCCCGCATTGCCCACGCACAGGCAACACGAGAGACAGAAATCCTAGCCACCGCCAGCCCTTCCACCCCCTCCCTTCCCCCTTCGCTGCTGCCGGAGGAGCCTGCTGGAAGGCCCGCGCACACCCTAGGATGGTGGCGGCGAGTCCTCAACTAGGCATGTGAGCTTCTCCATACGGGGCGTCACTTGGCAGTCTGGCAGAAGTTGCTGCGCGGTGGCAGTGGAGTGGGCATGAAGACCACCTCGTGCAGAGACACGCAAAGGAGGCTGCTATTGGCCATCGTGGTCCTTGCCGGCGACTGCGGCGGCTGTTCTATCTTCCTGATCGAGTGCCCTAGTGGCGGGATCCGTCCTTTATGGGAGCAATGTGGTACTCCTATAGTGGCAGTGGCTGGCGGTGGTGCCGGCGTTCAGCTGGCACCGGTGCTAACATTAGCAAGAAGGTGGATTAACTACATCGGAACATTCTAGTGGCTTGTTGGTATGGATAGGCGCCATCCAACTTTGTACGGTGACATTGGCAGTTGTGCTGGTCATGCAGCGCTAGCGCCTTGGTGGTGGACGGTGGCAGCTGGCTAGTTTTCATGTCTACCATGCCATGGCAATGAGGCAGGCATGAGAGGGCCTCTCCAATCTCTTGCAGTTTGGTGGCTTCGATGGCAGCTTGGTGGTATGGCAGAGCGGGTGGTAGGGGGTCGGCAAAGGTGGCTGGTTCCCTTCGTGGCATCGTTGATGGAAGGCTGGCTCAGCAGGGGTAAAGATATTGTTGGGGTGGGCGACTAGGGCATCTTCTAATCCCGACCCTATTCTCCATTCCATTTGCATTCCCCGTCCTCGGGTTGGATTCCATGGTGAAGCTGGCTGGATCTACTTGCCGCTAGCTGGCTTTGCCTGTTCTAGCGAGGGGCAGACACTCTTCGGTGGGCTTCTCCCAACGCATCTCCTGGCTAGCATCGCTAGGTGTGGCAGCTAAGCAGGGGTGCCCTTGATCCATCGTCATGCCCTACCTTTGATCTAGGGTTCTTCAATCTCTAATTACGATGGAGATTGGGGCGAAAGCTTGGATGATGATGTCTGCGGATACCATTCCCTTCTTGGAGGCATCCTTTCCTACATTTCCTCCTTCCGTATCAGATGTTGTTCGGCGGGCTTCTCCCAATGCATCTCCTGGACAGCTTCTCTATTTGAGATGGTTATGGAGGCAAAATGAGATTGGTGCCAAACCCTGGATGATGATGTCTATGGACACCATTCCCTTCTTGGAGGCATCCTTTCCTACCTCCCGTCCTTCCGTACCAGATGTTGCGGATGAAAACCTCCCATCATGGGCTACCTTGTCAGCACTCTTAGCTTTGTTTCTTCCTATGAGGCATGGCTAGGGATTATAGTTATTCAGTTGCTCCTACTAGTTGTCCATGACAGTGCCCCAAACTATGCTGTCCGGTGCCGTATGACAGATCGTTGGGTTTGAGTTGAGTTTGTTGGGTCGATTCGATCAAGTTGGAGCAAGTAGTGGAGTGACTTGTGATAGTTGTCCTGTGCTGTACCTGAGTCATTTAATGATGAGTAACACTCTCCTCACTTGTGTGGTTCTGGGCCTAGATTCATTCAAAAAATAGAGAAGACACTTGCCTCGTTATTTTTCTAGAAAGGACGATAAAAGCTTTGACGTATTTTTTATTAGACGATGAAAAGCAAAAAAGGAACAAAAACAACATATTTACAACCCGGGGGGGTGGCCTGGGTCTGGTAACAGCTACTACTGCTTCCTAATTGGAGGAAGACAAACGAAGAAACTACTGCTGCCCAAACCCCCCCCCCCCCCCGAGAAAAAGATCCCCTACTACCATCATATATACAGGAAAACCCCTAGAAGAAAAAGACTACTGATCAGCCTCTGTCACTGCTTGTCCCATGGCTACATATGAATACATCTCCTCTTGATGAACGCATTCTGAGCGTGTGACACCAGAGCATTAATGTGCGGCACCAGTCTATTTGCGAAGATTTTTGTGATGATCTTGATGACGCTGTTAATCAAGCTGATGGGTCTACAGTCCGTGATGGCCACTGGTTCATTATTTTTTGGGAGGAGCACAATGTTTGCTTCGTTGAGTAAATGCAACCTCGAAGTCCTGTGGCTGTAGAACCCCATTATTGCTTCAAGGAGATCTCCTTTAACTATGTCCCAACACTTTTTGTAGAACAATCCAATGTATCCGTCGGGACCTGGTGTTTTTTCTGCTGGCATCTCCTTAATTATGTTTCTCAGCTCCGTCTCCGTGAATGGTATATCTAGATCCTCGAGATTGTAATGTGTATAGCCCAACTCCTCCCAGTTCAGACTTCTTGTTCTCGGTGCATGCCCTCCTACAGCCTTACTGAAGAACTCCTTTGCCACCTGCAGTTTGGCCTCTTGGGAGACCGCTATCCTACCCTCATGCTGCAGTGCTGTAACGTATGTTTTCTTCCTCCGAGCACTGGCATGCAAATGGAAAAGACGCGTGTTGGTGTCGCCTTTCGGCCGAATCCATGTGAGTCTAGAGTGTTGTCTTGCTCGTGCCTTTTGCATTGCCGTCAGTCCTAGTGATTTTGCCTTGAGGAATCGCTTGAATTGTAACTCATCTGCTGTGAGCAGGCGACGCTCTTGTGCCCTTTCGAGCTCTAGCAAAAGGATTTGCACTATGGCTGCCCGTAATTTCCAGTCGCTGAAGTGAGCTCGTCTCCATATCCTGAGTGCTCTAGCCACCCGGAGCAATTTAACATGTAAACGCATTAATGAATTTTGCGTATTGACCGGTTGTTCCCAGGCGCCTTTGACCGTGTCAATGAAGTCTGGCATGTTCACCCAAAATGCCTCGAATCTGAAACCTCTGTAAAAATCCCATTCTGTGTCTCCTTGCAGCACCAGTGGACAGTGGTCCGAACCTAGAGACGCAAGAGCTTGCAAGTCGGTCTTCGGGAATAGGTCAAGCCACTCAACCGACGCCGTCAAATGATCTATCTGCGTCATCGTCGGTTGCTGTTGATCATTACACCAAGTAAAACGGCGGCCATGCATATGCATAGGCACTAGTTGTAGAGTATCGATGGTTGCTTTAATCTATTTAGCTACAAAACGTTGAAAGTATTATAGTTCTTGCTTTAATTTTTATTTGTGTGGCAAGCATATATATAGTTAGCTTCAACATTTTCTTTCATTTGTGCTTCCTATTATTATGACCTTTCCTAGTCTTTTGGTTATTGACTTCAATCTACCAAGATTTTTGCCGTAGTAAAACATTACAAGAAAGAAAATGTTTCGACGGTAGGGAGCTAGACGCATGTGTATGGTTGCTCTATCGTATGTTAGTTTGGCACATGTTATCAGATGAGACGATCGACGATGCGACGGGCGTACATTACGCGGCGACAGAAGGACATTACGATGCGGCGGGCGTACACAGATCAGCACATCTACAAGCGTCGAGTTGAAGGACGGCAGCTGTAGGAACATCCTTTTGGCGGAGCCGAGACATGTGTTGATGCGCTCATGTGTCTTGCGTCACGTGTTGATGCGTCATATGCCTTGCGTCATGTGTGAGTCAATGCACACAGAAGGATGGATGCCGGCTGCCAGTACTTCGTCCGTAGTTCGTAGGGTGCACACAGAAGGATGGTACAATGTGTTCGGTAGCAACTTAAACACACTCCCACTACGCACACAGTCCATCGACCTTGGGCCACGTTTAGTTTACCCCAAAAGTTACAATTTTTTCACTCTTTCTCCATCACATCAATACTTTAGCTGCTTGCATGGAACATTAAATATAGGTAAACAAAATAACTAATTACACAGTTTAGTTTAAAATCACAAGATGAATCTTTTGAGCCTACTTGGTCCACGATCGGACAATATTTTTCAAATAAGACAAAAGTGGTACTATTCATCAGGTGCAAGTTTTTTCACGAACTAAACGAGGCCTTGGTAAGGCTGTGTCCATCTTCATGGCGCCACATGCATGGTTATGGTTTGCCTGTGAACTAGCATTACGGGGAGCGTGTGGAAACTCAGATCTACAGAAGTTATTGCGTCGTCCTCCATCTGCTGGGCCCTGGGCATATAATGCTCTTTGATGAGCCCTGCTACGAGCTCACGTACAGCTCACAACAGGCGTCGACTTGCCTTGCCTTGCCGCAGCCGACGGCCAAACGCTCTGTCAATCGCTAAGTAGGCATTCATGGCAACTAGGAGCGTCTGAAGTCTGAACTCGATCGATCTACAGACGGTTGCGTCGTCATCTCCGATCCTGGGCCCTCGGCATACAGTGCAGATGAGGACCCTGCTACCATCGAGCTCACAGCTCAGCACATGTACAGGCGTCGACTTGACTTGCCTTGCCACGGCCACGGCCCACGGCCGTTGCACACGCTACGATGGATCCCACACCGATCAACAGCCCTGCCGGTTCTGCACTGCACCAAAGGGTGGGCCGCGGCTCATATAGTAGGTTAGTACTAATACTAATATATAATATATATATGAGTAAAGTAAGTGTATATGTTGGTACAATATCCCTAGAAAGGCTAAAGGTTTGGCGACTTTATCCATCATAAAGATGTTATTGGGTGAGATCGATATCAATAGTATAATCAATGATTTTGGATCCGGAGATGTTAGAAGAAATTACTTAAAATAATGCCAACTGCCTAATAAGTAATTTATTATTATATATGTCCATTTGATGAACTTTGAGAGATTCATCGCAGGTTTTTTTTATTGCATCGAATATCTTACTATTACTAATTGGAGGTCTTAACGGAGGCTCCACGTTAATTCTCACGACGCGCTAAAACAAAGATAAATGTTAGAAATTCTCACATTAATCAGAAACATCTGGCCATCGAATCTATATGCTCGGGCAATTGGTAACCACTAGATCTAATTTAGTTTTCTTTAAAATTACCTACCTTGCAATTTTTATGTAGATAAAAATAAAAAATCCATTCTTTTTATATATCTACGTACAAATACAAACAGGAAAGAGGAAAGAGATAGATTGGAGGGTATCCGTATCGCAGGGCATCGAGATGTTCCAACGGAGAGGAGGAAAATAGCGAAAGACCGAAAACGGCAACCAGAATGGGGTGAATAGGAGCCGTAAAAATTTCTTTCGAAATATTTAAGTCACTATCCCAACTTCACTCTCAAACATAGAAAGCAAACACCGTGATGTGCACGACCCAAGAGAATGGGTTAATGTTCCTTAGGAACACAACCGGACACCACAAAGCCAACTCAAGAAACAAAGATCGAACCAAAGATCAAAACCCGCAAATAATCTGGGCAACTCTAGAACCTCAACTGGAGATTCTTGAAAATCAAACGGACAGAGTAACGGTTAAAAGTGAAGCACTCTATTTTACCAGCGAGAACTGGACATCACTAGAACTAGCAAATACCTGCAAAACAAACATAGAGAGAAAACTGGATTTTACACGACACTCGAAGGTATACGGCCTGCCAGTAAGCTGAAATTGCCTGACACAATATACACTACCGGATTCGGGTTCTGGACACTCGGCAAGGGCCGAATAACACTCGGCAAAGGCTTTGCCGAGTGCGGCTCGCGGCAAAGCCCACTCGGCAAAGAATTCGTCGGCAAAGGAGTCTTTGCCGAGTGCCACCTGGCAAGCACTCGGCAAAGGCCGGCACTCGGCGAAATAAAAAATCCGAAAAAAACCCAAAAATAATAGAAAAAATTTAAATCTGACGGGGACCCACCGCCATGCGCCTCGCGTCCGGTGGGATTCGAACTCGTGACCTCTCTCTCGCGTGTCTCCTGCCTTAACCACTGCACTACTCTGTCACATGTGTCTATAACTAGTTTCATTTCCTCATATTCTATACTAAACCAAGAGTAATTAGCTTGTTTAAGGGCCTAAATAAATTCAAATCCAAAAGTGGTCAACTATAATATTTCATAACTTTTCGAGATCTACACTTTTTGTTTAGGAAGTTTTTTCATCGGAGGTCTTTTGCGAAATTTGAATTTTAAATTTAAGATATTCACATATGGCTTTAGCATAGTAAGATGAACTTAAATGAAAAAGTTATCAACTACAAAGTTTCATAACTTTTCGAGATCTACAAACTTTGTTTTGGGTATGTTTTCATCCGATGTCGTTTATGAAATTTGAATTTTGAATTTTGAAATTCACGCATAGGTTTAGCATGGCAAGATGAACTCAAATAAAAAAAATTATACTATAACATTTTATAACTTATTAAGATCTATAAACATTATTTTGCTTGTTTGATCATTTGTTCATCCGATGTGGTGGTTCTAACATAGTTCACAATTCTTATGAAACTATTAGTGAGATGTAGGTTTTAAAAACAACATTACTATCGATTTATCAAATGAAAAAATGATCAATATAAACTTTATAGATCCTAAAAAATTATACAACTTTGTAGTAGAAAATTTTTTCATTTGAATTCATTTAGTACCTCGAAATATAATATTAAAAATATCTTTGCCGAGTGCCAACAGGAAGACACTCGGCAAAGAGCTCTTTGCCGAGTGTGTCTGAATTTTCGCACTCGGCAAAGAGCTCTTTGCCGAGTGCGAAGTCTGACACTCGGCAAAGACTTTCTTTGCCAAGTGCCCGAGATTTAGCACTCGTTAAACAATATACACTCGGCAAAGTCACGATTTCCGGTAGTGATAGTGATCTAACCGAAAGAGCACAGGAGCCGAATTCCTTTCCAACTGAACCTGTATGGATGCTAGGCCAACAGCGAGAACAAATTTACGAAGTAAAGTGTTAGGCTTTTGACCAATCAAAATCAAGATAGCAAGACCCTGTTGAACTAAACAATCGATCTAAAAATATTCTAGTCAAATAGCACTAGTAATAGCTGGACACCACCACGTGATGCAAGAAGCAAGCTTGACCATTCAGAAATATGATGACGAGTGCTGCAGCTGGATCAAGATCACAAAAAATCCACAGCCTGATGACTCTGCAAGGCACCGGAGGGGCACAGGGAGCCCATAGCGCTGGACAGGACTTGTACTTGTTCCCTGGCTATCACGAACTGACGAACACAAGAGGTAGATCGACTGACAAAAGAAAAACAACGGACAGAGCTTCCTGGAGATCGGCTGCCTAGGTGAAGGGCAAGCACTGCACGGTGCTGGGCACTCGACGCCGAAGCGCTCTGGCTAGGCCTGCAGCTCGTCCCCCATTTTCAAGAACAAGAACAGGATACCGACGAACTGAGCGCACAAACACTGGAAAGGGCGACCACAAAATCGCCAAAATCTGATCTGAAACAAAACGATTCACTCTCAAACTTGGCCTATGATCACCAAGATGTTGGTGAGCTATCCCGAGAGAATCATGGCTCGAACCTGTAACACCCTAAAATTTGCATAATTTTAAAATAGCCAAATTGATTTATTTAAATATTTTTGTGAGCATTGAATTTAGGCAAAATAATACTTTTATGAAAATAAAATCCATCATAGGTCAAGAAGCATGTTTGTGCATTCATGCTGCTGTATAATTTTTATTGTAATGTTTGGTTTCGTTGAGTTTGAATTAGATTTTAAAATCCTTTTAAAAATATATTTGGAAAACTAGTACAAATAAAAGGAAAATGAATTTCTTTCCCTCCCTCACTCTTCTCTCTTTCTGGCCCAAGCGGCCCAGCCAGCCTTGCCTCCCCTCTTCCCAACCCGCAGGCCCGAAGGCCATTTCCCCCATGAGCGGCCCATTTGCCCCTCAACCGGCCTGCTCGCCTTCTCTTCTTCCTCCCGGGCCGAAAGGCTAGAGCCCAGCAGGCCAGCAGCCATATCCGCTTCTCCTTTTCCTTCGGCCCGGCTGGCAAGGTTCTGGCCCAAGGCCTTTTACTCATCACGGCGGCCCGTTCCACCTTTCCCTCTTGGGCTGGCCCGGTAGTAGCAGCAGCAGCGCACGCCTGCCTCTCCTTCCTCCGTCTGGCTGACCAGCGGACCCCGCGCTTTGAGTCGATGACAGGTGGGGCCGCCTGGGTCATCCTCTTCCTCGTGCCGTCCCTGACTGGGACTCTGTCTCGAGTCCGCCGCGCTCTCGTGTGCCGCCCACGTAGCTGCCCCCATATAAAGCAAGCCCCGCATGTCGCCTTGCCCTCCGCCCCGAACCCTCGCACCGTGCCGCCTCCGCTTGAGCTCGCAGCAGCAGCTGGAACCCTAGCCGCCGTCTTCATGTTTGGTTCCTCCGTCCGTAGCTCCGTCGTCACCGTAAGCAAGTCGCCGGGTTCACCTTCGAGTTTGTGCAGCCTCCGAGTTCATTTCTTCTCTTTATCTTGCTTTGTTTCGCTCATCGTACATCGCCGGAATTCGCAGGACCACCATCGCCGCCGTCGTTAGCCGCCAGCTCGCTCCGGTCCACTCCGATCTTCATATTCTCCTCAGGTGAGTTCGGTTTGAGCTCCGCGTTCTTTTGCACTTAATCCCGAGTCGACCCGTGGTCTCCAGCGCGGGATTCAAACTCGCCGGTGAGCTTCTATCGCCGCTGGCCATGTCCACTGCCGCGGTCGGCTTCTTCTTCGGCCGGCTGCCCCTCACTGCCTCTCTGATCTAATCCACACCATCCATCTCCAGTTCAACAGTTTAGAGTGACCAATACCCCTTCGTTTGGATATTTTGCAGAAAAACCCTCGGGTTTCTGTCTATTCAATTAAGAGTCCTTTGCAGTTTTCGCAGAATATATTTCCTTCACTGGAAAGCGTATTTTCTTTTAAATGATTCAAAAATACGTTTTTCTCTATTTACAGATTTGCTTTTTCTCTATTTACATATTTGCCACTGATTTCAAAAGCCCATAACTTCTTCGTTTCAACTCCGATTTGATCCGTTCAAGTTGTGTTAGATTCGTAATTTCATGATCTACATGTTAGTACCACTGTTAGACCTATTTTAAACTATTTAAATTTGAGGTTAGATTGAATCTATTATTTTATAATAGAAAATCTTGTAAAATTCATAACTTTCTCGTTATAGCTCCGATTTTGGTGATCTTTACGTCTGTGTGATCGTAGCGATGTGTAGTTTGGTTTCATAAACTTTTCTCATACTGTTTTATTGATATGGTGTACTATTCTAATTAAATCTATTTGTTTGCTCATATATGATTGCTCGAATGCTTGTGTGTTGCGGATTGATGATCGAGTTTAGAGAGTGAGCCGTTTGTTGGAGAACAAGAGTACTTCGATAACCAGGATTCGTAGGTTCATCAGGAGAGCTTTGATCGAGGCAAGTATAGTTGGGACCATCCTTGTTAAGTATTCACTATATACACTAAAATCATATGCATGTGTCTCTTTGCTACCCTGTTAGGATTACCTAGCTTTGATCACCTGTTTACTTTGATAACTGGGGATGTTGCATATGGGTAGTTTATGCTAGTGTTTTATAACCATGATCTTGTAACTTGATTAATGACTATGCAACTAATGAAAAGATGGTTTTCAATAAGATTCAAACTATAAGTGATCATCCGGGACATAACGTACAGCTATGAGGGCTACATGGCTCTGGCTCTAGTTGTTCATAGGACCTTTTCTAGCGAGTTACAGGATCTGCGAGTTGGGTATAGGATGGCTTCTTTAGTATTTGTATAACTGGGATGTGCCATATTGGGAGGAGGGTTCTCCTACATCTAATGACCCTACATACAATGACCCTGTGGCCCTAACTTGTTAGACGAACCTATGAGTGGCTTTATATAGTTTTTGAGTGCTTGGGAGTAATTAACTCACTCATTTAGAAATCATGACTCATAGTAAAAGTGTACACCTCTACGTAAAGTTAAACCGATATATCGTCCGTGCCCACGGTTAGAGCGGCCAAGGGATTCTTATGGAATGGATCATCAAATTAATTTGTGTTACATGTTAATATTGTTTTTAGCAAATTCTTAGTCATGTCTACCTGATCATGTGGTTATGGGTTTGTTACTACCTTGATGCTAATTGCTAAAATGTGACATAACACTAAAAGCTACTCACAGTTAAACTGTGTCAACCTTCATTGAGCTTCATGAACCCCTCCTATGCTTGCTAAGTACATATATACTTACATTTATTTTATTTCATTACTTAGAAAATCCCAAATGGGTAAAAGATCAAGATTGGAGTGAGAGTTATCAACACAACTATTAGCTTGAGTCAACCAGTTGACGTGTCCCTGCGGTGGAGCTATCATCTGGAGTTATCTTAGTTATGTCATATTTCAGTTAAAGACAATGCCATGCTATTTGCGCGCTATGTAATAAACTCTGATTTGTTACTATTTATAATTTGTCAACTTATGTGTGCGACATCTTGGAGCGCATGTAAGGCTTTTATATATCTTATTTTAGTCCTTTAAAATGAGATATGACAGAACCCAACTAAAATCCCTTCAGTTCCAGATCACAGCCAAGATAAAAAGGAGAATAAACAGGATGAACTCAGTGAACGAAAATCACAGCTTGATTTGAGGAATCCCTGAGTAAAACTGGAGGATTTGGGCCTCCATTCCCACTCCAACAATCTCCAAAACTATAGCCGCGAAAAATTCAGTTTGGGGCCTCTCTCATGTGCAGCACGGGGAAGGGAAAAACTAGACTAACAATGATAAAACAAAAAATGGAAAAGGTAGGGAGCGTTGGGGACTCCCCAATCTATTTAACAGGGCTATTACACAACCACATTTTCTCCCTAGGTATTTTGAGCCAAACCACTTCACCGGAGGGCGTTGTAGTCCAACTCTAGGATTTCTTGATCCGACAGCCACTGCGCCTTCTCACCGGTAGCTTTGCTTCGACGCAATCTCCCCGATGCCACCACATGCCGTCCGTCTGCATTGGGACCTCCCTCGGGTTTTGAGGCGCAAACCTGCGAAACCCGTCACCGGTGGTCTTGAGGCAATACCACCAAATCGTCACTGATGGTTTTGAGGAAAAACCACCACACCGCCCGCGAGTAGCATACTGTGTAGGCGTCCCCTACCATGTACTCTTGTGCTTGTCGATGTCCCAAGTGTCAGCCACCACAGCTGGTCACCCGGCTGTCTGGTCCGTCAGTCCAAACCTCGAGTCCGCCCTTCACCGCACCGGTCCGTCGGCACGGCACGCCCTCCTTGGCCTTCTCCCGACCATTGCCACCGCATCCAGACTCCACACCTGCCAAGAGACATGTTTTAACACGTAACCCTGTGCTAGGGGATCAAAAGAACAACCGAACCAACCACACTCCAAAGTGTTGATTTGTTGAAAATCGCTCATCACAACAACAAGGGTGCTTCACAATGGTTATGTAAAAACTATGTGTTTGCATATAGGGCGCCTCCTCAAGATAGCTCTAGCATCACCAGCCACCGTCGGGCCGCTAACTTGTGGTCACCGGGCCAAGCAAGCAATGAAGAAGCCAATATAGCGTAGGCACCTACATCTACACTGGCGCCCTTGCTCGGATCGACGGTAATGCGTGCCGGTCTCTGGCACAGATGCACAGCACGTGTGATCTACAATGTCGGTGGAGCTACTGCAATACGAAGCTGCAAGTGAAGGGGACGTTTATGAGGTAGCCATCAGGCACCATCTACCATGCACGAGCGAGTTGCATGGTTAGCAGGCTACGGCGTGCTCGTGCTGCACTGCGCCATGGTCAGGATTCTGGAAGGACATAAGGCCATCTTGGATACATGCAGCATCTTGGCGTTGGCTCCATGTCCAACCTCATATCTACTGTATATTGGACTAGGACACCAATAGGCTACTGTCAATGGAACATTAGGTATAGGCTGAAACAAGCACCTCATCTGATGCTCAGGCAGAAATTGGCTCCCGGCTCACCACATCTTTGAACACCATGGATACACACAAAATATTGTCTGCCTGAGGAACGCCAGGCCTTGGCTCTCCATCCTCGAGGTATAGGGCTTGCTGGTCAGTTGTGAAAGATTAGAGCGGACACATTTACAAGGAGCACCAAGTGCAGCATGGACAGGTCGTGTCTAAGCCGACAGACAAGGACGATGTGTTCAACTACTTCTTCGTCATCAACAACTCTATCAATCAATGTCCAAAGCACCCATGGGCCATCGCATGGTTTGCACTGTCTGATAGATGGAACACGATGTGTTCTATAAGCGAGAAGGGTCATGGCGTGTGTACGTTGTCCTGTATGGGTGAGGAACTAATATGATTTTCCCCTATTCTTCCATAGCTCCATGTATGCAGGCTGGTATTGTGCTACTCTAGCCATGAGATGGCGAGGATGGATGACAAGATGACAGATATGATGCCTAACTTCCAATACTTAGGATCCATCAATATGTGCATGGACACAGTTGACAAGGACATCTTCTTTACTACCGATTCGATGGCTCCTGACCCATCCCCTTCTCTGGGCAACGGCGACGGCGCCGCCTGGCCACCCTCTCCGATCTGCCCTCCGCACCCCTACCCATCCCCACCAACCCTAGATCCGAATCCCCAGAAGCTGATCTACCGCGTCATGGGGAGTCCCAGCCCGTTGCTTACCCCACAGCTGCTGCTCAAGTTGAAGTTTCAAGCATGGAGGCCGCTGCTCCCTCGATGGGCGGACTGGTGGCAGCGTCGCCCAAGCCTCCACCAGCCACATCCCCAGCCCCCTCTCCAGCTACCACCTCCCCCTCCGTGCCAGCCACCACTATAGGCCTCACGCAACCAGCCACAAAACTTGCCAGGGATGAGCGCGTGCACCTCTTCTGACCCCCGGAGGTGGCATCCCCACCGGCGCCGCTGGCCACTGCCAGTTGACAGTGCTCCTACCTTTGCGGTGATGGAAGACAAAGTGGAAATTGTTGACTGGGACGATTCAGACGACGAGCTTGAAGATGCATCACTGGAAGACATTGAGGATGAACCTGCTGCAACCGAGGGCAATGATGGCGTTGTGTCACCAGATCTAAGCCAAGTGGAGGTGACTCCGGCCGCTGGCCTGAGATCCTCACCCTCCACACTAGATCCTGGAAGACCCGTCGGTGGAGGGTAGGCTGCTGCTTCGGTCACCTCACCGGCATCCAAGGTGACAGCTAGCCCCCTGGCGGCTAGTGCCACTGGATTGGCGTCTCCGGTCAGGCTCAAATCGATCCTGGTCTAGCCTAAGCGCTAGCCTGTGGCCTCTGCCCTGTCATTTCAATCCCGCAAGCAGGTGTGGAGGCAGGTGGAGCTGAGCAAGCTGATGACACGAAGCTTCAAGGCGCTGACCACCCACACAATGGATGAGATGCAGAGTGGACAGGTTTCACCAAGGTGGCAAGCAGCGAAGAAGAAGCGTGGACGATGCCATGATCCTGTTCCAAATCCAGCCGCCATGGAGAAGCTGAAGAAGGGGAAGGAAGCAACACGCGAGGCCTTTAAAAGGCATCTTGCCAGCCTCTACTACCGGTGCCTTGCATCCGACGTCCTAGTAGCCCAGTGTCAGGATCCAATCCGCTGCTGTGCTTGCCGAGGCATTGGACACCTCTCTAGTTGTCCCTCTCGCTGACGAACCATCTCAGCTGAACTCCGCAAGAGGCTTAATTTTTCACTAGAAAGCATTCATAGTCGCATCCACTTTCCGCCGCTCCACCAGAGCCTAGCGCAACCGTAGGCCAAGGTTCCGGGAAGGCCTCTCCAGCGCCCACACCGTGGCCATGACCGGGATCATGGTGGTGTAGATGCAAGAGCGCCGGTGCCCTGACAGGAGGGCGCACAGGACGACGGACATGAGACGGCCAGGTTGGAGCGACGCCCCCCACGCCCTGGGGGGTGTCGGCACCACGATGACAGTAGTAGAGGCCCTCGGCCACGGGACGTGCATTCATCAAGGAGAGTTCGCCAGCTCTTCCCGAGTTGTCGCGAGGCGCTGATGGGAGAGGAGGACCGCGGCCGCACGATGTGTCGCTCTCCACCATGATCCGATCATGGCCGGGATTTCCTGGCGCATGCGTCGGAGGACTGGGAGCGGCGTTGATCGCGGTCTCCACCTTGCCGGAGGCGGTCTCCACTAGGTCATAGGGTGGCCAATGATGCCTCCACCGAGCAGGCCGACTGCTTCGATGACACCCTGGTCCATGAGCTCAAGGATGGGATGCAAGCCACCACGCCTGCAGTTTTGGTCCACATCTACATCAACGACACCACATTGTATGGCGATGTTGAGATGAGTATGTACACCATCTGCAATGGCTTCTAGCCCAATGATTCTAGACCAAGAAGAGGACACTAGAATGACTACCTGGCGGCTGACATCAATGATGCAGGTGAGACTACACAAACTGTCTATCAGTGAACACCAACGAGGAATACTGCCCTACACTAAGTACCTATTGGTGGTCCAAAGCGAGAAAGATGATGCTATACCAACAACCTATCAGCTTACATGGAGGAAAAAGTCACCTACTTTAACAAGCATGGAGGGGGGTGGAAGGCCGGATGTATGCCAGCGTCATGAGGATGACGATGACATCTACATCAAGAAAGGGAAGACGGGAATACCCAGGCCACCGGTGCCACGACGTTTAGCATCTATGCAATCTATGTCAATGCTAGCACTGGCTATACCTATAGATTACGGTATGGCCACCTTTTGCTAGATTCCACAATTAAGATTAATTCTTCTCCATCAACATACATGATATGAACTTTATTGACCATTAGCTATAATTTTTAATTTATTTTGATTGTCCTGAATTACTTCACATAAAGTTTTGGTGTAATCCTTATTGACCATCAGGTATAATCTTTTCATGCTAATAATTTTGTAAAAATATTAAGTGACCAACATCCTTGGAGTTATCAATAAAGCCTATATGAAATTCAAACCTCCTTAATTATAAAAGATAATTAAACTAAACCAATAATTTTTCTATGAATTATCCATCTGTATCATTATGAAAGATAAAACCTTACCCCTAAATTTGCATCCAAATTGTCCATACATGGCATAATGAAAACATAAAGTTAACATAATATATAACTATATAATTTGCTCCTAAATTATCCACGTCAATCGTTATAAAAAATTAACAAAATATCCTCAAATGTTTGTTTCCTTATCAAATATCCTTAGCAAACCACTTAGTTGCCAGTTTGAGTTCACTTGAAGTTATGTTAACACTCATAACAATAAATTTTGAAAGTCATTGTCTTCCAAAAAGTTCAAACATTTTGATTGAAAACATTATACTATATGAATATTAGTAACTTAATTTTAACAAATTTGTGTTTAATAAAACAATACTAATATGATACAATAAATTTAACATCATGAGTGCCATCATATCGTGCATGCTGAACAACTATTTATGATGTTGTCAAAACTATAAGAGGCTAGCCTAGAACCTAGAATATTTTATTTTAAATAAATTAAAACATGAAAATTTTGAATAAATGATACAAGAATCATAAGAAATTTTAATGTAATACATGTAAAATAATATTACAACAATGCGGTCAAAAGCTAAAGTTTAAATTGCAGATTTTCATGATATCACATAAATGATGAAATAAGACAGCAAAGTAAAATAACCTACTGATACAGTTAGAAAAAACGCATATGAATCCATATTTCGTAGATTATCACAATTGAATCAATGTAGACTATTATAGAAATTATTTTTATAATTAGAACATTAGTAAAGTGAAAAGTTATATTCAATATAATTAATTCTTATTAGTGAGTGTCTCATGAGACTCTTACCCGTGCGAGAGCACGGGTTGGTGAACTAGTTATATAAATTGATATGTATATTTGCGAGGCTATATATATATCTATAGAAAAATCTATATAAATACTTTTTGAAAGTAGACTACGGCCCTCTATATTAAATATCGTCCCTGGCCGCGCGTTTCGTTTCAAGAAAACCCTAAGGGTTCATTGGATTCATAGAATTAAATTCATTATAGTTTAGGTACATATTTGAGCTAGACTATGTACTTGGAATGGAACTAAGTCGAAGAGCGCAAATATAGCATGGTGAGGTATTCCATTCAAGTTTCATCCTCCTACCCTATGAATTTGAGATAAACTTATTTGTGAACGTTTGAAATTAAAGAGATCCAAACGGGTCCAAACTGTTTATAATGGGACATCAAGTACTTTCACAAGATAAAGCGAGACTGCTAAACTTATAGACATTGATTATCTTGGATGGAGCCTTAATGACTATTCACTATAAGGGGTTTTCAGAAAACTCCTATAGAAATTTCAAGAGAAAAAACATACCCGGCCCAGCAGCCCCCGCGTTGCCCTCGCACAGGCGACACGGGAGACGAAAACCCTAGCCGCCGCCACCGCCCATCCCTTCTGTAATGCTCCAGAGTCCAAATGGCTCAGATCCACTTTGCGCGCTGCGCGAACCAAACCTAGCATCGTCTCACTTAAGCTTTCGTCCTCGCTTCGCTTAAAAGGATTAAGCCGACGATGGTGGGATGGACTCTAGAAGCCTTATATATTGGTCTACCTCTATCCCACTCTAATCAACCAAGGTGGGACTAAACTCTCCACGATATCTCATAAATGGGCCGAGTGTGACATACAACCCACCCTCAAAAGAACTCGACATCCTTGTCGAGGCCAACATACCCACAATCGAGCAAATAATGACCAGGAACATTCCCCTCTTCGCACACGTGAGAGTGCGCCCAAGGTTGCCACATGTGCCAAGTCGTGCGCTCTGCAGAGCCTACATGTGCAATGAACCTAACATGTCCGCAATCCCTAGCCGCACGCACCCATTGCCATCAAGGTTGGATTCGATATCATTTATAATGCCCTAGAGTCCATATGGCCCAGATCCACTCCTGAGAAAACTACACCTACCACCATCCCACTTAAGCTTTCGTCCTCGCTTCGCTTTAAAGGATTGACCTGGGGATGCTAGGATGGACTCTAAAAGCCTTACATGTTGGTCTATCCTACTATAAACAAACAAGGTGGGACTAAACTCTCCAGAATATCTTATAATGACCACATGGCCCACTATGGGCCAGATGGGTCGGGTGTGACACCTTCTCCCTCACTAATGCCGGAGGAGGCTGTTGGGAGGCCTGCACGCCCCATAGGATGGTGGAGGTGAGGTCCTCGCCCAGGCATGTGAGCTTCTCTATTTGGGGCGTCGCTTGTCGGTCCTGGTAGAAGTCGCTGTGCGTGGTTGCTGCGTAGTGGTGGTAGAGTGGGCGCAGCAATAGCCTCGTTCCGAGGTGTGTAAAGGAGGCTGCTACTCCCCATTGTGGTCCTTGCCGATGACTATAGCGGATGCTCTATCCTCTTGATCGAGCGCCTTGGCGGTGGGATCCGACCTTTATGGGATTGATGTGGTAATCTTACAGTGGTAGTGGCTGGCGACACCAGCATTCGACTGGCATTGGTGCTAGCTTGGGCAAGAATGTGGATTAACTACGTCGAAACATACTAGTGGTATGTTGGTATGCCCAAGTGACAACCAACATCGTGTGGTGATGTCGACAGTTGTGCTAGTCGTGCAACATCAGCGCTGACGGTGGCAGCTGGCTAGTTTGTGTCTGCCTAGCCATGGCAGTGAGGCAGGAGTCAGCGGGCCTCTCTGGGCTGTCGTAGGTTGATAGCCACGATAGCGGTGAAGCTGGCTAGATCTGCTTGCCACTAGCCTGTTTTGCTTGTTCTACTAAGGGGCGGACACTCTTTGGTGGGCTTCTCCCAATGCATCTCCTGGCTAGCTTCTCTAGGTGCGGCGGCCAGGCAGGGATGCTGCTGATCAATCGCCACGCCCTACCTTTTGGGTTGGGTTCTTCGGCGGGCTTCTCCCAACGCATCTCCTGGACAGCTTCTCTATTTGTGATGGTTATGGAGGCAAAATTATATTGGGGCCAAACCCTGGATGATGATGTCTACGGACACCATTCCCTTCTTGGAGGCATCCTTTCCTACCTCCCCTCCTTCCGTACCGGATGTTGCGGATGAAAACCTCCCATCATGTGCTATCTTGTCAGCACTCTTAGCTTTGTGTTCTTCCTTGGTGTCATGGCTATGAATTATAGTTATGTTGTTGCTCCTACTAGATGTCCATGATGGTGCCCCAAGCTATGATGTTTAGTTCTGTACAGCAGGTTATTGGGTTTGAGTTGTGTTTGTTGGGTCGATTTGATCAAGTTAGAGCAAGTAGTGGAGTGAGTTACGATAGTTGTCCGGTGCTGTACCTAAGTAACTCAATGATGAGCAACACTCTCCTCAGTTGTGAGGTTTTGGGCCTAGTTTCATTCAATGATGAGCAAGTAGTGGAGTGAGTTATGATAGTGCACACTTGCCTTTTTTTCGTGGTCTAATAAAATTCGGAGCAAAGATTTAGTGGTCCTTTTTTAAAAAAACTATTCACTAGGAGAAAGCACCTCTGCCAGTGATCTTAAGAATATCACTACCAGTTAAGGAGACTTGGCAATAATAGGAAAACTGCGCGAGTGTGCCACTTGCCCGCTGCTGCTTCAGTTTCCAGCGGCGATAGCCTGTTCTGACTTCTGCGGTAGTGTATGATATATGTGTCTTGACCGCAAGGATAGTGAGAAGCTTGTCATATCGTACAGAACGTTGAAAGTATTTTAGTTCTTGCTTTAATTTTCATTTGTGTGGCAAGCATATATATAGTTAGCTTCAACATTTTCTTTCATTTGTTCTTCCTATTATTATGACTTTCCTTGTGTTTTGGTTATTGACTTCGATCTACCAAGATTTTTGCCGTAATACAACCTAACAAGAAAGAAAATGTTTTGACGGTAGGGAGCTAGATGCATGTGTATGGTT
>CM041633.1:64293209-64310487 GCA_023333625.1 Bothriochloa decipiens | reverse complement strand
GAAAGAAAATGTTTTGACGGTAGGGAGCTAGATGCATGTGTATGGTTGCTCAATCGTATGTTAGTTTGGCACATGTTATCAGATGACACGATGGACGATGCGGCGGGCGTCATGTGTTGATGCGTCATACGTCTTGCGTCATGTGTCTTGCACGAAGATGTACGATGCCGGCTGCCAATCGTCGGTGACAGGCGACTTGCCCTACCGAGAGGCCATCGGTAACACGTTATACATTGCATGGCGCTAGAGCGTGTGAACTCTATAAACGTTGCGTCGTCCTCTCTTGAGCCCTCGGCATATAATGCTGTTGATAAGCCTACGAGCTCACAGCTCAGCACATGTACAAGCGTGGACTTGACTTGACGCGGCCATCCACGCTGCAATTAATGGCTGCCCTCTTTCGTGTGATGAATGCCCCACTGATCTACAGCCTTGCTTTGTCCCTTCAAAAATTGGTGAATGTTTTCTTTCCAAACCAACAGGTTGAGCCAACTTTTGCCACTTAATTAGGTTACCACACAGGTAAGGAGCTACTAGATCGCTCAATGTGTAGCGTCCTAGTCGAGTATCCAGGTCGGCCAACGCGTAAGACATGTTTCCACTTGAGCCTTGTTCCTCTGGCGACAATGAGCGCGATATGGAAGACACATATCATCATCAGAGAAGCCTTGTCCTTGGGAGCGAGATACACAAGACATGTAGATGAGGTCTACTGAAACCGGAAACCCTTGCCCAGACACGCGGAGGGACCTCATCTCGTCATTGCGTGCGGTGGCACTAGGGAGCCACCTAGAGCCCGACCGCTTTAGAGTTCTCTATCGTTGATCCATCAGCCAAGCAGCGGCGAACGAGAATGATGAAAGAGTAGATGGGAAAAGAGGGTGAAAGAGATGGAGTAGATTGGTTTATGTATTAGGCAACTTAATCAGTTGTTGACCTTATATATTTATAAGGAGGGGGTGGTGTTATCCCTCAAGGATCAAAACTCTTTCCAAAATGCGTTAAGGCGTTTGAGATTTGGTCTAGGCCTATCAGAACTGGCCTGGGCTACTTCCAGAACCAGTGTGGCCGCTTTTAGAACCAGTCAGCCGATCTGTGCTGGTCTGCACTCCAAATGAAGGGATTCGTATATATGTTGCAATGGCGAAATCCATTCTTCCATTCGAGAAACTGCAAAAACCACCAAAATCTGGCCTGGTTAGATTTGGAAACCCCTGAGACCAGCTTGGAAGATTTCGGCCGGGTCAACGACCTGAAAAGATGTTTTCTTCATCTCGGCTCAAGACGACATGATCCAAATATGCTTTCTGACCATCTCAATGATATGCATTTTGGATAAAACTAGCTTCTCCCTGCTATCACACAACTAGAGGCAGCGTCGAGGCATGGGCCGGTAATGTGGGGTGGGGTGCCTCTCGTTCTATTCTCACAGTGAAAACATATTTGAGCATGTACCTAGTGAATCATATAGTAAACATAGGTGAATTATTTTGCGCGAATGCTACAAAAATTTTTACAACGATCAATATAATTCATAAATGTGGTATAATATTTTATGTTGATTACATATATAAGTAAGTGAAAACTTAAACTAAAGCTATGTAAGTTAGATAGTTTTGGTACGTAGTCTAGATAGTTTTGGTACGTAGTCAAAAAGTCAAAAAACAAAAGGAAAACGAAAAATATAAGTCTTAGTGAGTGGAGAGTGGAAGCTAAAGCAGCTGCCAAGCTTATCGCATGAGGTGGGATGGCACGTCACCCCTGCTACGTCACAAGCATTGGCATGGCAGATGGTGCCACGCAGACAAGCCGCATGACCTCGCTAGTGTCGCACCCTGGCCTCGCCATTGCATGCGGCGTGGCCATGGCATCGGAATTACTTTTGGGGGAAAAACTAGCCAACAAGGTCGTGCGGATTAGAGCTAGCTGATCAGAACTGCCTGATCTTTCAAAGTTCAAACCAAAGACGAGTGAAGAGACCGATCACTACAGACAGTCTATAAATGAGTCATCGGAGCTCCTCATGTAAGCACACAGGCACAAACGTAGCCAACTAAGGTGTTTGCATAGATCACTCGGAATGGGGAAGAGCCGCGGCAGCATCGCTTTCTTCGGGACCTATAGGCCCCCGGTGCCCCTGGACATCTTCTCCTGCCCCGCTGATCCGCCGCCGTTGTCCGCCAAGGACGAGTTGCTCCTCACCGACGGCGAGTCGTACAACCAGAACGGGCGGCCCATCCCAGCAGCGGCGCTGAGAGAGCTCCTGACGTTCTTGGGCAAGAAGAACCCCAAGCTGGCGTCAGAGTGCGGCGGCGCCACCCCGGAGGACGCAGAGAAGGGCCGCGTCACCGGCCTGGTGTTCGTCTCCGAGAGGGACAGGGGCCTGGAGACGCTGCACGTGGCCTTGCGCTTCGTCGATAATGGCGGCAAGCAGGTCAAGGTGCTGAGCCTGGGCGACATCTACGGCGCCGACACCTTCGGCGGCGTGCGCATGGAGGACAGCGGCTGTATCGCCGGGGGCTTCAAAGCTGGGCGTTCCACCGTCGGCTACTCCCTGGTGTACGTGTCCACCAAGGAGCCGGTGAAAGCGCGGCGCGCCCCGTGGACCGTGGTGTACAAGACCAACCTCGCCGACGGCAAGACCGAGCGTCTGACGCCGCCGGGCCAGTACGATCTGAGCCCGGCTGTGTCGCCGTCGGGGAAGCTGGTGGCGGTGGCCAACTTCCAGCAGAACAGGTGGTACGGCGAGATCGAGAACCTCAAGACGGACATTGTGATCATGAACGTGGACCGGCGAGCGCAGGGCGGCCGGGGCCGCCGGGTACTCATCAAGGACGGCGGCTGGCCGTCGTGGGCGCCGGGAGGCGGCGACAACGTCATCTTCTTTCACCGAGGGTTCGACACCACGCCGCCCTCCAACACCGCCAGGTGGGGCGTCTTCCGGTACGACATCGCCGCCGGCAAGGAGCAGCGTGTGACGCCAGAAGGCATCGATGCCATGACTCCTGCGGCCATCAGCGACACCAAGGTGGTCGTGGCGACCATCCGCGAGAAATCCAAGCAGGTACAGATGAAGGTGGAGCGCGTGGTGACGCAGTACAGGCACATCGAGATCTTCGACACAGCAGCGGCGCCGGAGCAGCCGCCGGTGCCCGTCACCCAGAAGACGAGGCCGCAAGGGGACCACTACAACCCCTTCGTGCTCGACGGAGGAAGACGCGTCGGCTACCACCGCTGCAGAACCGACAAGCTACTCAAGGTCGAAAGGGGTACGACGACGAGCATCCAGAGGAGGTTCGACAAGGTGCAGCCGCCGGCGTCGCACGCGGACGTGGGGCTCTTCAGGGTCACCGGAGTGTTCCCGTCCGTCTCCAAGAACGGCAAGAAGCTCGCCTTCGTGGACAACGAGTTCAAGGCCGTGTGGCTCGCTGACAGCAGGGGCGGCCTCCGCGTGGTGTACAAGGTGAGTGTTTGGCATTTTTATTGCTTTAATCTAATCCAGAAAAATAACATAATAGCTATATTGATGAGTGATGACATCATATATATATGTGCTTCTGTACAAAGGTAAGGGCCTCCAAGAGCGTCTTCTCCACGTCGTGGAACCAGAACGACGACCTGGACACGCTCTATTTCTGCGAAGGGCCGGCCTTCTCCATCGACAAGCCGGTGCAGATCATGAGGATCCCCAACGTGTCCAGGGAGGACTACGAGAACCTGGAGACGTTCCCGCTCACCGACGAGGACTACAACTGCGCCTTCCCGTCCACCAACGCCGAAGGCACCAAGCTCGTGTTCCGGTCCAGCAGGAACAGGGTGCCCGGAGGGGAGAGGAAGCACAAGAACCTCTACATCATAGACGCACGCAAGGGGGAGGCCGCCGGCGTGGTGCCGCTCACCGACGGCGCGTGGACCGACACGCACTGCAGCTGGTCTCCCAGGGAGGGCTGCGACTGGATCGTCTTCTCCTCCTCCGGCAGGCCCGAGGCAGACGTCGTCAAGGGCAAGGACGAGCCGGAGAAGGACCACGGCCTGGACCCAGGCTACTTCGCCGTCTACCTGGTGAACGCGAAAGGCATCAAGAAGGGGCAGGTGCCGGTGCCCGTGCGGGTGATCCACAGCGCGCCCACCATCGCCGGGCACGTGAACCACCCCGTGTTCAGCCCGGACATGGCGAGCATCGTCTTCACCGCTGACCTCGCCGCCGTCTCCGCCGACCCCATCTCCATGCCGCACTTCACGCACTCGGTCAGGCCCTACGGCGACATCTTCTCCGTCAATCTGCGTGACACCACGGACATGGCCAAGAACAAGGACATCCAGGAGTTCCACCGCATCACGCACAGCCGCTACGAGTACTCCACGCCGACATGGACAGGCATCGCCGACGACGACGAGGACCCCAATGCCAAGTGGAAGATGCTGGAGAGCCTGCCCAACTTCACGCCGTGGTGTCCATACGCCCGCGGCGAAGCTGGCGAGAAGGAGGGCTGGCACATGACCGGGCACCTCACCATCAAAAAGCGATGCTGCTGATCATGAGAATGCTAATGACACACTTCGCACACTTGTGTGTCCATTTCCGTTTCCTTGAAGAAATAATGCTTTCCGTTTAATTTGTGTTTCCATTTCCGTTTCCTTGAAGAAATAAAAGTGGCATTTTATCCCTAAAAAAAATTGGCATCGAGTCATCTTTCACTAGTACTTTGTTCATGAAAAAGCCAAATAAATCATATTTTACTGCTAATTTCCCTTACCATATGTTGTCATTTGCTAAAAAAACCTAGTCTTCTTGATGTGCTGCAATATGTGTGGGCATGGTATTTCTTGCTAACTTTTGTCCTGGGAAACAAATGTAGATAGATTAGTCATCAAGCAGAAAAATAGATTGATGAATCTCACACTTTTAGAATTCAGAAACTAATTTTAAAGAAAAAAATAAGATCTGAGCAGTTACCTGTAGTTTGTTCCTTCTTGGTGTGCGGGGCACTATACCAATACAAGGAATCTATTGATCCGTGACAGAATATTTTTTGTCACAGGTTGCCAAAGCTAGACATGGGCTACTGAAAGCCCAAATTTGGGCCCTGTTTCTGTGATAGAATTTAGAAAACCGTCACGATTTCACATTTGAACCAAATCTAGCCATTGCTAGTGTGGCGTGTTGGTGCAGCCTCGACGTGTGCCTATAAAATAGCAGGCCTCAAAAAATCGTGCGGCCCTCGAGACTCGAACCTGAGACCTTAGGTATCCCATGCCGCACGCCTTGCCACTACACGATGTCGTTCTCAAATGTAGTGCACTAGAGTTTATTTTCTACATGCTTAAAGTTCGCTACTGAGTATTATAAACCATAGTCTTTATTTTTAACATTACTCCGATAGCCATGCCACTGCCCCAACGCAACTCACCGTCCCACCCCAATCCACCTCGCCGCCACCCTAGTCCACCTTGTCGTGCTGCTCCAAATGACCTCGTCGGCCGTCCTGCCCAATCCACCTCGTCGTGCGGCCCCAATCCCCCTCTCCAGCTCCCAATTGACCTCGCCCTAACATCCAATAGCATACCCCACGTCATTGCGAGGAGAGGTAATCCACAAATGGTGAATCGCACCGGTGACAATGACGGTGGGTGGCGCGGCGAGCCACTGACATACAAAGGCAGTTGCACCGGTTGCTCTCCACTATCCCTTCCCGCCGCCTGCAACCATGCTTCAAGGTGACTTTCCTTCCTTCCGCTAGGTGCCTCACCATCTTCTCTCTGATGTTCTTGTACTATGCATGCTTATTAATTAAATTCTGTTTTTCCGCAATGCATGTTCAGATGGATAGAAGTTGGGTGCACAACACACTATTTTTTACTTAATATGTCAATGGTGTCAGAGAATTTATGGATTCATCAAAGTAAAATATGCCCAGGATCAAACAATTCCCTGCCCATGCAATAAATGGCATCAGCCTAATTTGATGAATCACATTTTGATGAATGGCATGGACTATACTTATACTCGATGGGTACATCATGGAGAGGACATTAGTGTACATGTTAATGAAGTCCCGGCTCTTATTCTTATATTGGACACTGATGCCGGTTCCATTGGTGTGGTTGAGAATGTCAACGATGGTGGTGATTGGTTCAATAGTTTACTTAGGGACCTACAAAATGCAGAAGGGTACTGAATCTGAAAATGGAAACAATGATGGAGACTAAGCATCAGCTTTGTCCGGGTTGCAAATGTTCAAGTTTATCCTTTGTGATTAAGCTAATTCATATGAAGTCATTTTATATTGTTATCAACACTGCATTTTCTACATTCTTGAAGATATTAGCTGATGCATTCCAATAGTTTAATTCACTACCAGATTCACTATCAACATCATATGATGATGATAAAGGAATTAGGTCTTGGATATGATTCTATCCATGTGTGCTACACCAACTATATTATGTTACGAAAAGATTATACGGCTTATGACAATTGCCCAATTTGTGGTTTGTTGTTGACTTAAAATGAAGAGATAAAGGACATAAAATGAACATCACCATAGACTTAGGGGTTTAAACTAACAATTTCCATGAGTTTTTCCACATGTCATGTTTACATAGAGAGAAACCCACGCATCTGAAAGAAGACTCTAGAAGACTCAGGAAGACAAGCCACCAAAGATGGGGCCCATCTATCAGATGCACAGGGCGCCCACCCTGACATGTGGGGCGCCCGCCCTGGCCCTGAGACAATCAGGGCTGAGCTCATGGATCCTGCCCCTAACCGCCTTTGAGGATAAATCTAAGCCGTGCATGAAGTTTGGTTTGATCCGAGGGCTCTGGTGCATTCGAGGAGGCTATATAAGCATGGTCCTACCCCCTGGGTTGAAACCCTAATTCATAATTGAGAATAAGAATTCATATCAAGAGGAAGCCATCAGCAGAGCTAGGGTTTAGAGATCTCTCTCCACCAGAGAATTAGAATAGCTACTCTAATACTTCAATTTCTACATAGGTTTAGACTAGATAGATTCAAGAGTTGGGCGCCTGTGCCCAGGATTCGGATCATCGTCTATAAGTTTTGTACTATCTTGTATCTTTCTCTATGACTTTATTCAAAATATCATTATGTTTCTATTTATTATGTTCCTAGTTTGCTCTAGTTCTATATTTGATATAGTTATGATTAATAATAAGTTTATGTATATGTTTGCAAAGCGCTTAGCTCTTTTCTTGAGGGAGTTAGGTGGTAGATTACATGTAGGCATGGTGCCTAGATGCTGTTTACCTGCAAATGCATCCTATTGGCCGGGTCATGTGGTAGTTCGCAGAAATGACAGTTCTGTTGAGTCTTATATAGTCCACCCCCCGTTAGTAGGACAGGCAGAGCTCATATTGCGTGGGAAGTCATGCTATGTTCTGGCTTTCTTTAGTGACATTCCTTATACATAGATGGAAGGTCTTTTGTGCTATATATGATATTGTATGTGCTAGAGTAGATGAAAGACTTAGTTTACTAGAACCTACCTAAAGTTTAATCTTTTGCCTGATCAATGTCTACCTACTTTATGATGAGTAGTCTATCTCTAATCTCTGCGTGTGTTACCATTTGAGCTTATCAATTCTTTATATCTATTTATTATTGGCTTACCCCCTGTCAAAGCAAGTGACTGTGTGAATGGATTTCTCATAAGTATTCATGTTTTGCAAGTTCATCTCTTTTGTTTAAGTCCTTAGTTCTTCCCTTGAGCTAAATATAAATTAACGATACCTGGGATATTTTCTTGGTGAAGTGCTACAATGGTATTTTATCTGTGCGTTTGCGGATCCCTTATTTATTTTCTAAGAGCATTTATAATATCTACACACTCTTGCATCATGCTGGGGATGACAACTTAGCTTAAGTGTGTAAGAAGTGTCAGCATTTGTCAAGATGGAAAGACCCAAAGAACATATGTGAGAGCTTGGCTGGCACAATATTTGAAATACATGTGAAGATAAAGGACATAACGAATATGCTAGGCTTGATTGTAGTGACTTAAGAATTAAAGAAAATTTGCAGTTCATAGATGAAGATGATACTTCTGAGATGCCTAGAGCTATATAAAATTTGTCTAGAGATCAAAAGGCTGCCTTTGGTAAATTTTTAGAGAGGGTGAAGTTTCCTGATGGCTACACTTCGAACATATCAAGGTGTGTTAACGGCGAAGGAAGCAAGTGCAAGGCATTAAAATATATGATTGTAATATTCTTTTGCAAAGAGTCTTACTTGCTGAGCTGGGAAACTTTTTTAAGCAATTGTGTAGCAAAGCTCTGAACAAGGATGTGTTAGTTCAAATAAATCACTAGTAGAGATTTGGTCTTTCATGACAAAAATTCTCATGATGATTCCGAGATGGTCAAAGAAGAGTGACTTCCATTACATTGTTTTAGTTTGGTCATCGAACTATATGACGTTTTTCACTTCTGTGATGAGAAAAAAAGGTCATAGGAACCATCACAGAATATGCATCGAATTCGTCATAAAATTACTCCCACTACTAGTTTGTGACTAATTTCTCTAGAACTTTGACCAGTTGGACTTCGTCATTGAAGTAATTGCGCTTCTGTGATGGATATTTTTAAACCGTGACCAATGGCACTTTTTCATAGATCTGCGCACAATCATTTCTCCATCCATTGTTTTCCTGTGGGACCCGTCATCACTCATCTGTGACGAATAATTTTTCATAAAAAATGTACACACTTGTAAGAAAATATATTATAGATAGAGGAAAGATATTTTATTAGATTTATTTCTCTAGAAAATAAACCAATAGAAAAGATTGAAGAGAAGTAAAAGTATACGTAAAAAAAGAATGGGACGTAGAAAAAAATAGAAGTATATAAATACTAAAAATAGAAATAGCAAAACCGACCTGATGGCCTTCACCAAAAAAAATAAAGGAAAAGTCTGGAACCAGTGAAATGTCCTCGGTAGAAGAAATTAAAAAAATGAAAATCATTGCTTAACCTATATATGAGTACGTACACACAAGTACGTAATATGTATATTCACAAAACACCTATTATTATATCACATCTTGAAAATAATCAAATGCAACTAGCGAGTGCTACACCTTGAAAAGTATAGTAGAAAGAAAGACAATATTTATTCCATAAAATAAATCAAATGCAATTAGTAAGTGCTACAACATGCGTTGAAATGCGGCGAGTGGCTGAGCTCCTGCTACGCTGACCATTTTCCTGCGCACCATTTCAAACATTGAGGCTTTGTTCGCAACAGGGACGGGCTACGTGACGGCAAGTACATCGGTGTTATCGGTGTTGTGTCGTGACTTGTGTTATACAGTGCCATATAATTTAAGACGGTCTAATAGATTATATAAATAATAATTATTTTTTAAATTATCTTATAATAACTCATAATTCTTTAATCCATAGAGAGAATAAAAATAAGATTATGAGTTGCATGATAACAACTCATATAATGGTAAAATAGTTGTCTTAATCTTAAATTTTAGCTTATGAGGCAGTTATTTTATTAAGCAATGATCTCATCCTCTCTCTCTCCTCTACGTATGAGATCACTTACGTGTAGCCATGGTACCTGCCCTCAGCAGCATGCAGCCCCCGCACTGACCACAACAGGAGTGAAGGGACCCACCCTCAGTGTATGAAGCCGCGCATCGAGAGCAAAGGGACCCGCTGTCAGTGTAGGAAGGGATGGGACCTGCTGTCAGCGTAGGAGTAGGAAGGACACACCATAGTTCGTGGTCGCCGGAATTACAAATCAAAGAGCAAAAAAAAAATGGGGTCTCAAGCGAGGTTCTAACTCAAGAATGGAAGCTTGAGAGACTTGTGACACCACCCCATAGCTACACATGATTTTGTAAAAGTTTTGCACTCTATAATATTTGGATTATGAAGATGAACCTGCACCTATATCATAGATTGTGCTGATTCTCACATCCCTACAAGATTGTCAGTTATAAGCCACCTACATCTCCTTCTCATCTTTGCGTTGTCACTTCCACTCTTGCTTTTGCATCAGTATTCTCCCATCCAAATATATAAACATTGGGGAAAATAAATGTATAGTTTCGCTAGTAATTTCTTATGCTCTTTGTTCCCTAGTGTTATTTTTGTGCAGATTCCATTGATCCAATCTAAATGTACAGTGGGGCCATGAAAATTACACCATATGAGAGAATGGTTTTGTCACCTTTGCTCAGTGAAGGTGCTTGGGTCCTTCATGTTCTTAAGTGGCTCAAGCCATTTCTGAACATTGTAGATATCTATATGCAAAGGAATCATAAGTTAAAACTTCACTTAAAGTACCAATAATAAAAAGAGTAAATTGCACTCATCATACAACAACTTGTAAGGTGGGTGCAGATTGGTCCAATAACTTATAGAATGCTCAATTTAGTACGACAACTTGGCAAGTGTGCATATTAGTCATCTGAGAACTTATCAAATGCCCAATTTAGTGCAACGACTTGTTAGATTTGTGCATTATAGTCCCACTGTCACAACAATGATGTATTTGGTCACATTTTATACCAAAGAGATGCTAATTCAAATCAGAACAAATAATTTATAATTTTGTGCTCATTGATATTTGCAATTGCAATAGTGATATAGTTGTCTAAGACAAGAACCTTTATTTCAAAATTTATAAAATATATCCACATTGAAAATGAGATATATCTTGTGTGTACATCCAAAATTAATTTAGTTTGATTTTGACGCAACAAAAAATAATGTCCATAAAACATTGTGATTTTGACAAAATAACAAACAATGTCTATGAAACAAGGGACGCCTGATTTACACATGTTTATAAAATATTTTAAATATGCATAAAAGCAATACTTTTTCTTTAATTTGAAATTTGTAGCTGGTATTTTACCTTTTAATATTCATTAGGGTATGTTTACACCATATGTTAATATTTTGTTACAAGTAGAATGTTTCCTTAAAAAACTTAATTTTTATTTCGAGCTATTTTTGCATTTACTACATTTTTCAAAAATAAATGCGCAATCATAAGATGATAACATAAAAAGTAAACGTGAGAAAATACAAAAAAATATTGCAAAATCAATTTGAAAAAGTTGGCATAAAATAAAATTTATTTTGGTTGTGGTATTAAGAGAAGAACCCTAAAATGACACAATACAAGCCAAATACATGGTATTTGTAACATTTTGACGGTAGATGCACCCATTTACCAAGTTGTTGCACTAAATCGTGCATTTTATAACTTGTTAGACCAATTTGAACCCACATGCAAAGTTATTGTAGTAATTTGAGTATTTTATAAGTTATTGGACTACTTTGCACCTAGTCGCCAAGTTGTTGAACGGTGCATACAATTTACTCTACTAATAATGAAATTTCATTCTAACAAAATTTTATGCTAATTAATTGATTTTATTTATGCCCTTCTGTTGGCTTACAAAAAAATTCTTTAGGCGTCTGCACAGTACCTCTGCAGGTCGATAGCAATAATAGTCTTTAACGTTGTGATCATACGAAAGACCTCATATCCAACACACACGCTTATCCCAAAAGTAAGCCTCCTACTCAGTAAGTGATTTTGCCCCTCAGTTGTTTGATTGTACTCTCTGTACAGCTATGGTTTTCTAAAACCATAATATGGACGCATGACCAGAATTGAGATGGTGATAAATAAAAGTGGCCATATTTTTCAGGTTCATTATTTCTAAAATATCAGGTTGCAAATAACATATGGGCGTGTCATATAGAAATGCAGCAACAAGTTTTTATTCAGAGCTATCTAGCACTTAACTTTGTATTAAGCATGCAGTAAAAATAGCATTTCTTTTATATTCTCACTTTTACATGTTTCAAAAGTGAGTTTGCATCCTCACTTTTGCATGTGAGGATATATTTGTATGCACTATGGATATGCCAAATTTTAGATTTTTTTTGAAGACCAAAATATATGGTTTTAAATTGGTTTACATGTTTTCACCGAGTATGCATGTGGTTTGCGCTAGATATTTTCCCTAGATGGCCAGCATTGCTTGCCACAGACTTTTGGTCAGAGTCACAAAATGAGATGCACGTGTGTGAACGTCTCTTTGTGTGCCTCCAAGACATGAGCTAGCGCCATTGGATGCAAAGAGGAAGGAAAAAGGTGCACACTTGAAACACATGCATGATGCCAATATCAAGGTAAATAGCATAAACACAATACGGCGACACTCCAAGATTTAATTGATAATATCAAACAAGGAAAATACAAGGACAAGATACAGTAGCATTTTTATGTAGAGGAAACAAAAGTTGATGTAGCCATATAATGTCGTATGATTATGCAGCATGAACTAGAGAAAGGAAATTAAATGAACTATAGATAGATGCATACGTTGTTGCCAATGCCAGTAGAAAACAGTAGTGGTTAACGTGCTGCAATTGGAATTCATTTGAGTGACGAAATTTCCTTGACTTGATCATAATATACGGCCGTGTCGACAACATAGGTTTCGACGTCGTCATCAACCGATCCATCAAGCTCTTTGACTTTGTTCTGGCACCTGATGGCTCCCCGACAACAACTATCCTTCTGGGTTCGCAGCGTGGTGATCTCGATGCGCAATTTGATGATCAGTTCCTCCAGCTGTCTAATCTTCGCATCCTTGTCTTCGTCCGGTTGAGGAACAGGAGGCGTGCGGATCTTCACATCCTTGCCTTCGTCCGGTTGAGGAACAGGAGGCGTGCCGATAGTTACTAGAACGTTGGCTTGCACAATAGTCTAAGGTCGACAACAAAAATAAAAAAATAATGTCAAGTTAATTAATATGAGGAGCTAGCTAGTTCAAAGCTTTAATTACCATGGTGGTGAGGATATGAGATGAGAAGATGGAATGAGTACATACCGAGTAGAGGTAGCGGCTCATTTCTCCAGTCACATGCTCAAGGGAAGCATCTTCCATGGAGGGCAGTGCGTACTGCTTGGTCCTTTTGAGCATGGAATGGAGGTAGACCTCAGCCTGCTGCCTCACTACCGTCTCGGAAATTTCAGCGGTGCCGTCATAGCGGGCACGTAAAACAGACGCATACACAATAGCCTGCAGATCCATTTCAAACAATTGTGTTATATATAGTTGGAAATGGATCCATTTCAAACAGCAAGTAGATTCAACAATTAATAATACAACAAGACCTCCATCGATCTACTTACCATGTAGAGGTACCGGTCAATTTGTTGGTTCATGTCATGTGATGAAGCCTCCTGGTCATGGAAGAAGGAGGTGATTTCTCGTTGCTTCGTCATGTCAAGCAGATGACCAAGGTTGTCCTTCATGGAAGGCCAGCTTGGGTGCCTCATGATATCCAAGGGCGTTGGCTGAAAGATTTTCGTCCCTGGTGGTGAACCACTAAAGATGGCGTGGCGGCGTATCAGCAGCGTCACCAACAAGGCGAAGAGGAAGACCACTCCACAGACCACCAGGGTGCGCCATGACCAGCGGTTCGTGATGAATTTCCATTTCCACTCCCACGCAGATGCAGACACAGATGCAGACACAGCTCTGACCTTGAAAGCACAAGAATGGTGCGACATGGCGGTCGCGCACTGCCATTGGTGGCACGAGAGCCACGACAGCATGTATGGCGAACCCAGTGGTTTGGTCATCATCTCAGCCACGTCCTTGTCAAGCTCCAACAAGGCTGCGCTATCAGCGCCATGACACTCCTTGGAGATCTTGATGCTCCCCCACGCCAGTTGCAGCTCTTGCACAACAAGGTTTGTGCCTTCCTGCTCCGCCATGGTCGTGACAAGATTCAAAAGCCTGATCCGCACCAGCTCAGCTGCCACCGCAGCGGCAACAGTAATGTCGCTTCCGGCTCCCAGCAGCGAGCTATCATGCGTGGCGACGGAGATCTCCTTGGCAGGCAGCAGACAGCCCAGTTGGTAGCTGCCATTGACGGTGACGAGCTTCTCCGCCGTCGTGGCGGCGCTGACGACTACCTCGGCACTCTGAGTCTGCAGGTAGACGATGAAGTTCTTGGCCTCACCCGCGTACATGTCAACGATTTGAATTTCATGGCAGGACCCTTGGATTTGAACCACCTCCTTGTGGCTTCCGGTGACTATGGATGAGATGTAGACGCCAGCATGCGCCTTGATGCTGATCTTGACTGACGTTGCCACGACCGAAGTGAGGCCGCCCAAGACTGCCTTAAACGCATCCGTGGTCTTGCCGTTGCTGATGAATGAGTAGGTACCGGCACTCTTGCTGGCGATGCTCTGGAATGACCTGGCTTCGTGATCGGCGCCGAGACCAAATGTGTGCACCGGGAACTTGAGTTTCTCGAGCGAGATTACCTCGCTCGAGATATCCTTGTCCTCGCCGCCAGACAGCAACATGACGCAGCCTAGGCGGCCGTTGTAGTGTTCCTTCGCCCCTGAACGCCCCGTGAGAATCTATTGCAAAGCCGTTACCATAAGAAGTTATTTTTTTTGTTTTTCTTATAAACGAAATTTCTTGTAGCATATGAGCTGCCAATTACGTATTAAAATATGATCTTGCTTACATTATTATATATCATTAATATATGTAGCACTACCACTATATGTAGCTTGTGTTTCTTGTATGCACTACGGAAAACAGGGGCTTTGCCGAGTGCCGCAAACTTTACCGAGTGGAAAAATGTTAGGCACTCAGCAAAGAGTCATTGCCGAGTGCCAGATCTTTGCTGAGTGCCAACAGTAAGACACTCGGCAAAGTTTGCTCTTTGCCGAGTGCCAACAGGAAGGCACTCGGCGTCAACATTAAGAGCCTTTGCCGACTGCCTGACAGACTGGCAGTCGGCAAAGGCTGCCACCTTTGCCGACTGCTGACGGCGTGGCAGTCGGCAAAGGTGACGGCGTGGATGGCGTCCAGGACTCGTAGCCTTTGCCGAGTGCCGGACTTTGCCGACTGCCTGGCACTCGGCAAAGCCTTGGCTTTGCCTTGTGTCTGGCAGTCGGCAAAGCCAGGCACTCGGCAAAGCCGGCTTTGCCGACTGCCCACCATAGCTCTCGGCAAAGGCAGCTCTTTGCCGAGTGTCGACAAAAAACACTCGGCAAAACTAGCGTTTCCTGCAGTGGTGGTCATCTGTTGGCCAGCTTTGTTTTGACATCGCGGAGTTAAGCTGGAGTTTTGTTGATTTTAGAGTTAAACGGGTGTATAAAGGTGTAATACAAATTTTTGTAACATTCTATATGTGCGGCGTTAATATTTATGTTGACTAATATTTGTGCACCAAACGGTTGATTTATTTAGAATTGGGTGTGGGTCCACATAGATATGTTTATATGAGATATACACTTTTGAATAATCTCATGGTAGAATAAGTAATTGTACTGCGTTATAAATAAGTTGTGCTCAGCGGGTCATGACTCAGTAAGACGACATGTCAATCATTTGGAAGATAAAATATGTAGTATTTAACCCAATTACTTATGCACGTATGTATTGCCAAGCTAATTAAGTAATAAAGTGCACGCAACGGAGCGACATATATACGTGATGGGTAATTATATTTTTATTGGGCTAACTTAAGGAGATAAAAATATTTAACCCAATTACTTATACACGTATTTGTTGGCAAGATAATTAAGTAATAAAGTACATGCAATGGAGCGACATATATATACGTGATGCGTAATTATATGTTTATTACTGGGATAAAGGGTGATCAGCACGCAGCCCAAGTGCCACTCATCCGGTATTTCATTGGCCCGACACCCAATACATACACGCGTATACATATACAAAAATACGCGGCCCGATAGACATGCTGAGGGCAGTCCCAACGCGAATAAATGAGGTCGTTTCTATCTTCATTTAAGAGGCTAAATCACCGACGTGGCACGTGTAATAACGAAGAGAGACGAGAAAAATGAAGAAAACGATTTCTACGACAAGGAATGACGTCGACCCTGGGTTCCAGGCGCGTAGACGCGGCCATTTCGCCGTTGGGAAGAAACGAGCCAGCCGCCGCCGCCTTGCCATTCTCCCGCGGTGCCCGCCTCAACTACCTGAAGTCCAGACCCTAAATTCCAAATCGTGCTTCGTCCTGCCCCAATCCACTTCGGCCGCCATCCTCAAGGTCTAGGCAAGTTACGGCAGGGCAAGGCAAGTCAGGGATGGGAACCACAGGGCAAGGCAGGGGTGCTCCCGCCATCCTCAAGGTCTAGGCAAGTTACGGCAGGGCAAGGCAAGTCAGGGATGGGAACCACAGGGCAAGGCACGGGTGCTCCCGCCGCCGCCCTCTCCGGCCGATTTTGTTCGGTCGCAGGTGCTGCTGCAGCACATACTGATGATGGATCTCAGGCCGTCGGTGAACCCGCCGTCGTGGCAGCAGGAGCATCTCCAACTCTTCCAAGTCTTCAAGCTGCCGGTTTTCCTACGTGGTGGACAAGTTCCTCTCTAATGGGCTCAAGTGAAGGGTATGTTAAATTAACTGTTATAGTGTTTAGTTTTAATCATTGCATTTCGTAGCTGTTAATGTTCTTGGATTATTTCAATATTTGTTTTCCTTCTCAAATAAAAGCTGCAAAATCACCATGCACCAACCTGTTTCTGACAATGTACAGAGTGTTATACTGTTCACTACAGGAAATGCTAGCTTTACCGACTGCCAAATACTTTGCCGACTGTTTTTCCTCGACACTCGGCAAAGATCTACCTTTGCCGAGAGCCATGTCAGGCAGTCTGCTGCCTTTGCCGACTGCCTGACACTCGGCAAAACCTTAGATTTGCCGAGTGCCAGGCAGTCGGCAAAGTCTGGCACTCGGCAAAGGATGCCAGTCCTGGACGGCATCCACGCCATCACCTTTGCCGACTGCCACGCCGTCAGCAGTCGGCAAAGGTGGCAGCCTTTGCCGACTGCCAGCCTGTCCAGCAGTCGGCAAAGGCTCTTTGCCGAGTGCGACATGAGGCACTCGGCAAAGATTTTTTTTTGTTTTCAATCCTAGTTTTTTTCTGTTGCCTTGCTACAGTAAATACATTCTAAATTCCAAGTTTGGGGTAATTTTGATTTGTTTTCCTATATTCCGTTAATTTTTTCTATTTCTTTGATTTTTTTCAGCAACTACAGATTTGAACAGCAGGTACATGAAATATTGGAATCCGGTGATTCAAAAAATGATATTCATGATTTTTGGAGCATGTTGAGGCCGTATGCGGGGCCTCGCGTGAAATTTCGACCGTGTTGGTGTCGGAACACGCCGAGTCACGCGCGTGAAAAGTATTTTTAAATTTTATAAAAT
>CM041633.1:64255131-64292809 GCA_023333625.1 Bothriochloa decipiens | reverse complement strand
CTGCAGCCCGCCGCCGCCGGCCGCCCACCCCGGCCCGCCCCGGACAGGAAAGGGAAGGGAAGGAGGGAAGGGAAGAAGGAGGGAAGGGAAGGGAGAAGGAGGCAGGAGGAAAAGAAGAAGAGGAGGAAGGAGAGGGAGAAGGAGAAGAGGAAGGGGAGGAGAAGAAGGGAGGAGAGGAGGAGGAGGGAAGAGGAGAAGGAGAAGAGGAAGGGGGGAGAAGAGGAAGGGGAGGAGAAGGGAGGGGAGGAGGAGAAGAGAGGAGAGGAGGAGGGAAGAGAAGGAGAAGGAGAAGAGGAAGGGGAGGAGAAGAAGGGAGGGGAGGAGGAGGAGGAGGAGGGAAGAGGTTCGCCGGCCTTCACCCCGCCATCTTCTCTCTGTCGCATCCCCGTCAACGCACGTGTTGTGACTAGGTATATCACCCTTCTCTGCTTGTCGGCCTTCGTGCCGCTCTAGTCCTCGGCCTGCGTGCCGTTGTGATTGTCGGCCTTCGTGCTATTGTTTGTGGATGTCAGCCTTCGTGCCTGACATGTATCTGTGGTTGTCGGCCATCGTGCCGTCTTTTCTTGCAGGTTTGGTAACCTCCTCGTACAGGGGAGGTGCTGCCGAAATTTTTCATTCTCACTAATTGTTTTTCTTTTTCAGGAGGGCTCCCGTTGGAGGCAAGCCGGAGGAGCACGACTGGACACTGCCCCGCTATCCTGTCTTCACTGGCACCTACGGTATGACCTCTCTTTCCGTCACATGTAGTCGTAGGTTGCGTTACCTAGTTAGGCGTCGCCCGTCCGAAACGGATACGGTTGGAAGTATGCATTCTTTGCATATGTATAACCGTATCTGTTTCAGATTGTCCACGTTATTTGGACAGCCCGAGGATGCATAGACGAGGTTAGCTTCCATGTTCTGCTCCCGTCCGAGTCAAAGTTTCGGCAGGACCTCCCCGTTGTTCTCCGGATACACACTCTCCCCGCTAGGACGTGTATCGGGAGAACAGCGGGGAGGTGCTGCCGAAATTCCGTCTCGGACGGGAGCGGATTATGGAAGCTAACCTCGTCTGCGCATCCTCGGGTGGGATTAGGACCTATCCTTCACCTATTAGATGGTAGGAGCGCGTTGTAGATGCACCTGCTGGTTTTATCACATGTTAACATTGCCGCATGACAGAGCATGGGTGACCGTGAGTGGATGTACTCGGGCTTCGCAAGTAAGAGCAATGAATGGATTAGGGGGACGAATGAGTTCCTGGAGCAAGCATTTGGCCCAGCTGTGAAAGGGTCGATTCGGATGCTGTGTCCCTGCAGCCAGTGCCAGAACAAGAAAAGGAAAGTAAAGGTTGCGGTGGGGAAAGATCTGTTCAAGAATGGATTCATTCCAAACTATACCCGTTGGCGCCACCATGGTGAACACCATCCTATTAGGGACGAGGTGGTGGGACCCATCCTCGAGGAGTATGATGCCGATGCCGGGATGGCAGACATGATGGCAGACTTCCACGAAGCACGGTTCGGCAAAGGAATGGACGTGGAGGAAGATCCGGAGGAAACCGCGAAGGCGTTCTACGACATGATGGAGGCGGCACAGAAGCCCCTTCACGAGAAGACAAGGGTTACACAACTGGATGCCATCTCATGCCTAATAGGGTTGAAGTCGCAACTGGGCATTAGTCGAGATGGCTTCGATCTCGTGTTGAACATTGTTGGCACACTGCTTCCGGCAGATCATGTCCTGTCGAAGAACACCTACAGTGTACACAGAAGCTCCTTCGTGCACTTAAGATGCCGTATGAGGGGATCCAAGCTTGTCCGAAGGGGTGCGTCCTGTTTAGGGGAGACCTCGAGGATGCAAAAATCTGTCCAAAGTGCAAAGCCTCTAGGTTCGTGTTGGTACAAGGCTCTAACGGCAGCATGAAACAGTCTAAGGTCCCCGAGATGGTCGTACGGCACCTTCCTTTCGTACCGAGGCTTCAACGGCTGTACATGACAGAGGAGTCCACGAAACAAATGATGTGGCACAAGAATGGCAAAAGATACCATCCTAACAAGATGGTACACCCGACGGATGGTGATGCATGGAAGCACTTCGATAACATGAATCCTGTCAAGGCTATGGAGGCTCGGAATGTACGCGTAGCGCTGGCAACAGATGGGTTCAACCCGTTTGGAATGATGGCGGCCCCGTACACTTGTTGGCCCATGTTTGTGATCCCCCTCAATCTCCCCCTCGGTGTCATGTTTGAACCTAGGAACGTGATCTTGACGCTGATAATACCTGAACACCCGGGCGACAATATGGGTGTGTTCATGCAGCCGGTGTGGGATGAATTACAACTTGCTTGGGAAGACGGGGTACTCACGTACGACCGAGCTACAAAGAGGAACTTCAGAATGCATGTGTGGTACCAGTATTCAATGCATGACTTCCTGGCGTATGGCTTATTCAGTGGGTGGTGTGTTCACGGGAAGTTCCCTTGCCCGACATGCAAGGCAGATGTGATGTTCACCTGGCTGGCCAAGGGTGGGAAGTATTCTTCTTTCGACAAGCATCGCCAATTCCTGCCTGAGAACCATGAATTCAGGCTTGATGTAAAGCACTTCACAAAAGGTGTTCAAGTCACCGGCCCCATTCTGCAGGTTAAGAGCCCTGCCGCCGTCCTTGCCGACATACAGGCTCTCAAAGTTGAGGAAACAGGTGGTTTTAAGGGATATGCTCAGGACCACATGTGGACTCATATATCGAGCTTGACTAGGCTCCCCTACTTCAAGGACCTTCTTCTTCCACACAACATCGATGTAATGAACACAGAAAAGAATGTGGCCGAGGCACTCTGGGCAACACTCATGGACGTTGGTAAAAAGTTGAAGGACAACGTCAAGGCTAGACTGGACTTGGAGATGATTTGTGATAGACCAAACCTGGTGATGAAGACCCCTGCGCCCGGCAAGAAATGGAAAAGGGGCCCGGCCGATTACATCCTGAAAAGGGCCGATAGGAAGGAAGTACTGCAGTGGATCAAGACGTTAAAGTTCCCTGATGGGTATGCGGCAAATCTGAGCAGGGGCATGAACCTGCAGACTATGAAAGTCTTAGGGATGAAGAGTCATGACTTCCACATATGGATTCAGCGGATCCTTCCTGCGATGACCCGGGGATACCTCCCAGAGCCAGTGTGGCGCGTCCTAGCAGAGTTAAGCTTTTTCTTCCGCCAGCTTTGTGCCAAGGAGTTGTCTCGGGATGTTTGTGTTGAATTGGAGAAGGCTGCACCTCTGTTGCTCTGCAAGTTGGAGATGATATTTCCACCCGGCTTCTTCCTGTCGATGCAGCATCTGATTTTGCACCTACCGCGTGAGGCACGGTTGGGGGGGTCCCGTGCAGGCCCGTTGGTGCTATCCAATCGAGAGGTGTCTAAAGCTTCTTCAGAAAAAGTGTAGAAATAAAGCCAAGATTGAGGCATCCGTGGGAGGGGCCTCCGTTCTGGAGGAGGTGTCGACCTTCACACAGGCGTACTATACTGAGAATCTTCCCATCGTGCACAATCCAACCCCTCGTTACAACGCCGATGAGAACTCATCGACCCTCAGCCTTTTCCAAGGGGATCTCGAAAGTGGAAGCGCATGTACCAACAAGCAGTTGACCCATCAGGAGTGGCACACTATCATGTTCACATTGTTGCTCAACCTTGATGAAGTGATTCCTTATCAGAAGTAAGTTCTCAATGAGGTTGTTACCTACGCCGTCACTATCCTCCACCTATCATGATCCGACCCTCTAGTCTCTTGCTTCTTTCAGGGAATTTATTAGTCAATACTGCACAGGCAATAGGGCTCCTACCGAGCAAGAAGAAGACAATCTTCTTAGACACGGTGTGCCTGATTTCATCTCCTGGTTCTGTACAAAGGTACCAACCAACTAACCTCTTTCCGACTTTGTGATTCCACTTTGCTCCCCGGAGTGAGTAATGTAATGATCTACCTATCCTCACCCTTGCAGGCTCAAACGGATGCAGAAATGAGTGATGAATTGAAACAGGTGGGCCGTGGCTTCTCCCGTAGGGTGAAGTCATTCACCGTTTATGATGTGAATGGCTATCGCTTTCACACGAGAAGGCACGAGGAGAGTCGACCCAACCTAAAAACCATGTGCAGCGGAGTTTGTACGGCCGGCACGGATCAGAAGGACTACTATGGCATAGTCGAAGAGATATACGAGCTCAACTTTAAGGGTGCTAAGACTTTCAAGCCGGTGGTATTCAAATGCCATTGGTTCGATCCCGATGTCACGAGGCAAGACCTTATGATAGGGCAAGTCAAGATTCGACAGGACTCCAGCTATAAAGGAGACGATGTCTACATTGTGGCCAACCGAGATGCCACGCAAGTTTATTACCTCCCATGGGCGTGCCAAAAAGACGAGAAGCTTGCGGGTTGGAGCCTTGTGCATTTGGTATCGCCGCACGGTAAACCGCCTCTCAAAAACGACGATGATTACGACTTTGACCCGAACCAAGATGAGTTCTATCAACCTGAGGGGCTAGAAGGTACTTTGGAGATAGACATTGGTTCGCTCATGGGCACGGAAGTAGACAACGAAATCGATGAGGACGAGGGTGAGGAGGTGCAGGATGCCAAGGACTTATGAATGCTTGAGCGATGGCAGATGCAGCGCGATGGAGTTGTCCAGGAGGATGAACATGATGATGACTATGGAGGTGATGAGGATGATGATGACAGTGATGACTTAAGAGAGCTCGACAATATTGATAGCGATGATGACGATAGTGATAGTGATGACGACTCCATGCCCGCCATAGTGACAGATACTATATTGTTATTATTATGTTCCTTTACAAGTACTTGTCATTTATTTATGCTAAATCTTTTGTTCTTTGTCATTGCACGCACTCGGCAAAATGCCAGGCGGACGACGGCAGCGGCCGCATCGAGCCGTACGCTCGGCGTACCAGGTCCCCCCGCAGGAGACCGCCAACGACGACGAGGAGGAGGAGGAGGTGTTGGCAGGCGGGTCATCCAGTAGGGGGTCACAACCCCACAGCGGACGTCGCCAGGCGACGAGGAGGCTGCCGTTCTCATCCTCGCACGACGGGACGACGAGGACGACGACGACGTCGACGACGCCGACGACGCCGACGACACCAACGACGACGCCGCCATGCCTACACCAGGCCAGACGGCTTCGACTTCATTAGGCGTGGCCAAGGTGTACTCGCACGGGCCCACGCAGCTTCCTAGGGTGCGGCCGTAATTCAACAGACGCCCGGTGATTACACCCGTGGGCCAGACATAAGTAACCATTATTGATTTCACTACTTGTTCATATGACATGTTGAAAATCGAACTACAGACTAACAATTGTTCTTAATGACTCATGCAGTACCTGGGCGTTTGTGAGCGGAGAAGGTGAATCATGCCATATCAATGGCATCCAGGGCCTCCTAATTAAGGAGTACTACCCTGGCCTTGTCAACGTGGACGGCGAGTTGAAGGTGCCCACGAGGTGGGCTCACTTCTACCTCGTCAACGTGGGTGGTGAGACCCTCGCGGCAAAGATAAAGAGGGAGTTTTGGGTGAGTCTTTCATCGCACAGCATTGCTAAATAGTACGCATTCGTCAGACTTCTTAAAACAATGCAATGCTACATGATGTGTCTGTGTGCAGGACTTCTTCACGTGCGAGGAGGGCAAAGCAGACCAGGCGGCACGAGTGCAGGAGGCGGTCTGCAAAGATCGTCTCAAGGACCTGTACCATGAGGCGTGCATACAGGCCATCCGCGACTACTACGCCGACGTGCATGCAGAGTCCATCAAGAAGCCCGAAATCTGCCAGATCATGAACTCGAGGGAGACCGACCTCACCTTCGCTCAATACGTGCATGTAATTAAATAGGAAAACATTCATTCAGACTCCTTCAGTGAAACATTATACTAATCTTCTCGCATGTCAAATACTTGATGTCATGCAGTTCTGTCTAGGGTGGTGCGACAACCACAGGGACTGCTGGGAGGAGATTGTGTGCATGTGGCAAACGGACGAGGCGTACGTGAGGCGCAACGACCGTCGGGGCCGCCGCCTGCAGCTGCGAGGGGTGCCACATCACCAAGGGAGCCAGCCCCTCCCAACGTACATGAGAAGATGGGTATGCATCCGTTCATGTCTTTTTTGTAGCCCTCAATTGTCATTACATGTAACCATGTTTCAGTTTTCAATGCAGACGCAGGCGCACAGTGGGCAGGAAATCAACCAGTTCACCGGGTACCTCCTCTCCCACAATGGCAAGGCGACAGCGCCGGACAACGTCTACAACCCGGAGGACGGGCCCGAGGCATACAGCAACCCCACCGCCTACGAGAAGGCGACTGAGTACACCGTCGTGGCTCGCCAGCGCTACGGGGAGACGTTCGACCCCACCGCTGAGCCCCTGGACATAGACCTCCTACAGAGGTTGGGACCAGGGAAGCAGCACGGCCGGTACTACATGGCCCACAGCGCCGTCGACCCGTCCGATGCTCCCACGCTGAGCCAGGTTCGATCCAGGCCCACGAGCTCCACCGACATCCCCATAGCGTCTCGGCAGCCAAGCATGTCGCAGTTCTAGGTAAGTGTGGTTTCGTTCGTCGTTCACTCGTTTCACACCTATACTTACAATCAACACTGCGGATGTAATATTGTAGGCCCAGGTGCAGGAGCAGATGGCGCAGATGCAGGCGTAGATGCAGGCGTAGATGCAGGCGCAACAGATGGCTTACCAGCAGCACCTGACAGCCATGCAGCAGCACTAAAATAGTCAAATGCAGGGCTTTGCCAGCTACTTCCAATCCCTGCAGATCCCCGGGCCGCCTCCACCGCCTGAATTATTCGCTCCACCGCCTCCTCCACCATCTTTTCCTGTGCCTGCTCCTGTCACTCCTGCTGGGACCCCGATGAGTACATTGACTCTTGCTTTAGCTTGTGCGTCCATCCTGCAGATACTAATGACATCACTTAGCCTTTAACTTGTGCAGGTACAGTCGGCGGGTTCGAACCCGTCTCCTAGAGGTGCCGGCCCTCAGATGATGCCGTATCCACCTCCGGGTGGCCCTTCTCCACCGTATCCACCTCCGCATGGCCCTCCTACACCTTACTCGTGGCCGGTGGGCGGAGAGCGGCCGTACTGGTCGGCGCCGCGTGATCCAGGGTGGGTTCCGTGGGAAAACCCTAGGGGCTCTGGGGACGGACAACCTGACGGCTCCGGGGATGGCGCGACGAGCTAGGTACTTGTCGCTTGTCTTATGCTCCTGAACTTGAGTATCGTCACAGTCTCTGTCATGTATTTCTTCTCTTCGTGATGGACCTAGACTTGTTGTGTTGAACTTCATGTGATGGACCTCGACTTGTGGTGTTCGACTCGTTGCGTTGAGCTTCATGGTTGTAATGGACTTGTGGTGGTGATAAGAGATGCTACTGTGAGATATATGTGTTATTGTGATATATATGGTGACGGTAGTGATAAATGTGATGAAATTGTGATATAAATGGTGCTACTTGTGGTCCTGGTGAAATTGTGATATAAATTGTGATTTTGCAATATTTGAATGCAAGAAAACAGAAAAAAGGAAAAAAAATTTCCAGCTTTGCCGAGTGCTGACACTCGGCAAAGCTGGGGAATCTGGCCACAAAATCCCCAGCTTTGCGAGTGCCAGCGTGGCACTCGGCAAAGGGGTCATGCCTTTGCCGAGTGTCAGCACTCGGCAAAGAATTTTCGTAAAAAAAAATTTCTTTACCGAGTGCCGAGCTGGCACTCGGCAAAGAAATTTTCAAAAAAAATAATTTTTTTTCTTTGCCGAGTGCCTCGCCGTCAGCACTTGGCAAAGCCAGCCATCAGGCTGACGGCGCCATGTGGCTTTGCCGAGTGCTGACGTGGCACTCGACAAAGCCTTTGCCGACTGCATGCCACGTGGCACTCGGCAAAGCCGCCTTCGCTGACGTTTTCTTTGCCGACAGCCCTTTGCCGACTTCCACGTGGAATTGCAGTCGGCAAAGCCTTTGCCGACTGCTATTCTGCCTTTGCCGAGTACGCATTGCAGTCGGCAAAGAGAGCGAACCCTGTAGTGGTTGGTGCCATGTAAATGCTTAGTCAAAATATTTTGTCGAGAATCAACTGTATAGGTGATTGGAATGTGCTGTATTCCAGTATTGAGTACTGAGAATCAACTGAAATTAGTGTTGTCCACTACTTCTCAGGAATTATTGTTGTCCACTACTTTTCTGTAAACTGTAGAATTCATTTGTGTGAAAGCATTAGTCTGTGTGAACACAACCCACTGCCTTTTGATGTGAAAACTGTAGAATTCATTTATGTGAAAGCATCAGTTTGTAGAGATATGCATGTTCATGTTAATTTTTATTCTACATGGTTATCTTTGTTATCTTTTTTCTGAAATTCAATGTTTATTTTAACCTGTAGATGATGCTGTGGAACCTGATGTCTTTGGGGAACTTTTGCAAGCTGATGGCTTCTGGAGGACTTCTGAACCTACCTGAGACGATGGTGTGCAATAGAGATGATGCGAACGTGCATCCTTATTATTTAATTTAGTACTATACATATTATTAACTTTACTTCTTCTGTTAACTATATATGTATGAGATGGTCGATGATGATACCTGCTACCTTAATGTGTTCTAGAAACATATATTGGTTGCTATTGTATTTTGCCTACTATGGTATGGCAACATACGTTGGCTACAGAGAGTTTGTCACAGTTGATCCATCTCTATTTTGTGGTGCATTTAAGTTATTCCTTGTATGGTCATTAATATAGAAACCATGGACTGGGAATGATAGTTTCTACTAGATATTAAATATTCTTGGATATTGTGCATAGTGTTTTTCATTGGGACTGTCCTGATAGCATGAATTTCGATCCCAACAGCAAATGCACTGGAATAGGTAATTAAACGATGCGACGATCACTTCTTGTGGGCGCATAGGTTGGTTAAGGACACTCACAGTATAGACTCTATCATAAAATCTATCCCTATTAATTACAATGCCACGTAGATATTGTGCTGATGTGGCAAGTCATTAAATGAGGAAAGAGGAGAGAAAACAAAGAAACAAAGTCTAATTTAGGCCTCGTTTAGATTGCGAAATTTTTTGAACCCGATGAATAGTATCATTTTTGTCTTATTTGAAAAATATTGTCCGATCGTGGACCAAGTAGGCTCAAAAGATTCATCTCATGATTTTGAACTAAACTGTGTAATTAGTTATTTTTTTTACCTATATTTAATGCTTCATACAAGCAGCTAAAGTATTGATGTGATGGAGAGAGAGTGAAAAAATTGTAACTTTTGGAGTAATCTAAACCAGGCCTTAGACTCTATGTCTTCACGCGAAACGAGACCGTCGGTCTGGCATCGCAGATCCATGGGAGACGGGAAGGAGAAAGAGGAAGGATGGGGAGGGAGCCAGAGCTCGTTCGAGGGCGCCGGCGGAGCTTGCCCGTTGCCGCCGCGACGAAGTCACTAGAACTCGCGCGTGCCAGCCGTCGGAGACTCGGAGGTTGGCGTGGACGGGCGGACCTCACGCCGCCTTGGAGCCTCGCTTCGCTATCCCTGGACGGAGTACGCAAGTTCCTTCTCGTTGTCGACGCCGAGCGCCAACACACCCACACGGCCGCTATCGTCATGGACCCTCGCGCGGCCGGTGGGCAGGAGCTTGCGCAGCTGCCGCCATGAAGCCTCGCACGATCACAGGCATCTGGTGCGGCCGCCGATGGGAGTTCGCGCGCCGCCGCCGCAGAGCCAGCTCGCTCGCGCCTGCCGCCCCGAAGCTGCTTGCTTGCGCGACCACGTCTCGTCACGGAGTTTCCGTCGTCAACGAGCTCGCGTCTCGCGCGGCCTTCCTGCATGCTACTCCGTAGATTTTTGGGTCATCGAGTATGCGGCCGGGGGGCCTCATGAACGTGCAGCAAAGCAAGCGGACGCGGCGACAGGCTTGCTTGCCCCCATGGCCGCACGGGATCTGAAGATGAGGGAAAGATTTTTGCTTTGATTTTTTTTCTACTCTAATACGAAATATGCATTGGAGAGTACAGTGTCTACGGTAGAGTCTCGAGGCATGAACTCTATAGGATAGAGTCTGTATTGGAAGTGTCCTAATACAAGCAGATCTCCAGTCTCAATGGTTTGGTTGTTTGGTGGATGTGATGGAGGATCACATTAAATAACATATACGATACGTGAAGGGTAATTATATATATGTTTATTGGGCTAAAGGTGATCAGCACGCAGCTCAAGTGCCACTCATCCGGCATCGTGTGATCTTTCATTGCCCCGATACCCAATACATACATGCGTATACATATACAAAAATACGCGGCCAGATAGACATGCTGACAGCACGAACTTCGATCCCAACAGCAGATGCACTGGAATAGGTAATTAAACAAGGCTACAACTTCATTCTTTGTGGCTGCGCAGGTCGTTCAATGCAAGCAGGTCTCCAGTCTCAACGGATCGGTTGGATGGTTGATGGTGGAGGGTCACATTAAATAAAATATACGTAGATAAAGCTGACGTCACCTTACACTTGGCTTGGTGACGTCATCAAGATGACGAGATGAAAGGAGAAGGCAACCACTGATCACAAGACCGTACCGGATTCAAAACACATGCAAGAGGCAGCAGGAGCAGGTCGAGTGTCGCGGCTTGCGGACCTTGCTGGAGGACCGGACTTGCAGTTATCTGTTGGCGAGCTTTGTTTTGATATCACAGAGTTAAACAAGAGTTTTGTTGATTTTAGACCTGAGACGGTGTATAGGGAAGCTAATTCGGTGGCTCTCATTTCTGGCTTGACTGCATCCTAATTTGCTTGTGAAACTAGAGGACGAAGATTGTACTCCTATAATGAATTAACGACAGCTCCGTGATGCTAGAGACACAAGCAAGAGGCGAGTACCGTGTAATTTGGGCAGGTTTCTTCATTCCCATGTCTACTTTTGTTTTTGGGGCCGGCCCAAAATCGGTTCAATTTTGTTTTTCTTTCTTGTTCTTGCCTATATTATAGTGGGTTTGTGGGAGATAAAAAGAACCAGGATGGTTTAACATCTATTCTATGTACAAACTAAAAAAAATATCAGGAGTTTTGTCCACCAACTTTTCGTATGCACGCCCCTCTGCAAACGTTGAAACTCCATGTATGGACACACAGAATGAACAAGCTGGCTAAGAGGTCCTTAAAGATCATAATACTCTCGGAGATGACACTTTGATCACTGGGGAATATCCGGGCTTGAGGTTGCAAAAAAAACATACGAAAACCAGGTGGCACAAAACCTGTGACCCCCAAGACAAAGTTTTGTTTGACATTCCACACATCACATCCCCCAATATGTATAGAGCATCCTAGTCAATCTAAAGCCCAACTACCAAAGAGGCATACTCCACCATTCCCACGCTCTCCCACAGCCGTCTCTATCCGCATCCACTATTCAACTCGACGCTTGGGCTTTGCTCATCCGCAGATTTGATACCGCTAGGTAGTGCAGACCAGCGAGCAGGAAACCGACAGTGAAACAGCCGATGAAGTTGTTTGTTTTGAATTGCCAAATAATGATAGAATTAAGATGTTTATTCCTTTATTAAAAAAATCATTACCGGTATATATATATTAGGAATTAATTATATAGACAGTGGTGTGTAGTGATTGTGAATTATGTCTTTTTATTGGATCAAAAACCTGGCAGCAACATCTTTTTTTTCTACTAGCAGTAGTAACGTCATTATGGAGAGCAGTCTTATTGATGGATCATTCCACATGTGCATCATTGAACGTTGAACTTGTGCAACTGCAACTATATATGCAGAACTGTGAGGGGTACACTTTAAAGAATTCACCGCATTATAAATGTAGCAGGTCTAGAAATTACCTTAATTGGACAAGGGAAAATAATATACATCTTGAATTTTAATGATCATCTAAACGTCAGTTACAACTATTTAACTTAAAACCCATAGTAAGTATTGAGTAAGTGAATCGAATTAAGGCAACAAAAAAACATCTGGAGATAAAAGCTATAGAAGATTACCACGTATCCACCACACCGTTCCATTTTCAGAAATCAGAAAATCGGAAAGATCACAAAAGATCTTCTAAAGAAGTATATAAAAAAGACCTTCTAAAGCGTTATATGTAAGTTATAGGCGGCATGTTTTGTGTATAAAAGAGAGTTCGGACTTTCTAAATGAAGAAGAGTCCCGTAAAGCTTGTGTAGCAGTCCGACTCGGTTAGATAACGAAATTAGGATCCTTCCGTGTTCCGTCTGGTAATATATATGTGGGTGCAGCGCAGTCCGTTTATGGTTGTTCTTTCTATCTACGTATACGTAGGGCTTTAGCAAAAGAATTTGACGAGCTCCGATCCCGACCACGATCCTGCACGTCGTCGTCGTCGACTGAACTCGTCCATCGGCTGCCCCGCTCACCATGTTCACCCCGGTTTTAATCGCTAGCATTCAATCGGCAAAGCGGAGAGGAGGGGGACGAGGAGGAGGAGGTTGGAAGTCGTCGGTCCCTGACCCTGAGGCAGAGGCAGCAGCTCCATCAGCAAAGACGGCGGCTGCCAAGGCAGAGGCAGTAGCTACGTCGGCAAAGGAAGAAGAGGCTACGAGGGGAAAGGCAGCGGCTGCGTCGGGAAAGGAAGCAGCTGCGAGGACAAAGGATACGTTCACTATATATGTCTGAGAATCTAAAGACAGCAGGAGATCAGGGAAGGGGCAGACACGGCTGCAGATGCTGCGGTTAAGGCTGTACATGCTGAGGCTAAGGCTGTAGATGCTGCGGTTGAGAATTCTTCGTTATCTCCATCATCGGAAGCGGGCGAGGTCACTAGAGCCAACGCCGGTGTGGCGCCGGATCCATGGATATTCTCTCCGTAGCTTCCACGCGATGTCAGCTGCGTTGCATTGTTAGGTTGTTGCCTAGCTTCTTAGCGAGGCTTGTGATGTGATGAGTTCTGGGTTCGACGCAGCATTATCTGTCATTGCTTAGCTAGTTTGCTGCAGTTTGTTTCATTATAACAGTATATAAGTACGTTTAATTCGATCTGTGGATGCTAATCGCTGGTTCCGGTAGTAGGTAGAAGCCGTAATGTCCAAGAACCTGCAGGCCTGTTGTGTGTTATTGAATCCAGATTATGCTTGCTAAAATTTCTAAACGCTGGTCCCTGGCCGTGTGTAGCACATACTGACATACAGGCCGTGTGTAGCACATACTGATTATACAGGCCGTGTGTAGCACATACTGACATACAAGTAGGTTTTAGTCATTTCTCTTCCTCCAACATGTCACGTACTCGTCTTGTGACACTGCCACCTCCGCCATGTCGCACCCGACGGCATCGTGGCGTTCACAATATAATGTAGAACCGCACATGTCGCTGTGTGCGGCCGTCCACGCCATGCCACTAAGCACACTCCGCCAACGAAACTATCCACGTGTGCCTCATCGACTCCACCTCCGCGGCGTAGCCACGAAAGGCTCAGCAGTGTGACGATGAGGAAGAAACCGTAATGTGGTCAGAATCAACAATGGAGACGATCTTAGTCTGCTGAGTCCGTCTCGATTGGTAGCAGTCTACTATACTAGGAGTATACCCCGCGCATTGCTGTGGGATTTTTTAAAATAAATCTACTATAATGCATATACATTTTAATCTGATTTACAAGCTATTTAACTTATTAGATCTGTTAAAAAATCGGTAAGCTAATAGAAGAAAAATCAATACAATATTTGATTACATTATAAAGGAGTGGGCGATAGAAAGAATAGCTTAGGTAGATGACTTGTATATTAATAGATTAAAGATTTTTAGTATTTCACATGATAGAGATGACAAAGGTATTTTTCATAATTAATAATGTATGGATAAGATGGACTTATAGAAGGGGATAATCTTGTTTTGACTTATCGAAGAATAATGTGGACACCTTGTATGAATAGATAGAACACTTAGTGAAGTTAGTTGAAAATGATATGGACATCTTGCATGAAGAAAGAATTGATCTTGTGTATTTTATGTTTATAAGTGTTATAGATTTATATCTTTGCAACGAACAATTTTTATTGTCTGCCTCCCAGCTGTTGGATGGACAATACTGGTTGTCATATGATCCCGCCATCATCTTTGTAGCTATCCATCTGGTCTGGTCCCAAAGAAAAGAGATGAGATGAGCTAGGGACAAGACAAGTGCTATAATTTGAGCTATGGTTGCAGCTAACCAGATAACTAGGTACGGCCCTATTTATACTACGTACATATACAAAATAATGCTACGTACTACGTGTATGTATACACACAACAGCTGCCGCACGGGTCCACACTCGATCCACACAGCACATGTGTACAGACACAGGCGAACACATACTTTCTATAGTTGCAGAATTATATTACTAAGTAGCTACAAATACATGCATATGAACCTGGGGATCACCTCTCTCGCTTAGCTCAGCATACACTTCCATTCCATTTACATTTCCATTCCGGTGTCTTTTTTTAATAAAGGACAGAAACTATCCGGCTTCACCTACCCGTGGGTAGAATTAGACCAAATTATTACAACATCATCAAAAATAAAAAGAAAGAAAATAACGGAAGGAAATACATCCCTAATAAGGAGTTTAAGTAGTCCTACGTGACCTATAACTTGCACCGTGATGTCAACTTCACTAGAATAAGATCACCAATCATCAAGACAAAGCCATCAAACACGTTTGTCAGACCTAATAAAGGTACTAAAAATATTGGACACTGACTATGTTTCTTTCTTGGCAACATCACAAAGCACTTGGTGCAGCGCCCACCAAACGCCGAGCTATTACACCATCGAATGCCACCTCCGCCTTGAGCTGTACAGCGAGCAAGGTCACCACATGGGAGAACTACCCGGTCTTGGCGAATTAACAAGAACTTCGATGACGCGACTGCGCCACTGCCACTAGCCCGAAGAAAACTAGGCTAGGCTTTCACCTAGTTATTGAACGCCCACGGCTTCAGCGACACTTCAACAAGGTGTGGCACTTTCACCGCCATCGGCCCGGCGTAACACGCTAGGCATGGTTTTCACCCAAACCGCCACCACCACCGTCGATTTTGCGCCTAGTCAACGCAAAAGGCCGTCTACACTGGAAGGTCACCATTAGCTTCTCGGACGACTGTGCCGACGAGGCTCACAGACAGCACCGCACGTCGTCCGCCTTCGCTACCGTTGCCGAAGAATACACCGCTCGCGAATGAGATCTGGGGAGGAAGGGGCTAGATCCGGCCTTAAAGGGCACGGATCTGCCGCGCCGGCCATCAACAAACCCACCAGAACGCTGGACCTCCAGTAACCGGCCGCCGGACGGCCGCATCCGCCATCCTCGCCGTCACGCCCCACGGATCCTCTAGCGGACGTGCCCGCGAGGCTCTCCTGATCCGCCTCGCCGCCGGCCGTCACGCCCACATGGACGCGCCCGTGAGGCTTACCTCGGATGGAGCCTCGCCGCCACTCTGGCAATGGGGTGGAAGACGCGGGGCGGCGGCTAGGGTTTGGTGCGTGGATTAGTTCCTCGAGGAATGCTGACATAAATGACCATGAGAACCTAACAGAGATCCTGTGATGTGGTGTCTAGTTGCTGCAGTGTCATATATATACCTAATGTCAAACAATTAAAGTTTAATCTTATCTTATTGGTCCACCGCCCTCTGTCTCACCATGTTTTAATTGTCCCATATACTTATGAACTCTACTCATTTAATATGGAAATGCTTGCTGTCTTACGTCCTACCGATCTGACGGTATAGTCGATGGGCTTTCACCGACATGGCCCAGCTCCCTGGCCCAAAATCTTTCCACCCCACCTTCTTCGGGCAAAACAACAACGGCAAATGCATTCCGTTCTCTCCCCAAATCGGGGCTTCTTCAGACAGGCGCCTCCACGTCGCCGGGGATTCAATCGCCGCGCCGCAGGGGGAGGGGGGCCGGCTCCACCGCGGCATCCGCTCACGTCGGCGGGCATCCTTCGTGCGCGGGGGGAGGGGGATCTAATGAATTATGAGTTTAATAGATCCTCTTTAGCAGACAATCACTTATTCCCAAACCTCGTGTGGGGCTAATCGTAGACAACTCTCTCTAAGGAACCGGCAAAATAGCCCCGTAACTTCGGGAGAAGGGGTGCCCCCTCGCAAAAGGGGTGATAATCACTTGTTTTCCCTGTTCCAGTTGTGCATCTATGTTTTGTTTTGAAATTTAGCTTTGTGTTTTGATGTGTGGCCTTTACTGATTAAGGTCAACAATCTTCGAGCAAAGCACCCAATAAGTCTCCAATGAAGAAGGGGTCCCCCAATGTTCAAGGTGGTTAGTGCTATTTTTTTCTCAGCTTTTGCATCTTTGTTTGCTGAATTTTTTTCTTGTATTGTCAGATAATGCTGCTATGGTGTGCCTGAGTTCCAGATAATGCATGTGTAACTAGTGTAGAATGTGAATTGCAATATGCTTATGAGCCATGCATTGACTCTTTTTGGGATGTTATTTTTTAAGTGATGTTCCAGTAACTCTTTTTGCTGTCTATTACTGTTTCAGCATTATATCTACATTTGTTTCGCTATGTTTTCCATATATTAACATGTGTTTATATTCTGAACTTGTTTTCCATATATTCTAGACAGTGCACTCTATAAATGTTTTCTATGTTTTGTCTAAAATGTTTCTATGACTTGTCAAAAATGTTTCTACGCCCTGTCCATAAATGTCCCCCCCCCCCCCCCCCTTTCTATACATGTTTCAGCATTTCACTCATGCTGTTACTTTTTGTTTTTGTGCAGGAAATGAAGGTAACACAACCAAAGCCAACCGTAGTGATGGTCCCTTCAATCACAGGTTTTCTGTGCACAGGATCAATGAAGATCAGATTCAGTGGATCAATGAAGCAGGTTTTGGTGCTTTGCTCCGTTTGCCAAATGTCGCATTGCCAACGCAGCTTGTTGCTTTTGTGATGAAGGATATTAGTACTGATTTGAGAGAGTTTAGGCAGACCACCAATAAAAAGAAGCACTTTCCATTGGACAAGCAACTTATATGCAACATGCTAGGGGTGCCTAGTGGAAAAGTCCCTGTGAAGGTCACCTCTTCTACAGATGAATATGAAGCATATTTCAAGATTCGCAAGCCTTTCATGGGTGAAGTCCGAGGTCTTGGTGTGGTTGAGTGCAAGGAGTTCATGATGAAATGCACTGATCAGACCACTTTTATGAGGGCATTCATCTTACTTGCGTTGGGTACTGTTCTTTGTCCAACTTCTGATAACTGTATATCAGTGAAGTACTTGCACAGCCTGCACGATGTATCCGCTACTGCTATCAAATCTTTCGATTGGGCTGGACACGTTCTAGATGTGTTGATGCCTGAAGTCAATAAGTATCAGCGCTCCCTTCGTGAAGCTCAAGCTACTGGAGTCCCTACCTGCCCCTACATTAACGGTTGTCTCATCATTCCTGCAGTATGCCCCTTTTTTCTTCATTTTTCAAAATTCCTCTTTTTTTTAAGCGTTTGTTGCAATAGTTGTTTATAATCTTATTCATCTGTACTATCGAAATTATATTGCAGCACAGCTCTACATTTTGTTTTATACAATTATTTTTTAACTCCAGCTTTCTTTTTCTCATATTTTGTAGATTGCTTATATGGATCATCTTCAAATACCTCCTTTGCGGGCAACTCACCAAATTGATTACTCTGTCCCTCGGATTTGTCATGTCTCCAATAAAGATTTTGAGTTCGTTAAAAAGGTTGATACAAACAGGTTTCAGCTTAATCCATCTCCATATGGGTTTCTACTTGTGAGCTTCATGATTTTCTCTCTTTTTTTGTGTTCTGATCTCATCTTCTTTTCTTTTTCTTCAAAAACCTGCTGTTGACATTATGGTTATCGTTTTTTGTACTTTTAGTTTGTCAAGAGCAACCCCTCTCCTTTCCCCGTGCCACTCACTGGGTATGTTCCACCCCCTCCGGTAATGCCTGAAGAAGTGGCTGAAGAAGACGGTGTGAGGGCAGGCACACCACCACAAGTTTTTGAAGAAAAAGAGCCAGTGAACCTAAGTTTCCAGGGTTGGGTGCACGGGGCTGGCCCATCCAGCCACCCCGCATCTGATGCCCCTGCCCCAGGCATTGAGGTTGGTTACGTTCAGAACTGTTTCTATATTTTTTTTCATGCATGTTTCACATCTTGGTTATAACTTGTTTCATTATGAGCCTTCCCATGTGTCACTAAGAGTAATTTAGTTGTAGCAGCTGCTAGCCCTGGCTGTTTTTCATTCAAATAAAATCCGCCAGCCGTGGTTTGTTTCATTATACCGTTTCTTAGATGTAATGGTGGTGGAAAAACCATGCTCTTTTCACTAAGAGGAATTCAGTTTTTATCAACTGCCACCCTTTTTTGTTTCATTATACCATTCAGAGATGTAATATAAAGAAGAGGAAGACTTTGGTGGAGAATTGCCCCCTTTTAATTACTTTTTTCCCATCGCCCCTTGTTTTTTTAAGGCCTTTCCTGAAGAATTGCAGATTTTGTTAGCAGAGCACAACTCTTTGGTGCAGCAAGACCTTAGTGATCTTGTTCAAGTAATGAAGAAAAAATCTGATGATCTTGTTCAGACCATTAAACAACAAGGACAGCTGATCATGGCAAAGAGAGGCGCTGAATTCTGCTCCAAGGTGTTGCATTTAACAAAACGCACCAGCTGTGCTCCTGATGTGCCAAGTATGAAGAACGGCAATAATCCATTTGATGACAACGATCCCATGGATGGTGCACCAGATTTTAGCTCTTTTCAGCCAGAGGTAAATTTATCCAGCCCACCTAAGAGGACAGACAACCCAAGCACTTCTGCTGCACCGCACTCACAAGATGAGAGTGCAAAAGATTCTATCCCTCCGGAGACTGCAAGTGCTCCCTTGCAACCAAATGTACCAGAGGATGACAGCTCTAACTCTAAAGGTCAATCTTCTCCAAGGCAGTCTCTCCCACCAGAGGAGACCACAAAGGGGTGTCTCTTTCAGCTCAAGCATCTGCAACATTGGGTGCGACCACACAATCTGCATTTTATTGTCCTGCACTGAAGCCACTCGAGGAGACTTCCACAGCTGCTGCTGATTCCTCTTCACCAAAGACAGTTCTCGACAACATCAATGGACCAATTTCTCCTCCTGTATCACCAAACCCACATGAGGACACTGCTGAGGATAATCCAAAAGGTCGAACTCCGCCTGCTCCAGCGAAATCCGCGGAGGATATGGGAAAAGGTCCAGTTGCTCCTTCTTCACTTAGCCTTGCATACATCAATGATATCCCCTCTTGCAACCTTTTCAAAATAGATGACGAGTTGTTCGAGGATGTATGTCTTGACGGGCCCAGGAGCTCTACGCCTAGTCCTACAGGTTTGTCTCTCAGTTTTTGTCACTGTTATTCATTCGCAACCCCTCATTTTTTGTGTATATGTTGTACAGTTTTTTTACATCTGCTAGTTGTTTCATTGAACTATTTGTTGATGTAACAGTTTGCCAAACCATGATGTTTCAGTTTGATGGAATCAGTTGTAACCATCCCTTTATTTTTCTTTTTTTTTCAGGTGCCACTGATGTTCATGCTTCTAATGATAGAGAAACTGGCTCAAGCACCATTGAAAGGCAACAGAGAAAGAAGAGGAAAAGAATCGACCATGGTTTTGTTCCGAAGCCAAAAAGATATCATGTTGATGAGAATACTAGCAAAGAAGTTTGGAAGAAATATCTATCTAAAAGAACTTTTGTCCATGGTTTCAAGTTGCCTGGTTTTTCCTCTCCATGAGTTTATCCAATCCCAACTCCCTCCTTTTTTTTTTAGCAGTCCTCTTTTTGTTTGCTGAAATGTTTTCTTTTTGATTTTGTCAACAAGGCCCTGTTTTGTTGATATTCAAGGCTGTTATATTACATATGATGAATTCTATGAGTCCTTCACTTCAAGGGGATGGATTAGCAACAATGTAATGAACTGTTGGTGCGAAACATTCAACCGTGACCATCTTCAACTGCATGAGGGCAGCAAAGTAAGAGATTTCAAGTTTGCTTTCTCTGTGATAGCCTCGATATCTTTTTCAATTCCTTGAACTCATCTTTCCTATTCTTAACTTTTTGTTTCCTTTTTTATTGCGCCACCTTTGTTTTGCTCATATAATGTGTGTTGCACAGGACTTCTTGATTGAGGACCCAGCATCTTTCAATCATCATGACAGTTTAATGAACATTTTCACCAAGCTTGCTAAGAAGAAATGGAACATCTCCAAGTTTGATCTTGTACGTCATAATTTTCTCTGTGTTCTTTTTTTGTATCCACGGGAATCATGTTTTTCAATGTGTGATTTTGTTGATTGCTGTTATTACTTTTTTCACACAACCTTTGTATATGCAGATTTTTTTCCCAATATTACAAGATAAGCACTGGGTTCTTGTTTGTGTCAACATGTTCATGAACCAAATTTCGTTCTTTGACCCATAGGGCGACTCCACACACACCTCATTGCTGAAGGATGCTAAAAACTTGGTTAGTGTTGCTTTTCTCTCTTTTTTCTCCTACCCCATTTGATTGTGGCAATATGAACCTTACTGCTTGGATAAGGAAAATGTAGTAGTGTGGCTGACCTGCTCATGATGGTGGTAGGTTCTACTCAAAATAGAGGTTCCTTGCTATTTGTTTCATTAGATGAACAGATTCTGTTTCATTTTTCTGCAGTTTGTCGTTTCAGCAGATTAACAGATTCAGTTCCCTCTCTTTTCTCCAGTCTGTTCTATGTCCAGCTTAATAATGTTTTGTAGTCTGAAACAATGTTCCTCTCTTACTGTTTTCAGATTAAGAATTTTGCAGCCACAACACTTCAATACAAGGTCCTCAAACTTGATGTGGATTCTTTTGAGTGGGTATACCCTAAAAGCCCAAAACAAGACAACTTGTATGTGTCTCCATGCTCTTTCTTAAGTTATTTGTTACAAAAGAACTTTTGTATGCATTCTTATTTTTTCTTTGTGTGCTCTAAAAGGTGCGATTGTGGACTGTACATCATGGATTATATGGATTCATTCGATGGCTTTAAGATTGCTGATTCATCAATTGAGAAAGTATGTGTTCCTCCATCTATTTGGTTTTTTTCTTTTCCATTGCTATTCAAAATCCTTATTTCTTTTTCGTATGCTTTTTCCTCTCTATTTTTTTAAAAAAATTTATGCTTTTTCTTTTCCAGGTGAAGACGCTTGCGTACAGGAAGCTTGCTGCTTCTGCACTCTTTCAATCGAAACACAATCTGGTCAATCTAGATGAATTCCAGAAGTCCTATGATGATGCCATGAACGACATGGTCCATTGATCAACTTGGTGGTATAGTACTTTTAGGATGTGCGAGAGAATGAACAGTAGCTTGTCCTCCTTTTTTTGTACTATATGGAGTGTACTCTTCTGAGACTATGTGGCTACAAATGTGGGTGTCTATGTTATCTTCGGTTACTGGACTTTTGCTCATATGGGGAATTTAAACAGAATTTGCGGCTGTCATGTTTTTCATTTTGTTAATCTGGTTTTTTGGGCCTGTAACACTACTCATTCTTGTATGTTTCAATTTACCACCACCAGTTGTAACAAATGATTATATCATGTTGTTTCAGTATCATCATGTCAAATTTTTTTCAAATGATGTGCATTTTTTAGGTTGGTTCATTATAGTATTGACACATGTCATAGTGGAAGAATCATATTGTTTCAGTATGATGATTTCAGTTGTTTCACAATACATACCCATCCTTTTTTCTGTTTCATGGTGCATTTTCAGTTGTAACAAATGGTAAAAAATGATGTTTCACTTATATGTTTAAGAATGCAACGGCATGAAGAACAAGGTTGCAATTGGTTCTCTTTGGTTGTTGCAAATAGTGTATATTAGGTTTTTAATTTTGTATTAACCTGAGATTAGAATTGTCTATTGTATTTATCCTTGTGTCATTCTAGGAAAAATGTTTTGTCTATTGTCCTTGTGCCGTTTTATGGATAAATTTTGTCTCTTGTCCTTCCATAGAAAAGAATTGTCCATTGTATTTATCCTTGTGTCATTCTAAGGAGAAAAGTTTTGTATATTGTCTTGTGGTTGTCTATTGCTCTTTACACTAGGTTTTCAATAATTACAATGCACCCTGTTGTAATTCGTGTTTATCTAAGGTGCAATGGTGTCACATATCATGATGCAAATGGTATATAATAGGTTTTGCAATTTAGTGGGATGTTTTCATTCATTTTAGATTTAGGATGTTGTACCGGTGTCATATTTATGATGTTTCATTACATAAATCCTAGATGTAACAGTGGGGCATAATATGATGTTTCTGTAAGATGGGAATCTTGTTTCAAATTTTTTAAAAAAAATCATAAAAAAGTCGGCATTTTTATGCTGTTTCATTATTGATCTCATATGTAACAGTGGAAAAAACATATTGTTTCGGTAAGAGGATTTCTGTTGTTTCACAACACACACCCATCCCTTCTTTTTTGTTTCATTGGTGCATTCTCAGTTGTACCAATGGGTGAACAATGATGTTTCACTTATATGTTTCAGAATGTAACAGTGTTGCCAACCTGGCTGTAACCATTTCAATACCATTTTCAGTAATGTAAACAACAGCCAACTTGCCTGTTTCAGTAAACATTCCCAGATATACCTACAAAACATATCATCCATGTAACCGTTTCAATATCAGCATCTTTGACAATTTTTAAACATATCATCCATGTAGATAATTTTACAAGGCTAACATGTAATTTGTATTTTTGTAGATGATATAAATTACATCATAAATGAAAACAAGATCTTTTTATCCCACTAAGCTAGAGTTTCAATTGGGTTTGGTTCAATTCCCTCAAATCTTTCACAAGTTGTTCTGCCCTTTTCATGATGTCGCAGTCTTTGACGCCATGGTCTTCTCCACAGCAGTATGAGCATGGCAGAGGCTTTGTACTCTTGCCCCCTTTCTTGGCTGCACTCTTCCTTTTTTTCCCTTTGTCTGCCTCTTGTTCCACAAGGCTCTTATACCGATCAACTTTCTCCCTTGACCTCCCTTGTCGATCCATGGCTGGGGCGTTTTTCACCATGGGGATGCCCACTGCCCCTTCTTCTTGCTGTTCTTGGCCATCCTGGTGTTGACCCATCTGCACTGCTGCTCTACTTCTTGCTTCCCTAACATCTTGCCAAACTCTGTCAATTCCTGCTGAAGCAATCTTGTACTCTTCTGCATCGAAACATGCATCAGCAGCCAGCCCATTCCCTTTTCTGCACAATGCATTGTATCTGGACCTATTTGTAGGAGGTACACCGAAACAAGCCTCTGGTTCCAAGTAAGCTTGACTGATCTTAATGGTAGCCTCCTCTGACCATCTTCGTTTTAGATATTTCTCTGGAATCTCAACCAAATCCTTGTCACAGAACACTTTCAGGATATGGGGACACAACAGCCCGTCCTGTTCAAACATGTTGCAGCTGCAATAGTATGTTGTCGCTTCATCTTGTATTGAAACATAGAAGGTCTTCATCCTTACGCCTTCAGCCTCAACTACCACCTGCCCCTTCTTGCACGCAGTCGAGTCACGGAGGAGCTCCTGGAACTTGTGGAAGACACTCCTCGTGTAGAATTGAGCCGCTTTCTTTTCAAACTTATGTTTCCCCCAGAGTGATGGATTTGAAATTCGAGCTCTGCAGGCTTCTACGTTCTCCTTTTCCATTCTTGTGTCCATGATGAATTCGTATCCTTTTATGAACTGCAGCACCGAATCATTTGGATTCACCATCCTTTTGAACAGGGCATTCATACTCTCCGACCTCCCTGTTGTGCTGGTAAAAGGGAAGAATGACTTCCTGAAGTACGCTGGAGCCCACATCTCTCTAGCAACCGACATGTTCTGGAATGCATCGTTTCTGTGCAGGTTGTGCTTCTCTTCCAAATTATGCCACAGTTCCTCAAACTCCGCTGGTGTTTCAGTGTGGTTGATGCAATAGTCAAACTCTTTAGCAAATTCTTTGCTTTTCTGGATCAACCATCCAAGCTTCTCACATCCCTTGCTCACCACATGGAACTTGCAGCATCTGTGGACAGCATCAGGAAACACCAGAGGTATTGCAGCCTTCATCGCTTTGTCTTGATCTGTCATTATGTGCATTGGCTCCAGCCCTCCCATTTCTTGTTTCAATGTTTTGAACACCCATACGAAGGATTCTGTTGTTTGGTCTGGCACAAACGCACAGCCAAGAAGAATGGACTGCATATGATATTGACGCCAACTATCGGAGCAAATGGTAGATTGTACTTATCGACACAGAAGGTTGTGTCAAAGAAGATACAATCTCTGAAAATCTTGGCCAGCTCTCTTGTTCTTCCATCCATCCAGAACAACCCCCTGACTGCATTGTTGTTGTCAGTCTGAACTGCATAGAAGAAGGATGGACTCTCGGCCTGCTGTTTCTGGAAGTATTCCAATGTCGCATCCAGGTCTGTACACCCCACTGCCTTCCTCAGGTTAGTTCTGGTGTTCGAAACATCTTTTGAGGTGCATGTAATGTTCTGTAGCCCGCCATGCAAATCAGAGAGTACGGGCATTATCTTCATTGTTGTGATGTTTCTTTGATGCATTGTCTGCAGCATCTCGTAATCTGCACGGGAGATCTTCAGATGAGACCTTAGGTGCTTCCTCCTCCCAATCTGTTTCACTAGCGGGTGTGTGTGATCTGCCTTGAAGACGATGCATTTCCATTTTCCTTCTCACAGCCCAATTGCCATGTGAGCCTTGCATTTCATTTTCTTGATAGTGCTGCATTTCTTCGAGCCTATGGTCAGTACAGCAGAAGAACTTTTTTTCTTCAAAGCCCTTGCTTCTTCTACATCTTTGGATGACCTTTTCCTCTTTGACACACCACTCATCGACAGGCTGGTAGCTGATGTTTCATCTTCCTCCTCGCCCTCTGGATTGCCGGCATGCGTGCACTCAAATTCCTTTCTGATGATCTCATATGTAACTACACTTCTCCTTGATGAAGTACTGTGTATACTGAAGCCCATCTTATATGCATATTCATTGTACAGCCTCCTTGCTTGCTCTGGATTGTCAAATTCCATCCCCACATACGGCTCAATTGGTTGTGAGCAGACCACATCTTCTTCTTCATGGTATACAGCTGCTTCTTCTCCCGATGACACTTCCACATCTATATACTCTTCCTCACCAGCTGTGTTGTTGGAGAGGAGGTGAATGAGATTGATCTCACCCCGGCCCTGTGTATCAATAAAGTAAAGAGTTTTTTTAGCCAAGCACATATCAAACTTTTTCCCGAAAAAATGCTTTCATCTAGTTAAACAGTCTCACCTTAGCAACAACCATTCTGTGACTGCCGTTGTTTCCACTAGAGCTCGCTGCACTTTTTGGTATGTCAACATTCACCCGCCATCCCATGTCGCTGCTACTCATAGCCTGCATATACATATGTGTAAGTACTTGCATTCCAGTTGTTTTTGTATTTTTTTTTCTATGCTTCAATCTGTTTCAATTCCATGTTTCAGTTTCAATCAAACATGTTTTTTCAGTTTTTATGACAGCAGCTCATATGTGAGCAAGAACCCAAAGAAACATATGCTACCATAACTGCATATTGCCCCCCCTGCACACACATTTTCATGTTTCTGCAATTATCAGCAAGCTACTAACAGCAGATGTAGCATAGAGCCATTCACATAATATTAACAAAAGCACAGTATCTGAAAATAACCCATACAACCTTGGACTCTGAGTGCCATGATCCATATTCAGTTTTTCCAAGATGTTTGTAATGAAAAAAATTACCCAACAACTACTACTGCTTCCTGCAAACCTGATTGTTTCATTGCTACAAACAATATTATAAACACATCAAAAAAACATATGTGTTTGCAAGGCAGCGTGACTGTGATCTACATCTCACCTCAGTCATGCCTTGGACAGATTGGGGTAGGCTGCTTGAACTTGTTGCTGCGAGATCCCCTCCTAGCTGATCATTGGGCAAGTTGCTGCTTGAAACACCCCCTCCTTGTAGCTTGCTCCTCGAATCCACTGCACCATGATTCTACTCGAAGAATTCATCATAATCAGTTTCAACTAGCCGTGGTGGCCGTCGGGCATAGGGGTGCTTCTCCGGGGGGAACTCGATCCCAAGCAGAATGTGAGGTCGAGACATTGTTTCACTGGGAGCGGGGTGCTGCGGCGAGGGGCGCTCCAACCACGGCGGCGAGCTGGTTCTGCAGCCGGGGCTGCTCGACGGCTTTTGAGGACGGGGGCGCCTTGGCGGCTGCTCGACGACGAGGATGTTTCAGGGGCACGATGGTGCTCCCGGTGGCGCGGGTGGGAAGGTGCGGCTGCCGCAACGAGGTCGCCGGCGAGGTGGTTTGAGGGAGGGGCGCTGGATGGAGATGTTTCAGAAGGAGCTCGGTGGCGGTGGGGGGAAGGCGGGGCGGCCTGGAGGTGCGGCCGCGACGGCGGGGGAGGGAAGGCGGGGCGGCCCTGGAGGGTGGCCGCGGCGGCGAGGACGCCGGCGCTCCAGCGGCGCGATCGGTCCAGTTGTATCGGAGGCAGGGAGGTCGGGAGGGAGTTGTTCTTGTGTTTTCGTTCGTACGTAGGCTGTGTTTCTGGATGGGCTTCGAGTTGTTCCTGGGCCGCGCGCGACCGTCCTACGAATTTTTTTTATTTTTAATTTTTTTAAAAAAATTACAATTTTAATTTTTTTTCGAAATATGACAGAACTAGTCGTCCACAGTGGGCGTTTTTTAAAATACGTCCACTGTGTGGGTGTTATATGTGACGTGGCACAGGGCCGGCCGCCGCCGGAGCCAGCTTTTGCGGGCGGCCCACTGGCGCCCAAAAAACGCCCACTGCATGGGCATTTTTTGGTGGCGAGAGGGCCGCCTGCAAAAGTGCACGCTATTTTACGGGCGGGCCTCGGAGCAGCCAAAAAACGCCCACTGTGTGGGCGTTTTTTGCGCGCCAGGGGGCCGCCTGCAAAAGGGCGAGGCCGGGCGCGCACTTTTGCAGGCGGCCCCCTGGCGTGCAAAAAACGCGCACACAGTGGGTGTTTTTTGGGCTCCTCCTATATATACCCAGGCCCCCTTTAAATTTTCATTATATTCACTAAATTTTTCAGAAAAAAAGAAAGAGGAGAGGAGGGAGGGGAAGGAAGTAAACGGTGAAGCCCTGTCAGTTTGAGACCTTGGCTTTTAGGTAAGTTTCTCATACATTACAAGTCTGTTGCTATGCATTAGTAAAATATAATGTGCACTAGAGTTGTTTAGTTTTTAGTTGACTGTGGGTAGTGAGTAGTATGTATATTAGATCTATAAATAATGATGTTAGAGCATTGCAGTTCATGTTAGAAATAATGATGTTTCTTCTATGCTTTAAATAATGGATTGCATGATTTAAAATGTGACGAATATCGTATTTTCTCTGAATAGATATATTTTGGGTTTAGGAATAATGATGTTTATGTTATGCTTTAAATAATAGATTGCATGATTTAAAATGTGACGAATATCGTATTTTCTCTGAATAGATATGTTTAGGGTTTAGGGTTTAGGGTGTAGGGTTTAGGAATAATGATGTTTATGCTATGCTTTAAACAATGGATTGCATGATTTGAAATATGACGAATATCGTATTTTCTCTAAATAGATATGTCAACCAAAGTGATGTTTCGGTTGTTTCATGGTAGTGGCACTGTCAGATATGGCCCGTATGGTATAGATCTGTCTGAATTTGGGTCAACACTAAAGGGGATAGATAGGCCAGCGGAAAGAAATTTTCGGTCAGTGTGTAACTGGTTAATGAGGGCATTTCATATCAACCTAGAGGTTAACACAATAAAAATAAATGTAGTGGTCAACCGTGGCAACGAAGAATGCTTCTGGGAATTGATGTCGGTAGATTACACCGAAACATGAAAATGGTATGTAGAAAATGCATTGCAGCGGGGCTGGGAACCCAGCATTTTCATGGAGGTGCACGATAAAGACAATGCAACCTTGTAAGATGTAGAGAGTACAAGCATGGTTAGGACTGATGCTGAAATGAAAGAGGGAAACGACCGTGCTCAGCAAGGAGAAGAACAGGGACAGGATGTGCGGGAACCAGAAAGAGAAGGAGAAGCCAGTGAGCCGAGAGGCTTGGCAGATGAGGGCGAGAGGATCAACTCTATTGTTCAGGCAATGGAAAACGAAGATGCGACGAATGAGAAAGTCAAGGGTGATGAATCTTTTGATGAGGAAGGATGCAATATGAATCCGTGGCAATGGTCTAATGAATACTTCTCTGGACTTGCTATTTCAGAGGGATACCATGTTCCATGGGAGTATAAGGAGAATGAGGTAATCGAGGGAGCGATGTACACAGAGAAGGAAGAATTGATGGAGGCAGTCAAGCATTGGGCTGTATCACTATAGAGGGAGTTCTGGGTAGCAAAGTTCACAAAGTGTGTATATGAAAAGTGCATGAGATCCAGCGATGGTTGTCCGTGGAGGGTGCATGCATTCAAGGGAAACTAGAAGGATTATTGGAAAGTGTCAATAGTCACTGAGCACAACTGTCACTTGGAAGGTGTAGAGAAGTACCATAGAAACATGACATCTGCATTTATTGCTGCAGAGATGTATTCAGATGTTGTGCATAATCTGCGATACGAACCAAGGTCAATAATAAGACATATCGAAGATAAATTCAAATACATCATTTCATATGCTAAAGCGTGGAGGGCAAAACAGAAGATTATCGAGATGAGATTTGGCACATTCAAAGCCTCATATGATAATTTACCATCTCTTCTTCAATGCATAGCCGCCAGAAATTCAGGGACATGTACAGATCTTATAACATACCTAACCATGGAGAATGACCGTACAGTATTGGTCTTGTAACGTGCTTTCTTTGCACTAGGTGCTTGCATCAGGGCATTTGTGCATTGTCGTCCAATACTCTGTATTGACGGGACATTTCTGACAGGTAAATACAGAGGTCAGATACTAACAGCAATTGCCGTGGATGGGAACAATCAAGTTCTACCACTGGCATTCGCTTTTGTGGAGAGCGAGAATACCGATAGTTGGTACTGGTTTCTTAAGCAGGTGAAGGTTAGCATTGTTGGTATGAGGCCTGGTGTATGCCTAATTCATGACCGTCACGCTGGCCTTCTTCGGGCAATTGAATATCTGAAGAACGGTGATGCAGAGATGGGATATGATAAAGATTGACCAGATGTTCAAAGTCAGTGGTGTATGCGTCACATGGGTGCTAATTTTTACAAACAGTTTAAGGGCAAGAGCTTGATGGATCTATTCAAGAGGCTGTGCGGACAGAATCAAGAGAAAAAATTCAACGAGCTTTGGAGAAGGTTGGACGAGCTCATAACAAAGCAAAGGGAAGAGCACTCAAGCCGATCAGCACCTGTTGGTGAGGATGGTCCAGAGGCCTTAGGACCGCTGCCCACAGATGGTCCAAATATCAGAAGGAGATCGGCATCTGCTGTGAGAAAATTTTCGCACTGGATAGAGAATGAGCCTAAGGAGAAGTGATCTTTGCTGCATGATGTCGGCGGAGCGTGGTTCAGCATTATGACAACTAATTTGGCCAAAGTTTACAACTGGGTGATGCGTGGTGTTAGAGACCTTCCCCTGGTTGCCATTGTTGAGTTCATCCTGCATGGAACATGCAGATATTTCAGAGACCGATACCAAGTCGCTGCCCTATCAATGCAAGTGCGAGGTGTTTTCTTTGAACATATGTTGACAAATTATCTAGAGGAAAAACGTAAGAAGGCAAAGGAGCATAGAGTTATAGCTCAAGGTACTAGAGAGCACCGATTTAAAATCTTGTGTGCTGATAGGGCCAAGCGTGGAATATATAGAACAAGAGTTGTGCAAGAATGCATACTTAAGGAGGATGGGTATTGCGCATGCACGTGCCACAAGCCAAGACTCTACCACAAACCATGTTCCCATGTTATTGCAGCTCGGAGTGTGGAATACTTGATCGTACTTTTGTATCTCCCTATTTCACCAAGGAAGCCATATTGCATACATGGTCACATGAAATTTATGGTTTTGGCATAGCGGGGAATTTTACAGGTACAGTACCGTAACCTAGCTATATTCCAGACCCAAGTAAGATCAGAGACAAGGCTGGACGTCAAAAGACAAGATGTATTCAAAACACCATGGATGAGTCTGAAGCAGATGAAAGGTACAAACGTTGCAGCAAATACGACAAGGAGGGACATACTTACAAGAAGTGCCCGAAGGACTCAGACATGCCCGCAACAGTAGAAGCTCCGCCATCAGGATTCGGATTGGATGGTACCCCGCCAACAGGGGAAGGGACAACTTCTAGGCCCACCAGGCCAAGGCGTGCATGCGTGCCTCGTGGTTCGGTCGTGTAGTGATGTGTAGTAAACTTGGTTAAGATTATGTAATGTACGGTTTTTGCTTTGTTGTAACTGAAGTGAACAAACTTGTTGTTTTAACCTATCTTGCGGATATAATGTTCTATGATGTTCTTAATCTCTGTCTTGTATTTGAATATATTTCAGTTACATGTTGTACGTGCATTCTTTATGTTTCAAATTCGATCATTTCTTGTTGTACCTTAAATTTATTGTTGTATACTTTTTTACTTTCTGTTTGCATGTATCATATGTGTTAACTGTGATAATGTCATGTAGGGATGGCGGATGACACACCAGAGCTGCTAGATCGAGGGATCGATCTGCACCACCGTTCTACCGTATTGCGGTGCAAAACGCCACTCTACCCATACTTCGACCGCGACCGTCCAGACGTCTACTTTCAGTGGACCCTCAATTCTGTTCTAGGTATCCGTTGACTCTTCGAGGTCTCCCAATTAAGTACACATGGCTTGTTAATAACATATAATTTTTATGTGCAGGTTACGTGAGGCAGGCCTCCTCCCGTTGTGTCGCCTTATGGAGGCTCGAGCTGCTGAGGCCGATGAGACGAGGAGGTGGAGTTTCGATAGGTCTCTTCTAGCAGCCCTGGTCGACCGATGGAGGCCGGAGACAGACATGTTCCACCTACCGTGCGGGGAGGTCGCACCGACACTTCAGGACGTTGCGTTCTTGCTTGGCCTTCCCCTCGCTGGCGATGCCATCGGGCCAGTCGACGGAATTCATGATTGGCGAGACAACATTATGGCCCGCTTCGGCCACGTGCAGCGTCACCCTGCACTTCCAGCTATGAGCAGCCTCCCTCCGTACACGACCATGGGCCCGTCACAGCAATGGCTCATGCAGTTTACCGTAAGGACTATTTGAAAAGAATTTTATCAATTTATAGTTCTACTCAACTTTATTAACTGTATCTTTTTCAGTCCGATCAGCTACACCTAGAGGCTGACGTGTACTCTGTGCGACAGAGCTTTGAGGCCTACTTGTTGTGGCTTTTTGGCTGGGTCATGTTCACCAGCAGCACGGGACATGCCATCGACAAGGTCATGATCCCCTACGCGCGCGCGATCATTGATGCTGACAAGGGAGCAGTGCCACAGTGGAGCTGGGGATCCGCAGTACTGGTGGCGACGTACAGGGGGCTTTGCGAAGCGTGTACCAAAATAGAAACAGGTTCTTTGCTCACTGGTTGCCCCCTCCTTCTACAGCTATGGGCAGCTGAACAGTTCACGATTGGTCGACCTGTGGTGGATCACACTGCCTACGAGGACGACCTGTACTTGCAGCATCCGCCCGAGGACTTTCCCACCATGGGTACAGTCTGGTGCCGTCGTCAGGTTCTTGTTCCTAGCTGATGTATATAGTTAATTCGTATCGTACCTTCTAACCTATTGATTGTTATATTTCAGGGATGATGGGCACATGTGCAGGTCACGTGGTTGTACAACGAGTTTATGCTGGAGTTCGACAGGATACAGCTGACCGACGTGATCTGAGAGCCTTACAGCCAGGAGGCTATCCACGCACGAGCTCCCCTTGGGCTGTCCACATTGTGCACACGTGACCAGGCCTTCTGGCTGACGCTCCGACCGATGGTGTTCGACATATTCGTCGAACCACACTACCCAGGGCGTGTTTTGTGCCAGTTTGGTCTCATGCAGCCGTCCCCCGCCCCTATCATCCATACCGTCCCTGCAAATGCTCACAGGTAAGTACTACTAACAACTGACTTTGAAAAATTAATCGCAATAGACATGTCTTACTCAAATTTGTGTTCAGGCTGACTCGGAGGGGACAGGTCGGTGGCAACTTATGGGTTCCACGTCTGTAGCCATACGTGGATGACTGGTTGCTTGCCACAGAGGACATCATTGAGGAGTACCGCCCCCACACCGAGGAGTCATACATGAACTACCTCCGGTGGTACCAGCCTCGTACCCGCACACATGTCACCTTCGTTCCTCCGGAGCAGCAGCCACACGTCGCCACCGTGGGTGACGCTTATCCTGCACACCGTGATCAGGATTACTTCCGCGTCGTGAGTACTTGAATCTCTCATATATATCAGTAGTTCATTACGTATATTTTTCATCTAACTTAAAACTGAAATTAGGTCAACGGTGCGCAACTACTTTACATGGAGGTTGACTCCGTGTGCCGCCGCTTGGAGGGTGGCTTGACGTTGACAGTGGACGAGCAGCGCACCTCGTACACGCGGATGCATACGATGCTTAGATCCATGCTAAGGGCTCTGACTTGTCGGACCTTTGACACAGCGCCTCGAATTCCTGCACCGGCACCCGTAGCACGTCCTCCTGCACCCCAGACCAGAGGTAACTCCGTGTACCCCACCTCGTCTACCTATGTTTTTCCAATCTGGATGGCTGTGTGACTTACGATGACACCTATCACAGTGTTCTCTACGCCGTACCTTCGTTCCTCTGGAGCGGGGTCCTCGGTGCACGGAGCAGAGGCATCCAGGCACTTCACTCATGCTCCACCCAGCGCGTCGGCCCATGGTGAGGGTTCCTCCGCTCAGGGAGCAGCCTGAGGAGCCTGGCCTTCGCCCCATGGAGTGGGTACCTCCTCTCAGGGAGCAGCCTGGGGAGTCTGGCCTTCACCCCATGGAGTGGGTACCTCCTCGCAGGGAGCAGCTTCGACGTCGGCCCAGGGAGCCGGCACCTCATCGCGGACCTACCGACTACCTAATGACCCCCCCCACTGACGCACCGATCAGCGACGAGGAGGTCGAGATTGGCCCTTCACAGCTTGTAGGAGCACCTCCGCCCTACACGCAGGAGTTATCACAGATGACTCCAGTGCAGCATGTCCGTACGACTCGAGGTGTTCCACCGGATCGCCACACCTACTCGTCGGGGCACGTGCGACCGAGGAGGCCGAAGAGGGGTAGGAGGCAGGGGCAGGGACAGGGACAGGCTCGGGGACAGTAGTACCCTGTACGATGTAATTACTGTCTTGATGTATGATACACACTTTTCTTTTGTCAAAATTTACCTTTTGTTATATTCTTCGTTTCCCGTCGGGGCCCTGGCGTATTGTGACGATTCTTTTGAGTACTATATCTAGAAATCCCCATCGGTTCCTTATTCGTACCCTTTCGAACACAACTAATACATTCTAAAATTATAGGTCCGCTAGGGCGATGAGCTACTAATCCAAATTCATCTAACAAAATGGCCCTAATAATCCTCTTCTTCCTCCTTTTTTTGTAGTAAGCGGCCTCCAAGTCATCGAGGGCTTGGGTGAACGCTTCATCATACTCCTCGTCCTCGTCGTTCATCGGCATCTCCGCCTCCGCCATCTTCTGCTTCATCTTCGCATCAGCACTCCTCTTTTCGGCCTCCTCCATCTTCTCCCTCACATGCAAGGATGCTTCCTCTTCTCTCTTCTTTTTCCATGCATCACAGTCTTTCTTCCACCGAGCAGCACTTGGGGTTTGGACACACAATCATCAGGCATAGTCAACCTGCGCTCGCTTCCGCATCTTAATGTAGTTGTCCACAAGCTGAGTACCAGACCTGAACTTCAGGCCCATTAGTTGCTTTTGCTTCAGTGTATCCATGTATTCCCTGCGGTCTTCACCATGGGCAAAAACCTCCCACTTGCATTTCCTAAGGCTCTGTGATCGAACGAAACAATTTAAAGTCAGCAAATACAAAATTTTGGATATCAAGTGAGCAACAAGTGGAACAAAAGGACCTCATCATAATCAACCATATGGCCGCACCAATAGCCTATTCCAAGCTCCGATGGTAGTAGGCCATACTGCGCTTCAACACCACATTTGCACAACACAGGAGGCTTGGGGGTAACCACTTTTCTCTTCTTGTCCACCTTCGGCTCAGGCCATTTGTTCTTTGGACCCCACAGCCACTCCCTGAAGTTATACTTCCGCAACAAGGTATACCCACCCTACAATGTAAAATGTTAGTACATGCACAAATACTAAGAAAGCCATGACCGCATACAATTTGCACTTACTCCGGCGGGGTTAGGACATTCGAACTCGTTAGGCCTATCTGAACTTATTACAGAATAATCTCCGCATGTGCAATGAGACGGAGATTCAAGCCGTCTCAATTGGGCTATTTTCTTCTCCTCGTCTGTCATTGGGGGGGCTCAGGGGGAGGTGCCACCCACCGCTCGAATTGATCGGGTGGATTATGCTTCCCTTTCCACCATTCTTCAAACTGGAGATACCTTGGGTCGAATTTGTCTGGACCGTCAATCCACTGAAAAAAAGCACCGCTCATGGGCCTACAAAATATGATTGCTAACGACATTGTTGGAGATGCAAGAGTTGCAATTACTAGCATTGAATAAAGATGCAGTGACAGAGGTGCAATTACTTACATTGAATCCACCGCATGTGTAGTAGCAACGGGCAGCTGTGTCCTCATGGCGAGATTGGCTAATATCAGCCGGTTCTCCACAGTCACAATTTGGGACAGGGACTGCAGGAGGAACAGGAGCATCCTTGCTAGACACGTCGGGATACAATTCTCTAGGGAGACCTCGTTTTTTCTAAAACTCCGTCCGCCACAAGTTTTACATATCTATTCAGAGAAAATACGATATTCGTCATATTTCAAATCATGTAATCCATTGTTTAAAGTATAGCATAGACATCATTATTCCTAAACCCTACACCCTAAACCCTAAACCCTAAACATATCTATTCAGAGAAAATACGATATTCGTCATATTTCAAATCATACAATCCATTGTTTAAAGCATAGCATAAACATCATTATTCCTAAACCCTAAATATATCTATTCAGAGAAAATACGATATTCGTCACATTTCAAATCATGCAATCCATTGTTTAAAGCATAGAAGAAACATCATTATTTTTAACATGAACTGCAATGCTCTAACATTATTATTTATAGATCTAATATACATACTACTCACAGATCTACCCAGAGTCAACTAAAAACTAAACAACTCTAGTGCACATTATATTTTACTAATGCATAGTAACAGACTTGTAATGTATGAGAAACTTACCTAAAAGCCGAGGTCTCAAACTGACAGGGCTTCACCGTTTACTTCCTTCCCCTCCCTCCTCTCCTCTTTCTTTTTTTCTGAAAAATTTAGTGAATATAATAAAAATTTGAAGGGGGGCTGGATATATATAGGCGGAGCCCAAAAAACGCCCACTGTGTGGGCGTTTTTTGTGCGCCAGGGGGCCGCCTACAAAAGTGCGCGGCCGGCCTCGCCCTTTTACAGGCGGCCTCCTGGCGCGCAAAAAACTCCCACACAGTGGGCGATTTTTGGCTGCTCCGAGGCCCGCCCGCAAAACAGCGCGCACTTTTGCAGGCGGCTCCTTCGCCACAAAAAAATGCCCACGCAGTGGGCGTTTTTTGTGGGCCGCCCGCAAAAGCCAGCACCAGCGGCGGCCGGCCCTGTGCCACGTCACATATAACGCCCACTGTGAGCGACTAGTTCTGTCATATTTCGAAACAAAAAATTAAAATTATAAATTCTTTTTAAAAATTAAAAATAAAAAAAATTCCCGTCCTACGGATAGGACATCCTAGCGCGTGTGCGACCCCATTTAATAATTCATGTCTGCCGAAGATATATGCAGATGAGTCATATCGCATCCTGTTATCTCGTATATGTGCTCATACGTACAGAGTCCGATCGACTTCTGAACACATTGGGTTTCGTTGCAATGCACAGAGTTCCAATAGAACTCATCTAGCAGTTCGACTCCATTAGGCATAGTTACCCTATATATATTATTATTGTAAACAATCCTTTCGGTAATCCTGTATTATATATACGTGGGTGGTGAAGTGCAGCCCGTTTATGGTCCCTCAACGCGATCCGTGCCCGTCGTCGTCAACTCGATCGCTCTACATGTTCCCGTTTTTTCTCCTGCACCATCGACGAAGCGGAGGAGGCTACTATCATCAGTCGCCGGCTGAGGCTGTGGCTGCGGCAGAGGCAGCTGTTGTATCGTCCAGGGCAGCACAAGCACTGGTAGAGGCTGCGGCTCGGAATCCATCTACTATGGCACCTTTATCAGAGGCAGAACACTACCGGAAACTCATAGTTTGCCGTGTGCGCGAAACTTTGCCGTGTGCAATACTACGGGCACACGGCGAACAGGCCCTTTTCCGTGCGCCAAAATAAAAACACACGGCAAAAACAGAAGACACGGCAAAAGGTAAATTTGCCGTGTGCCCAAACAGATGCACACGGCAAATCAAAACTTTGCCGTGTGCCCCAGTTAATGCACACGGCAAACTAATCAACGTTAACGGGCGTTACCTTCACGAAAGAGTTGCCGTGCGTGCCACGGTGGGCACACGGCAAAGTTTGATTTGCCGTGTGCTTTACAGAGGCACACGGCAAACACAAAGATTGCCGTGCGCTTGCACAGCGCACACGGCAAAGACGAGAGTTTGCCGTGTGCCTTCTCCGTGCACACGGCAAAGAGGTGCGTTTGCCGTGTGCCTTCTCTGTGCACACGGCAAAGAGATGGGTTTGCCGTGTGCCTCCAGTAGGCACACGGCAAACTTTATGTTATTTTCCCTCCCCCTCCTTCCACATTTCTCCTCCCATCTTCATGCATTCATTGGTACTCCATGTAAAAATCTGGTAATTTTTTCTCTCCGTTTGCTATATTTAACGGATTTATTTTGTTCAAAATATTTTTTTCATATAAGTCACATTTTAACTGGAGGTGCATGAAATAATGAAATAAAGTTTCTCGAAAAATGATATTCATGTTATTAAGTCCTGTGTAAGACCTTGTCCATGAAATGAAAGCAAATTTTGAACAGTTTGTCCCCGAAGCATGATGAGGAACGTGTGGTAGAATTGTTATTTAATTGTATAAAATCCAAACAAAGTTTGAAAATCATGAAATTTGTCAAGAGCTCATGATATCATATGTGGAGGCTATGGTAAATAATTGAGAATCTTTCGATCCGTTCGTCACGTACGATGTTTAGAAACCGAAGCATCGCGTAAGAAGTTTCATATAATTGATACTTATATGATTAGGATTTTAGTTAAAGTGAAGTTAGGATTGGGGTTTGACTTCTAGATTTTTTCTATAGTCAATAGACAACA
>CM041633.1:64143608-64250131 GCA_023333625.1 Bothriochloa decipiens | reverse complement strand
CCGTGTCCCTGCAGAAAGTGTGCAAACAAGATACTTCAAACACAGTTAAAGATGGGTCAACACATTTGCACCAATGGGTTTGTGGCAAACTATACCCGGTGGATCTGCCATGGTGAAGCCCATCGTGCGAGAGACGAGGTCGTGAGACAACGCATCGAGGAATATGATGCTGATGCCGGATGCGGAGATATGTTAGATGACTTTCATCAAGCACACTTCGATGAAGGACCTAGGCATGATAGGGAGGATCCGCCAGAGGCAACCGCAAAGGCCTATTACGACATGTTGTCTTCGGCACAGAAACCACTTCACGAGCGTACCGATGTTTCTCAACTGGATGCCATCGGACGCATAATGGCCCTAAAGTGTCAGCTTGGCATCAGTCGAGACGGCTTTGATAATATGTTGACAGTTTTTGGCAGCATGCTTCCGGAAGGTCACAATCTGCCACGCAACATGTATGAGGCACAGAAACTCCTTCGTGCACTTAAGATGCCATACGAGCAGATACATGCTTGTACGAAGGGATGCATCTTGTTTAGAAAAGACCATGCGGATGCAAAGTATTGTCCTAAATGTAAATCCTCTAGGTACCTGGAGGTAGACTCTGGTGATGGTCACAAGAGGCAACTCGAAATCCCCGTGAAAATTCTACGGTACCTTCCTTTCATACAGAGGATCCAACGGCTTTACATGACCGAGGAATCCGCAAAACAGATGACTTGGCACAGAGAAGGCAAACGATACCATCCTGAGAACATGGTACATCCAGCTGATGCTGAAGCATGGAGACATTTTGACGGGTGTCATCGTGAGGAAGCTGGGGAGGCTCGTAATGTACGTGTTGCGCTTGCAACAGATGGGTTCAATCCTTATGGAATGTCGGCTGCCCCGTACACTTGTTGGCCCATGTTCGTTATCCCCCTCAATCTCCCCCCCGGTGTCATCTTTCAGCGACAGAACATATTCTTGTCGTTGATAATTCCTGGATACCCGGGGGATAATATGAGTGTGTACATGGAGCCTCTGATTGATGATTTGCTCCATGCTTGGGAGGAAGGGGTATGGACATACGATCGAGCTACAAAAACAAACTTTAAACTGCGAGTGTGGTACATGTACTCCCTGCATGACTTGCCGGCGTATGGGCTATTCTGCGGCTGGTGTGTCCACGGGAAGTTCCCATGCCCAGTGTGCAAGGCAGCTCTCAAGTTCATCTGGTTGACAAAGGGTGGCAAGTATTCTTCGTTCGACAAACACCGACAATTCCTCCCTATTGACCATCCATTCAGACGAGACATTAAGAACTTTATAAAAGGTGTCGTGGTTGAAGACCCTCCACCACAAATGTTGACAGGTGTCGCGGTTCGTGCGCAGTTAGACGCGCTCAAGTTCAACAAAGAAGGTGGTGGTTTTGTGGGATATGGTGAGGAACATGCCTGGACTCAGAAGTCGGGCTTGTGGAGGCTCCCCTACATGGATGACCTTCTTCTTCCACATAACATTGATATGATGCACACGGAAAAGAATGTCGCCGAGGCACTCTGGGGTACAATCATGGATATTTCTGATAAAACAAAGGACAATGTTAAGGCTAGAGTGGATCAAGCTAGGTTATGCAATAGACCAAAGCTCAACATTCCACCTCCCAAAGATGGCAAGAAATGGAAAAAGCCTCCAGCCGAATTCGTCCTGAAGAAGGACCAAAGGAGGGAAGTACTAGAATGGTTCCAAACTTTAATGTTTCCCGACGGGTATGCAGCGAATCTGAGGAGGGGGGTGAACTTAGGTACTATGCGAATCAATGGGCTCAAGAGTCATGACTACCACATATGGATTGAGCGGCTTCTTCCGGTGATGGTTCGAGGCTATCTCCCTGACCATGTGTGGCTAGTGCTGGCAGAGTTAAGTCATTTCTTCCGCATCCTTTGTGCTAAGGAGTTATCTCGATCCGTGGTTGCAGAAATGGAAGAATTGGCTCCTGTGTTGCTTTGTAAGTTGGAGAAGATCTTTCCACCCGGTTTTTTCAATCCGATGCAGCATATGATTTTGCACCTCCCGTATGAGGCACGAATGGGGGGGCCTGTGCAGGGCCGTTGGTGCTATGCAATTGAGAGACAACAAAAGGTTCTTCGAACCAAATGTAAAAATAAATGCAAAATTGAAGCTTCCATTGCAGAGGCATACTGTACTGAGGAGGTGTCAAACTTCACAACAAAATACTATGCCGACACTCTTCCTAACGTGCATAATCCAATCCCTCGTTACAATGCGGACGAAAATGAATCGAACCTCAGCCTCTTTAGAGGGCAACTCGGAAGTGCAAGTGTTGCGACTCCTAATACATTGCAACATGAAGAGTGGCGCACTATCATGATGTATGTGTTGACCAACCTTTCCGAAATGCAGTCATACATTCAGTAAGTTCTCAACAAACTATTCTCAATTATTGCTAGTTTATGGTCATTATTCTGCATCCAACCCCCCTATCTTGTTCTTGTTCATATAGAGAGTTTACTCATCAATTCTGGCGGGGAAATAGGGCACCGACCCCGCAGGAAGTTGATACCCTTCTTAATAAGGGTGCGGGACGTATATCGCCCGATTTCATTTCTTGGCTCAAACAAAAGGTACGGTCATTCTGGAGTTCGTACTTTGTGTTTGACATCACAAGTTCCTCGTACGTGCGAATAATATAACGAACTATCATGCTTCTACTTGCAGGGTCAAAATGATGTGTCTATGAGTCCTGAGTTGAGATTGGTTGCCCATGGTTGTGCCTATAGGGTCATGTCATACTCCGGCTATGACGTGAATGGATATCGCTTTCACACAAAAAGCCACGAGCAGAGTCGGTCCAATCGAAGAACCACAAATACCGGAGTTTGTACCACAGGACTTGATGGGGTTGAGTATTATGGAAGAATTGAAGAAATATATGAACTCACGTTTCCTGGTTGCAAACCTCTTAAGCCCGTCATATTCAAATGCCATTGGTTTGATCCTAACGAAGTGCGACGCAGCTCTAATCTTGGACTAGTCGAAATTCGACAGTCATCCGTCTATCCAGGAGACGATGTCTATATTGTGGCTCAACAAGCCACACAAGTTTATTATCTCTCATACCCGTGCAAAACCGACGAACGTCTAAAGGGTTGGGACGTTGTGTACAAGGTATCGCCACATGGTAAACTACCTGTCCCAAACAATGAAGATTACAACATAGATCCAAATACATATGACGGAGAGTTCTTTCAAGAAGATGGGCTACAAGGGCGTTTCGTGATAGACTTAACTAGAGCGATTGGAATGGAAGTAGACGATGATGAAAGAATTGATGACGAGGATGCTGGAGATGAGGTTCATAATGCTAAGGACTTAGAATTACTTACAAGTTTACAATTAGGGGTTGATGACGACATTCCTCCTTTGGAGCACGGGCCTGGTTATCTCGACATGCATGATAGTGATGATGAGACTTATGATCTAGCTAATCCCGATCAAGATGATTATTTCTAATACATGTTAGTTTCTAATTAAATCTTGTTTATTTTGCATATTTTTCTTACTTCTACTTGTTTATACGTGCTGAATGGGGCTCTGTTTGTGATTGCAGGCGATTGAATCAAGATGGTGGGCGGCGGAATTCAGCGAAAATGCGCGTCTGTTTTCAGAAGAATGGCCTCAAGTTCCGAGGGAGCTGAGGGGTCCATCGCTAGGGGCACCAAAGGCAAGGGTCGAGGGAAGGGTGGCCCCAAGGGTCGAGGGAAGGGTCGACCGAAGGTGCTTGTAGAGCAGCCGCAGCAGGAGGAGGAGGAGGAGGAGCAGGAGGAGGAGCAGTCGCAGGAGGAGGAGGTGCAGGGGGAGGAGGAGCAGGAGGACGATAGCGTACCGTCCGCGGAGTCGTCGGGTGGTGAGGAGGAGGAGGAGGAGGAGGAGGACACGACAGGGGGTGCCTCTAGTACGCCGTCTGTCTGGTTGTGAGGTCCCTCACGACTCCCGGACAGGCCGATACCTCTTGCCAGTCGACCGGTGATTCGACCCTCCCCGCCACTGTAAGTAACTTTAGATGTTATCACTACCTTTTTATTTCATAACTTGAAAAACACAATCACAATAGAAACTAATGTTTTATCTTAATAACTTTTGGCAGGAGTTGGGAAATAGTCAGTGGAGGTGCTCACAAACGCAAGGTCAATGGCATCCTGGGTCTTTTGTGCCGGCTGCACTTCCCAGGCATGGTCCACATTAGTGGAAGATACGAGCCGGCCTGGACGTGGGCACACTACCGTGCCGCCACCGATCAGATCGATAGGGAAAATAGGTGCTTCGCTAACAAGGCGGAGCGAGTGAAGGCCGAGCTGTGGGTAAGTCTTCCTCATACTACACTTCTCAATACATCGTATTCATTGGATATGTTTGTAATAATGACTTGATACATCGTGTTTATATTGTAGGATTTCTACAAGTGTGCGGAAGGAGGAGCGGAACAGGCGGCGGTTGTTGCTGACAATCGATGCATTAAGTTGGTGCTGGACATGCATTACGAGGCGCAAGTTCAGTGTGTCATAAACTACGCGGCTCAATTCCTTGGGCAGAAGATGAAAAAAGATGCTGCAAGAAATTTGAAGCTGACTCGGGAGCAATACATGGAGGTAAATTTTGATTTATTCTCAGATTAACTACATCGCTTAATTTGATCTTCTTATATGTCATTCACTTGATCACGTGTAGGTGCCTGCATGGTGGTGCCGCAATGATTCCACGTGCTGGGAACGCATAGTGGACAAGTGGTTCACCCCCGAGTGGGAGGAGAAGCACAACGCTGGCCGTGAGCGGCGTTTGCTGATGCCAGGTCCAGCACACCATCAAGGCAGCCTTAGCAACGATGAATACAGGGCTAGATGGGTATGCGGAATCATTTCTTTATTCTAACGCTCAATTCTTCATAATTTGTAATCAACTTGCTGTTTTTTGCAGTCCCAGGCACATCAAGGCGCTGAGTGCTCCGAGTTCATGGGATGGGTTTTGGCCCACAAGGGCAAGGCGTCCGACGTCACCTACAACCCGGACGACCCGCCCTCGGCGTACAGCAATCCCTCCGTCCACACCCGCATTAGCGATTACACAGAGGCGGGAAGACAGGTCCATGGGCCAGAGTGGGATCCGAGCGCCCATCCCCTTGATGGAGAGATCATCATGAGGGTGGGAGGAGGCAAGAAGCATGGCCGGTACTATATAGGCGACGGCACTCTAGACACGGCCAGTACTCCCACTCTCGCCCAGGTTCGAGCAAGGAGCACGAGCAGTAGCCCAGCCATACGCCCACGAATGTCCGCAGCACAGCTCCAAGTGCAGGAACTTCAGGTTATTTTCTAATTTATTCATCTTTCATTCAATTTATACATATGTTTGCTTTGCATTGTAACATTGGGATAAAAAATTATAGGCCCAACTGGCGGCGCAAGCGGCGGCACACGAGGCGGCGTTAGCCGAAGAGAGAAGGATACGCCAGGAGGAGACGGCGAGGCAGCAGGCCGAGGTTCAGCAGCAGATGCTCCAGATGTACAACTACATTCAAGGTCTTTCTGTTCAGATAGGTCAACCCCTACCTCCGATGATGTTCCCTCCAGTTCCGACTCCGGCTCCTGCAACTCCTCCTGTGAGTCACTTGACAACCTTCTAGTTTCATTTCAATTATTAAAGAATTAGAAAAGTAGAGACTTAGATACTATTAGAGACTTAGAGAACGTAGAGACTTACTCACTTAGAGACTTCGATGAAATTTTGAATATTTTAGATTATAACTTAGAGAACTTGATTTATGTATCACATGTAATCTATTTTCCTTTCTGCAGAATCAATCGGCGGCATCGAATGCGCCAGAAATGTCGCCGGGCATGTCACCTCCGTTACCCCCACAGCAGTTGTTCCCACCTCCGTTCGACCCACCTCAGCCATAAACGGTGCCCTTAACTTTGCATTTGTGAAGTTATCGTACTTATGAACTTGTGGATATGTATTTATGAACTTGAGATTCATATATTATCGAACTTGTGGATTTATCTATGTATAATGCCTGTGATACTTGTTTTAACATATTTATAATGCCTGTGATGCTGGTTGTAATATATGTATAATGCCTGTGATGTTTGTTTGATTGGGGAAATTTATACGCGAAAAACAATTAAAACAGGAATTTTATGGTCACTTTGCCGTGTGCAATTAGCAAGGCACACGGCAAAGTGACCGTTTCTGTACTGGCGGGAGGACTTTGCCGTGTGCAGCAACACGGGCACACGGCAAACTGTCCACTTTACCGTGTACAGGCGACTGGGCACACGGCAAACTTCACACTTTGCCGTGTGCTGGGGACAGCGGCACACGGCAAACTCCGCATCTTCGCCGTGTGCATCCTCCAGAGGCGCACGGCAAAGATGAAAAGTTTGTCGTGTGCCCCATCCAAGGCACACGGCAAAGTACCGCGCCGCCGTCTCCCGCCGTTTGTTGCTTTTTTTTGCCGTGTTCCCACCGTCGCACAAGGCAAAAATATTTGCCGTGTGCCCGATAAAAGGCGCACGGCAAACTCGTGTTCGCCGTGCTGCTGCTCGCCGTGCCGGCTTTGCCGTGGGCCACCCACGGCAAAAACTTCGCCGTGTGTTTCTTACCCTTCGCCGTGTGCCCCAGGCACACGGCGAATTATCAGTTTGCCGTAGTGGAAGCTGCATCGGCCAGGGCTACATTAGCGCAGGCTGCGGCTTGGTCGGCAGAGGCTGTGAAGAGTCTGAATGCATTGACTATGGCACCTTATATACCTGTGATTTATACAGGAGAAATAAGAGATTATGAAGAGGCAGTAAAGGCGGCAGAGATAGTGAGAGCGGCTGTGGCCGCATTACCTGCGGCGGCTGCATCAGCTGCGGCTGCAGCTGCTGTGGAAGCTTTGGATGCGTTATATCCGTCAAAAGCGGCTAGGGTCAGCGACAGCGGATCCAATGCCAAAGGCGGTGTGTTGCGCCGGCACCATCCCTTTGGCGCCATGTCAGCTGCTTTAGTTGGTTTGTTGCCTTGATTGGTCAGGTGAGGTGCCCAGGTCCAGTGTGGGTTCGAGGCATGAATAGGGTAGTTTCCTAAAGTTTATTTTTGTAGCAATATAATTACGTTTAATTTTCCATGAACCTGGTCAGTGTTTCTGATTCCTGATCACAGTTGTATATGCTGGTCCCTGTCAGCTGTACGAAGCCATGCATAGCATAGGCATCTACTTTTTTGTTGGAGACCGCAGCCGCGTTATGCTCCGCCTCATCCAGCATGTCACGTCTTGTGCCACCTCCGCCATGTGGCATCTGGTGGCGTGGCGTCGTGGCAACTCCTCGGCGCTGGAAAAAAAAAATTGTGTGCATCCTGGATGCACCACGGGAGAATTTATTTCCTAGCTAATCGACCAGCAAGACTTCCATTGCTGGGCGTTCATGTATCGAATCATCGATGGCCCTAACCTGGCCTTGCTGCGCTGCGTCTGCACGAAAAGTGTGATTCATGGCAGTCACATCACAAGATCGGAGGAAGAAGAAAAAAGTGTGAATTTTACTTTCCAATTGCCAACGATCAAACCAAACGTACTGGAAACACTTCACACGTTATTTGTTTTTCCCCCAAACATTAGCAGCACAGGATTGTCGTGATGTTAATTGTGAATCTCATGGACACCTGCCTCCCTAGCAGACAGTGAGATGAAGACACTTGACGAGACATATATATAGCCGTGCAGTCATACTTTGGAGCAAACCAATGATTCCATGGTATAGATTATTGGGGCGCACATTATATCCCTCGTCCAACTTGCCCAATGTACCATTGGGTGCACATTAACCAATGATTTCATGGTATAGATTATTGGGGCGTACATTATATCCCTCGTCCAACTTGCCCAATGTACCATTGGGCGCACATTATATCTCTCGTCCAGCTCGTCCAGTGTGACAGTCGATGTCACCATAGAGGAATTTAACCTTTATCGAGCGTCTGCACACCAAAATATTTGGCATAATCCACGGGATAGCTGCTGACGCTATGTCAAGGCTGGAGGTCTAGGGCCATCTGTTCCTGTCCCCAATGGATATTGAGCCAAGTTCCTTGGGGGTGACAGGTCTAGGCTAGGGAGGTTGATTAAGGTGCCTTTCCGGGGGCAAAACCGAAGATGATCGAGCGAAGATTTCCTTAGCCGACTGCACATTGTATCTCCTAGCCTTCGTGAACAACATAGGCATCGTTGTTGAGATTGTTTTGAGTGCTAAAGATAAAATCAAGCAGTTTTTGAAGACTTTTAGATGGCAGAACCAAATAGTTTTCAGAGACTTTTGTAAGGCAAGAGTGCTAGGGTATTTTGTGAAGTGGTCAGGAGGCAAGGCTCAGTCAACAGTGCGACATGACATAGGACTGTTCCATAATTAGAGTAGCTCAGGGATGTGAATTTCCACAAGAATTGCTGATATCCTTGTAATTAATGTAACAGTACTCTTGCTTTCGTTAAAATTCATACAAGACTTGCTTTGGGATTTCTCTTGGCGACATTTATGAGTTTAAACCCAGCAATTGCACCCTACATTTCTTTTAGTTTAACATTCAACCTCAAACGTGTCGCAACAAACTGGACCGTCCTATGTGGACATAAAACCCTCCCTTGTGAAAACAACACCAACAATCACTACATTGTATTCATGTATCACTGTTGGGTCCACACCACCAGTACCAGATTCGAGGATTGACCCAGTAGTGGGAGTATGATGCTACTAATTTAATGGGTCCTTACTATCATGTTTGTTAAATGTTCTTTATTAGAATTGTAGAGACGGCCCTGCAGATATGTCATTATTAAAAAATCAGCAGATAGAAAAAATTGTACACGTGTGATTTTGTTTAGAATATGAAAGGCCATCAATCAAATTTATAAATAAATAATATCCACCGGATTGGGGGAACAGAAATGAGTGAACTTGTTGGCCAAGCAACCATACACAATGCATTCACTTCTCACAGGTTTTTTATTTGCCAACCATACACAGTGCATTCACTTCTCACAGGTTTTTTATTTGTTTGCCAACGAAACACAGCTCGAAAATAGGACGACCCTGAGAATCTCATGGACCGGCAATTCACAAGTATCACATTTCATGTCACACTTTTAAACCCAGAGACAGCATACTAGTGCAATACATATGGAATACAGTCTTTGTTTTACCTGCACACACATCGCTTTACAAGACATGCATATATATTAGTCCAGTCATAATCACATAAAAATTCTAACTTTCCAACCAGGCAACAACGGCCATTGAGACTTTGGAGCTAACCAAATGTTTTCTATCCCCTCTAGTCAACATAGCTAGAGTGCAAACAGCGAGGCCGAGGAAGTCTCATTACTATCCTCCTCAAACCAATTGGGAACAACTTCACCAAGGCCATGACCTTCAAAATCTTCATAAATGTTTCCAAGGTTTTATATTTTTTATGTAATCTAGAACTTTGTCGATGACGAGCTTCATATCAAGAAGATATTATGGGACATGATCGTGCCAAGTCACTGCAAAAAAAAAATGTATGGTTTTTTACATTCTATTTATGTCAAAATATATATGGAATTAATGTCAAAACTTAGGACTTTATGTTTAGTTACTAAAAATCCGGATGTCCAAATACCACTATCACAAATTGATTATGTGATATTTGTGTATTTATTGTCTGAGGTACAATGGATTTTGTTAGTGTCATATAGGTCTATGACTTTTATTTATTGTCACAAATTCCTAGGCCTTGCCATATGGGCAGACGTAGGATCAAAAGTTGACATGGCATTGGAAATAGCCCACATAGCACGTAGCCTCTTCTTGGGCCATAAGATTTTTTAGGGCTGACATTGCCTCGCCCATCTTTAGCGTATATAATTTTTTCATCCAACACAATATGAGCCTGCATAATTTGTTCTGCCCACATAATTCAATCCATATATAGCCCACATTTTCAATCCGTACAACTTTTTTAGCCCGCACAATTCTGCTTATATGGTTTTTTCAGCCCACATATGTCAACCCATACATTTTTTTCAGCCCATACAGGATACAATATTTCAGCACATACAGTGGCATCCCGCATACAAGAAAAAACAGATTCAAATGAATCAACATCTCCATGCATGTATGATTGCAATATCACAAGCATTCTGCAAATGCAATATCTCAAATTTTAACTTGCTGCTACAGCAGCAGCACATCATCAGTGGTAGCACAGCAAGAGCAAACAATATTTTTACGTAGTGTTGGGATGATGTTGTCCTGCTTTCTACAAGGACAAATGATGTCATTAGGTTCGTCCTAAAGTATCGATAACAATGCATGTACACAAATAGCTTGTAAACCACAGGGCAAATTAGGTGACTTGAACGATGTTGAGTTCCTTTTGGATCGTAGCAATCTTGACTTGGCCATTGATTGAGACAGTTGTTGCCTTGAGGTCACGCAACCGGCACACGGCACTTAGTGTAAACTTTGTCATGTGCCGTGTTCCAAGGCTTTGCAGACGGATCGGAGTCTTTGATTTCCCTCTTGGGCACAAAATGACCCCCTAGGTGTGATTATATTGGAAATCCTAACAATTGTCTGAAAATTTCTAGATGCTACTGGTTTAGTGGAGACGGACGGAGGCCTCTATATAGGCGACTAGGAAAATAGTCACACCCCTCCCCCTCCAAAAACACCGTTTTTACAAATCATTTTTTTCTAGTAGTGCACAGAGGCAATATATAGAAGGCCATCAGGCCAACTGGCCAACAAGCAGCTCTTCTAGCATCTACAACCAGCCGGTGGCCGCAACGGTGAATGGTGCTGTTATGCACGCTGTCATCCAGGGCTACTCGCCGATGGGGAGGTAGTACTCTCGAGTCCAGATCTTGCCGTTGCAGTCAATAAAGGTGTGTATATAAAAGAGTTGAGACTGTATCCAAGTGGAACTCGTGTAGCTGTCCAACTGGTTAATTAAGATTACTTACTGTATTATTAGATCCTTCGGGTAATATATATGTGGGTGGAAGCCACCGTTTCATGCTCGTTCTAGGGCTGACTAAAAATTTTGACAACCACCCCCAACGTACGCGATCCTGCACGCTGTCAACTCGAGATGCGCTGCCTGACAATTCGTCCACATTAGCTGCACAATAATCCATCACAAATAAGTGAGACTTTGGAGAAAACCCATGATTTTTCTATCCGTCTAATCAGTTGTCCCTGATGTTTGGAGTGTTAAGACAAAATCAAGTAGTTTTGAGAGACTTTTAGATGGAAACTTGGAGTGTTAAAGATAATACCTATCAGTTTTTCGGAGACTTTTAGAAGACGACTAGAATTGTATTGTGCGATGTGCTCAAGAGGCCAAACAAGACTCAGTCCGTGAAGCCTTGAAGTGACATGACATAGGACTAACATAATTGCAGTTTTTTTTTTTGCGATCACATAATTGCAGTGGTTCAACCTTAAGAATCTGAATTCGCAGGTCTAGATGAATACTAAAATTTTGCAATACAGCAGTTACACCCAACATGTCTTTTATCTTAATATTGAATCTATTTTTAACTAAGCAAATGGAAAATGTGGGGGTTGGACTTTTCCTACCGGATAAGACTATCCCCACTATATATATGAGAGCATCAAGGCCGATCAAGCATCCCAACTTCCAATCCTCAAAATCAATATACACCATTCTATCCCTTTTACCTCTATCGTATTGTTGCTAACGTCTCCCAGCGAGATTCAACGGCATTCTATTCGCTCTTGCCAGTCCTAGGACACCCTCCATATGCTCCTCCTGATTGGTCTTCTAGGGAAAGTTCAGGAGCTTGTCAAGTGAAGAACCGGCTCTACATTAGCCTAACTCGTTCCTAAATTGTTTCATCGATCCTGCTGTGTTCATGCTGTGTTGAGGGTTGACTGCAACCCACCAGGCGTGCTAGCCCTTTTTGGTTTGTGATTCGGATCCCATCCAAAATCAGTTTCTTTATATCTGCTTGTTTCTTTATATCTGCTTGTTTCTTAATGCATGGTAAGATATAAGTACGTTAAATCGTACTGTTTCATGGATTGTTGGATGTCAGGTTTCTACTAATCGCTAGTGCTGATAGTAATGTCCGAGAACCTGATCCGTGTTCCTGTGTTACACAGTTCTGATCCTGCTATATTTGTCAAATCATTATGCTGATCCCTGAATCAGCTGCACGGAGCGTTCAGGCTGCAGCACAACTAGCTTTTTGGTGTTTCAGCAGTACCACGCTGTAAGCCGATCGATTTTTTGCAGCATAATTAGCACTGGTAGTAACGCACATGGCATTGATGCTGCTATGGTTCTGACAGTGAGCCAGCAGTTAACTTCCACACCGGATCGGGGCAACAAAAAAGAGTGAACTTCACTTTCCAAATTGCCGATGACTTAACAAAATATAGGGTGGCCAACCGCATGCACTTCTCACAAGTTTTTTTGTTTGTTTGCCAACGAAACACAACGTGGAAAACAGGGGACGACCATGCTGTTAATTGAGAATCTCATGGACTGGCAATTGACCTGCCTCACTCACAAACACACGTATCCCATGTCATGTCTCACTATTAAACCAGCGAGGACATTAATGCATACCTATATGGAATACATGCGTATATATTGGTCCAGTCATACAGATAGAATCCCTCACAAGCTCTTTCTTCCGAACCAAGCAAAATCCAAGACACATTAACCCCTCTAGTCAGCATGGCTAGAGTGCAAACATTGAATTGTCAAGAACATCATTTCTACCAGAACCATGCCTCCCAGAACCATGCCATCACCTTTAAAATCTTCATAACTGTTTCCAAGGTTTTTCTTTTTTTGAAATCTAGAACTTTGTGGAGAACAAGCTTCATATCAAGTAGACATTATGGGACAGGATCGTGCGAAGTTACTAAAAGATATTTGTCATTCATTTTGACGTTTTGTTTGTCTCAAAATATATGGAATTAATGTCACCAATTAAGATTTTTGATGTTCAGTTGACTAAAATTTGAAAGTTCAAAAACCGCCATTACAAATTGATTATGTGACGTTTGTGTATTTATTGTCACACGCTTTTGATCATGGATGTCATCTAGGTTTATGACTTTGGTTTATTGTCACAAAATCCTAGGCCTTGACACATGGGCAAATGCCATGTAGGATCAAAAGCTGACATGGCAGGAAAAAAAAAGGTCACAAAATTAATTTTAGCTTGCTAAAGTCCACATAGCACGCAACGTCTACATGAGCCAAAAGCTTGTTTTGGGCTGATTTTGTGTGGTCCATAATTTCATTTTCGTTTTTCACATACTTTTCTAAGTTGCGCCCCACACATTGTTTTTTAGCCCAAACAATTTTTGCTCCTACAATTCTTTTTCAGCCCACACATTTTAGCCCATATATTTTTTTTCAGCCCAGTTTTTTCAACACTTCAAATTCAGTCCATATATTTTTTCAGCCCACATATTCCAGCCCATCATTTTTTTCCAGCCCACATAATTGTGCCCAGAAACAGTGATTGTGTTCGTAGTCACAGAAACAGTTAAGGCCAACAAGTAGCTCTTTCCAGCAGCTGCATCCAGCCGATGGCTGCAGCGGTGACCGGTGCTGTGTTATAGGACGCTGTCGTCGAGGGCTGCTGCTCGCCGATGTGGAGGAGGCGGAGTGCATGTGTGCTAGCTGTCGAGTCCATATCTTGACATTGCACAGTCAATGATGGTGTATGTGTATATAAAAGAGTTGTGCGACTCTATAGCTAATTATCTATACAGACTCTATAGCTAATTATCTATACACGTGTTCCAGTAGCACTCGTGTAGCAGTCCAACTCGTTAAGTTTAATTACTTATTGTGTTATTACGATCCCTCCGGTAATATATATGTGGGCATTCGGCAGAGCAAAAATGTTGACAACACGTCAACTCATCATGGGCTGCCTGACCTTGTTTCCTGTTTCCCTATTCAGTTTTCGTGGAAGGCGAACAGCAGCTGATCGGAGGTCGCTTGAGGCGGCGGCCGTCGCTGCAGCTGCGACAGCATCATATCTGGTATCTATGCCTGAATCTGCACGACCCAAAGGAGCTCCGGCAGAGGCAGTCATTGCAACGCTTGTGGCCGAGTCTGCAGCAACAAAAGGATATCCGGGAAGGAAGGTGATGTCGGCGGCGTATGCGACTTCAAACGACATGGCATCTCTGTCTGGGTCTGCAAGAATTAGAGGAGCCCTGACAGAGGCATGGGTCGCCGGAGTCGCACTCGCAGCATCGGCGGCGGCTGCGGCAGTGGTCGCATGTTATTTGTCGTCGTATGCGGGGGCCGAAGAGGCTGCGTCGGCTATGGATGCTGCAGCCTGCAGTCGCTGCGGCTGATGCTTCTGTGTTGTTATCCTCCGCTTTGCTACGGGCTCAGGCAGAGTCGTCGTCAGACCAGCAGGGGCAAGCGCATGTCCCTGCAGGCAGATCAGATGCCAACGGCGGCATGGGTGGTGCCGTCGGCCCGTCGCCATGACATGAACAAGGATTTGGGTGTGGGTGTGGGTGTGGGTGTGGGTGTGGGCGTGGGTGAGGATATATTGGCACCGTTCCACACACATTTGGAGGAGAAGATAAGAATTAAATTTCTCATACAATTGTTTATATTATTATATAGCAACAATAATTAGGGAAATTATAAGTATGTTTTGTGCTCAAAAGAGCTCGGACTCTATCTATACAAGAGTTCGAAACCGAATATAATAGAAGTCGCGTAGCAGTCCGACTCGTTAAGGTTACTTATTGTACTATATGATCCTTCCGGTACTATATATGTGGGTGCAGGCCGCCGTGTCATATGGTAGTTCTGGCGCCTTACCAAAAAATTTTGACAACCATCCTCAACGCGATCTTGCACGTCAAGTCGTCAACTCGTCATGGGCATCCTGACCAGGCTCTCTATTTATTACCTGTTGATGAGTTCTTTTAGAATAAGAAGAGCAGCTGACCGGTGGTAGGCTGAGAAAGAGGCCTGGCATGAGGCTGCTGACCGGTGGTCGGTTGAGGCAGAGGCGTGGCGTGAGGCTGCGGCTGCGGCTGCGGCTGCCTTTGCATCTGAGGTGGCGTCCCTACAGGCGGCTCTGGAAGTCAACAGCCGGGCAGGGGCAGGTCCCTGCAGGCGGATCTAATGCCAACGGCGGCGTGGCGCCGGCGCCGGCGCCATGATGAATTTGTTGCCTTGCTGGGGAGGTAGTGTTGTTCGTGATGACGTGATGTGAGGACCTGGTGTGGGTTCCAGACATCTATAGTTTAGCTTTCTGCAGTTTTTTTTAACAGTATAAGATTTAAGTATGTTTATATTATATATAATCAGCAATAACATGCATGGCGTGGATTGTTAAGTCGATGTGAGGATGCTGGTGCCGGTAGCTACTACTCAATGTCCAAGAACCTGTTTGTGCAGCTGTTGCACGTCCACTTGTCTACTCCACGTCTCCACGGCTCTCGCCTAAGATGTGTTTGCTCATGTTAGAATCCATAAGACGTAGTAAGAGGAATATATAATGATCTGATAAAAAAAAAGAATGTATAATGCTTGATCGAGTTCATAATTGATCGTGTCTTGTTCAATTATTTATTTATTTCTTTGGCCAAGAGAGAAATATGTTGAACTGGAACATGTTAAGCATGTATTTGCAACATATTTTTTTTTGATAAATAGACCATTCTAAAATCCAATGGTGGATATACCTTTTATTTTCTACAATTAATCCTGTAATTACTCGATCCTTTGAGCAAACCTTTTAGAATTCATTTTTAACACTTTGTGCTAATAAATATAATAAACTTTTATTAGGGTGTTTGTTTTGATTGGGGCAAGCCCATCCTATATCTTCTCGCTTCAAACTTTTGTACATGTTTTGTGCTATAAAATATAGTGATCCATCACAATCTCATACCTTGTAACCCTAATATTAAAAAGTATTGATTGAACTCAGCTCGGCTTATCAACTAAGGTGCAGTGTTTTTCCCTCACGGTAAAACAATATCAGATGGCTTCTGAGCCGCAGAAACCATCAGCTGAATAACCCAAATTTGTGTTCAATTATTTTGTTTTGCTTCCCTCCCATTTTATGTTCTGCTTGACTCATCCAACATTTCTGTGCCATCTTTTTGACCGCCGCCTCCCACATTTTTTCTGTTTGTTTTATGTCTATGTTTGCATTTCTATTATTCTTTTTATTTTCTCAACTTTGTCACCGTGTTTCAGCTCTTTTTTTGTTTTGCTCATCCTCTGCGAGTCCTTTTCATTTTACCACACCCTCTAACAAATTCAACATTGCATGTCTTTGAACCATTTATCTTTCTCTAAGAGAGATTCTCACCAACAATTATTGATATTGTGTGACAAGAAAAAAAGTTATTTTTATTTTATGAAAAAATAATAATTTACCAGTGCTCTAAAATTAGCACTGGTAATTTTTATTTTTATTTTTATTTTTATTCTAACTAAGTCATAAATTAGCTAAAATCTTGAGCAATTTGTTGTCTAATCTAATGTAAATAAATTTATATCCGTAGTCCTCGTTGAGGGCTGCTACGTGGAAAATCGAGTCTTCCGTCATAATCATAGATAGGGAAACGAATCCTTGCCATGTCAGGACCGACTCGTTCTCAACTTTAATCAAAGAATAGAACTACATATTTTTGTAGGCCCTTGAAGATTAAAATTGGGACATACTCCCTGTATTTTAAATTATAGTTCGTTTGATTGTTTGAACCCTAAGTTCAATCACTAATCTTATTTAAAATTTTGTGTAAAATATCACTTTGTTTTATCGTGGTATGCTTCATTAATAAAAGTTATTCAATAGTGGTTTAAATTTGATCATGTTTGGACAAATTTTTAAACTAGTGGTCAAACTTGAGCTCTAAAAAGTTAAACGAACTATAATTTCGAACGGATGGTATAATTACATCTACAAAATTTTATAGAATGGATAAAACATGAACTAATATGTCTCATTCCCATCGTCTATCTTCTTTCTTTTCATTAACTTTTCGATATATTTTTTCCCCTTGCCACGCATGTGTGTCTAGCCTTTTTTGTCTATAAATCTTATCATGTACATACATGTGGTCTCGGCAACATTGGGGTCAACTAGAGATAAAAAGTAATATGACCATACACATGAGCCAAACAAAATGTGGACCGTGCCACGGAGATGTAAAGCCAAGGTAGTAGTGGCAATATATATTATATATTTATGTAAAAAATCGCGCGCGCGCGCGCACACACACACTAAGTTTCCTATCAGCCTTTCCCCTTTAGATCACCAAAACCCACAGCACAGCCACCCAATGCTCCACTCAATCTACTTGCTGCTCTTTTTATTTTTCATTTAAAAACACTGCTCTCCAGCAAGTAGTGGCGAGCAGCGACGACGTGTGGGGGCATGGGCACTCGTGCGGGTGGGCCCCACCAGGATGTGATAAGCCCTGCCCCATCGTGGCCGCCCGTTTCGAATTCACGCTTCCCAACGGTCGCGCCACCCTCTCCGCCTCCCCGCACCCGCCCGCCCACTGACCGCTCGGCCTCGCCGCTGCCGGGACCCGCGCGTAGGCGACACTGGCCACGAGCTATTTAGGTGGCGGTCTAGCAGCCGGCGAGGGGCCCGAACGCAGAACCCTAGAGGTGGTTGGTGGGGGAGCTTGTTATTAGGGGGGACACGTCACCCCGCCGCCATGGGCAAGAGCAGCAGGAAGGCCAAGCGCGCAGCCGCCGTGGCTCCCGCCGCCAACGACGCCGACTACGCCATGGCTTCCGCGGACGTGCCCGGGGACGACGCGGAGCATCATCAAGCACCGCCGCCGGCTTCTGCGGAGGGTACCGACGCGGGCGAGGTGGCGGCGGTCAACGGGGAAGCGACGGCGGCGGCGGCGGAGCCGGACAAGCCGAGGCCAGACTCGCCGCCGCCGCCGGAGCACGTCGACGGGGACGCCGCGCGGCTGAAGGACCTCAACGGCATGCTCGTCAAAAGGGCCGCGGAGGAGCGGAAGAGGGTGGCGGCGCTCGAGGCGCAGCTCGCCGATATCGCCGCTGACGCCGACGCCGCGGCGCTCGCGGACGTGGAGCGCGCGGTGCTGCTCGCGGCGTTCTCGGCCGCGCTGAGGGCCGTGGAGGAGGAGCGCGCCGCGCTGCTGGAGGGACTCGCGGCGGCGCGGGAGTCCGTCGAGCGCGCGCAGGCGGAGGCGGCGCGCGAAGCCGGCGACAGGGGCGACGCCGAGGCGCGGCTCCAGGCGGCGGTTGAGGAGAATGAGCGGCTCGTGGAGGTGCTCCGTGTGAAAGAGGAGGAGGTGGCGGCGGCGGCGGAGATGGTGGCGGGATTGAAGGCAGCGGTTGCTGGATTGGAGGCGATGAACTCGGATCTGCAAGCGGAGAGGAACGAATTGGAGAGCCACTTGGAGGCCGCGTGGGCGTCAGCTCGTGATCTCCAATCCGAGAAGGAAGTGCTGGAATCAAGCTTCGACGAGTTCAAGAAGGAGAACCAGATGTACAAGCAGGAGATGGAGGCGAAGCTTGAGGGTCAATTGAAGGAATTGGAGGCTCTGCAATCCGGGAAGGAGGAGTTGGAGGCGAAGGTGAGTTCTTTGGAGGCAGAGCTCTCTGTGGCTGTTGCTAGGAGCCACGAATTGGAGTTGGAAGTGGACAAAATGCAGGCAGAGAAGGTTGCTGCCAAGGAGGAGGTGGAGAAGCTCCAAGCCATTGTTGCTGAATTGGAACAGAAGCAGAGTGCTGTGGTTGCTGAAGAAGTGGCTCGGCTCAAAAGTGAGATTGACCAATTGACAAAGGCGAAAGAAGCGGCTGCTGAGGCACATGATGCTGAGAAGAAAACTATGGAGGCTGAATTGGAGGCACTGAATGTGAGCATCGACAGGATTCAGGTTGAGAAAGATGATGCTTTGGGCATGGCACAGGCTAAGGATGCTGAGGCTGGAAAGTTGAGGGATGAACTGAAGAAGATCCATAGTGACATGGCTGAGCTCCGTGCTCAATTCGATGATCTTGATGGGAAGTGGTCCTCCCTGCATGACGAGAAAAATTTGGTTCTGAAAGAACTTGAGCAGGAGAAAGCTGAAGCAGAGCAGCTGAAGGTCAAGATTCAGGAGCTTGAGTCCTGTAACAGAGACAATGAATGTGAGATTGGGGCACTGAAGGCAGAAGTTGGGAGCATGGACATGATTAAGGCCGAGAAAGATGATGCACTAGGCATGGTACAGGCTAAAGATGCTGAGGCTGGAAAATTAAGGGATAAACTGAAGAAGCTCCACAGTGACATGGCTGCGCTCCGTGCTCTTTGTGATGATCTTGACGGGAAGTCTTCATCCCTGCGTGATGAGAAGATTTCAGTTCTGAAAGAACTTGAGCAGGAGAAAGCTGAATCAGAGAAGCTGAAGCTCAGAATTCAGGAGCTTGAGTCCAAGAACAGTGATAAGGATCGTGAGGTTGGAGTACTGAAAGCAGAAGTTGGGAGCAGGGACAAGCAAATAAACGACTTGAATGGGGAGCTTGAGAAGCTGCAGCTTGCAGTCACAGAGGCAGAGCGGAGGGGGAGCAATATCGTCTGGACATGGCTGGGTCCAGCTACCACAACTGTGGTAGCAGCTGCTTCCTTTGTCTACGCTGCACGCAGACGGTGAACAGCTAGCTCTTTCACACTGCTTTTTTGTTCACTTGCTCGAGTATGTATTGCTCGAAATAACCTGGGCTCTTAGTCATGAGTCTTGATACTTGGTATATGGTGAACTGCTTCTTATATATTATATACACTATGAAATAAAGATACATTATGTTAATTTTTGTTTTCATCAGTCATTTGAGCAAGAAATTCTAATAGTCAAGCTTGGCATTTGGTTTTTAGCCTTAGTATAACGTATAATGGCATAGCTACAGACAGTAGGGTTGGTCTACGAATCTCATTTAGGACTGACTTATGATTTAGGAAAGGAGTCAAGTATTTAACATCAGATATTCACAATGTGTGTAGTTTCTTAAAATATATATATATATATATATATATATATATATATATATATATATATTTATATATATATATGTGGTTGGAAAAATTTAAGACATTAAGCTTACTAGCTTAGAGTTATGTGTGCTGGCTGCTGCACAGGTCCTTCTCGCTGTTCCATAGCACAGTAAACAGACAGACAGAACATTTTTTCTTCATCTAGACAGAGCCTTCTGGCATTTTAGTCGGGTACAGCCTTTTCTAACCATTCAACAATAACAAAGCAAGGTGTGGAGGCTACAATAAAAACCAACAAGTGCTACATGAACAGGAAAACACAGTAATTATATAAACTAGCAGCATTGTACTCCTATTATTGGAAGTTCTGTATTTCCTTAAAGCAACTATTCTTATCTCCTCACTTCATTTGCGTAGAGTTTACAGTAGTTGTGAATTTGTAGTTGTCAGTTTTAGCACAATTGAAAGAAAATGTCATAACTGATTGGATTCCATGGCTTTTTGGCCTTGTCAGGCTGCTCTAGTGCATTGACTGTTAATGTTAGGTTACAACTTACAACTGATTGAGTTCTCGTTTGCCCAAATGTCATAACTAGCAATATATTTTTATACCATCCTGTTAGTATCAAAAATTGTAAACATGATATTTGACATTTCTAACTCCTGCTATTCTGGTGAAGTCTGAAATTGAGATGGATTGAGCAAAAGACAACTGTGAGTATATGAATTTAAAGTTAGCTTGCTCTTTTTCTAGTTTTTTGATCACTGAAAGGGCTATAAGATGTTCTGTCATGTAAATGGTGCAAGTAAACAAGTGACACGTGTGTACTGTGTACATCGTTACTTCTGAATTATGTATAGCCTATACTAAAATCAGATTCTATATAACCTCAGATTTTGCATCGGATATCTTGAAAAATAAATTCAAGCTATATATATCCTACTGGGCTAACAAAAACCCTAAATGCCTGGTTTCAGAACATTGTCAAATTTTCAGTTGTTTTTCTTGAGCGTCCTCCTTCGGCAGAACATCTCAATCCTGTCACAGGCTTCTAGTATTAAACTAACTGGTGCTCCGAAAAATATCCTTACCCAGTTCTTCAACCCAATGACAGAACCTGTAAAATGGTACGAAATAAGAAGGAAAATGAAGTTGTCATTACAGATCAATTTAAAGTAGATTAATCATGACAGTATGAAGAATCTTGTACTAAAATAACAAGTTACAACATTAAATTTTCAGCAACCCAAGAAACTAATGCACTTATCAAATGTTGGATAAATAAATAGCAACAAATCAAGTGAACTATACCAGGTAGAACCAGGACACATTCTTCTTTGATCAATTCACGTGCAAAGTCCATGTCATTGGCAACACCGTATAGAATTGAAGTATTGATCTCAACCTGCAAGATTTTGTGAATATAACAATTGATTTTGGAAACTAACAAAGTTTTGGATATTGAATCTTGTGTATGTCTGACTAACCATCATAAACATTGAACCCTCAGGCTTTGAGTAGCACTTCAGGGCTTCCATTTGGTTCACTCTTCTGTACAAGGCATCAGCTGCAGACTCTAGGAGGTGAACAACATTCTTATGGAAGTCATGATGTTCTTCAGAAAGAATCTTTGGAACTGCTGCCTAATGTGTCACCAGATTTCATCTACATTAGTATGTATTCACTTATTTATATCAAGAATCATTTTTAGCAATCGCTTCCTGACCTGAACTATAGAGGAAGGACCAAAAGTTACATTCAGCAGCATCTCGGTCGCAGTTCTGACCTTTTGCAGATAAAAATTATGAGTCGACAGCTGAATGAATATGGAGGGAAATGTGAAAACATGGTAAGAGCCAAGTTCCTTACATGCTTGAGTGCACCGTTAGGATCGCAGAAGGCCAACCAACCAAGACGCCATCCTGGTATCATGAATCTCTTTGACAGAGCTCCAATGCTAATAACCGGCGCAATGTGCGCTAAGGAGGCCATGGGCACAAATTTGCTGCCACCAAATACCAAATGTGCGTATACCTCATCTGCTATGATTGGAATCCCCAAATCTCTTGCAGTTTCAGCAATCTGCAGGATTAAGTGATATGCATTATTTGCAATCACCAAAATATGGACTATGCATTGTTTGAAACATGGACAGGAAGATTATATGCGTTGATTTGTCCAAATGTTCATAGAAGTAGAACCTTATATTTTCGTACTTTTTAGAATTATAAATGGATTATTATTCATTCATGAACTACATTTGATGAATGACTGAATTTGCAGCTGAATAATCAACTCGCCTGAAGAAGGTGCTGAGCAGAGTAGACGACGCCGCAGGGATTGTTGGGGTTGATGACAACGATGGCAGCCGTGGCGGCATCAGCCAGGGCGCGGACGCCAGCAAGGTCGGCCTCCCAACCACGGCGTGGCAGCAGGTCATAGAACCGGGGCTCGGCGCCGGCGATCTCGCAAGCCGCCTCGTACGGTGTGAAGCCCGGGCGTGGCAGCAGGATGTTGGCCCCTGGAGCCCCGCCGAGCACCGTGGTGATGGCAGTGATGGCGCCTGTGCCGCCCACCGTCATGAACACGTCCGCGTCGTGGGTGGTATGGCGCGAGCCGGCGGACAGGTAGTCTGCGACCGCTCTGTTGGTTCGCATATGCACGGATGAACCATGGCGTCAGTTCACAGATGGCACCATGACCAAGCTCGGTAATTGTCTTGAATGTGAAGTGTGCTCAATGAATTATTTCTGTTTGAAAAAGATTGGATTTTGCATATATCGGATAGATGTTTGGTCATCAGTACGATTTACCATGTCCAAATAAGAACTGAAATATTACCTACGAGCTAGCTGAAATATTGTGAATCTGTGAAGTGTCCATAACAAATACAACACTATTCCTTGAAAAAAATACAATACCAATCATAAGTAGGTAATAAAAAAATGTTATTGTTTTTTACTTCTGTCTTGTCTGTTTGAACAGTTGGGGGATAATCTCTAGTGGGACTTTTCTTATAGTCTATCCATTGGTTGAATAAAATAAATACAGTGTACAGGACTGTAACAGCTTTGACAAAACAAAGTGATGCCTATTTGTAGAAACGATATGCTCTGTTTTCTGAAACTTTTTTTTGTTGAGGTCACTTCACTTCACAACCACGTGCTACCTTATTTAAAAAAGTGTGGTAAATGTGCGTTCGTGAGGGAAAAGTACAGTCAGATTGTGAGGGAAAAGTCAAAGGGCCCGAGAAGCCACGTGGCTCGATGTCCTGGTGCCACGTAGACAGGACCACGTCCGTCGAATATCTGACTGTACTTTGCTTTGAAAAATGGTAAATGTGCGTGCAATGTGTGTGACTGGTTTACTGCAGCCATGCGTTAGTGCCATCCTGCCCTGCCGTGTCCTTGTGCGTTGCGTTTTTTTTAACACGGATTTCTGTAGATTAAGCATGTTATTAGTTATAGTAAAAATGATTTAGTTGGACAGAATATATGATATATACGAGTTTACATCCATATTTGTTGATGTTGGATTACTAATTAGTTATGCGTGCGAGTTTTATCTTTTAAAATAAAAAAGTTTAGTCAGCCCAAATAGAATAAAGAAATATGGAACAATGCACTCGGAAATGTAATGGCAATTCTATGGTCAATGGTAGTTGGATTTACTCCACTAAACTGAACCGAAAATCTGAAATGAAATGTTGGGGAAGAGTACTAGAGCCTACAGAAACTAGAATAGTGTTGAGAAAAACGAAGTGAGGCCTGGCTTGCAACTGTGCTCTGTTTTCCGACAAATCTGTCTTTTTTTTTTCCCAGAGGTCACTTCACAGCCACGTGTTGCCTTATTTTAGAAAACGTGGCTGCCAACTGCCAGTACGTGTGGCTTGCAGTTTGTGAAAATTCTGTCTCGAATGCGAAGATAAAAACTTGTACTTTACAGTGTAAAATAAATCTGCAATTGGGACAGAAATATCAGATGCAGAGTTGACATTTGGTGGACACTGGTTTTTCACTCCATGCAACTCTTTTTTTTTTTTTGTTAAAGATGCCAAGAAAAAAGCCATGTGGCTCGAGGTCCTGGTGCCACGTAGACACGACGACGTCCGTGGAATATTTGTTACTGTACTTTGCTTTGAAAAATGGTAAATTTGCGTGCAATGCATGGCCTGGTTTTCACGGTGTGGTGTACAACGTGTGTGACTGTTTTACTGCAGCCATATGTTAAAAATTAGTGCCATTCTGCCCTGCCGTCTCCTTGTGCGTTGCGATTTTTTAACAAAGCCTACTGTAGATTAAGCATGTTAGTTACAGTAACGATTTAGTAGGACAGAAAATATATGATGCAAGTTTTATCTTTTTATATAAATAAACAAACTCAGTGAGCCCAAATAAAATAAAATAAAATAAAAATGGAACAATGCATGCGAAAATATAATGGGGCAACGGAATAACGCAAGAAACGCGGACAGGCTCACATCCACACAAACCGAACGAACGGAGGCCGGCGACTCACCGGCGTGCGGCGGGGAACCCGTGGGACGGCGCGTAGCAGTCGAACGCGCCGGACATGGCGGCATCGGCGACGGCCTCAGCGGCGAACTCCCCGCCGCGGCGGAAGCAGGCGTGGCACGACGCGTCGCCGACGCCGAGCGAGATGAGGCTCTTGCCAGCGCCGCCGACGCCCTTCCCCGCCGTCGCCAGCAGCTCGCCGATCACGCCCCTGATGGACGCCTTGCGGTCGTGACGATCCGCCAGAGCCGGGTGGCACCGCACCAGCGCCGCCGCCTTGCCGTTGCCGTTGGTGATGATAGCCTTGGGCCTCCGGTTCTTCTCGAGCTCCTCCTCCCGCGCCACGGCCGCCTGCTTGGGAAGAGAAACGCGCGCCCGGCGGCTCAGCCATGCATGGGGACGACCGCCCAAAGGATGATGGCCATGGTTGGTTGTAAATGCGTTTCCATATTTGTATGCATGCGGGTAACAAGATACCTGATGAGCAGTAGGAGCCATGAGGACGATCGAGGGAGACGACGATGGGATGCCTTGGCAACAACTCGGGAGCGTGTGGGGCTGCGGGCTGGGGCGTATTTGTAGCCGTTCCACTTGCACGCTAGCTTGTGGCCCACACGGTAACTCGGGATTTGGTTGGCTAGCGTCGTCTCATGCAGGACGGGTTTTGAGTGCAGCCATGGGATGAGAATAATCTGTCCTCTCGTGTTGTGCAGTGAGTACGTGAGAGAAAAACATGGAGAGCCGTGCTTGCAGTGAACTGCCAAGTTTATGGATGGGAAGGAGGGGCACGTAGTGTCGTGTCAGCAGATAGAGGTCACAAAACTTGGGGGACTATGTTCGCAAGTTAGCGAGTCTAGTTGTCGTGTTTTCATTTTCTATCTTGCTTTTTATACGTGGAACTACGCAGTTCAGTATGCATCCCACACGATTGGGAGACCAGGTCATTTTGTAGTTTTGCTTCAAGTCGTTCTTTTTTCTATCTTAACAATTATTTTTTGGAATTTCATATAGTTCCATATCACAAGGTTTAGGTGCTTAGATTCACCATGAAAATATTTTAATAATACATAGTTTGTATATATAGTTAAAATATATGAATTTATAGAAATGACAATTCGAAGATAGAAATACATTTTAAATAAGACTTAGTTAGCACAATAATTTAATTTGCAAAATAGATAGCATAAGTTTTTCATCAAAAGTAATTTTGTGGACATGTGAAATTAATTTTCCCTCGAAATAAATGTTACAGACATGTGAAAGTAATTTTTTCAGCAAAAGTAATTTTGTGGACATGTAAAAGTAATTTTCCCTGTAAACTAAATAATCATAGGTTAGATAATTATTTTTTACAAGATGGACAAAATATCTAGCACGTACACATGGACAACCTAGTTTTCTAGACACGAGGGTGAGCCAGAGAGGCATGATATGCGGAGGGTCACTTCGTTGTGATACAGGGGGAGGGGCACACCTTCACGGCTGGCTGGGCTGCTCTACTGGGCCTTGACCTCTTGGCCCATGGGAAAGAAAGGAGAGCGACAATAGAAGAACTGGTAGATGTTAGCTCTTTTGTGATGGAACCTGCCCATCCGAGTTTAAGGCCTCGACTTGGTATAATTATTAGCATTTTCTTTAATTTATTCTAGGATTTTTCAGCGGTGAGTGTGTGCACATATTGTAGGTGTACCATGTAATTCTAAAAAAGCACCCCGACAGAGAAAGAGATGTGGGAGTGTGAGAGAGGGATAGGAGGTTTTATTTTTTTCTTTTATTTTGTAAATTCATTTGGAAAACAAACTAATTACCAAAACTTTCTATAAGGCCATTGTTCTTAATGGCAGTTTCGGGAGAGTTTCGTTCTCATATGATGTCGTGACACATCAATAAATTTTATCAATTTGTAGACTAATTATGAACATATAGATAGCTAGAGTTTCGTCTAATAAAACTCACTGTCATTAAACTCTACAGTTAGATTGACCTCTGCATTGAGATTTTTTCTAAAAATTACACAGGACAACGCAGACGGCCACAACACGCACAAATTCTATCAACCCTATGAATACATGTATACAAACCCTACCCCTATGAGAACCTTCGAAGGGCTAAGCTCCCGGCGGATCTGGAGATTCCCGACACTACTACATAAACTTTTACCCTAGCGGTCGCTATTCCTTTTTCTCAGCGGGCAAACCTATCTGACACCATTGCGAGGTCACGGTAAATCACGAGAAAACCACAGCAGATGCTATGCTCGCCACGGGAAATACATTAACAGCGGCGACCGCTTTAGGATGCCCTCCGTGGGAAATATTCCTGAGAAAACAAAAAAAGGGAAACCCCACCAGCGAGCCCATTGAGCCCACCGATGAGCCCGTTCGTAGCCCAAAACGCAGATCCAGCTCATCGTCACCCGCCGCGGGAGCTCGCCGCCTCCGGAGGTCACCTGCTCGATTTAGCCCACACCGAGGCCGGATCCAGCCTCTGCGTCGCAAGCGTCGACGGAACCGCTCTCGCCAGGGCCCGCCGTCGATAGATCTGGAGCTGCTTGGATCGATCTCCGTGTTGCTGCTGCCGCAGATATGCTCGGGAAGAAGAAGAGGAGCCAGCCGGGTGAGGGATTGATCCACGACGAGGAGAGGAAAACGAGGGACATACCTCCTTCCACTGCCGGCCGCCGCTGCTACCTCCGTCCGCGCCGCCTCCGCGTTTACGGCCTCGGTGCAGACGGCGCCGGGGCCATAGACGGGGAGGGGAGGGGAGCTCCGGGGAGAGAGAGGAGTGGGAGGGGATCCGCTCGGCCCGACGCCGGGAAGGCCATGCCGGAGGTGGTGCAGGCATCGGAGGACATGAGAGTACGCGAGTGGAGGCTAGGGGAAGGGGTGGGGGCGGACGCCCGGTGTGAGTGCGACGCTGGAGTAGGTGGAGTGAAACCCTAACTCGTTGTATATATACTGGTGATGGCTATCAGGCCGCCAGTGGGCCATTTGGGTCATGGCCTATTACCATAGCGGGGCTTTTAGTTTCCCACTGCGGTAAATAAAATGCGCCCGCCGTGGTAAATCGTAGGGATTTATCGCAGGAGGCACAAAAAAAGTCCGCCATGGAGGCCATTTGGGCAAAGCTGCAGAATTTTATTTTTGTAGTAGCGTGAAGTTACCACTGACGCTTCGTTGTTGATGGGAATGTCGCTTACCACTTAACACATAACGTCGATAAATCATTGGGAAAGTCCGAGAAAAAGGTGCGAGCATCAGGATTTAAACCATAGTGGTTAGCGTTCTACTAGACCGTCTTACCATTAGACTAGCCTAAGGTCATTCCGAACGCGCTAAGTGGGACTAGGGGTGGAGGGCATAGGGCCACGAGGGTCATGGCCCTAGATACTGCCCAAAATGCCTTTAGATTATATGTAAAATTCAGGCTTAATTCATGAGATTAAAGAGAAGGATCGATGAGAGAGAAGATGAGATGTCTTGGCACTTGGCTTGGCTGCACGGATAATGCAAGTGCACAGCTCATTGTCTTGGAAGTTGGGAGGCTGAGCGTATTTGTACCCATGGTTGCGACCTAGAGACACAGGTGACTCGGTATCTAGGCATTTTGTTGGCTTGCGTCGTCTCATGCAGTCCGGGTTTTCAGTATAGCCGGGAGATGTGTTGACACCAAATTTTGGTAAGGGATTCTGCGACCATGGCCCAGGTCTATTTGTCCTTTGTTGTGCAGTGAATGTGAAAGAAAAAGAGGGAGAACCATGCTTGCAGCCAACTGCCAATTTATGGATGGCAAGGCGAACAGCAACACGTAGGTGTTATTGTCAGCAGACAGAGCTCACAATTTGTTTTTCTTTTGAAAAATTAGCAAGGGCACTGTTGCATCACATAAGAGGGAAGCAGACCAGTTACAACAATTTGGTTCTTACATTATTAAGACCACTCAAACTCATAAGCATGGAGATAAGAAATAGGATACTCATGGTGATAACTCTAATTTCCCCCAAAACATTACTGAAGAGACCGATCTATCTCTTCCTTGATCAGACCAGTTGTGCTCTTTCCATATATTCCACACACTGCTAGATAATCGAACTTCCGTAACGTTGCCCAAGTGCCCTCCGTGGCGGGCACTGTTTTCGCCCGCCATGGTTATTCGGTGGCCGGCTGTGGCCGGCTGGTCATGGAGACGCCCGCTGTGGTAAATGATTTACCGCAGCGGACAACCTTATTTGCCCGCTACGATAAATACCTATTTACCGCAGCGGGCATCTTAATATGTCCGTCACGGTAAATCGATTTGCCGCAACGGACACCTTAAGATGCCCGCGGCGGTAAATACCTATGTACCGTAGCGGACATCTTAACGTGCCCGCTGCGGTAAATTGATTTATCGCGACGGGCACGTTAAGAAGCCCGCTACGGAAAATGGTTTGGCCCAACTAGCCTAAAACGAAGCCCCACAGCCGCTCTAGTATAAATATAGCACTTAGGGTTTTTTTCCCTCAATTTTCTCCTCTCCCTGTCTCCACCCGACGCCGCCACCATCCACTTCTCCGTGCCTCCACCTGACGACACCCTCTCCTTCTCCTCTCATCGCAACGCACAGAGCACCCGACACCGCCGGCCTCTCTCTTCTCCTCACTCACAGCCCTCACTCTTCTCCTCCCTCTCTTCCTCTCATGGTGGCTCCCTCTGCTTCTCCTCTCATCGTGGCTGGCGGCGCGCTTCCTCTCCTTCTCCTCCCATGGCGGATCTGGCAGGGAAGGGTCGCGCGGTGCGGTGGCTGTCGGATCCGGCTGGTGGTGGTGCGCGGGGGCCGCAGCCGGAGTAGGGTCGCAGCGTGCAGTAGCCGCCGGATCCCTCTCCCTTCCACCATGGCGGCGTGCAATGGTGGGTCATGGCGGCTGCTTCGGGCCTGATCCACAGTGGTGGCACCTCCCTCCTCTATGCTCAGGGCCTCTTCCTCTCTCTCCGGCCGTCCCCTTCATGTTGCGGCAGCAGAGGACGCGCACCTGGAGGCCCCCTCCCTCACGCGGCGGTAGAGGACGAGCGAAGGACGCCAACGGAGGAGGTCGATCCGACGACGACGGAGGTAGGTGAGTTCATCACTCTCTTCCTCTCTCCATCTCTCTCTCTCCTCCCTCTGTCTCTTTGCAGGTCCTTCCCCTCCATGGCCAGATCCGGATCACGCGAGGACGGGGAAGGCAACACCGGCGGCAGTGCAGCACCGACGGCATGCGGGTGGAGCTCTGGTGGCCGCGAGCGCTGAGCAGCTCCCTCGAGCAGGACGGGTGGTGTGGAGGCCTCGATCCCATCATCAAGTGGCGCCCTCGATCCAGCGGCGGCGGCGCTGAAACCCTAGATGGGCTCGTTGGGCCCGTGGATGAGCTCAGCGGGCCTATTTAGGGTTTTTCTTTCTTTCTTTTTATTTTTTTCAAAACATTTACCGCAACGGGCAGTATAACGCGTCCGCTGCGGTATATCGATTTACCGCAGAGGCCACGATTTACCATGACCTTCCATTCGCAGCGGGCGCCTTTGTCCGCTACGGAAAACTAAAATTGCCCATCACGGTTATTCATTCTGTAGTAGTGACATGAGTACTTCAAGATGGTGCCAAGGTTTTCCGATGAGCTGCTGATGTCTCCTGCAATGGCATCTCCCGCTAGATTTTCAAGGTCTGCACACCGTCAATCCAATTTTTACTAGTATCTTGAAATCCTTTGCAAATGGACACTGATTGCAAATATGGGTAGTTGTTCCGCTTCCTGCACAAATTCAGTAGATTGGATCCACAAGGCCAATGCCGCCTCAACACAAGTTTATTAGCAGTTAGGATTTTTACCTGTACCAACAGCCATGCGAAGAATTTTAGTTTGCCTTCAGCATGAGCCTTCCAAATTGAATTTGCCGTTATATCTGAGTAAGATTCGCTGAACTGAGCCGAGGTACGTAGACTTGGTGGTCTAGGTCTCGTCTGACAGAACCGTCCAATTCATATAAGATTAAGTATGGCTGTCCTCGCTAATCATGTTGACACGCATATACTGTCTCTAATACAAACCCGGTAGTCCGTCGAGTGTCACGAAGGACCTCGGTAAATCAACATCACAATCAGGATCGTACATGATTAAGCAAATACATATCACATACTCAGAGTTTGCAGCAGAAATATTATTACAATAAGATTATAATAATGAATTCAAATTTAGTTTTAAATTAAATATCTTAAAACATAGCTTTGAAAAGTTTACCAAATCATAAGTATGAAATATATTACTATCTCAGATGACATCCTCCAATAAAGCATAGATGAGAAATATATATGGAGTAGCCGAATCCACCGGCACATAGTTATCACCTTCATCAGACAAAATGCTCCACCTGCAATAGGATGGGATAAAACCCTAAGTACTCGATTATACTCAGCAAGAGTTATCCGACAGGAAGATAATATAAAAGACTCCAAAGATAATGAAAGGCTTTATATGGTGGATTTTATTGGCTAGCAATAGCTTTGCAAAAGAGCTTACTAAAATCAGTCCTTACTTTCAATATTTTTAATCAATAAAATAGCATAAGTTAAGTGAAACTATTTAAAAGTTTGCATCTTTCTTGAGCAATCACTTGATTAATAAGCATTACAGTAGTAACCATATCACATTTGATAGATTCAGCATAACCATTATATTCCTTCTAATTGCACAACCCAGGAGCAAGAGATGAGTTTCTCACTATCCGGGAGAGACGGCGATTCGAATTGATTTAATCCAGCTGGATAATCCCAAACACACACCCACGTAAGATATACCACAACGCATCATGGCTTGTAGCATATACTTGTGTGAATCACCGTTCACTCTATTCGACGGTGAGACTGGACTGCTTGCAAAAACTCGTAGTCCTATATCCTCACAAGACATGCCTGTTCAGCCCGTAGCCCATAGCAAGCAGGGTCTTAGATCAGTCCCATCCCTTCATACTCCCCTCCCAGTAATTGCTAATGGTCCAGAACCTACCCCAAATGAGGACTCGACTTCACGGTCAACTGTAACTTAGGCCCATGTTATGTGTTTGGTACCTTCAATCTCACCAATGTCCAGGATATGGTACGGTCCTTAATTGACACAGACCGAACAAGCACGACCAGGCAATCCTGTTGGCTTAACCACTAGAGATATAACTCATGTTTCGTCCGATCTCCATTTATCCATAAACATATGGTTTATTTCTACGATAGCAAATATAGCCAACCGTGATAAAGTATCCACCTATATCTCGCGGATGACAGGAATCATCCGATTTTTACCGGTCTAAGAATAACTAAGCATAGAGTGACGTACTTATACTAGTAAGGGTACAAGTATAATTAAATTATGGACAGGATAATTTATGTAGAAACGGTTTCATCCAACTCCTATCAACTTAATGCTTAAAACAAGAATATATAAATATATACTCTTAAGTGTATTTTTAAAGAAAGAATAGGAGACTTAGAATGCTCCAGGACTTACCTGGGATCCAACACTAGGTCAGTGTTTATTAGATGACACTCGACTAACGAGTATCTCCCATCTTGACACTTGCTTAGTCCTTCTGTCTTCTGGATATATCTCCAAACACCATCTTCGGGTTTTGCTTCAACGTTATGTCCCTCACGTAGTGCATCTAGAATACCTAAATGAGGTGCACAGTACATTTGTATGAACGAGAGGAAAAACAACACATGGCATGAAAACAAGCATAGCATAGCTCAATTTGCATTCTATCAAAATCTGTCCACAAACAACAATTATGACAAATATCTAATAAGTGATGTAGAGAACATTACAAATGGCACAACTAACTTTAGCAACAGTTAGGACATGTTAAAAGATCACCAGATCACATCATGTTACTTCCATAAGCATTTATAAAATAGGACTTTTCTATTTATTTAAATGCATAGGCATAAAAATTTTAAATATACAATTTGCCCAGAAAATTCTAATAAAAATTCAGTAGTATGCACTATCAGAAGACTACCATAAAAATCTCAGCTCCATTTGACAAGTATATTTGGAGATATCATAATAAAGAAAAAGATAAGTGCTATAAAGCATACACAAATGAAATTCCATAACTGGAGTATATGACATCCAACATAGTTGACAATTAAACTAGAGCATCTCTGTATCATGCTTAGCATCCCACAAAAATTTCATAGAAATTGGATCACTATAGTGAGATATGCAATTACCAATATCACACAATTAAATAAAGTACCTAACAAAAGTAATTATAAACTTCAGAAAACATCAACTAACATACCACATATTATTGCACTACTCCATAGTACTTTTCTCAAGGATTCCAAAAAGTCCTAATTTGCTATTTTATGATTTTTCTATGAATTGCTATGAATTTTTGATGTTCAGCCCAAATAAGAAGCAGAAAAAGAAAAACAACGCTATTGGTACTATTCACCTGTCTCTGACTTCGCTGATAGGACCCTGATGTTTGTCGAATTGCCGGGCGAGGTCCCCGTGGCGATTTGGGGACAGAAGAGGCATCGGGACCGCGATTTCCGGCGAGAGGGGTGCTCTCCGGCGGCGATGGAGTGGTGGGGGAGCACCATGGTGATGAGGCGAACTCGATGGTGGTCGTGGCTCGGTTCGAGGCGGTCCGTGAAGGTGTAGCCACGTGAGCCGGCTGCTCTAGCTCACGGCGCTGCTGCTCTAGCTTTCTGCCACTGCTATTGGGCGACAGGGAGGGGCGGCCTGGCTTGCTGCGGCCCACGACCGGCCGGGCGGTTCGGCCAGCCAACGCCGGCCTTAGCCCGGTCGTGGCTGCTGCTGGCATGGCCCGGCGGCACAGCTTGCAGCAGCGGCAACAGGGAAGGAAAGGGGCGGCTGAGCGGCTGTTGCTCAAGGAGGACAAGGGAGGAGCCTGGGGCGCCAGCGCTGCTGCTCTGCCCTTGCTCTGCCTAGCTGCTGGTTTGCCCAGCAAAACAGAGAGAACGAGAGACAGAAAGAGGGATGGAGAAAATAGAGGAAGAATGGAGAAGGAAAGTGGAGAAGAGAAAATCCAACTTCACTTCAATACATGTGGAGAAATGGAGGGCAGCCACACAGCATTGGCCTGCATGATGCTGGCCACGGTGTGCAAGCTCTGGAGAGCTCTGGAGATGGTCAGAGACGGTTTACGGTCACTTGCCTAAATCATGTTCTTATTGTTCTTCTTTTAAATCTCATTACTGTTTTGTTCGCCCACTTATCCGGTTTGGTAGATTTTCAGAAGTACTTTAACGTTCGTAAAAGGAGCTTGATTTGATTCGACTTTATTTGAAAATATTTAATTCCACAAATATTCCTGATATATATCCGAGTTCGAATTTCTGAGAATTGATTGTCCAATAATTATGGAAACTTATCATTTTTGCAATCAACTCCTGAAGATCCAAGTAAATTCCAAACCAGACATAAAAACATATTTTTAATTCCAATATTGACAACTAGAGTTCATGATCATGATTCGATACACTTATATTAGTCCAAATCCATTACTTGGGTGTTACACCGTCCACTTCCTTAAAATTCTCTACTTGGCTGTTGAGTTGGGCTATTAATTAGGGTCATGCTGGCACTCGGACGTCCTAAGCTTAGGATGTCAGAGCGCCCCCACCCCCCGCCCAACACTCCTGACTGTACTCCCATCCAACCCTTCCCCCCCCCCCGCCCCTGCCCCCGTTTTTCTGTTGGCCCCCCCCCCCCCCCCCCCGCCCGCGCACGGCTCCCAACTCCTCTATGCCATCGCGCAGGCCGTGTTCTCGTTCCATTGCCGGGCCTCCCGACCACCGCCACTGCTCCAACATCTCGCAGAAACAAAAAGAGAGAAAACAATGAAACAAAATTTAAAAATGAATTGAAACAAAAATGGATATAGGTTTGAAACAAAAGGCATACTATAACAAATTAAAAACATGAGTAGAAACAACATGGTCATGAGATTCAAACACAAAAAAATGAAACACGTGTTGCGCCAACACAGAACCATGTATTGCAACAAATTAAAACCGTGAATAAGAAACAACATAGTCATGAGATTGAAACACACAAAAAACCTGAAAAAACAAAGGTGATGCACCAACACAAAATCATCTGTTGCAACAGACAACAAGACAAAAATAAAACAAAATGAAAACACAAAAAACATCAACAAAAAGTCCACTACGAGAAACACATAAGAAACATCGCTGCTACATTTTCTTGAATGCAAGAAACATTCGACACAACCCCGCTGAACCAAGGGCAAAACGTCTGTTGAAACACTGGGTGAAAAGAGGGGGGTGGAGGAGGGAGGGCCTGCTCGTCGGAACCCTAGACCCTTGCCGGAGTTGGAGGAGGGAAACAGGGTGAGGGGGAGAAAAAGAGAGGAGGTTGTTGCTTAAAGACCCGCTGCAACAAACCAATGAAACCCTTAGCAACATCTAGTGCAGAGCAAAAAGCAACAAAAACACTACTAGGTGTAGGAACAGCTTTAAAACAAAACCCACTAGCTGATCCAATCTAGTGAGATCGGTGACTAGAAAAGACTAACAAGCTTTATCATAAAACTACTCATACCCTAGAACGCGCCACATGTCACGAATAAGATTGATACGGTCTAGCTAATGTAAGCACAAGATCGATCATCAAGGCAAGAGAATAAACATAATGAGCATTGATGACAATCGAATCTAAAAAGATATGAGCCAAATCTACCAATCTTGATCGGACAATGATGTTGTTATAATAAATTAAACAATATAAAACAGACAACATCGATAACTTAATGAATCTATTAGGTTGCCAAGCTTAATAGAGCTAATAACTAGCCATGTCAACACATACAATAGGAGGTCGAACCGGCCCTATCAAACGAAAGACATGAGCTGCTAGCCATGTCAATGCATAGATAAGAGGTCGAAACAGCCAAATCAAGCGTAAACACAAGCCCTATAGCCGCATTGATGTATAAATAGGAGGTTGAACCGGCTCTATCTAACATAAATACAAGCTATAACGGTACTTACAACAAACCAGAGGTCTAACGACCCGATGTAGCCTAACTTAATGAAGAAACTCGCCGAGATTCTATGACTAAGTGTTTGTTGGCCGGAGCCAAAAGATTGTATTGATTGTCGAGAGTGGTCTTTTACAGTAGCCGGGGCTTATATTTATACCCATGGGCCAACCGACGTACAAGTCTTGGCCTAAAATAAATATCTAAATAAAAGGAAATATTAAGATACATGGACCCTGACTCCCTTCACACAGAATCCTTCGCTAATGAAACTCTTTGACCGACTCGCCTCTGTCCTTGTTCTGGCTCAACCACCAATGCGACGCCTAGGTTCATTGGTGGTTGAGCCAGAACAAGGAATATCATGCCGTGTACATTGAACAACCCATCTGACATACTAGTAAGAATTAATTGTGTCATTCGTGCCTCCTGCACTGGTTGTCCTTTGGTATACCACCGGATCTCCACTAATTGCTTTGCTTAAATGTTTTTTATAAAGGAAGGTTTTATTAAAACCTTGGAAGTAATACATTTAGTTGATACAAAACTAAATAGGGCAACTTGTCCTCTGCCTAACATGAGGCACATAGCTAAAGAGGGAGAAGAAGCCTGCACCATCTAGTGACTATCAATTTATAACTTATAGACCGCCACCTATGTGTCTTGGAGAAAAAAAATCCTTGGCCACCTGCCTTAACTGTTGTGATACATCTACACTATATCCTGCAAATCCGGCTTTTGCAACATAACTTAGGAGAAATATTTTCTTCTTTTCAAAAACAATAACATTCTTGCTAAGCGAAATAGACCAACAAGTTGCAGCTCCTCCTAGGAGGAGTAAAATCTTGACATCTTTATTGACACCCTTTAGCCAGCAATTGAACATATGACATATATTGTACGGTTTTAAAAGACTTATCGCAACCTGAATTGTCAAAGAGCAAGTGCTTAATTGTCTCTTCTTTGTAACAAGAGCAACAAGTTTTACTATCTTACTAATTGCACTTTACTAGGTTATTCTTTGTTAATATAACTCCTCATGCATAGGTACCACAAAAAGAAATTATTTTCAGTAGGGGCTTTTACTTTCCAAATGAATTTATGTTCAGTGTGTTTGCAATTGCGAGTAGATCGAACATACAGTCATTTTTATATATAATTTTATATGTTAAGTGTGCCTAGATTTGCCTCAATATATATCTGGCTCATCTGGCCTACATTATCTTCTTGTGCCTTCTCCTAGCATGCCAGCACACACACAAGGCACCACAATAGGAAAGATTATTAAAGTGTCGCTACATTTGCCTCAATATCTGCCTCATCTGGCCTACATTATCTTCTAGTGCCTTCTCCTAGCTGGCCAGCGCACGCACACACACAGGCACCACAAAAGGAAGAGAGGCACAGAGCAACTTCGGGTGCGCCCAGGGCAAAGCAGCCAGCAATATGCTTGTGACCGGAGCAGTCTCCAGCGCGAAGCAGCGCATCGAAGATTGCCTCGCCGCGCACCCCAAGGAGGTCGTCGCCGTCTTCACCAGGTTCTCTGCTAGTATCTCTCAACACAAGTTACATTAGTTTGTTCGTTGTTATGTCAAAAAAAAACCGTATTCAGATTTCAGACACTCGTTTGGCTAATAAGTTGATCCGGTAGTGTTATTCACAGTAGATCTCTGGATGATGATGGTACATCTGGCATGGTGTGCCAATGTGCCATGCATCAGCTCCTTATCACCATTCGTCAGTAGACATCAATATTTTAATACGTGCTTCACAAAAGTAGTGTCAGAATATAAATAATGGACGAACAGAATTGTAGTACTGATCTGCGATAGTTTGAGTACAGAAGTATTTCCATGGGCGATTTTAAAACAATCCCTGGAAATAGATTTTTAGGGGCAACTGCAAAATGATTTTCAAAAATCACAAAAAACTATTAAGGTTACACCAAAAATAAAAAATTGTTTTCCTAAAGCAACTACCACACGGCCACTCGTCGCAAACTCTTGCATTCTTTTGCACTAATTCCACTGCACTGCATTCTAGAGGATTTGGGTTCAAGCACACGACCTCCTGGTTCGTGTGCTTCCCCCTACCAAACCACCACACAATCTCTTATGACCAAGGATTCTGTCCTTGTGTTTACTTTTACAAATATTATATTCAATATTTTAAAGTTTAAACTACAAGATTTTAGATCTCATCAAGTATTACAAATTGCTGATTTATCATCCAAGTTTGTTCATTTTTTTAATGTGAAATGCACATTTGGTAAACTTAAAATGTATATTTAGGCCTCTAAAGGAGCCTAAATAAAAAATGTTATGTACTATAAAGTTTTAGATCCTCTCGAGTACTATAATCTTTATATAAAATTATTTTTTCATCACACTTTATTGTAAAATGTATAAATCTGTTGCTTCACAATTATTTTGAGGGTTCAAACCCCTTAGAAACTAATTTTCAAGAAAGTCTACCCATCTTTGGGAAGAATCTCTGATGTATATTTAGAGTGCATGATTTGATTCAGACATGACGGGTATACTAACCGTTGAAACAAAGAAGCATAACCACCATAGAAAAAAATATGCAAATGAGAAAGACACCGAGGAATGGTGTTTTTAACGAGGTTGAACCATGTGCCTATATCTTCGGGACATGACTATGGGCGCTGCTTCCCCTCCTGTGAATACACCCTTAGGTCTAAACCATAGCAATTGAAATCAGCTACATTTATTTTATTTGAAAAGGTTCTGTCCATTAAGGTTCGATCTCGAGAACTCTCGTAGGAACATATTAAGTTTGTAGCAAAAGATGGTCAATTTATTTATATTTCATATTTTAATAGTTAAGTATTCTCATGGAAAATGTTTAATTTCAGTAGTTAAGTATTTCAATAAGAAAAAATCGGTAATTAACATCATTGAATTTTCAATGGATAGTAACAGAATGAAATTTCTAATTCAGTATACCACTGTCCTCAGACAGCCTACAATGTTCTTACATCCTAATTCCACCACTGACTTCTGAATAAATTCATATGATGAGGTGCTAAATTTTTTGTTCAGGTAATATATTTTCATTAAGTTGGATAGATAGATATGTTTTGATCTCATAATGTTTTTCACAGGCTGGTCAACCTTAGAAATGGAGTAGTGCTGCCGGACCAGGTCACTGTTGAGTTCAACACCGCAATCCCTGAGGCAGAGCGTGAAAAGCTGAATAAGAGCGTCGTTCAACATGTCCTGAGGGCACTGCAGGTTTCCATGATCTCGATGGACTTCAGCACAATTAAATTCCTTGCTCATTTTCTCTTGTGCAATCCATGACATTATTGTTTTATCATATAGGAAGTCGTTGTTGTACGTCCATGGCTTGCTCTTGCCATCCGCGACAGGCCTGGTATTTGGGAGTATGCCAAGGTCAATGTGAGTGAGCTCGTTGTTGAACAGTTGAGTGTCCGTGAGTACCTGCAGTTCAAGGAACAACTAGTGGAAGGGAGGTAAAAAATCTTCACATCCTAATGGACAATGGTCAAACCCTACTTTCGTTAATATATGTGTTTGATGCTCGTCTTTCTTGCAGCAATGACAAATTTGTGCTTGAGCTGGACTTTGAAGCATTCAATACTTCCTTACCTCGCATTTCCCAGCCTGAGTCCATTGGCAATGGTGCTGAGTTCCTCAACAGGTACCTGTCAACAAAGCACGTACATGACAAGGAGAGCCTGTACCCCTTGCTCAACTTCCTTCGTGCTCGCAACTACAAGGGCATGGTAAAGCAGTCTCATACTCTCATTTGTTTCCACAATCTTTATTTTAACTTGTGTAAGAGGCCCGAATGGCCCTAACAGGGTGGTGGATTAGAGCCCTAAAAAATAATTAGCACCACAAACCTTAATTTGCCTTTGTAAAACAACTGGTCCCAGCATGTTTTTGCATAAGGACTAAAATATCAATAATTGTATCTCATGCCAACGTATCTCCGTTGCACCACTACGCCAGATGCCTCGTTCGCCGAGTGCAAAAAACACTCGGTGAAGAGCATATAGCACTCGGCAAATATTTCCCCGAGCGTTTGCACTCGGCGAAGAACACTCGGCAAAGTTGACTCGGCGAAAAGACTTTGCCGAGTGTTTTTTATCGGGCACTCGGCGAACGTTTGCCGAGTGCCGCGGTGACACTCGGCAAACATATTCGACCTGACGGCGCGCCCGGACGGCGTCAGGCCGTTCCGTCATGCCGTATTTGCCGAGTGTGTCGAGGGCACTCGGCAAACGTCACGTGTTCGCCGAGTGTCTGCCTCGAAGGCACTCGGCGAAGAATGGCAATTTCGCCGAGTGTCTTGAGCGCAGCACTCGGCGAATGATGGCATTTTTCCCGAGTGTCAGAATTTGCACTCGGCGAATAATGGCATTTTTCCCGAGTGTCTCTCTTTGCACTCGGCGAAACTTATTTCCAGATCCATTTTTTTTTTGTTTTTCCCAGCATTTTAATTGACAACAAACAATATATATTCATACATCATCACAGGCAGTTGATATATATCATTCGACAATAGAATAGCATCAAATAGAGCTCACAATTCATTCAACATCCACAAATGTCCATAAATATCCATCACAAGTCCAGAAATCACAAATATCCATCACAAGTCCACAAATAGTCCAAGTTCCACAAATAGTTCAAGTTATGCATTACAAACATCAGAAATGTACTACGAAGGAGGGAATAGAGGACCGCGAGGAGCCTGAGGTTGCGACAGATCTTGGTCGTCTTGGGGCAGATCATTCGACGCCGCCGATCCAGGAGTAGTCTGGAAGGAAAAAGATAGTTGCTTTCTAAGTTTGTATAACTATGTATGTTTCTCTAGGTTGTCTAAATTTCTACGTCTAAATTTCTATGTTTTTCTAGGTTTCTAAGTTTTGCTAAGTTTCTCTAAGTACTGAGATGGAAGTATTCGGTTGTGAAGAGACTTACAGGAGATAAACCAAATGGTGGCCGTGGTGGCACCAATGGCGGCATACTTGGCGGGACCCAGGGGACCGGTTGAGGCATCGGCAGCGGGTTCTGTGTTGAAAGGCTTGCCATGTACGCATACATCTGTGACATCTGCTCCTGGTTGTGCCTCTGCTGATCCAGCAATATTTGTTGCACCCGCATCTCTTGCGCTTGTTGGTTTTCTCGCAAGTGATGCACCTCCATCTCCAGCTCCTCTCGTCTCCTCTTCTCTGCTTCTAACCGTGCCTGCAAGCAATATTCAATGCAATATTAACCTGAAGTCACCAAGTAGCAATATGAGGATGTTTATGCGATGAATGTAACAGAAATTACCTGCACGGATGAGTATGACTGGGACGGCCGTGGGAGTATGCCTGGGTCACCGCCAGTGCTCCGTGCCCGGATCTGGGAGAGGCTAGGAGTAGTGGACGAGTCGATCACACCGTCCCCGAGATAGTACCGCCCGTGCTTCTTGCCTCCTCCTACCCTCATGACAACCTCTCCATCGAGGTCGTGTGCGCTCGGGTCATACTCTGGCCCATAGACCTGCCTTGCCATTTCTGAGTACGAACTGAGGCGGCTGTGGATAGAGGGATTACTGTATGCCTCGGCCGGGTCCTCCGGGTTGAAGCGGATGGCGGCCGTCGCCTTGCCCTTGTGCGCCAGAGCATAGGCTTGGTATGTGTTGATGTCCTCGCCAGGATGAGTCGACATCTGAAAAAAGCAACAATATGATTAGAAAATAACAATTGAGCCTTAGCATAAAGAATTTGAGCATATACATACGTATCTCTCTTGATACTCGACGAGGCTGCTACTGCCCTGATGGTGGGAAGCACCTTGCATCAGCAAACGCCGTTCCCGTTGTAGATTGTGCTTCTGGGCGTATGCGTCGCTCAGCCACTCATCCACAAACTCTGCCCAGCAGTCCTCATCACACCACTCCGGCACCACCTACATTATAACAAGTATATAGCATATAGGAATTTCAACGAAGTAGTAAAATCTGAAATTTGTGTTATTCGTATTACCTTCAAGTACCAACAATTTCCTGTACCAACAAGGAACAAGAGGGTTGGATGCAGAAAAGTGAGAATTTGAGAAAAACAAGGTTGGTAGAAACTTACTTGATGTAAGGCTGGACTTCGGAAAGGTTGGTCAATACGTATAGCATGATGGAGCGCCACTCTTCATGTCTCAAGTTCTTGGGCTTCCATCCACTTGCCTTTCCGAGTTGTCCTTGGAAAAGACTGAGAGTGGAATCATTTTCACCCGCATTGTAACGCGGCTGTGGATTATGCACGCTTGGAAGGTTGTCAACATAGTATTTTGTGGTGAAGTTTGACACCTCCTCAAGAATGTATGCCTCTGCCATGGAAGCTTCAATTTTGCATTTGTTTTTACATTTCGTTCGAAGGACCTTTAGACATCTCTCAATTGAATAGCACCAACGGTTCTGCACAGGCCCGCCCATTCGTGCCTCGTACGGAAGGTGCAAAATCATGTGTTGCATCGCAGTGAAGAAGCCAGGTGGAAAGATCTTCTCCAACTTACATAGTAAAATTGGAGCCAATCTTTCCATGTCGTCAATAAGAGTCTTCGATAACTCCTTCGCACAAAGGGTGCGGAAGAAATAGCTCAGCTCTGCCAGCACTTTCCACACACGCTCAGGAACATAGCCTCGAACCATAACCGGTTGAAGCATCTCAAGCCAAACGTGATAGTCATGACTCTTCCACCCACTTGTTCGTCCTGTAGCTAAGTTCACTCCCCTCCTCAGATTCGATGCAAAACCATCAGGGAACATTAACGTTTGGAACCATTCCAGTACTTCCTTCCTTTGTTTGGCCGTCAGTACAAAATCGGCTTTAGGCTTCTTCCATGACTTGACTGTTGTAGGAGGCGTCATGTTCAGCTTTGGTCTATCGCATAACTCCGATTGATCTAACCTTGCCTTAACGTTGTCCCTTGACTTATCAGGATTGCCCATGAGTGTTACATAGTTTGTCTCGCCAATATTCTTTTCTGTGTGCATTGCGTCAATGTTATGTGGTAGAAGAATGTCGTCCATATAGGAAAGCCTATACAATCCTGAGATATGAGTCCACATATGTAACTCACCATATCCCACGAAAGCACCACCTCCATCGGGAACGAGAGCATCTAACATAGCACGCACCTCAGCACCTGTCATCGGGCGCGGTGGCGGGTGGGTAACTTCAACACCTTTCCTAAATCCCTTTTTGTCTCTTCTGAATGCATTATTAAGAGGAAGAAATTGACGGTGCTGGTCAAACGAAGAATACTTCCCACCCTTCTTCAACCAAATGAACTTCACAGCTGCCTTGCATACTGGGCATGGCATCTTCCCGTGAACACACCATCCGCTAAATATACCATATGCCAAGAAGTCATGGAGAGAGTAGTGATACCAAACATGCATTCTGAAGTTTGTCTTCGATGCTCGATCGTATGTCAGGACCCCTTCCTCCCAAGCACGCTCCAATTCATCAATCAAAGGCTCCATGTACACACCCATCTTATTCCCCGGGTGTCCAGGAATTATCAACGACAAGAATATGTTCTGTCGCTGAAAAAGGACGCCGGGGGGGCAGATTGAGGGGTATGACGAACACGGGCCAACAAGTGTATTGCGCGGCCCCCATTCCATAAGGATTGAACCCATCTGTTGCAAGGGCCACACGTACATTCCGAGCCTCCTCAGCTTTTTCAGGATGCTTGAAATCAAAATATTTCCAGGACTCAGCATCGGACGGATGTACAAGCTTCTCAGGATTGTATCGAATTCCAGTCTTGTGCCATGTCATCTGTTTCGCGATCTCCTCGGTCATGTAAAGACGTTGGATCCTCGGTAAGAACGGTAGGTACCGTAGGATTTTCGCGGGGACATTGAGCTGCTTCTTCTCACCGTTGGCAGATTCTACCTCCAGGAACCGAGAGGATTTACAAGTGGGACAATGGGTTGCATTTGCATGATCCTTCCGGAATAAGACGCATCCGTTTGGACAAGCATGAATCTGCTCATATGGCATCTTGAGTGCACGAAGTACCTTCTGTGCCTCGTACATGTTCTTTGGCAACAAGTGGCCTTTTGGAAGCAGGCTGCCAAATACTGTCAACATATCATCGAAACAAGCATGACTCAGGCTAAACTGGGACTTTACGGCCATCAGACGTGCAATGGCATCCAGTTGAGAAACCTTTGTATGCTCGTGAAGGGGTGCCTGTGCCGCCTCCAACATTTGGTAATACGCCTTTGCAGTTGGCTCCGGCTCCTCCTCAATACGTGCTTCCTCATAGTCTTCTAACATGTCTGCTACCCCGCCATCAGCATCAAAAGCCTCCATGCGTTGCCTCACGACATCGTCTCTCTCACGACGTCCCTCACCATGGTGGGTCCACCGGGTGTAGTTGCTCATAAATCCATTGTTGACGAGATGTTTACCCATGACATTCTTTGTTTGTCGTCTACCGTTTCCACAAACTGCACATGGACACCAAGTTCGCCGAGGCTTCCCTTTAATATTTGCAAATGCTTTCTTCAAGAAAGCATTCGACTTGTCAATCCACTCCTTAGTCATCTCCTTCTTACTTGGGCGGCCCGTGTACATCCAGTCACGGTCATCCATCCTCAAACACTTGAACGAGTAATAAAACAGTCAATTACATCTACCGAATCCCTAAACATTGTAATGGGGGAAGATAGGTCCTAATCCCACCCGAGGATGTGTAGACACGGCTAGTTTTCATGGTTCACTCCGATCCGAGACAGAATTTCGGCAGCACCTCCCCGCTGTTCTCCAAATACACGTCCTAAAAGGAGATTGTGTATCCGGAGAACAACGGGTAGGTGCTGTCGAAACTCCATCTCGAACCGGAGTAGAGCATGGAAACTAGCCGCGTCTACACATCCTCGGGCTGTCCAAAAAACCGTGGACAATTTGAAACAGATACGGTAATCGATATGCAAATGAATGCATATCTCGAACCGTATCTCTTTCGAACGGAAGACGTCTAACTAGGTTACGTCACTACCTCTAACTTATTTGGCAATTGCATTTGATAGCAAAAAGGCTGGGTTGGAGGTCTACCTGGACGAAAGGCAAGAGACGGACACGACGCCGGTGGTCGAGGATGCCACAATAGCCGCTGCCTCTACCTGCAACAAAAAAAAATGACAGGTGTGTCAACATTGTCAATTTCGGCAGCACCTCCCCTTGACGAGGAGGTTTCCAAGACCTGCAAGAAAGTTACAGCACGATGGCCGACATCCACATCCAATTCAAACTACCATACTGTTGAGCAAGTATATATGGCAGTGGATAGCAAGTTGAGCAAGTTGTTGTATGGCATGATGAATATTGACGAGTCAGGAGATAATAGCAAAATTCTTGTAGAGTATGTATTCTTTTTTATAGGTCCCATGCTTCAAATGATAACCCAAGCCCTAGTGTCAATCGAATACTTATTGAATATGTGCTTTTGATTGAAGTTTGAACCATGCCTGAAGGTTCAGTAATTTTATGCGTGTGTAAAGAATAAATCATTTTATCATCAAACAATCATAATTCTGCAATCTGTTAGGCTTTGCTGTCATATATGAAAAGTATTCAGGCAATCTGATAATCTTAGGGCTGCCGCTCATTTTATCTGATGGAACAATGTATCAGTTGATTTACTAAGGTTTAGTTCTTGTTTTAGGCACAAATTTTGGAAATGAACAAAGTTGACAGTATGCATTGTCAAGGAACTAACCACTACTTGTACCTTGTCATCTAGAGTCCTCTGGGCATGGTGCAGTCTGATGCGTGCCAATGTTGAAAAGGGAAAAAAAATTTCAGAGCTTGGTCATTACCTCGGTGGCGGCCGGCCGGGCGGCTGGGGACGACGGCGGGGCCGGCGGCGGCCGCGCGGGGAGGCCGGCAGCGTCGCGGGGAGGCAGGCCGGCGGCGGCGCGGGCAGGCCGGCGGTGGCGCGGGCAGGCCGGCGGCGGCGCGGGCAGGCCGGCGGCGGCTTGGGTGGTGAGAAGAGCAAGAGAGTGAGAAGAAAACGGTTAAGTATGGGCCGGGAAGGATCTGTTTGCCGAGAGTCAAACACTCGGCAAACAGATCCCCATGTTTGCCGAGTGTCTGCCACTCGGCAAACAGATCTACACGTTTGCCGAGTGCCAGACACTCGGCAAACAAATTTCAGTCCTATATTTCATGTACTACTTTTTACTTACAATCGACAAATTAAAAATAAAAACTTATTTAATGCACTTAACATAACACATGTAATGATTTCACAAATATTTTTGTTTTAGTTCATGAGCTTAAACTGAAATTCTATTTAATTACAATATTTGGAAATAATATACATGCAATTAACTTGAAAATAATAACAGATGCAGGCCAAAAAGTTTCAAAATTTCATATGAGACCATTTGTTGTCTATATTGCCTATACACAAAGTCATGAAGTCAAAATCGAATCCAACTTTCACTTTCATTCAAAATCTAGTTGCCTCCATGTCTAACTCTGTGAAACTTCTACGTAGATCTTCCGCATTAGTAAGACAGCCACGTGAAATGTTGTCCGAAACGTTCTCAACTAATTATCGCAATATCCATGTATGGTAACATGACACCATGACAAATATCAAGAATTTCCGAGTTCGTTTGAATTTTAGAAAATTTAAAAATATTTCGGTCACATGTTCGTGGTAATGTATCGATTATAAAAGGTTCTCAGTTTTCATTCATTTCATGCAGAATGTCTCAAATTGGACTTAGTATCATGAATATTATTTTTTTAATAATTGTTCACCATTATTTAACTCAATTGTAGTTCAAAATTCACTAATTCAAAATAATACATTGAAATGAGATAATCAAATTAAAAATAGCAAATTAATCAGGAAAGCTACCAAATTCCAACACAATGTACCAAGTACTGTATAAATCGAGGGGAAAAATTTTCGAGGGCAGAAAAGGAAAAAAAATAAACTATTCGCCGAGTGTCATAGGAAGACACTCGGCGAAGAGCATCTTTGCCGAGTGGCGAAAATGGGGCACTCGGCGAAGAAGCACGTGCCGCTCGCGTGCGCCTCCCGGCGTCCTTGACCGACGACCGTCAGGCGTTTGCCGAGTGTCCCGTTAGTGACACTCGGCAAACGCCTGACGGTCGTCGGTCAACGACGCCGGGAGGCGCACGCGAGCGGCACGTGCTGCTTCGCCGAGTGGCAGCTCTGTGCCGAGTGCCTCATTTTCCCTGTTGCCGAGGGCCGTCTTTTGCCGAGTGTCGTCCCAGATTTTGCCGAGTGTTTTTGTTCTGGCTCTCGGCAAATACGTGTGTATGCCGAGTGTTTTTATTTTGCCGAGTTCCTATTGTGGGGCACTCGGTGAACATGATGTTTGCCGAGTGCGCGATAAAAAGCACTCGGCAAACGTAATAACACTCGGCAAACGAGGCTTTTCCCGTAGTGCACACAGCATCTTGATACTCAAAATCATTATTCCTAAATCCTTTCATATTGAGCTCCATACTAACCTCCACTAAACTCACGGCTAAAATGCACCAAAAGAGCTCCATAGAGTGTATTTACAGCTCAAAGCTCAGGAGAGAGCCATTAGCCGTTAACCTTTAGCAAACATTGCAAAAAATTCTCCAAATGGTTATCTGGAAAAAACATATAGACTAAACACTGTATTCCCTGGACAGAAAGTCCGATGCATTCACTTGCACAGTGCACCTCCAACTGCTAGCTGATGCGTTCACATTTTGTTTATGGCGAGACAACGCATTGAACTGATCTGCATAGTCAATTTCCAGTTAATACATGACTTTCAATTGTCCATTGCTGTAATTTCCATTTCGCCTGATTGTCCAGTTAATAGACGACCCCACATTTCATTGTGATGTGGGTGTCAAATCTTGAACTCATGGATGTCAAATTTTGAAATCTCCTCCAAATGCACTAGAGTATCGCACCGTATACCTGTGCATTAGGTTTTCTCCAGTCTTGAACGCACTGGATTACCCGGTGGTCACATTATTAACTTCAGAATTAATTGAAAATTCATGAATACTTGTATGTTTCCTTCAGATTATGATGATAAATGACAGAATTCAAAGTATGGATGCTCTCCATGGAGCCCTTAGGAAGGCCAAGGAGCATCTGTCTGGTCTTTGTGCAGATACCCCTTACTCCGACTTTTACCATAGGTACTGATTATTTCTTAGTACATCTAGATCATAGTGATCCTTGATCAGTACATTTTGCGAATTATTGCATTGATGAGTGTGTTTTGACAAGGAACTCGCTAAACATACTTGATAATTTGATTGGGAAAAATACAGGTTCCAGGAGCTTGGTCTAGAGAAGGGATGGGGTGATTGCGCCAAGCGTGCACAGGAGACCATTCACCTCCTGTTGGACCTTCTTGAGGCCCCTGATCCGTCCACCCTTGAGAAGTTCCTTGGGACAATCCCATTGGTGTTCAATGTCGCCTCATGGATACTTCGCCCAAGCCGACGTTATGGGGTACCCTGACACTGGTGGGCTGGTAAAATCGCTGCAAAGTTCTGACATACATGGTTGCATCCTTAGAAACCGCTAGTTGTCCTCCTCATTACTCTATGTGCTAAGGTTACCTACATCTTGGATCATGCCCGTGCCATGGAGAAAGAGATTCTTCTGAGGATCAAGCAGCAAGGTCTTGACATTATACCACGCATCCTAATTGTAAGTGTGGTAGTACACCTATGATATGATTATGACAAGCCTAAACTTTTCAGCTATAGTGATATGATATGATAGTGAACCTTGTTTTTTGGTCCTGCATCCTCAGGCCACCAGGATGATCCCTGATGCAATCGGCACAACCTGCGGTCAGCGTCTTGAGAAGGTTCTTGGTACTCAGCACACCCACATCCTCCGTGTGCCATTCAGAACTGAAAATGGTATTCTTGGCAAATGGATCTCACGCTTTGAAATCTGGCCATACTTAGAGACTTTCGCTCAAGTAAGACACCTAATAATCTCCCAACTGTTGAGCATACCTTCTTGGTGATTTATGTACTGCAGAGGAATACCTCATCAAGACATTCCCATTTCTGTCAGGATGTTGCAAAGGAGATTGCTATTGAATTCCAGGCCAAGCCTGATCTGATCATCGGAAACTACAGTAGTGGAAACATTGTTGCGTGCCTGCTTGCACGCAAGCTGGGTGTTGCTCATGTATAAACTGTAGCTAATTTGGTTGCAGTTATTCGTTTTCATTTATCACGTTAGCTAGAGGCATTGTTCACGCTCTTCTTCCTCTTGATATGCAGTGCACCATTGCTCACGCTCTTGAGAAAACTAAGTATCCCAATTCGGACCTCTACTGGAGAAAGTTTGACGACCACTACCACTTCTCATGCCACTACACTGCTGACCTGATTGGTATGAACCACTCAGACTTCATTATCACCAGTACCTTCCAAGAGATTGCTGGAAAGTAAAAACTACATTAAGATAACATAAAATAAATTGCACATCAGATCTTACATTCTTTCAAACTGTTGTGCATCAGCAGTTTTTGGATAAAATAAATTGCACCTCTGATCTCTACATAATTTTCTGTCTCTTCTTTTTCAGCGAGGACACCGTTGGTCAGTATGAGTCTCACACCGCATTCACCATGCCTGGACTGTACCGTGTTGTCCATGGCATCGATGTTTTTGACAATAGGTTTAACATTGTGCCTCCGGGTGCTGACACTTCCATCTACTTCCCTTACACCAAATTAGAGAGGAGGCTCACTGACCTCCACCAAGAGATCGAGGAGCTGCTCTACAGCGACAACAATGAGCACAAGTAAGAGTTGGATGGTTCTTACCTAGTTTCAGCTTGAATTATGCTAGAAAATCTTTGTACAATATGTTTAGCAGGTTTCTGCTCAAGAACAGGAACAAGCCAATCATCTTTTCGATGGCTCGTTTTGACTCTGTTAAGAACATTACCGGCCTGGTTGAGCTGTATGGGAGGAACCCTCGCTTACAGGAACTGGTTAACCTTGTGGTTGCTTGTGGTAACCACAACAGTCCATCAAAGGACAAGGAAGAGCAGGCTGAGTACAGCAAGATGCTCCACCTTATTGAGCAATACAACCTGAATGGTCATATCCGTTGGATCTCTTCTCAGAAGAACCGTGTCCGCAACGGTGAGCTCTACCGCTACATTTGTGACACCAGGGGTGCTTTTGTTCAGGTAACTAGTTAAACACTGCATATAATTATAGATATTATTATGCAGCATGCATTATAGTTCCCTTGTAAAATTGTCTATTCTGGCATGCATTCCTTATTCCTGTAGCCTGCTCTCTATGAGCCTTTTGGGCTTACAGTGGTTGAGGCCATGGCATGTGGCCTCCCGACATTCGCAACTGCCTATGGTGGTCCTGCTGAGATCATCGTGGACGGTGTGTCTGGCTACCATATTGATCCTTACCAGGGTGACAAGGCATCGGCACTGCTTGTCGATTTCTTTGAGAAGGTCCAGGCAGATCCCAGCCACTGGGACAAAATCTCACAGGGTGCCCTTCAGCGTATTGAGGAGAAGTAAGCATCATTAAAACCATTTCCGAAGGCGGTATTGCTGTTGATAACATTGTTTTCTTAAATATCTGGTTCAGATACAACTGGAAGGTCTACTCTGACAAGCTGATGACCCTCTCTGCGGTTTATGGGTTCTGGAAGTATGCCTCCAAGCTGGAGAGGCGTGAAACACACAGATATCTGGAGATGCTGTACGCGCTGAAGTGCCGCACGATGGATAGCACCGTTCCTTTGGCTATTGAGGAAGAGGCCTCAAGGCAATAACCACAGTTTACCACCTGGAGCTTGATTTATATAGGTAATTAGTTTACCACCCAAAAAGACAAGTGCTTTGAAATTGCGATATTGTAAAATAAGGCATGCTTTGGCTGTTAGTTTGCTAAGTCGGTCATATATAGCTGGGAGCTGAGCATATCGCTTGGAGATCGTGTCGTATGCATCAAGGCAGACTCCGTTGCTTCGCGACGACGACGCCCACATTTTGTGGCCTTGGGATGCCGCGGTAGAATCAGATATGGGCAGAATACAGAGTAGTGGACTCTGTACTCTTGTAATCATTGTGAATAGAAGAAGAAAAAAACATAATGCTGCAATGTTGTGGACAGCAGAATACCCTTGCTTGTTACAATTTTCCAATTAATGCTGAAGATTACCGCATAGTCAACCCAGGATTCACCACCACCATGTCCCAATCATTTGCTTCCTCCACGCCTGCATTGTTAGCATACAAATTGGGACTGGAGAAGGATGAACCAGAGATTTGAGTGTAGATCAGTCACTAGTAAGTAGCAGAATGTTTATGAATTACAAGTGTGAATTCTCTTTTTCCACACTAATATGCTCATATAGCTCCGCAAGCATCCAGACGTTCCAGGTATGAGGTAGATCGTTGCCGTCGGCGTCTTGGAGGTGGAATGAGCCTGGCCTGGTGGTTTTGGTGATGACGAAGGGGCCGAGCCACTTGTGATGGAGCTTGCCCGACATCTTCGCGTTTGGCTTCCTGATTAACACCATGTCGCCCCTCGCGAAGGTTGCGAGGTTTGACCTTCTTGTCCCTCCACTTCTGGGTTTCAGCTTGGTAGCGGTGAAGATTGTTGACGGCGAGGCATCTAGTCTCTTCGAGGAGATCTTTGCCGAGAGCTTCGTCTTGTGCGGCATCTTCGGAGGTCATTCTTGGCGATCCGTGTCAGAGCTCTTCTGGGAGGACAGCTTCCTCACCGAAGAGCAACTTGAAGGGTGTGATGCCCGTAGCCCTACAATCGGAGGTGCTGTGTGACCAGACAACAGGTGTGAGTTCCTCAGCCCATTTGCCGAGGGGTTTATCTTTGAGTTTCTTCTTGATGCCCTCCAGAATGATAGCGTTGTCTCTTTCGACGAGGCCATTGGACTGAGGTTGTCGGACCGACACGAAGCAAATCTTGGTGCTGATCTAGAAACAGAATTCTCTAAATGCGAAGCTGTCAAATTGGGTTCCGTTGTCAACAGTCAGGATTCTGGGTACACCGAAGCGGCAGATGACTTGTTGCCAGAAGAATTTTTAAACGGTGGCGGAGTTAATCGTGGCGAGGGCCCTGGCTTCGATCCATTTTGTGAAGTACTCCACTGCGACCACCGCGTAGTGGAGGTTTCCTAGTGCGGTTGGCAGCGGGCCAACTAGATCCATCGCCCATCGTTGAAGGGGCCAAGTCGAGCAGATCATTATCGTCGGGGCTCCTGGTCTGTTTGAGTGATGAGCGGCCATTTGGCAACCTTCATAGTGTCGGACGAGTGAGGTGGCGTCTGCCAGAGTTGTTGGCCAGTAGAAACTAGGGCTCGGGGGCCGTTGTGAGACCCGCATATGCCTTGATGTATCTCTTTGATATCATGATGCCTTCGCTGGCGCTGATGCACTTTAGCCATGGTGCTGTGACCGAAGCTTTGTAGAGCTGTTGGTCGATGATCTTGTACCCTCGCGCCCTCTGCACGATTCGCTTCTCTTCTTCCTTAGATTCGGGCTCGAGGTAACCTTTGATGTAGGCTAAGATTGGAGCCCTCCAATCTTTGTTGTGGACGGCGTTGATTTGCTTCGCTGACGGAATATGACCTTCGATTGCGGGGAAGGCGAGGGTATCATAGAAGACGTCCGGCGGTAACGGGGTTGCATGTGCTACGGCCTTCGCTAGCTCGTCGGCTTCTTTGTTCTCGCTACGAGGGATGGATTTGGTAGTGATGCCCAGGAAGAAAGTTTTGGTTTTTCGAACAAGCTACAGGTACTTCTGGAGCTCTGGGTCATTTGCTTTGAATGATTTCTTAATGTGGCCTACTATGACCTAGGAGTCCATCCTGATGATTGTGTGACACGCAGACATGGCACGAAGCTTGGTGAGAGTGAGGAGAACTACCTCGTATTTAGCGGTGTTGTTGGTGCCGGGGAACTCTAGCCTCGCTATGTATCTAAGCTTCATGCTCATGGGTGAGGTTAGGATAGTCGCGGCGCCCGTGCCCTGGCTCCCCAAGCTCCATTGACGTGCACTGTCCATGGGGATTCGACCTCGTCTGCTTTGTTGTGTTGGTCAGGGGTCCAGTCCGCGATGAAGTCTGCGAGTGCCTGTGATTTGATCACGCTTCTGCCAACAAAGGTGGTGACGTAATCGCTCAGCTAGGTGGCCCACTTGGCTATTCTTCCCATGGCTTCAGGGTTTCTAAATATGTTGTCGAGGAGAAACAGCAAAGGTACTATGATTGGGTGAGACTGGAAGTAGTGCTTCAATTTCTTGGCGGCCATGACAACTACATATGCTACCTTTTCCAGTTTGTAGTAGTGCTTCTTGGGGCCTTCAAGGATCTCGGAGATGTAGTATATTGGGATTTGGCGCTTCTGGTGCTCATCGGAGGTCTCTTTTACCAATACCACACTAACAGCATGGGGCGAAGCGGCTACATAAAGATGTAGCGGCTCCCCTTGGGTTGGACCGGTGAGGGTTGTTAACTTGACCAGGTAGCTCTTGAGGTCTTTGAAGGCAGTTTGCTGTGTTGGCCCCCAGTTGAATGGTTCAGAGCCTTTGAGAGCTTCGAAGAATGGCAATCCTCGCTCTGCTGACCGTGATATGTACCTGCTAAGCGAGGCTAGTCTGCCGGTGAGACGCTGGGCTACTCTTCTCGAAATCAGAGGTTGCATGGTCAGGATGGCATCGATCTTAGTCGGGTTGGCTTCGATGCCCCTGGCTGACACCAGGCAACCTAGCAATTTTCCCTTGCTGACTCCGAACACACATTTTTCTGTGTTTAGTTTGAGCTTCGCTTGTTTGAGGTTGGTGAAGGTTCTAGCTAGATCATTGATGTGATCTAATTTGAGATTGCTCTGTACCACGATGTCATTGATGTAAGCTGAGACTGAAGGGTCATCCTTGAACACCTCCGCCATCATGCGTGCGAAGGTTGGGCCAGCGTTGCGAAGGCCTTCGGCCATTCTGCAAAAACAGTATGTGCCGAAGGGTGTGATGAAGCTTGTTTTCTCCTCATCCTCTTTGTTCATCCAGATCTAGTGGTATTCAGAGAAGCAGTCGAGCAAAGACAGGAGCTCGCATCCCGTTGCTGCGTCGACGAGGGTGCTAATTCTTGGTAGTGGAAAATCGTCCTTCGGGCATGCTTTGTTTAGGCAGGTGAAATCGATGCACATCCGCCATTGGAGGTTCTTTTTTTGGACTAGCATGACATTGGAAAGCCAAGTTGGGTACTTTACTGGGCGTATCACCCCCGCGTCGAGCAAGCGATTGACCTTCGCCCTAGCGGCTTGCTTTCTTTCCTCAGACATTTTGTGGAGCTTTTGTTTTACTGCAGGGTAGTTCTCTTTGATGTGTAGGCAATGCTCGATGAGTCCTCTATCTATGCCTATGAGGTCAGAGGCAGACCAGGCAAAGGTGTCAATGTTGTCATGGAGAAACTGCATTAGTTGGGCCTCGGTCTCGATGTCCGGTAGGGTGGAGATGACCTTTTTTTCTGGGTCATTGGGGAACAACTAGATTTTCATTGTTTCTTCCACGGGCTGGGCACGCAAAGGTAACCACGACACGTCCACCTTTGGCTTGGCTTCACGCTGCTCCTTTTAGGCCTCTTCTTGTGCTTCTCTTTCCTCCTTCTCTTGTAGGCAGGGTACATGCCCCGGGGTAGCCATTTCTTCCGCCATTCTGGCGGTGGTTTGATGCACAGATAGCCCCGGGTGAATGGCTGCGCTAAACTGGTTGATGGCCCCCCTGTCAAAAATAGCATTGTAATTGTAGGGCATGTCAACCACGTCAAAGGTTATGTGCTCGGTTCTGGAAATGCGCTTGTCGCCAAAGGAGACTAGGAGGGTGATCTTGCCGATTGCTCTGACTTGCTGACCTTCGAACCTGAAAAGGGGGTGCCCCGCCGGTCGTAGTTGGTTTCTGTTGAGTTTCATACCATCGAAGGTTAACACGAACAAGATGTCGGCCAAGCTGCCGTTGTTGACTAGGATCTTTGTGACGGTCCAACCGCCAACGTTGGTTTCGATTACCATTACATCGGTGTGTGGGTATTCTTTCAGCTTGAGGTCGGACCCATCAAAGGTGATGGGTATATGTGACCAGTGCGCGTTTATGTGCGGACCTTCGGTTGCTACGTGATGAACCCTTAACTGCCATCAGGGTTTCCTAGGCTTCAGCTTCGGACTTGACCAGTTGTGGGGCTGGTAGGGCGGGTAGCGGAGGTGGTGGCGGCAAGGCTTGGACTTGAGCTGGTTGCAGAGGCGCTGTGAGGTGGGCAACTATGTAGTGCTGCTGCTCCTGGCGGGGGTAGTATTGTGACCTTGGTGCCGGTTTCAAGGGTTCGGGTGTCCTCTCCTTGTGTGGTTGACTGTGCCCATCAGAGGTGCTGCGCTGGCTTGACTGTCTCTGTATTCGACCCCTTTGGCGTAGTAGATGCATTGCTTCGTGTAGTAGTCGCTCTCTGAGCCGCAGAAGTGACAGTAGTGCCCCTGCTGTGTCTGCTTCTTCTGGGGGTTGGGGATGGTGAGCCTGCTCGACGAGGGTTCTATCTCGTTTGTTGTTGTGGTGCACTATCGATTGCGTTGACGTTGCCTTGTGCCATGCGAGGGTTGTCATTGCGGGAGTTGAAGTTGCGGTCTCTCTGCTGACGCTGTGACTGTTGGCGTGGGGGTTGATACGACTCAGTCTTTATGTGCTCGTCATTGTCTACCCGAATTTGCTTCTCCATGATGTCATACAGTTCGGGGAGGGTCTTGGGTTCTCTCCTGGACAGCTTGGCCAAACAGGGCCTCGGCTGGATGCAGCTAATGGCGGCGAGGATCATGATCTCATCTATGATGCTGGGGGTGTGGTTCTTGGTGTGGAAGAATCTCCGCCACTAGTCCTACAGTGGTTCATTGAACCCTTGTCTGCTGCTGAGGAGGGCCGTTGCTTTGGCGGTGGACTTGCTGACCCCTTTGAAGTTTGTGCATAGCCTCTCGCGGAGGTCATCCCAGCAGTGGATGGACACCGGGTGAAGGTGGCTGTACCACGACTGAGCAATGTCTCTGGCTATAATGATGAAGGCTTTTGCCATGGTGTCCTCATCTCTGCCGGTTGCGAAAACTGTAGCCTCGTAGCTCATGAGGAGTCTAGGCTCAGTATGTCTGTCGTACCGCGGTAAGTGCTGCAAGTTGAACCCCGGTGACCAGTCGATGGTCTGGAGGTCGTACGAGAGGGGGGACTTGGAGTCATAGACTGGTGGGCGGTGGTTGGCTTTGGGACCCAGAGGTTGGTCATGGTGAGCTTGACCTACGCCCGGATACAACATGTCGACACGAAGGTGTGGATCTGGGAGTGGTGGGTGGGGATCTTGGCGCTGATGCTCATGTTGTTGGACAGGTGGAGGTTGGACTGGTGGGGACGGAGGCGGAGCTTGGAAACCTCCGCCGCCGGCGTTGGCTTTGGCTTCCGCTGCTGCTACACTTTGATCGATCTTGCAATGTTTTGTTGCTGCCTGCTCAGTTCTGCATCTGGTGGCTGCTGTCCAATTTTGCCTGTTGATTCGGTCCAGCTGTCTCTTGCTTGCTGCGATGCGCTCGTTGAGCTCATCAAGTTTCCTGGCTAGCTCTTCTTCATCCTGGCCATCTTCGCCGATGATGATCCCATTGCTTCCTTCGCTAGAAGTGTGGGGGAGGGGCTGCCTGATGGTGTTCTGGACCACTGAGCTTCACTGCTAGGCTCCGCTCTAATCGGTGAGGGTCTCGGCTGCCTGTTCCTTCGCTTGCTCCGCTGTCGGGTCCATCGCTGGAGGTACGGTTGGTCCGCTGTCAGGTCCATCCAGCGAAGGTGCCGCCGTATGGAACTTGTCACTAACTTTTGGGGCCATGGCTTTGGTTTTGTTCGATCCCCATAGATGGCGCCAACTGTTGGTGTTCTCACCTGCTTCCCTACCTTCGTCGGATGAATCGAAGGAGGGAGGGCGAGGGTCTGACCGCACAGGGGAAGGAACGTGGTACGAAGGCGCGATGCGGGTATAATGGGGCCCGTGGATCAATTGGCATTAATTGGCACTGGAAACGGCACAGTGCTCCCCTCTATAAGGTGCCTTCCCCCTGGTATTTATAGGGTATACCAAGGGTCAAGGGCTTTTTACTCTAGGGTTTCTCCATACATTACACAGCAAATGGGCCATGGGCAAGGCTATTTTCGTACACTGGCCAACTCTCCTAATTACCTCCTAGCTCCCGTCTGGACTCCACGTGTCGTCTTGTCGATGCACCACGCGTCAACCCCTTGGAGCGGCCTGCGTCGACCGCTCTGAGGTGCCACACGTCAGCCTCCCAAAGCGCTGCGTGTCGTCCCGCCTTCTGCCCACATCGAAACCGCCTCCCGCAACTTCGCTATGTCGTCCAAAACCCTTGAAGGACCTCCGGTACCTGCAGAACATGGGTCCAAGTGCAACCATTCGCTACTGGGAGGGATGCGTACCTTCGTCGTGGCGAGGGACCCTAGCGGAGGTCGGTGCCCTTGCTGCTGGCGCTCGTCGAAGATCCTGGTATCCCTTTTACACGGGGAGGCGCCGTTGGTGGAGGTTTCTACCTCTGCGGTCCGTCGTGTCATGGGTCTTGGCCCTTTGGTGGGCCGCGGAGCTGCATGGGGGCTCCTGGCGGACTTTGCTCCCCGCAACAACTAGTTCCATCGTTGGCCAATAGCCAATGCTGCGCTGTACTTCATCTTGGGCCCATGTTAGTATACCCAGCTGGAGTAACCAGAGAGGCACTGCTGACCCTCTTCCCGGACTCCAGCACCCAAAATACACAAAAGCTGCTTCTGTATCTTTTGGATCACCAAGCTCGGCTGAGCTGCTTGACCTCTTAAGTTGTCAGCAAGAAGATGACACATGGCATTTGTGTTCATTCTATGAATAGTTGAATGGCACACTACCTTGTCTTCTTGGCCTCATCACACTATTGTCTTCTTGGCCTTGAAATGCATTCAAAAGTTTCTAAAAATAATGATGTTGCCCTAGGCCATTTTTTTAACAAAACAGTATGGGATCTCCCTACTGGTATTTTTTCCTTTTCAATTAAATAAGGCAATACAAATTTGGAGTGCAAGGACCAAAGCATAAATGAAAAGAAATATTAAAAGTAGCTCTCTCTCCATAAATTGAGACTGGGTTGCCTTTTAGGCTTGGCCTTTGTACAAAATGGACAAATTCATCTTTGAATATCCTTCTCCAAACAGAAAGGTTGGCTATCTCATTGTTGACGATGACCCCATTTCTAGTAATCCAAATGATCCAGCAGACTGTGATGAAAATTTCTCTGAATATCTGATTCCCAAAGTTTTCTTTAGCATCAAGCACCATGTCAGAGGGCTCTAGGGTCATGTTCCATGCAATTGGGATTATGCTCTACAAGCTTTGACTAAAAGGACATAAATAGGGGCATAATGGTTTCTTCATCTCCTGGATTGCAGGACACGGTTGTAGTCTTCAAGATTCTTGTTCTTTCTTCTAAGCAGGATCCTTTTATTAAAACTGTCTCTAATGAGTAGTCAGAAGAAAAAATTATGCTTTCCAAGATTGCTTGAGGGGCCATAGCCAGGAGAAGAGAGGTGAGGCTTGGGAATGTGTTGACACCGTTTTTTGGCACATGTCAATAAGGATCGGAAGACTAAACTGAATCGGCATTGCTTCTGAGTTGCTCTTCAGCATTGCTTCTGAGTTGCCGATGGGTGGTTGCCGATGAAGGACATATTGATCTCGTACATTGCCGATGAAGCCAAAGAGCTATTGCATATAAGATAGGCAGGAGGGCTAGAAGGTTGTTGCCGATGCCAGGGATGTGCTGATAAGGAGATGACTTCATCGTGACGGGAGCGGACAGCGGATCGGCTGCACGAAGCCTATGATTTTTAGTATTGTAGTTTAAGTCCAACTCCTATACAAGTTTTATTTCTTTTTCAAGAAATAGAGTTCGTATAAGGAATTAGTTTATTTCTTCTATATTTGAGCTTTACGTATTAAATTAGGACTCCTTTGATTAGCAAAGTATAAATATATACCGAAGGGCATTGTAATGGATATCCAAGCATCAATAAACCAATCTACTTTTTATTTACCTTTACCAGTACTTTACTTTTCGGTGACTTCGCCAAGTACCTTTTCTTTTTCAACAAGTTCTTTCAAGAATCGACGGGCTACATCAACTTGATCTCCGGCGACCTTGCAGGTTCCGCGTCTACCGAGCACGATTCAGGCTTTGACGTCCGGGTGTATCGCTGTCGTCTCGTCTGATCTGTTCAACAGTTATCGAATACCTTCTGAGCTTTGATGTCTGGGCATATCGCTATCATCTCGTTCAGATCTTATTCAAATTTATCATCCTTGTCGATTAACAGGTCAAACCGACTGGCACGCTTAGGATATCGATTGTGGGTATTAGCCCGGTGTATTTGCAGATATAATTTTGCATCAACAGAATGATCAAACACCTCATTGTTAGCATTCTTGCTAGTGTACTTTCAACCCCATGAGTAGGTCCAGTAGTCATTCATAGTATCATCTAGATTCAGCTCTTGATATCAATTATACCAAATCCACCTTCATCCTTTGGTTTGCAGGCAGCTTCCCACGCAACTAGATAAGTGCTTTTTCTATTGATATCCCCTTTGCTCCTAAGACAATGGAGTCTATTGTATCAATTTGTTTGATGACCTGAGGGGGTAGTTTGAGACTACACATATAAAAAGTGGGGAGACTTGAAAACACTGAATTGACTAGATGAGTCTACCATCATATATGAAAGGAACTTGCTGATCCCTGACAATCTCTACTCAATCCTTGTGAGGGGTGCAAATTGCAGTCCTAGAAAGTAGGCTTAGTAGTCCCTAGGGCCAGTCCTAGGTAGGTGAAGGGCATACTACTTACTTTATAGGCAAATGTTCTAGCAAGATGAAGAGCTCTTCCATCATTCATATTGATGGGTACCAAAGAGGATTTATCAAAGTTGACATGCAAACAAGTGCAATCTGAGAATGATCTGAGTAGCCCCTTGAGATTGAAGAGGGTTCTTGCATCTCCTGGCAGAATCAAAAGGGTGTCATCAGCATATTGTACAATGGGGAACTCACCTCCAAAATCATCAGAGATAGGGTGCTTAATTATTCCATTGTGCCAGGCTTTGTTGACTATGGTCTAAAGCAGATCAGCTGCAAGGATAAAGAGGAGAGGGGATAAGGGATCTCCTTGTCTCACACACCTCTCAGACAGTTAAAGCTCTTACCAGGAATGCCATTAAGAGTATGAGGAGCTACCACTTGTTAGCAAATTTTTGACCCAGTTTATCCTTTTGTTTGGGAAGCCTTTACGTTACATATCCTCTATAATGACTTGATGTTCTAGCTTATCAAAAGCCTTCTCAAAGTCAAGTTTGAGTATAACAATTTCCCTTTTGGATATGTGACATATATGTAAACAACCTTGAATGATTCTCCCTTTTATGAAGCCATATTGGTTTTGATGTACTAGCTGCAGGATTACTTCTTACAATCTTGTTGAGAGAATCTTGGTAATGCTCTTGAGGTTGTAGTTGAGAAGGGAAATTGGTTTATAATCTAATACAGACTCAGTGTTTTCCTTCTTGGGGATGAGAGCAATGATTGAGTATTGATGCTTCTGTTGTCAACATTATTTCTACAGAAGCCATTAAGAATTCTAGTGAAATCATTTTTGATGAGGTTCTAGCATCTTTTTATGTAGCAGCCATACCAAGTGCATGATTGTTAGGCAAGCACTTGATCACCTCATCCATCTCTGTCTGCCTGAAGTCAGAAGCAAGATGCTCTAGATCACGTTGGGTCAGAAGGGAGTTGAGGTCATAGGTCATATTGTTGAATTCACTACATCCCAATATCTCTTTAAAAGTAGTGCATAGGGTGTGGCCCAATCTCTCTTTAAAAGTAGTGCATACGTTGTCTTATCAAAAATGTGGCAGTGCCACATGATGTGACATACTCCTATACACTAGAACTATGGAGGCAAAGGTGCCACCGGATAGCAAAACTGGTGTCACACACCAACCATATGTCACATCACTACAATTTGCCATTGTCTTCTACACAAAATAATCCTCGGTCATGAATCAGTTATCTCTAGTGTCTCATGCGATAGTGTGTTTGTTTTGTGTCACATGGCATAGTAAGCAGCACTAAGCATATAGCATAGGGCTAGACCACTAGATTACATTATAGCATGCATATCAGGGAAAATGTACATCTGAAATAATTGTGCTAATCATTATCAAAACTCAAAAACAATATTTAAAATGGTTTCCTCTAATATGTCAAATGCTGGAAGACCTTTCGGTGGTCTTATATGCCTGCAACCGAAGAGGAACATACCGGATTGGTTTGGTGTGTTTAGAGAAGGCAATGGCATCTCCATGGTTGTGGCACTTCATGTGTGTAACCTTCCTACAACTTAACATGGTTGTGGAGACGCAAATTGCACGATGTATTCACTCAGCCTGACCTGTTATCTTTCGCCGTCCTTCCTCCCTCCCTTCCTCTCTTAGTGGCTCCCCGTCCTTCCTCCCACCCTTCCTCTCTTAGTGGCTCGAAATTGTATCCAGAACCATCTAGAAGCTACTAGCTACTTTGATAGTTGCTGTAATCTGAATTTGTGAGCGATTCCGATTGAATTGATCTAGTGGGTTGCTGACATTTGGTATTCGGAGCTGTTGATCCTCGGCGGGATCTCGCTGATTCCGGCGAGCTAATGGCTATGGAGGACCAGATCATCGCCATCGCCGAGCTGCTCAAGGAGATGCAGTCTCAGATGGATCGACAGCACAACTCTCTCATGAAGGCCATGGAGGAGAACACATCGGCGCTACAGGACCTCTGCGGCAAGTCTCCAGCGACCTCCGCAGCACCGCCCACACCTCCGCCAACCTCACCCTCGCCTGCACCGCGGGACGCCGACCTTGCGGTCTTCATCGCCTCCACCGTCGCCAACTCCGACGAACGCGAGCACCAAGCCGCCAACGACAACCTCCTCAGCGTCATCACAGGACGCGGATCCCGGCTGCCACTTGAACGTCGACCGCCTCAGCCGCCTCCCCGATTCGCTCCTACGCAACATCGTCGCTCGCCTCCCCGTCAAGGATGTCGGCTGCACGGCGGTGCTCTCCCGCGTTGGGACACCATCTGGCGTGATGCCCCGCTCCTCGCCAACAACGACCCCGACGGCTGCCTTGTCTCCAGCGTCCGCGGCGGGGACCCCAACCAGCATCGCCATTCCGTGCGCCGCCCCTTCCGCAACTTCGTCGAGTTCACCAACTGCCCCGACCGCGCGCCCGACCACGCAGTGCGTGCACAAGCCTGCGAGGGCCTGCGCGCCTTCGACGCCACGCGACCGGCTCTCGTCGCCGAGGCGCTCGGGCACCCCTCCGCCGCGCGTCACGCAGTGCGCCTCAGGAGGCTCACGCCCGTGCCGACGCTCAACTTCCTCATCAGCTCTCACGACCCGGGCACCAGATTCATCGGCGGCGCCGAGGACACGCGTGTGACGACATTCACCGTGGACCTCCTTTCCCGCAGCACCCGAACCTGGCCCGCCGACCTCCGTACCGGCGTTGGCACCATGCTCGAGGATAGCAGCCTGGCAAGGACCGCCTTGACGTCGCCCACCTCTACCTCCACTCCGATCCAGGAAGCAATCCTTGGCTTCCAGTTTGGCGTCATTGCCTCGGTCACCAGGTGCTCGACGCTTGCTCCCTGCCAGGCTACCTGTATTCTAGCGTCTGAGTACGAGTCCTCCATGCCCTCCTTGACTCCCATTCCCCCTCTGGATGTTCCCATCGCAAATTCTACTGTCGCAACCGAACTTATTCAGAAGGAGCACAGCAGGTGCTCGACATTGGGTCTGTACCAGTATGCCTGTGTTCCAGTGATAGCCTCGGCATTGGTCCCAGCTTCTTCACCCAATGCTCCTGACTTGGACACCAAACACGATATCACAGCTGCAGCTGCCGAACATCTGTCGGTGCAACACGTTTGGCATTTGATGTCTGCTCTCGGTGCTACCAGTCAGAAGTCTATGCTCACTTGGCCCATTGTCCCGACATCAACAACTAATGCTTTTGTGTTCCACTGTATAAGCATCAGCCATGTTCTATCTATTGGCAAGGATCAGTTGAGTTTCAACTCCAGTGCTGGTAATACATGTGAGGTGTTTGAGGTAACGCCACTTGCTTCTCATACTTCCTTATGTGATTACTGCAAGTCAGTGGAGCTATGCCAACATTGCATCTCAGATATGGGAAATAGTCAGCTCAATGTTAGTAGAACCAACCATAGTCCAAGTAACAAGACACCAAAACCTCCATGGTTCCTATGCACAGCAATGTTTAGTTCATGGTTTCAGAAAATGAAATTGGTCAGTGGGTTCTTGCTTGAGATGTCACCATGGTGTAGAGACTACACAGTGTTGGCGCAGTGGCAACCATCTATGCCACCACCTGCGCTTCTAAAGATGGCATTCCATGGTACTAATATGCAACTGTTACCATGTTTATTCATTGTCTGCACTAGATCTGATGCAAAGCAATCCAGAATTATGCTCGAGCTTATGTTTGCCATCTGCTATGTTGAATTGCCTATTGCGTGCTCCAATTTTCAGTCATATATATTGGTGTTTGAGGTGTTGCCTGGGAAGCTAGTAGCACTGCATCTTATCTGTAGAAATGGTGGCAAGTTCCTGCTACAACCATAGCCATCTGAATTTGTCATTATCAATTCTGAGCATCATCAGTTAGAGCTGAAATCATAGAGGGATGTTGATGAGCAATCAGTACAAATGAGGGCCTGCGAATTGAAACTAGAAGAGTTGGGAAGATCTGGTGCAAACATGTCTGGGTGCTTTGTTACTGCAAAAGAAGTTGTAGATCCAATTGCAAATGCTAAGGCATCTGATCCGTTCACCACTGTATCAAGAAGAGTGCCTCAGGTTGTTTGGTTGTTCCAGCCATGGTCCCCACCTTTGCAACTAGAGTGGACTAGTGACAAAATGGAACTACTCCCAAAGCTTTGGCCATCTTCCGGCTACTGTCCAGATGTTGTGCTGATGGTTATCCATGGACACGGGGTTGCCAAGTTGAAATTGTTACTACGTAGTTATATGCAGATGACAATAATCATGTTACTTTCTTGTGCTAAGTTACCTAATGAGCATTTTGGGTTTTCTTCCTGGAAGCCTTCATGGGTGTCTTATGTGTGCAGAAACATTCCTGGACACCATCCTGCTGCTACCTTTGTCACGGTATTCTTGGGCATCAACATTGCTGAAGAGAATTGGAAATGTATGGTGTATATCTCTAGTGCAGCAATACTGCGTTCTGGAGGCCAGTTGTCTTGTTTCAGTCAGGTCATGATGCTAATTTATTTGACTCTGAAGCCTGTTGCAAGTTGAGTAGTGGATGGATCATCACTCCTAATTTGTTTTCTTCTACTGCTGGCCATAAAAGGGGTGGATTCAGTTTAGAAGAAAATTTTGTGGCACACCTAGTTCATCAGTCCATTTCAGTGTTGCAGCATACAATGATTCAACTATTACAAACAGCCATGCAAGGCAATATGGCAGCAAAGGTTCTAGAGATGTCTCGACTGCTGATGCCTTCATGGCCACCACCCAACTGCAGAATGGTGTTTCTGCATTTCTGTGTTAGTAATCTGCCTGTTCAACCAATGGGCATGCTTATGGGCAAGAGCATTCATTGGAAATTCTGGGAGTGGGAGTGCCGGAAGCATTGGGACATAGATGCGTTACAAGTTCCAATTGACAACATATTATATTCCACATGTGAGCTCCCTGGATTGAATCCAAATGAAGCTGCAATTTTAGTTGGAGAGAACAGTTCAAGCCTGGTCTATCGAGTGCTAATGAACATATGCCAAGGAAAAAGCAAATTGTTGCAACTTCAGTTTCAGGCATTGCACCAAAGACAGGGTTTGCTGCTAATACTGCAACGGCTTGGGGACAAGCCGTTATTTAAGGGGGGGAAGAATGCCAGGATATACAGATTGGGCCAAACGATGGATGAGTGGGCTGGGCTCATCCTGCGTCGGCCCATAGCGTCCAGGCCAGCCACAAATGGGCAGCATCCCTACAAAGGCAGAAACGGATGAACGGAAGGGACTATCGAAGAACAGACCGGAACACCCGACGGCGAGCTCACGCTCGAGGCGAGCATCTCTGCTCGAGGCGAGACTAGAACAGACCAAAAATTGTATCCAGAACCATCTAGAAGCTACTAGCTACTTTGATCATTGCTGTAATCTGAATTTGTGAGCGATTCCGATTGAATTGATCTAGTGGGTTGCTGACAATGCTTTCTCAACCTCATTAGTTCGTTCATTACAGCTACGTACTGTATTGTATCTTTTTTTTTCCAACGTCCAGCACACAGGCTCCAAAGAATGAGAATATAAACATATTACTGATACAGACGGCAATATATGCATATATCTCTGTATAAATAGCATATCATAGTGCACAATATGGTAAGGGTCTCCAAAATGGTACAACGGTCCAAAATGGTACAACGGCAAAGACGTAGAACACTCAGGCGATGCCACGACCGAGATCGAGCACGAGCATGGTGCTGTGAGGCAGTAGGAGTACTTACTATATACATACAAAGAAAAAAAGAACAACGCATCTCACATGTCAAATAATATGCACCTGCACACCACTCTTCTCGTGGCAAGCTCAGCTCATGTGCCATGGACGATCTTATTCTCGGACCACCCCTACCATGTTGTTTTGTGCACAAAATTGGGCTCTCTCATGCTTCAGTTTTCTATAATGTCTCATGGAATACTTTTTCTGTTTTCTGTAACATGATGGTAAGTAGATGCAAGAGGATCATAATGCATATTATAGCATCACATACATGCATCATGCACATGCTAACTTCTGGCATTTGTGATCAAGTAATATTTGAAACAATTTCCCCTAACAATATCTCAAACGATTCAATAGGACCAACAAATTCATAGAGTTCAACCTAGTAGAAACGTGGAAAGACCTTTCTGTGGTCTTATTTATATGCGCATGTAGCATGAGACATATATGGCAGATTGGTTTAGCCATTCCGGGGGATGCAATGCCATCTTCATGGTTCTGGCAGTTAATTTGCGTGACCTTCGTGCAACATAACATGAACCGAAGCATGATATTTCATACAGACCTGCTCAAGTGTCAGGTCTTGTCATGCATATATCCCAAAAAAATCCGATGACTTTTTTTGCCCGGCCAGCGTGACATCAAGTCATTTTTTTTTTTGGCTCCTGCATGCCTGTCGAACGCATTTGGTCAGGTGGCTGAACGTTACCTCGTGCGGCTATATGCACAACTTCGACAAAACAGCAGTTTGCAACCACCATTGCTACATTCAAATCGGGGAGCAGTTCATGTCCTGCCGTGGTGCATGTGACACGCACCATGTTTTTTTGGCAACAACCTCTCTCTGGTTAACAAAGGTGAACACATCTAGAGTGAAGAGTCCACCTTTGTAAATGGTCAAGCAGCCTCCGGGCAAATGACGTCTAGTGCCCTAAGGTGGTCGTCCTAGCCCATCTCTGTAAATTGATTGTTAGAGGCACAGTGGCCCCTACATCTGAATATCTCTATTAACAGAGATGGTTATTCTAGGCATCCATCTTTAAAAATCGATTAACATAGATGGATATCTTAAGACGCCCATACATTTCTATAAATATTTGCATCAAAAAGTAATTTATAACTTTTCCATATGAAGTCGGGTGAAAATGAACTTTATATCAAGATTGTAGGTCTTGACACCATCTACATCGTTGTAGTTGACAAGTTTAAATTTCAAACTATTTAGAGTTCCAAGATGTTGTTTTAAGTTCATGTATTTTGAAACATATTGTTTTTAAAACAGCCTTGGATATTAACAGGTTTGTACAGAAGTTCTGAATTTTCAATATATACAATCTACAATTTTGTAGTTCAAATGTTTTTTATTTCAAGTTTTTTAGACTCATAAATATCTGCTTGAAGTACTTAGATTTTAAATTTCCAAATTTATAATTTCCAAATGTTTACATGCATGGTTAATATCAAAGTTGCATTGGTCAACTCATTCTATAAGTTTGTCATTGACAACCTTTTGATTTGAAGTTACTAGTTCATCAACCTGTGCTATCGCACAGGTTAGAAATTATGTTAACTATATTAAATATTTTTTCTCTTCACTAATATTCTAAATAATAGGTACTCTTTATCGGTAGTCATAGGTTTTTTCTTTATTTAGCATTCTTCCTCTTGGGTATTTGCAATATACATCTATTTGAAACATTTTGGTGAACTATGATGGTTTTAGCTATAGTATGCAGTTTGACAACTTAAACCTAAATTTTGGTCCCCCCCCAAAAAAAAATTAAGCATAATTAATTCCTCAGATACAATGGCTATTATTTATAATGGTGATTATAGTGTACTGATTTGATGAAATTTTGTTTAAATTTTAGTGAAAGTTTTATGATATATCTTTTTCATTTGTAGTAGTTTTGTGAGTAATAACTTTTAGGATTAATCTTTTGCTGACACCATATGTATCTAGTTGAAACATAGATAAACAGAAAGTATATAAACCCTTATTTTATCCCTTTTATGTGATATCATGAAAATCTATATTTTAACTTTCAACTTCTGATCTAGATGGTGTGATATTTTATAAATCTGTCAATTTAAAAATTCTAAGCTTGTTGTATCATTGATTCAACATTGTCATGTTTTATTTTAGTAAAACAATATTTTTAGTTTGTACAATGGCATTTATTTCGGCATGCACCATGTCACTCAAGATGTTGTTTTATTACTAATATTGATATAATATATTGTCCCAACCTAAATGTTTAAACTTTTTTCTAGAAAGTAAACATTTATTATTATCAGTATTATCAAAACTTTAAGTGAACAATGTCATTACCCTATATGTGGTTTGCTAAGGATATTTTACCATGCTCCATAAGCCTCTAATGTATGTTTTAACAATTAGATGTTTAATTATTAGTATTTACATTTAGATTTCAGAGGTTTTTGATAATCCAATAACATTATCATTAGAAGGAACAAATAAAATTGTACCTGATGGTCAATAAGGATGATAACATCAAAACTTAATTATTTAAAGTTAAATGAAAAATAGACTGGCCCTTTTCCAAACTAGATATCTAGAAATGAAATTCATAGCACCAAGTGGTCGGTCAAACACGAAGCGTGTTTCAATATGCCCCACACTGAATGAAGTAATCAACCAATCATTAAGTACGAGCAGCACATAGGGTACGTGCAAAAGATCTAGAGGAATTCTTTGATGCTTTCTGAACCCAAGTTCTAGATCCATTGCAGCTCCTGTATTGTATCATTCTTTTTCCAATGACCAGCACACACAGGCTCCACAGAATGAAAACATATATTTCTATAGAAATATGATATCATAGTTCATATTATGGTAAGTTTCCTCAAAATGGTACGGCAGTAGCACACTCACCACCATCAAGTAACGACAGCCGAGATCGAGCCAGAGCCCGGTGTTGCAAGGCAGTAGGAGTACTTACTATGTACGTACAAAGAAGAAAAGAACAATGCATCTCATATATATGTCAAACACTATGCACATGCACAATATTCTTTTCCTAGAAAGCTTGGCCTCATCTGTCATGGATGATCTTATTCTCGAACCACATATACCTGTTGGCGCTGCTGCAACTTCTCTTATACTAGTCTTCTCTAATTTGCTACAGCCAAAGACGACTGCATATACCTCAGTCATGACACAAATAAGGCCTTGGTGACTGCATCTGTGTGTCGAACAATTCCTCCATGGATATGTTCTCCAGTCCGATAGACCCTTTCCACACCGGCTGCCATCCTCCGGAGCAAAATCCTCGCCTAGCCATCACACTTCAGTTATTGCTGTTGTTTTGTGCTCGAAAATGGGCTCTCTCATGCTTCAGTTTCCTCTAATGTCTCAGGCAATACTTTGTCTAATTCCAGTCACATATGATGGTAAGCAAGTGCAAGAGGATCATAATGCATTGTAGCATCATTTACACAAGGTTTGGAAATTTTTCAGCTGAGAGCTCACACTAATATGCATTGATCATGCACATGCTAGCTTTTGGCAGTTATGATCGAATAAAATTTGAAACTTCCCCTAGACAATATCTCAAACGATCCAATAGGATCAACGAATTCACGGAGTTCACACTAGTAGAAGTGTTGAAATGCCTCTCTGTGGTCTTATAAGCATGTTGCCCGAGACATGGCAGATGGGTTGGTCTATTCAGGGGATGCAATGCCATCTTCATGTTTGTGGCAGTTAATTTGTGTGACCTTCATGCAACTTAACATGAAACGAAGCATGATAGTTGATACGACCTGTTCAAGTGTCAGGTCTCGTCATATACTTAACTTTTTTGCTCGGCCAGCGTGACATCAAGTCTTTATTTTATTTTTTTGGCTCCTGTGTACCTGTCAAACGCATTTGATCAGGGGGCTGAACGTTACCTCGTGAGGCTATATGCACAACGTAGACAAAACAGCAGTTTGCAACCACCATTGCTACATTCAAATAAATGTTTTTGTAAATGCTACCACATGCAGGTCATATGCAGCCCAATCGCGGAGCGGTTCATGTCCTGCCGTGGTGCATGTAACCTGCACCATGGTTTTTGGCAACAACCTCTCTCTGGTTAACAAAGATGAACACATCCTTGAGATCACCTGTGTAAATGGTCAAGCAGCCTCCAGGCAAATGACCGTCCAGTGCCCTTAGGTGGTCGTCCTAGCCCATCTCTAAATTTATGGCTAGAGACACATGTCTCCTACCTCTGAATAAACAGAGACGGTTATTCTAAGATTCCATCTCTAAAAATCGATTAACATGGATGGACGTCTTAAGATGCCCATACCCTACAAATATTTGCATCAAAAAGTAATTTATAACTTTTCCATATGAAGTCGGGTGAAGATGAACTTTGTGTCAAGATTATAGGTCTTGACATGATCTACATCGTTGTAGTTTAGAAGTTTTATATTTAAAACTATTTAGAGTTCCAAGATGTTGTTTTAAGTTCACATATTTTGAAATTTAAATTTTTAAAATAACCTTGTATATTAACAAGTTTGTACTGAAGTTCTGAATTTTCAATATAATCTACACTTTTATAGTTGAAATGTTTTTTATTTGAAGTTTTTTAGAGTTACAAATATCTGCTTGAAGTTCTTAGATTTCAAAATTCCAAATTTTAAATTCCACTTGTTCACATGCATGGTTAATATCAAATTAAAGGTTCATTGGTCAACTCAATCTACAGCTAAATAGGAAAAATAGAAACGTCTCTCTTCAATTAAACATTGTTCATTAAAATTTACTATCTTACTTCTACCATCACAATGCACGGGCATATTTGCTGATATACATTAACATATGTAGTATGATTGCACAATAGGAACCAACAATCATGCATAGCAAGTTGAGCTAAAGTGAGTCATAGACTAACTCGGACATCATTATATATATTAACATGATTACAAGACAGGAATCAACAATCATTCCATGAGATCAAACATTCGAGCTGAGATAGAGTGTGCTGCTCTGATGAGGTATAGAGGAAGATGTTCAGATTCATTGCCTATTTCATTGCCTGGCTGTCATTTTGTTAGGCATGATGGCCCTCTTCTCCTCCTCTGCTACTAAAGCTAGTGTCTTCTTGATATACGTTTCTTCTACTACATTCCCATAGTTACAGGTTTCATTGTTCAGATGTGGATTAAACAGCACCACCACCACCACTAGAGTATCAACAATGCATCTCTCTCCCACTGCCATACATATCACTAGACTATAACAACTAGAGCAAGTAATCGGGCGATGGCAACTACTACTAGAACGTAGATCACCAGGAAGGCTGCAGTAAAATTGATGTATTCTCCTGCAACACAGTGAGACTATCCGAAGATGCCAAGGTCACTACGCAACTATGACCGGCTGCTTCATCACAATCTAGATAGTAACCAACAAAGTAGTTGTTCTGTATTGTTTTACTCAAACATCTCAGAGACAAGGCACTTTATTATCAAGACGTTCTTTAGGCTAATGGCAAACGCCAGAGTTTTGAATTTCATGTTCCAAAACGAGATTATATAGAGAGAGCAAGCAAGCTCAGAGCTTTCACTCATGTGCATTGTGTGTCCCAGCGTGTGGCCCAGCCAGCAAGCATGCTCAGCATTATTTATAGAGCAAGCAAGCAATCAAAGGACAGAAAAGATTAGGCTGCACATAAACTCAAAACTAAATCTAAGAAAAAGGAAAATATATGGATGTTGAGGTGACTGATATATATTGCCCAAAAATGATTTCTACCGAAACTTCGCAGGCTTCTAAAAAGATTTACCAGAAGAATTAAAAGAGGATAAGCTTTCATCGGTCGCCGTTCAGCAGGATACATGGGCGCATACACACTCGCGTGGTTATCTTGTTGAGGCGACAGGATCGCTAATTGCTCTGCCGCCATTTTGCAAATCAACCAACCGTAGTACCACGTTGTCCACGTGCTACACGAGGAGACCGGACCCAATAACAACGCTTTTAGTGTGTTGCACGTTGTCACGTGAAATTTTGTACCTGATACTATTGTTCGTTACTAGGTACGCTGAACACGGTGCTATGCTTGATCACCCCTCCGCCGTCGACCCTGACTGATGCAGAAATCTAGAGATCTTCCCCTCCCGTGTGTCTGAATGCGAAGCTATGGCCTTTGTTCTGCTTACAATACTCTGGACTCTGGAGGAGAGAGAAACTAGATCTAGTTCATCATCTCATTTGTTTGATTTGTATGGTTGTATGTCTTTGTTCGAGACAAAGAAAAAATTTTACACATACACAATTTCTATTGTTCAAGTATTTTTTTTCTTCGTATCTTACTATTACTAAGTGGAAGCCCCGGCAGAGGCTCCACGTTTAGTCTCACCAGATGTGCTAGAAAAAAAAGATAAATACTAGAAATTCTCACATTAATCAGACACATCCGGCCATCTAATCATTGATCGGAGCTATCTATAACCGGTAGATCTAACTTTTTGAAGAAATTATCCACCACTGCCATTTGTATATTTATAGATAATAATAATAACACAAATAGCCTAAATTCATCGGTTGTCCATCTTGCGGCGACCCTTCTCCCCGTTGTTTCAATGTGACTAGCGGCGGCTCTGCTTTCGGCTCCTGAAGACAGGCGGCGAGCCCTCCTCCCTCCCAGCGACGTCAACTGCGTCCACCCCTACCTCCTGGCGAAAGCTTCGAGCCCCTCATCTCCCGATGGTTCATAGGTATAAGGATCTCTGATTCAATTCTTTCCTAAAAGCTACTTACAGAACACGCAGGACCAAGACTGAACGCCTGCACACCCCGCATCCCACACCCCGCAGCAACCGCTCATCTTCTACCTCCACTTTCTCCCTCTCTCCCCTCTCACCGACATCCGATGACCGGCGGCGGCGGCAGACGGCGTTCTCTTCTCCCTCCCCAATGCCCCGACAGCCTCCCCCACGCCCCATGGCCTCCACAGCGTCCACCGCCGCGCCGGCCATGGCCGATCCAGTGGCGTTGGCGGCCAGATCCGGCACCGACGACGGAGGAATCGCCGTATCCAGCATCGGCGGCCGCGGATCTGGCCTAGGTAGGTCTCCTCCTCCTCCTATCTCCTATCTCCTCTTCCTCCTCCAACTCCGGCAAGCTTTTCCCCTTCTTCTCTAACTCCGGTGGGCTATAGATTGTCAGCCGGCTATAACACCCCAAAATTTGTGTTTTGGGTTGTTATTAGAAAGCACTAAATAAAATATGTTTTTCTATATTTTAGAAAATAATTGAATAGGCCTTTGTTAATGTGATGCTTGCTTGTTACTTGTGCTTTGTGCTTTTAGTGTGCTAGGTTATCAAAAATGTGTTTAGATGTCGATCGATCCTTCCCGGGAATTCTCTGGACTCTTTCGAAATATTTTCCTATTTATCTTAAAGCTTTTCTAATTTTTGGTTGCTCTAAAATATCATTTTTTGTGTGCGCCAAATATTTTATTTGGATTCATCACGCCTCAATCTACCCTTGGGTATTTTTCCATAATTTTCAGAGACTTGGAAATATTTTTCAGGGCTTTAAAACGATTTTAGCATTTTCTGGAATTATTTTTGAACTAAAAATGATTTTCTAATAAATCCCAAAATTAATAAAAATATCAGATATTCTCCTGGCTCCAAACCCTAGTTATATATATATGCCAGTCTTCGCCTCATTGCGCTTGTTTCAGATCAGAAAACCCCATCACGAGCCGCCACTCGTAGCTCTCAAAATCGATCGCCCAAGTTCGTCTCAGCTAGGGTTCTGATGAACTCTCCGACGAGCTTTTCCGGCCATCTCATTCGTCCCCGGCGAAAACCGTCACAGCTATGAGGTTTTTCTCTATCTTCTCTACAATGGAACGCCTCTTGTTTTTTGAATCCGTTTTCTGATGATGCCGTCCCTAACCTATCTTTTCGTTTTCCGACGAACTGCTCCATGGACAGGCCTTCTTCATTTGTTTTTCGGTCACCGCGACCCGGTGCCGCCCCTGCCTCATCCCGGCTTGCCCTCGCGCCGCCACCGCGAGCCCACGGCCCCGCGCCATCCACCCCGCGCCCTTGGCGCGCCGCTGCAGAGCAACAGCAGGTGGCCGCCGCCGTCCTGCCTGTGCAGGTGCGTGCGCGCATGTCCCCCTCGTAGGCCCCTGCACCGTGCGGCCGCGTGCAGCCGTGTCGCCGCCGGCAGGCCAGAAGGTCAGGGCCGAGGCCCCCTCCCTCCCCACATGAGCCTAGCAGCAGGAGGCTGCCATAGCCACGTTCGTGAAGGAGCAGGAAGGCCAAGGTAGAAGATGCTCGTAATTATGAAACTGCCACTGATCTTTAATCCTTCGCAGTTTATTCGTTTTAACTCCGAATTGAGTCATTCAAGTTGCGTTGATTTCGTATCGTCGCGATCTACGTAGTAGTGCTAGTGGTTTTCATGTCATTTAGTTATGAATTTATTTAATATTTTTAATGCCAATTTGATAATAATAACAATTTAGTTTTCTAATTAAAAGTAACCTAGGGTTACAATTCCATTCTTGTTGTTTTTCAATCATGTCAACGTATGTTATTTTTTATCAATAATGTTATCATATCATGTTTTGACTAGTGTTCTCATAGGGTTATAAAGTAAGATCATATTAATTTTGTTAATAACTGCTTAATGCCCATGTGTTTAATACGAACATGTCTTTTCATGTATGACGTGCTTAGATTAACCTTTAAGCATATGATGTTTCTTTAATGCTCTCACATGTTCTAAGCTTTATAAATTATAAATTTTTAAATAGCTTAGATAATATAATTGCTTAGAATAAAATATAACTAAGGTTTAACTCTGCCTTATAATTCAATTTAATTTAGCTGCATTAGCTTTGTGTTTCTATTAAATGTCCAACACTTCACTTTATTAAATAAAATAAATCAAACTTATAGTTCGTCTCTCTGCTATATTGCTTTTACCTTAATAATCATGTTCTCTTTAACGATAGCTTCGTCGTTCATCCTTCTTGCGCTCTTACGATCGTAGTACCAAGACTGTTGTATCTTTAGTTTTCCCTTTATTTGGTGTATTGTTCTTAGTTTTTTTCTGTTTTGTTTGTCTGTTAGTGTTGCTTGGTTGCTGCGACTAGATGAAGAGCAGTTCGATAGCGCTGAAGATCAGGAGTTGAGGATCGACGAGAGCAGCCAAAGCTGGAGACCAGAAGATGGAACGACTAAAGATCATTGAACAACTAATATTGGGGTTTAAGGCAAGTGCAGGCACCTTTGATCATATTGCGCCTATTCACTTTTAATTAATACATTGTATGTGTCTCAAATCGGCAAACCATAGGAATGACTAGCTACTCTATCCATATATCACCTATGGGGTTCTAGTTGATAGGTTATTAGGTTGCTAGTACTCTACCTCACCTTTCACCTATTTAATGAAGATAAAACTTGCTTCTTAACCTGTTGGAGCCATAGGCTCTTGGCTTCAGCCGTTGGAGACGTTGATGTTGTTCCGCATCGTTGGTTGGCGGTGAATGATGGGGGAAACGGATGCTAGTGGGACTCGTGTTAACGAGGGTATCCGTATCTCCTCCCCCTTGTGGTCCTGTTCGTGGAGCGGCAACCTGGGACTTCCATACATCTCCAGGCTAATAGGCACTGGCTTGGTCTATTAGCAGGATCATCATAGGCAGTTGGGTGGCTTACCGACGATTACTATAGCAATGGCGTGAAGGGTGTTACAAGTTCTAGCATGAGAGTTCTGGTTGATCCGTAGACCGGGGCGGCGGCTATGAGTACGTCTCTCATGTGTTTGGGACATCGTGGATCAAGTTACCGCTGCCTATGACCCTGTGAAAAGCCTCATTGTGACCTCTGCTGGCCTATCTTGGAAATGGGCTAAGAGACTTGCAACCTCGGGCATAAAGAGTAATCACAACCTAGAGTAAAAGTATACACCTCTGCGCAGAGTTAAAATCGATATATCGCCATGCTTACGGTCACGAGCGGCCCAGATCCTCACATGACTTAGCCAAATGGAATAAGCTGTTAAAACATGGTGATGTTTTGAAGAGGTGGCTACCTCTGTTTTTGAACGGGATGGCAATCTTATGTTGCTTGAGATGGCAATCTCAAGGTTAATGAGGTTAATGATATGTGCTTATATCAATGTTATTAAATGATTCATTAATTACTACTTGAACCTTGATAAAGGGTTGGGTGTTTCAACCAAATTGATTAGAGAATAGGTTGAAAATGTTAAATCTTAATTGTTACATTAAAATGCTACCGCAGTCTACCTTTCAGCTGTACCTTGTTTTAGCCTTGCATATCATTACTTTCCGCCTGTACTTGCTGAGTTTTGACATGGAACTCACCCTTGCTATAGTTTGTAGTAAGGTGTTTTTTAAAAGAAGGATAAAGAAGTTGGGTATTGGAAGTATTTGACATACGGAGCCCCCAATCAACGGTCCCTGAGAAGAATGAAGACCGAAGAGAAGTCTTAGCCAACGTTTCGCGTTACTCTGATAAGTGTCAGTGTTATGTATATGTATGTTTCCGCTATAATATACACTGTTTCTAATATTTATCTATTTTCTGTTGTATGCGTGGACTTCCTGGCACACATATGACGACCTCTGGTCTTCTTTGGAAACCAAGGTGTGACACCGGCCGGGGGAAGGAAGGGAAGACAGGCGGTGGGGATGGTTGGCGGGCGGTTTAGGGAGCCCTGGCGGCGGGGGCAGCGGTCGGGCCAGGTCTAGGGTGGGGTTGCCATGGTCGGAATTTGTCATAGCTCGCCGGAGTTCGTCAGGATGCATGCAAGAGGGGGTTGGGGGAGGGGGAGGGGAAGAAGGTGGTCGCCGCCGGCGGTAGGGTCTCGCCGGAGCTCTGGCCCTAGCTCGCCGGAGCTCCGGCCAGACCCTACCGCCGGCGGCGGGACGGTGGCTGGCCGGCGGGGACGTGGACGCCGGTCCTCCTTCTCGGCGGTAGTAGCAAGCGCGGTGGAGACGGACGAGCTCCTGTGCGTCGCAAACGGTGGAGCCATGGCGGACGGCCACGATGCACGCGACGTGCGCATCACACGGTGCAGACAGTGTGCAGGCGGAAGCCATAAAAACTGCGCGTGCAGTGTTTAGCAAAGTCCCAATTCTTTTGCATCTGAAATAGTTCTCCGATCCCACTTTTACACCCGAAGTAGTTCGGTTCTGAACTTTTCCACCTTACTATACCCAATCTCACGTGGCAAACCTCTGATAGGAAATTTGTATATGTATGAAAATTATTATTTGTTTATTGATATATGGGACTCAAATCTTAAATACCAATTTTCTCTTCGTCCTGTAGGGCTGTGTCCCTAAACTTTGTTGCCGATCCGTAGTATTTAGGAACAGGGGCTGTTGATGTTTGTGTATCTGCCAGCTGCTTCACCGTATTGCCATCAAGCATGAACATCACTTTCCCTTGATGACCAATGCAACGTCCCTAGTACCCTCATATCCATTATTTTTATTTATTAGTTATTTTATTACTAATCATATCAATTGAACCACAATTATTTTGGCAATATATTGGCTAACCCATGAGGACTAATATTTATTAATATATTAACCAAGGTTTAAGGTTATCAGTAGTACGTATTGGATATATTTATTAATTAACCAGCAGCTGTTCATTATTTTATTCCATTCCATGTGGCCAGAATTTGTTTGGCACTGATATTTTAGGATATATTTTAATTATTACAATCCCAAAAAAGATAAATGGTAGACATCACACACTAATTACAAATATCTAGCCTTCAATTCCATTATTTATCCCCTAAACCACCAAAGCATTAATCATGTTAAATAATCCCTCCATTCTAAATTATAGTTTACTTTGATTTTTTTGGGTCATGCATTTTGCTATGTATCTAGATAAATAATATGTCTAGATATATAGCAAAATACATGAATAAAAAAATCAAAGTGAACTATAATTTAGAAAAAAGGAGTACAATTTATCTAAAGAGTGCCGCATGTTTCTTCATGTTTCCTCACAGGCGCTGCTGCCAAATTGTTCGCTCCAGTGGCACGAGTGAGGACAGCGATAGGGTCTGGCACACCTGCATCAACGTCTTTCACCTCATCTACGTTGACGTGTCTCTGCAAGGCAAGGCTGGATGCCAATTCCTGGCTTTGACAGTTTAGTTCCCTCTTTTGTTCTATTCCGAGTCTAACTATATTTGGTTTTATTTATATCTGTTCTGAGTTCTGAGTTCTGAGTTCCGAGTTCATATCGTATTCCAAACTTTCTGCAAAATAACTCTGGTGATATGGCCTTAACCATTGAGCTTGATATTTCCCAAAACTGGGTGAGGAACTTCTCTATTTTAGAGTTGGTATTGATACAAGTGAACATGTTTAAGGAGAAATTGTGCTGGATCCACTTTGACTCTGTACCTCTATATGAAAGGTTAAGTTTAATTTACATCCAGCCACACTGTTTATTGGTTTATTTATTTGATTTCATCGGGTGGTCGAAGGCTCACACAGGAAGTGGGTCCTCTTGACTGTTGAGCCCTATAATGTAGCACGGGGTTTCATTTCCTGATTTTTTTAAGGCCATATGCTTGAAATGATTGTGTCTTTGCAGAGGATAATTAAATGAGAAGCTATAAGTGTGTTTGGTTTCGAGGATTACCATGGGCTAGATGGGCCAAACCCTATTTCCTATATGTTTAGTGGTGGGGCAAAAGGACAAGCGGTAGCGGGTGTTGATCAATGCCACTGTCATCTATTTCAATGACCAGATGAGATCGATGAGGGAATCTACTTCAAGCAATGAAAGGTGATGGGCGACACAAAAAATCGAAGGTAGCAGACCACCAGTGCCACGACGTCTGGTGTCCATGATATCAACATCAACGTTGACACCGAGGGTAGTCCACACAACTAGATCCTATAATTAAAATTGAATTTATCTGCTGCTATGCAAATGATATGATCCTTATTCACCATTAGTTCTATTTTTTATTTAATTTTAGTGCCCACAGATTACTTCGCATAATTATGTTTTTGATGTTGTCATCCTTATTGACTATCGGATATAATTTTATTCGTTCCCTTCAATAATAATGTCATTGGATTATCAAAAACCACTGAAAATCTGCATGTAAATACTAATATAAGCTATTGAAAAATAATTCAACATCTAATTGTTAAAACTTACATTAGAACAAATATTTAGTCTATAGGCTTATGGAGCATTGTAAAATATCCTTAGCAAACAACATATATAGTAAGGACATTTTTCACTTAAAGTTATGTTAATACACATAATAATAAATTTTTAGTTTCCATAGAAAAGTTTAAACATTTAGGTTGGGACATTATGTTATATCAATATTAGTAGTAAAACAAGAACACCTTGAGTGGCATGGTGCATGCCGAAACAACTATTTATGTCATTGTACGAACTAAAAGTATTGTTTTAGTAAAATATAACATGAGAATGTTGAATCAACCATACAACAAGCATTGGAATTTTGAATTGACACATGTATATATATAAAATATTAGAACATCTAGATCAGAAGTTGAAAGTTAAATATAGATTTTTATGATATCACATAAAAGATTAAATAAGGGTTTATGTACTTTAAGTTTATTAATCTTTCATCTAAATACATATGGTACTAGAAAAAGATTAATCCTAGAAATTTTAACACACGGAACCACAAAATATGAAAAAGATATATCACAAAACTTTTACTAAAATCTAAAACATATTCACCAAATCAGTACATTATAATCAACATTGTAAATGGCCATTGCATCTGAGCAATTAATATGCTTAAAATTTGGAGAAAATAAATCAAAGTTTAAATTCATGTTGCCAAACAGCAGACTGCAGCTACAACCATTATAGTTGATTGCAGATATGCAGAGGAAGAATGCTAAGTAAAGAAAATAATTCAGAAAACGGATAAAGAGTACATGATATTTATGATATTAGTGAATAGAAAAGATATTTGACATAGTTAGTGTCTCATAAGATTTTAACCCGTGCGAGAGCACGGGTTGGTGAACTAGTTAGGGAAAGAGAAGATAATATACACAAGCTCTGCACGCATGCAACATCTCATTTGGATGTGTCTAAATATTTTTCCCTTTATGTACAAGTTTAAATCACCATTGTGGAGAGCTCAGAATGGATGTACAAGATATTGAGGAAAGCATACTGTTTAATCATGGAACAAGTGATAAAGTTGGCACTGATGGAGAGCATGCTTTGAGTGCAAATCGATGGATGATATTGAATAGTGCCCGAATCTATTTGAAAGCTATGCAACAAGTTTGTATCATGTGCTCATTGACCTCAATCACACTTCGAATAGATAAGTTATGCCCATACCAATGAAATACTATCAGGCTATCGATGAACAAAATGTTGGACTTCAATACTCTTGTACACGTAGATTGGTCTTTGCTACTCCAACTCTGCCCGGCAAGTTGATGATTCCAAGGTCACAACACAATCAGGTGAGGTTTTATCACAATCTTAAGATGATCCAGCAGAGTAGTTTTCTTGCGTAAAAAAGACACTTGTTAGTGTTAAATGACAAATTAGCACCAAAGTTGTGAATTTTCCAGTAAAGAGGTTATATAGAGAGAGAAATAGCAGGCACACTCAAAGCTTTTCACTCATGTGCATTGTGTGTCCCAGCGTGGCCTATCATTCATATTAGGCCATCCTACCGCCATGATTAGTTGTCGAGTGGAAATCATGATTTCTATGTGTGTGTGCTTGTGGTAAGTTACTTATCCTCACATGCATAAAAACAGGGAACGAGAATGAATTATTACTTATATGTATTAGAACAAAAGCTATGATGCTTCTATGATAAACACCACTCGGATGCCTTTAAAAATACAACCCTTTGGGCTTGTGGAAAAAGAAAAGGACAATTATCGCCTGTCTATATCTACTCGATAAACGATACTGTGTTACAATGGTATTGATTTAATCTGTTTTGATATAATGCAAATTGTGTTCATGTAGAAGCAGTGCTTGGCGGAGTTTCCAGGCCCACGTGACTGGCTTCGACTTCGATTCTATTCAACGTTTTTCTTTCTCATGGTAACAGCTGCGTTGTGTGTTAAGAATTTAACAGCAATGGAGTCAGCATGGACGGCAGCAATGCAACACCTGCGTGATGCTCGCTAGCATGATTCAGAATTGGGCACAAGGGTATTTATGCACAGAAGCTAAGGGGCCTGTCTCCGGTTATTTATGCATGTTTTGTAGTTGTATATGTATCGGGGGATGGCCTAACAACAATAAAGTGACGTATTCTTAGACCCATGGTCGCTCGATTTAGAACCACCACCAGGTGGTTCATCAGGGGTCGTGTTAGGCTCCACTGGGCTGAATTAACGAGGCCCACCGACCACCCTTACTCCTCCCCCCTCCCTCATTTCTTCTTCCCCTTCTTTTCATCTTCCCCGGGTGAAGCCGCCTTTTTGTTCGCCATGGCTTTCCTCCACGTGCCATCCAACCACCCCGCCTCCCCCCCAGCCGCCCCACGCCCCCCGCTCGATGAACCCTAGCCCCACGACGGCCGCTCTCTTCCCCTTCCCACCCCCATTATCGCCACTGGCACCATGGTCATGCTCACCTGTGCTCTAGACCTAGCCTGGCCATCTTCCCCCGCCGCCAGGGCGCCATAAGCCGCGTCGCCTGCATCCCCACCACCTGTCTTCCCTTCCTCCCCCGTCTGGCCGGCTATTCTAGCCGCTAGAGATGGAGTCGAGGTGGGGCTGAGCTCGCCAAAACCCAAGGTCGCCGGCACGATGGGATGCGGAGAGCTGCTGGGCATGGGGGAGGGAGAGTAGTGCGGCCCTTGCGGTGACCTAGGCTTGGGCCGAGCTGGGCCGCACTAGGCTGAAATGGAGGCGCGGGGAAGAAGAAAAACTATGTTGGGGAGGGGATGGTCGGAGAGCAGTCGCTCTTTGACCTGGTTGGAAGGGAAGATTTCCGGTTCTTTGGTGCTTCCGTCGTCACGCCGACACCACTAATCCATGCGATCCCAACTGCACCCAACCACATATGCCAGAATACATGGCAGCACTGAGGGTTCAAACATCTAAGTCGGTGACAGAGTCGACACCGTTGCATCAGATGTTTGTCGATCCACCCCTATAATGCTCATTGCCAAAGTGGTGGATCCAGCATCGTCCTCAACAGCTCCGGCAGTGGCCGCTACTGAAGAAGTTCCCTGAGCCGAGCACCGCAGCTTGAGAAGCTCACGTGCAGCCGAGGTCACTGCCGTCATTCATAACCGTCATCTATGTGTTGTGATGTGAGCTGTGTATTTGCAGGTCAACGCACATCTATCTATGACAGTTTTGTTCAAAACTGAATTCACTTTTGGTAAAATACCTCTGTGTAGGTTTGCTCCCTCAGGAACATATATAGACTGTTTCCCAGTATTAAAGTAAAAAATATCAAAGATTCTACCACAAGTTTAGCCACAAACTGAAGGCCCCATTCGAGATGTATGGAGTATTTAATTATGGAAAAACAGGTCCACTGATCACGTGCCTATTAGATGGATCATCCTGTAGAGCCATGATTGACATGTTAATCGATCAGGCTCGATAATGCTTATGCTGGTGCACATTCACGACATTACTGTGACCTGTGAACGACCTTCTTGAAATCCATTATTAATCATTATCCAATTAATATAGATTTATAATTCTTCTTGCAATATATATCAACCACGTTATAGAGTTTTTTTCCTCAGAAAAATATATATATGAACCACAGACAATTAAGAAGCACATTCTCGACATTATTGTGACTTGCGAATGACCTTCTTGAAATGGCCACGTTCTCCTTCTAGAAAGGAACTAGTACTTATTTAGTTAGTTGTTAGTACAAGTATATATTATCTGTACACAATCCACTATCCGATGTTAAAGATGAACACAGAGAATTGAGTCGCATACTCCAAATGACCAAATTAATCTACTCCAACGCTTTTACCCTCTTTTCCAACCCACATGTTGTTCATCCATGATCCAGCGACCAGGATGGCACCCTAGGCTTGCCTAGCCAATCTATGGCATGCTAGTTTGCCTAAAAACTAGCCAGATCTTCATGGATAATATTGAGTAGGAGCTAAATCTATTTGAAAGCCTATGGAACAAATATTATATCATGTGCTCATTGACATCAATCACACTTCAAACAGATGAGTTATGGCCATCCTAATAAGATACTATCAGGCTATACATGAACAAAATGTTGGATTTCGATACACTTGAAGTTCCAGATCGGTATTTGCTGCTCCAACTCCGACCGACAAATTGTTGTTTCCAAGGTCGTTAGAAAACCACGTGAGGGTTTATCACATTCTAGAGGTGAACCAACCGAGTAGTTGCCTTGGATTGTTTTCCTCCAGCATCTCAGATGCAACAATGCAACCTTGCTATCAAGTATCAAGAGGTTAGTCGGTGTTAAATGGCAAACACAAATGTTGCAAGCCAGATTATATAGAGAGAGAGAGTAAGCAAACTCAAAGTTTTCACTCATGTACATTGTGTGTCCCAGCGTGGCATAGTATCAGGCCATCCAAACCGTCGTGATTAGTTACTGGGGTGTAAATCATGCTTTGTATGTGTGCATGTGGTGAATAAGTCATCACATGCATGTGTTATTCGTATAACAACAAAGCCATGCTCTTATGATAAAACGCTACTCGAATATGCCTTTAAAAATAGAACAGCTTGGACATCAATTCTACTCTTTTTTTTTTCCATGGTAATAACAATGTGTGGTAATAAAACAGCAGCAGCCAGCAGGACTATGATGCACTGGAGTCAGCTTGAACGGCAGCAATGCAACACCTGCGTGATGGTCGCTGCTATCAGCAACTAGAGCATCCACTAGCATTATTTATTCAGAAATTAACGGTAGTGTTCTTTATCTTTAGTAGTGGGCAGGCGCAAGCGTATTGGGCCTAGAAGCCAATGGGCCTCTGCCCAGTTGTTTATGCATATTTTTTTAGTTGTAATATCAGGGGCTGATCGATGATGTCCCAATAACGAAGTGGCTAGTATTTTTATTTTTTATAGTCGCACGGTGGCCTAGAAGCCAATGGATCCACCGCTGATCCAGATCCGCTCAAGATCATCCGTTGGTTGCCTGATCTGTCGCTCGGTTGCCGCTCAAGGGCGGCGCGGCAGTGGGAAGAAGGTAAACCAACATATACGTATAGGCCAAGCCGTCTGGCCGGAAGCATCGCATATGACTGGCTTGGGCATCGATTCTACTCAACATTTTTTTTTCATGGCACCATGCATGTCTGTAGGCCAGCATCAGCCAGCAAAGCAATAACCGTCTGATGATCACTTGGTATCAAATATATGGATGTAGAGGTGACTGATATTACTTAACAATGAGTTCTACTGAGACTAGTCAGGCTTCCCAAATGGTTTACTAGTATAGATCAAAAAAGGGATAAATTTTTCATCAGTTGTTGTTCAGGGCATATATAAACTCGCGTGGTTATCTTGTTCAGACAATAATACTTAGCGGAAGGATCACGGATTGCACTGGCACCATTTTGTAAATCCTCCCTACACGAGGAGACCCAATAACTAACCTTTTTATTAATGTGTTTAGGTCCCAATAGTCGTCCACATTATTCACGCGCGCTAAACTCATCTGGTGTGTAATCGAGACTAATGCTGGGCACAGAAATAAGATCATAAGAATTCATGACACATCCATGCATCGTATGATTAGGGTGCTTGATTTGTTCTGCAAATTCTCCTTATTAATTCTGCATCTCGTTGGCGATGAGCTAGTATTATCTAGATCTAGTGTATTTCATTATGGAATTTAGGATTTTGTTAGTCATCATAGACCTTTTCTTAAAGTTGTCAAAAGTCACTATAAAAACGATTTTAGGACAAAAATGTGGCTGTCTACAAAAAATACTCTTCGATATTTTGACTTAGGATGGTTTATCAACGAATACATCCTACAACTGTATTCGACAAGAGAGACATCTGTTTCTTCTATACTGCACTTATTCAAGACGAATAAACTGCGTTCATTCCATATGACTGCCACTACTCCAATTCTCCATTAATAGGATACTTGGAGTCTTGGATCGACAAGTACCACCTTCCTATATGATTTATGCATCTGCATTCGCAAGAAATATAGCCAACTTTTCTTGCGACGTCCAGAGCCTTTGGATCATTATTATCCAATGGTCAGATCTGTTATCTGCTTTGGTAACACGATTCAATATGTTTTATCAGGGACCATAAAAGATAATTTTTCTATAAAAAGACAATGAAAAATAAGATGTATGTGTTGGCATAAATCACAAATAACAGATTTTAACATGTTTTAGCACAGATCATAAGAGACAATTTTTTGTATAAAAGGACAAGGACAAATAAGGGTGTTTGTTGTCCCAAATCACAATAAACAAAGTTAAAGATGTGTTGGCATAAATAACAAATAACAAATTACAAGATGTGTTAGCACAAAACACTACCTCGTTAATTTCTTGCGACAAAAGTTTAGAAAAAATGAAAAAGGAAATACAGGAGAGATGTATTTAATTTTCATGTCTACACTGCTGCAACAGTTCTGTTCAAAATAGAATTCGCTTTGGTAAAATGCATGTGTACGGGTTTGCTCCCTCGGAAACTATCTTTTTTTAGCTAGCTAATGAAACGAGGTTTCAGCCTCTGCGTCGTTTGACGACATAGACGGTAGACCCCCAAAAACTATATAGTCTGTTCCAGTAATAATAATAAAGAGAAAATATCAAAGATTATATCACACAAGTTTATCCATGGAGGCCGCGAGATGCATGGAGTACTTAATGATGGAAAAACAACGTCCACTAATCACGTGCCTATGAGATGGATCATCATCCGGTAGAGCCATGATTAATTGATTATGACCTGTTAATCAGGGCCCATAATGCTATGCTGGTGCGCATTCACGACATTATTGTGACCTGTGAACGACCTTCTTGAAATCCATTACTAATCATTATCCAATTAATGGAGATATGCACATTCTCGACATTATTGTGACTTGTGAACGACATTCTTGAAATGGCCACGTTTTCATGCTAGAAACAAACTAGCAGTACTTAGTTAGTTATAAGTACAAGTATTATCTGTTGCACAATCCATTAAGCCTATCCACACTCTTCCAACTCTATATTTATCCTTTAAAAGGAATATTCCGTCCCGATCAGCGAGATTCCTTACTCTATACCAATTTCTCCAGCACCCATACATACTCTATCTCAACCTTTGTACCATGGTGGGACCCAAACTTTAGATTTTTTACCCTTTTTTATCTCCTCTTTATTTTTTATCTCCCTCCCCACTCTCTCTCTCCCCACCCCATCCCTCACTCCGTCCCTGAGTAGAGCAGAGTAGGAGCGCCGCTAGCCGGAGCAGCAACAGAGCAGGAGCGCCGCCCACCATCGGAGCCGCAGCAGAGCAAGAGCGAGCCACCGGCGCGAGCTCCAGGTCGCGGAAGAAGGGGGGTTGTGCCCTCGCCGGGAGCGCTGCTACCAGCCGCCGAGTCCGCCCCTGCCACGAGCGCCGCTGGGCGCGGCTCCCATGGCCGCTGGCCGCGAGCGCAAGCGCCCTCCCCCGCGGCAGCCCTCCCCTGGGTCTGGCCGCTCTCGCCATGCGCCCGCCCATCCTTCGCCCCTGCCACGCGAATCTTCGGCGAGTACAGAGGCATCACCGGCGCTGGTGCTCCCACCGCTCCTCTCCTCCTCCCCTTCTCCCTCTCCGGGCGCGGCGGCATCGATTCGACTCTGACGAGGGGACTGGCGGTCTCCGGGGCGGTTGGGGGTGGGCGGCAGCTCCGGACAGGGCGAGCTTGGCGGGGCCGGGAGGGCGGACTTCTCCTTCTCCTCTATCGGCCAGAAGCAGCGGGCGGGCGCCGACGGACCGGGACAGGGTTGGGGTCGGTTGGGGTCGGGGTGGGTGACGGCGAGGACGCCACGGAGGTCGACGGACGGGCTGCTGCTCTCTCTCTCCCCGGTCTCCTACCTGCTTGTCGTGGTGGGGACAGTGGGCCCGCACGAGCGTTTAGACTACCGCACTCATGTTCCTCTATTTTTCTCCTTTATACATCCTAGTCAGAAAGATTCACTCCTCTATAACCAATTCTCCAGCACCCATCAATCCTTTATAGCATCCTTTATCCATCATGGGACCCATATGTCAAGATTTTTTTCTTTTTTCTTTTTTATTTTCCTTTTATTTTTTCCCCTTCTCCTCCTTATCCATTCGCTGGCCTCTCCCTCATCTTCTCCGCCGGCCTCTTCCTCATATTCTCTCCTTGCAGGCGGACAGAGGCGGCAAACCTCCGGCGCGTGCAGTGGCTGGAGTCAGTGCCACGGCGAGCGAGCCTCCCTCTCCGGCGTGGAGCTCGGTGCGGCGGTTCCTCCTTGCCATCCTCTCCACCATCCCCGACGGCGGCCCGCGAGCTCGGCGCTGCCCCCGCCCCTGCTCCACCGGGCGCTGTCGCCCGCCCCTGCTCCACCGACCGACGGACAAGGAGATCCGCCCCGCCCCGGCCTCTCCCTCCTCAACCTCTCCGGCGAGCGCGCTGTCCTGCCCGGGCTCTCCCTCCTCGACCTCTCCTACTCCGACGCTGCCCGGCCTCTCCTGCTCCGGCCATGGCGGGAGGACGCGTGAGCCCGGGGACGGCCGCCTCCTCCGGCTCCGGCGAGCCGCCCTGCCCGGCATCTCTCTCCCCCCTTCTCCTCCCTGCTCGCGACCGTCAGCGTCCTCAAGCTCGCGATGGCCGCTTCCTTCGGCGGGCGCGGGCGCGGAGCTCCCCTCCTCCCTCAGCAGCGCGGCGGCGGTCCTCCCTAGGCGGGCCATGGGGGGCCCTTCACGCGCAGGGGACCGGTGTCACCGGCCGGCGGCGGGGCTGGCTGGAGTCGAGGCCGGAGGAGCTCGCCCTGTGGCCTCCCTCCCCTTCTCTCCGTCTCCAGCGCGGGGCGGTAGCCGGAGCTGGGGCCGGAGGAGCCCACCCGCCACCGCCGGGTCCAGCGACGGCGACGGCAGAGGCGCGGAGCGGGTCGGGATGAGCGCGGGAGCGGCTTCTCCGCCGCTGCGGGGCGCTCCTACTACTCCTTCGGGCTCCTCGACCATGGCAGCGCCTCCGTCTCCGTCGGGCTCCCTCTCTCTTCTATCAGCCATGGCGGCAGCGCGTGGCAGAGCAGGGGCGTGGCGCGAGGATGAGGATGTGCGGGCCCCACATCGGGCATACGGGACGTTTCGTACGTCCCGCAAATGCCCCGGACTGGCGCTCGTCCGGTGCTTTACCGGGGCCATTCCAGGACCCCGCTGCGGGGCTTTTTCCTGCATCGGCGTCCTGCAGAACGCAGTACAGGATGCCGCTGCGGTTGGTCTTAGCGTTCCTACGGCACCACGCTAGATTTCGCGTGTGTCAGGCCCATCCTGAATGGTACCGGGCGCTTTCGCGTACCCCGTTGCGGCTGTTTTTACGGTATAGTTTCACTCCAGGAACTTTTATCGGGGACCGTTCCCCGGTGCAGACAGTCTAACTGCTGTTGAAGATGAACACTCAACATACGCTCCCATGGCATATCAATGAACAGGGGGTAAATCTAGATGGAAATCTGGAAGCTATATACTGCAAAATACAAATGGTTCACTACTCATGGGCAGTCACAGATAGCACAATAATGCGAAAAAATAACAAATGGGTTATTGTTCATGGATGTATAAAGCACCGGCAGCATACAAAAAACCGACACTTAGTCTCGGGACCATGGGCAAACAGTAGGACAGGGAAAGAGGCATCCATTGCATTCAGAAGATGTGACCCATTAACTGTTTCTTTGCTCTGTTGTCTGCTACATTGGATGGATCTGTTTATGTAATCATTGATAAAACATTGCACATTTCGATCCGTCAATTTCAATTATTTCTGGTTGAGAACAGGCCTTGCAAAGATTTTGTTTATTTGTACCTTGGAAAGAAGAAAATGCAAAAAAAAAACATATATCAAGCCTGTTTGGCACAGCTCAAAATAACTTCATGAGCTGCTGTGACCTTTTTTGTTTTTGCCAAACACCTTTTTAAAAAATAGTTTTATGGATGATGTTGTCTTTGTTCTTCTCTCTCACAAAAGGATGAGTTGGGATGAAGCTCTCTCCTCTTAATTAGTGCACGAAGTTGGGATGAAGCTCTCTCGTCGGCCATGGTGGGGCGCGCGCAGGGCCACTACATCTGGGCGTCCACGGGGAACCCGGAGCTGCTGGTCACCATGAACGTGGTGCTCACCTCAGGACCCTACGCCGGCAGCTCCGTCACCGTCGTCGGGCGTGACGACATCGGAGCATCCGTCAGGGAGCTGTCGGTGGTCGGCGGCACCGGGCAGTTCAGGATGGCGCGCGGGTACGTCCTCTGGAAGACCGTCAGCCTCGACCACCCCAACGCCGTGCTCGAGCTCGACGTCTACGTCATGTGAGCAACCGTGCGTCCGACGTGACAAGCTCATCCTGATCCCCTCATCAACGTGGCACGTGTTCTACCGCCAATAATAAGCCTTGTATAAGTACCTACGTAAACCTCTGTGCGGTAATAAAGGTGACAAACTGAAGTTTGTGCGAGTGGCGGTTGAGTATACAAATGAAGGAATGTTGTATACTTGCAGTGCCACGTAATTTAAAATGACTTAATAAACTATATGTATAATGATTGTCTTTTTAAGTTGTCTCATAGCAACTCATAATTCCTTAATTTATGAAGAGAATAAAAATAGGATTGTAAGATGATGACAACAACAACTTGGTAAAACATAGTTGTCTCATAGTCCTAAATTTTAGCTTATGAGACGGTTGTTTCACGAGCAACGACCTCATTCTCTCTCACCTCTCTCTTTCAGCATCATAAAAAATCTAACATGGTGATGCATAAGACGACACATAAAACTGCTCACTAGCAATGTACCTGCCCTAAGGTGATCTGAGACACGGCGCATGTTTCTTGACCTCGAGGATTGCGGCCATGAGCTTCGGTGTTGCGTGATGCTCTCTTATTGACTTCTAGGATTGCGTCCATAAGCTTCAAGGATTGATGCCGTGGTCAAGGCTAAAATAGCGTATGGTTTGCATGGCCCTCTCTCCCTTGACATGATGCTTGTCGCCTCCCTTATTGATTTGAGAGCTTCGAGGATTGATGACGTGGTCGTGGCTAAAATAGTGTATAGTTGCATGGTCCTCTCTCCTTTTTTTCATAAAAAGCTTGCCTTTTATTATCAATTGGCCGAGGCCTCAACCATGATCAAGTCATACACGCATGCCGGAGTAACATGCCACATCTCCGAACAAAGCGAACTCGAGACCTGTCGAGCTAACAAGTGCGCAACCTTATTACAATTTCTACTAATAAAAGAGAAAGAAAACTCTTAAAAGGCAAGACTAATCTCCTCCATCTCCTTCAGAATAGGATCAATGGTTGATCTTTGCGTATCATTTTTCTTCCACATTTGCACAACCTGAAGACAGTCAGTTTCCAATGCCACCTGACGTCCTCCCAGCTGTGCCGCTAGCCTTAAGCTGTCTCTGCACGCCATGGCCTCCATGGTACAAACATCCAGGCCTCGTTCATACCAAATTGCTTGTGCAGCTTTGAACGTGCCCTGGTCATCTCTGATAACAGCCGAAGTTGCTCCATGCTTGGTATCTTCAGAGAACGCAGCATCTGAATTGATCTTTAACCACCCCACCGGCGGCCGACTCCATTTAACAATATCACGTGCTGGACCTTGCTGGCCAAGAGGGTGGCTCAATTGCCATAAGTCGAAAGCTGTGTCTTTGGCCCATAGCACAGCCTGGTGTACTGGCATCAGCAACTCGCCATGGCGTCTCCTGTTTCTCATCATCCACATGTCAATCATAATTAGAGTACAATCACGTCTTGGACAGAGCTCTGACATCAAGTCGGCAGCCCAATTCTCATCATGCAGATTCGATATCTTAATCCCTGATGCCACTCTCACTTGTGCCCAGAATTGCCTTGCCACTATACAGTCCAGGAGCACATGTTTGATCGATTCTTCAGGCTCTCCACAGACCTCATAGTAAGCCACCGGCTCAATAAAAGGGCGTACCCAGTACCGTAGACTTTCGCACTGCGGGGTCTAGAAAAAGGAAAATAGCCAGCAGCCTTTACCCGCATAAATGTGCAGAGATTGGGGCTTCAACCCTGGACCTCATGGTCAGAGACGGTAAAACACTACCGCTTGCACCAGGGCCGCCCTTCAATGTGTCTTCTAAAAGAATTTGTCTTGATGGTAGGAATTCATGCAATACGCGCCACTAGAACACTCTGACTTTGGGAGGGACCTCTAGTTTCCAAATCTTTTTCCATATAGGATCATCAGAGGAGCTTGGCAAATGGCCGTAAGAATCCTCCCACTTTCGCTTGTAAATAAGCTTATAAGCAGAGCGAACTGTATAAACCCCAAAACGATTATTCATCTCAGCCGTAACCTTGGTAGGAATATCATCAAGCACCAACTCCGGCTGGAGTTCCTCTTGAGCCGAGAAGAGCTTTTGGTAGAAATCAGTGGCAATCTCTTCAATTTCCACTTGCTCTATAGCCATCGACCCATCAGCTCTTTTCAAAGCCGTAAAATTATTTCTTTTGGCCCTTGCTCGTGATTTGGCTTGAAACATTGTTGTGTTGCGATCTCCATCTTTGAGCCAGTCAAGAGGCGACCTCTGTTTTTCCATAATTTCTTCTTGTGACAACATTTCAGTCATGCGCGCCATAATTTGTCTCTCACGCCTGGACGGACCTGAGCCCAATGTTTGCCCACGGACCTCCTCTAGTTCTCGGAACCCCTCCATCTGCCCCTCACTTCTCCCAACACCTCCAAATTGTTCATTGGCATGTAGAGTTTCATTAAAATCCCCTACACACAACCATGGCAGTGAACTCTTATCGTTGAGCATCTTGAGACAATCACAACTCCTATATCTTAGCTCTCTTCTTGCTTCACCATAAAAACCAGTGAAACGCCACTTCTCCACCATCGTCGCTGGATCTAGCACTGCCACGTCAATATGAAGTTTGTCAAGACTGGGGTTTTACACAAACCTCCTCTTTCCACAGCAATGCTATTCCACCACCTCTCCCATTAGTTCCAACACCTAAGCCGTGCGCGAAACCAAGCGATCTTAGTAAACCATCCACCTTATCTGAGAAAAAGCGAGTCTCTGACAAGAAAACCACCACCGGGCGATGTAGCTCACACCAGCTACGAAGGTCACGAACTGCCTCGGATTGCCCCAAACCCTGGCAGTTCAAACTTAAGATTTTCATTGTGCTCGGCGGGGGCTGCTATTTGCAGCCGCCGCCGATCACGCATTTGTTTAAGACTTGGACCACTTTTGCTTCTTTGTTGATGCCTCTGAATCACCACTCCCTCCTTCCCCAATATTATGACCCAGCTAGTTCACCCTCTCGGTTACCAACCCCACTGGAACCAAAGCCGATGCGTCACCAACTTGGAGATTCAGGTTCGGTGTCGCAAAGGGGCTAGAGTTACTACCCTTTGCTTTCCTCTTCTTCAGACACCCATTTTTTTGAGTTTGGAACAGTTTGTGGTTCGCATTTGCCACCACTTGCTTCTCACTAAAAATATCAGTTGTCAATGGCTTCAGGGGTGAAAGAACTTCTTCCTTGTCCTCCTCCCCTATCGGGACAGTTAGTTCCTTTGATCTCATCTCTTCTGATCTAGGTGCAGAACTTCTCAAATGTTTTCTTCTTTTTTGCTTCCTGAACATGGAGCTTGATATCATATGGTAATTTACCTGCTACATTTCGCACCAAAAGTTTATCACAGTCGAGCTCTGAATGGCCCATGACTCCACAGTTGAGACAGTAGAATGGGAGTTTCTCATACTGAATATCAAACCACTCCGGCTCTACATCTTTCCTTGTTTTTAGTAGCACTCCACGACGAACGGCCTTAGCCACATAAATGGCCACCCGAGCACGCAAGAAAGGACCACTTGCCTTCCCGTCCTTGTCCACGTCCATCTTCTTGACTACATCAATGAGACTCATCGCCCGCTCCCCACGGTGCCGATTCATCCAACCCAGTGGCAGATTCAAGATACGAACCCAAATTTCCATATGGTCGAACCTGATCTCAGAAGGTCTAAGTCTTTCATCACAATGCTGCAGCAGCAGGGCGTACTTTCCCACCGTCCACGGCGACCCGCCAAGTGCCCGCTCCATATCCTGATGTTATTCTCCTTCTCACTAATTGATCGAACTTTCAGACTGTAGGGATTCCCCCATGTCGATTTCATAGCCTTGTAAATCGTGGTCGCATGCACAATCGCTGGTGAGAGAACCTTGCCAACCAGCGTCCACTCCATCACCGAGGCCTCAACTTCGTCCTCGTTGTCACTGAATTCCGCCACATCCTCCTCCTCTGCTGTCAGATTCAGATTTTGCAGTAGATCAGTGACACCGTCTTCCGGATCAACCATAGGTTCCCTCCCGATCACAGCCATGGCGCCTGAATGGAGGGAAAAAATAGATGTACTGCGTACAATAGGTAGGCAGACAACAAAAAACGATCTCGACCCTAGGGGATCCTAAGCGGCGCAACCCCTAGAGGGAAACTCTGTGGTTGACGGCGCCGGAATGGCTAACCGTCAATCTGCGGTGGCCGGCGTCGACTAGGAGTCGGCGGCGGAGCGTGGGCACCGGTGGCGCAATTGCCGCCGGCCTAGATCGTGGTCGAGATCGCGATCGCCTTCCTCTCTCCCTTGGCATGACGCTTGCGGCCTCCAGCTTGGTTCACCTCCTTCTCCTCCTCCAAGTTATTCTCAAGAGCCTCTCCATTGTTCCTAAATAACAAAACATCATTCGGTATCAACATATTCTCAAAAGTATGAAAAGAATCACTTAAGAATGAGCTCACCTCTAAGTGTACGTAGTTGGCGCATTCAAGCCCTAGGTCATTGGTCCTTGCATACCGGTTGTAGGATCAACGGTTGCATCCGAAGGAGTGATGTCCTCATCAAGAATGGTGCTTGCTCCAATTGATCTGACACACTGCCAATTTGTGCGGCTGCTCCTACCTTGAGCCCTCAGTTCTGTTAGGTGCTGGTTGTTGCGCCTTCTAGATCCTTGATCGGAGCTCCGGTAGGCAGCTGTTGACCTCCCTGTTGCTAGGCGCACAACTGCCTTACGGGCTTTCCCTAGCGGTACACTCAAACCTCATGACCTCAACCGTTAAGACCCCAATAGATAGATAGGATGATGTAAAAACTTTTTATTCCATGGTGCAATTCAGTGCACACCTAGAGTACGTACATTTTGCATCCTTATTTCAATCAAAGCTCAGAGAATCATAATAGCCACTTTGGTCTCCTCTAATGTCTCAACCCGAAATACCATCTCTCAAAGCGTCATCGTAAACTTTTCCCCTCTACCAGTGAAGGATGCCCTAAAATTGGGTACACACAAAGTGAACTTTTCATGTTAAAGGACAATGCCTATTTATCACACTCTATTTTTAATGACAAAAATAGAATGTATAAATAGCCTTATATGCGCCTCAGGAACAGTCGCATATATAAGAAGACAAATTACAGAGAATATCATCACCCTGTTTATTATATAGAGAACCAATATTTATTACAGAGTCTTGCACATAAATAAATAAATAACTAATATATCATTATTGCGGAAGCTTTCCACAGAGACACGTTAACTGGTGAACACCAAGCCTAGTACTCATCACGATAGCTCTCATTCCAATCTTCATCTGTTACCCATCCGGGATTTTTCCAAAATTAAAAGTAAAGCAAGCGTAAGTACATAACCATACTTAACAAGCATAACATAGGTTAATGAGGCTCAAATAAGCTAACACTGTTTGACTGCATTTAGCTTTTATAAGTTAATCAAATTGAGCAATTAAGTAGCATCAAGGTAGCAAGTATTTTCCAAAACCATCATGATCAGTGTCTCATAAATGAATAATAAACACAATAGTAGAGGAATGAACTTTTTAGCATGACAAGAGAGATCATCATTAGTGTAACGATTCTAAGGCCGCTCGTGTCCTTGAGCAAGGCTAGTATACCAATTTAATAAACTCTGCACAGAGGTGTACACTTTCACTGTGAGTCATGATTTACCCTTTTGCCCGAGGCGGCCAACCTCTTAGCCCACTACCAAGGAAGGCCGGCAGGGTTCACTATGAAGCCTTTTAAAAGTTCGTCTAACATGTTAGGGCCGCTGAGGTTTCTATGCCCTATGAATGTAGTATCCCCCCTTCTGATGGCACACAACAGCAGACTATACACATACAGATAGGGGTCCAACTACACCCAACCCGAAACACACCCCTCTTGCGCCATTAAGGAACCGCTAGCAAGCTAGAAAAGGTCCTCATACTGAGCTAAAGCCAGAGCCATATAGCCCTCACAGCTGTACTGTAAATCCTGAAGGTTCTGTTACAGATTAACCCTCAGGTTGTTAAAAGTCATTATTACTGTTCATGACACAATTACTCATCAAGCCATAAGATCATGATATTCATTAAGCACTAGCATCATAGCTACCCAATGTAACCCAATGGTGTCAAGGAATCAAAATAACAACATCTAGTTATAATCTCTAGGGTCATCAAGTGGACACATGCAAATGTAGTATTTATTTAGAGTGTATAGGTAACAAGGAAGATCCATGCTATACTTGCCTTGATTCACAAAGTCTTGCTGGTTCTGTTGATCCTCAAAGTAGCCTTGCTCAACAAAACCCTCACCGTCTGAACTCGACATTAACAATCAACACCAGACAATCCAATCGAGCATACATACACGAAGCAAACAAAGAGTTATTAGAGGAACAGTACACAATGTCATCAAAATAGAATAAAATATTTATAAAACTATTCTACTCGCTGCTACGATCACACAGACGTCAAGTTCACCGAAAACGGAGTTATAACGGCGAAGATATGAATTTTTAAAGATTTCCTATAGACAAATAAATACATTAAATATAGACTAAAAATATAAAGTTTCTAAAATACTTCAGCAGTAGCACCACTGCATAGATTACAAAATTATGAATCTAACAGAATTTGAACGGACCAAATCGGAGTAAAAACGTGAAAGTTAGGACCTAAACAATATTAGGGTCTAAACTGCAAAAATTAGGACTGAAAACTAAATATTTTTGGACTGCGAAGGACTAAGTCGTAATCAAAGAAAAAGACAGGGACTTTTCTACAAAAATGCCGACGGCGGTCGGGCGTTGACGGCGTTGACACCACGTGGCGGCACGGGAGCGGCTGGGTTCATGGACCGGCTGTGGACCATGGCTGTGGACTGAGTCCACCGGTCCACCGTGGACCGAGCGGTGTCGGCCGGCCGGAGAGCAGCTGCCGGCGACGGTGGCTCGTCGGCGAGCGGTGGCGCGGCGTCTACGGGACACGGCAGCCCACACGAAAAGGACGGGAAGGCGCGGTGCGGGCTCGCGGACCCGAAGGTGGGGTTCATGGCGGCGGCGGGTGGCCGAAGGCGGGTCCGAGCGACGGCGGCGCCATAGGCGGCCGCCGGTGCTCCTAAGGCGGTGCACGGGGGAAGTGAGAGCGGCCATGGAGAGCATCTACGTGACCCTCGTGTTCCCACGGAGCTCGGCGCGTGCTCACCTTGACGGCTAACGGCGGCGGGACGAAGTTCGACGGAAGCGGTGAACTCGGTGAGAACCGGCGGCTAGGGTTCCGGCGACTCGGCGAAAACCGGCGGCGGCTAGGGTTAAGGTGGCGGCGGTGCGCTAGGGTTGCGAGGAGAGACGCGGCGCACTCGGGCATTGCCCTTTATAGGCGCGGGGATCCTCGGGTGGCGTGCTCGAGACGGCTTCGGCGACGGCGGACGCGACACGGAGCGGAGTAGCGGGTGGCGACTGACGAGTGGGCCCGTAGGGTGGGACCCACCTGTCGGCGAGACGCGGTGTGGAGCAGCGCCTTGATGGGCCGGCCTGTCGGCCCAGGAAGGAAGATGTGCGGCGACGGCAGTTGCGGCAAGCTGGGCTTGGGCTAGGCCCAAGAAGGATGGCTCGCGCGGGGCTTCTGTCGGGCCGGGAAACGAAGCGGGCCAGCGCGGGGGATAGCAAGCCGAGAGTGGCCTGTTGGGCTGAAAAGGAGAAAACGGGGAGAGGAGAAAAGGAAATAGTTTTTCTTTTATTCAAACCCCTTTTCAAAAGCAATTTCAAAAGATTTTAAATTCCAATTCAAATTCAACCACCACAACAAGAAAAAAATACACCAGCATGAATGCTCAAGCATGTTTCTACCATGATACAACTTCATTTTCATAATAACCTATTTTTCTAATTATTTATTCACCAAAAATCATTTTAACTATTTTTTTTGATAACTTGAAAATCTTGGGTGTTACACTATTGAGTAATTCACTTAAAGATAAATTAGAGAAGAGGATAAACATTGGAAAAATCATGAAACAACATTTCACCTACTTAGAACGCCATATTGGTAATCTAAATGAATGGTAGTTGTCCCCCCCCCCCCCCAACTTTTGTGTGCTGAAACAGCTGGAATCTCTATTGGATTTTCAGTTATATAAGAGCACCCTAAATTTTTCTTAGTTGTAAATCACTAGATCTTGCCGAATAACTGGCTGTTATTGTATATTTTCAAGTGTCACTACTACAAGGAAAAATTAGCTGAGGCGTTTGCTTTTGGGGCTTGGAGGTGGTTGGGACGGTTGCCTCTCCACATAATTGTGCTGCGTGGTAAATTGTATCAGAGAGTATCACCAAACCACCTACTGATCTTTCAAGCCTCTCCACATAATTGTGCTGCAAGGGACCTGCTGTCATTTTGGGCAAGAAGAAAGCCGCTCCTTTTGCGGTAGGGTGGCAGCATCGCCTTCTCTCGCGTAGCTTCTATGCCATGAAAAAGCGGGAAAAACACTTTTGTTTCTCTCCAGTATCTCATTAGACAGTATATGTATTAAAACTGCTCTGTAATGTAATCCTCATTTTGCTAAGGAGATAGCCTTTATTTATAGTCGGACTCGGCTCAGGCTCAGGATTATAGTACGTAGTTCACCAACAAGTGATGAACTGCCCATATCTACTAATCAGCACAAATTTCATGCTTGTTTAAGCAAGCTACCATTGTTAATCTAGCTCGAGGAACACCATATATACTGTAAGCCTAAGGAAAGGTTCCTGGTGGCGTTCAATTGATCACGCACTACCTCTAAGGAACTTCCTCACCAGCATTCGTTCTTCGTGTTCTGGACATGAAGATATGTCACCCTTGACATAATTTCCACGTGATACTTTTTTCCATGTTTTGACTAGCAAAACATTCTACAACAGGAGCTTCAATCGGCACTGAAGTTCTGCTGCAGCCTTGCCTTGCTCTGTTCATGCTACGGCCTTGCCCGCTGACCTATTGATGCACAGTACAATGGGTTGGAACAAAGCCTCTTTGGTTTTCCCTATGACCCTAACATGATATTAACATATGGTTGATCGGGTGGGTGAATGCTTAGTTATTACATGCAACTCCATCGTTCAACATTGGTTTTTCAAGTCACGTTGAAGGTGACAGACTGACAGTAACACCAGTAGTAAAATTAGTAACCACCTGCATTGCTTGAGAAAATTAGTTGATGGATACATCACAGATTCACAGTTTACCACAGGTTTTAATACAATATTACTTAGGCCCCCGAGAATCCCATGATCCGGTGTCTGTCCTAAACCAAAGGCACCCTCTACTCATCTTGTGCCTCGCAGTCGCAGTATACAATAACCTGACCCATCTTGTGCCTCGTAGTATACAATAACCTGACCAAGAGTTTCTGCTTTGCTACACTGCAGGCGATAGCCTCACGACATCCCAAGAAACCCGCATGATGCCACCATTCCTCGCCTCTGCCTCCTGGAACGTCCTCCCAGATGCCTCAGAAGGGTGCGGGAGCTCCCTCCACTTCTCGGTCCTGAGCTCAGTAACATCAACCATGCAGACACGGCTCTCTGCTGAGCTCTTCCCTGGAGTCTGGAAGACCTTGCCCCTGCCAACCTCCTTCCCATCGCTGTCAACTAATGAAACGGGGCGGCCGGGCTCCAGTGAGAAGGACCTCGTGAGTGGACGGATCGTGTTCGGGGATAACTCTGCCTGTGATGTTTGCTCGTTGCTGTCTGGGCTCACCAGTCTGCCTTTGGATAGAGTGTTCATCACCCTCACAGGGGGTAGATAGTTGTCCTCCCCAGCACTTTCGGAAGACTCGCCAAGATGGGGAGTGGCGGGTGTAGATGGCTTATCAAAATTCTCCACCTCAAATGGTCCTCTTTCTTTAGCAATGCGAGCAAGCTTAGCTTTCCGATTGTTCAACCTGGAATTTGCATGTAAAACTGTTACAAATAGCTGAAGATGAAAAGCACAAAAACAGTACTACAAATTTGAAGAAAGAACTTCAAAGAAGGAAGGATAAAGAAGATTCACAGTTTACCAGTTTTTAAGTTGTGATGCTGTGATCTCTGAGCCCTACAAAAGCACGGCCGTGTTTTTCATAAATGAGAATGCATTCAGTAATTAGATGTAAAGAAGAGAGTGCCCAAGTGACAAATACCTGCAGAGTTAACTTCTCTGACCAGCTCTGCAATAGGACAGGATTCTTGTGCATCTCAGGCTCATCTACTAGAGCCTTCTCTAATTCATCTATTTGCTCATTATTCATAAGGGTCCGCTTCCTTCTCTTAGGTTGCCTCTCATCATACATACTACTCTCTCCTTTTTCATCCTCATGGAGACCATTTTCTTTTGTGAGTTCTGGTGTTCTGTAATTATCCATGCTGCTGGATGCTGGATCAAGATCCATTTTGTTGCGCTGGTGCCCAGTGCTAACACCGGAAGCGATAGCCGACGAGCCACCACTGGCTGTTCTTGCAACACCAAGATGGACTAGGTCTTGACCAACTGCATTCTGCAGGAAACCACCATTTCTGGAGATACTGTTCTTTGGAGTCTCATCCTTATCATTTCCCTCTGGATTTATCGAGGCTGGGGGTATTGGTGTAGATACTTCCATGTTCTGCACATCCTGTTGTCATCAGATTCAGGTTAGAATCCAATTCACTGTGGACCCAATCACCAGTGATGTTTCATTCACCCACTCATGTAAAGTATTTACCTTTGGAAGGTTATTCACTTTCGGGTCTGGAGTGCTTGTCCGTGTTAGCAAGGGCTGCTGCCCTGGGTGAATGTCCTCCGTGCTTTCTGGTGGAGTATCATTTTGTCCCACCTGAAACAATCCATGATGAGGCCACCCAACAACTGAACAGAGACTGATAAAAGGATTTGAAGCAAACTGCTACAAATGCAAACGAAACACCCAATGCAAGTATACAAGCATCAACAGCCACAAGGGTATGTTTGGTTGGGCTGTGGCTTTTGGAGAAGCTGTTGTGAGCTGTGGCTGCGCAAAAGCTGCTGTGCAAAACCTGCTGTGAAAAAGCATAAGGCCGCTTGGTGAAACAGAGTGGCTTTTGAAAAACAACTCCAAAAAGATCCCACATGTCATTCGTAGTCCACCCACTAAACTCCCTGTCTCAGTGAATAGCGAACCCCGCTTATGGTCTTCTTCTTTATTCCTTCTCGTGCAGCTACGTGAAAGACATCTCCCTTGGCCCTCGCTACGAATGCAACTGAACACCCAATGCAAGTATTCAAGCATGAACAGCCATGCAAGTAAAGAGAGCTTAATGTTTTTTATGGCTAATAAAATTGTACTGAGCAGATTATGTACAAATTCCTCAATTTAGTGTGCCTGCTCTGCAGTTGTGTTATTATGATAAAGATGATATTTCTCTGCCAAAAAAAATGTAACACTTAGTACCATTGATAGCTCATTATGATTAATGAGTACAGAAAACAAACCTTTACTGCAACTTCGACTTGTGATTTACACCAAGATTGTAGCTTATCAGAAAAATCACTGCCAAAAGGTAAACAAAAGCTTAGAAATATTATCAAGGCATTCAGAGCAGTAAATTATCAAGGAGTACACAATAAAGTATAATCAAAACCAATTAGTTCAGGCATGTAACGAAAAAAGTACTTAATCGACATTTGGGAAAACCAGGATACAATATAAAACCTAGTAAAATGGTTTTAAGCACCTTAATAACATCACGTCTTCCACATTTAACAAATTAGGAACCAATGTTTTAGCATAATCAGACAAAGATCCTACAAAACCCACAGAAGAAGTTAGACATGCCACATGATTGGTATATTAACCAACAGATAACTAGAAACAGCAAAACTATACCTAAGTTTCTACAGACTTTAGTGGCCTTAAAATCACTAGAAGCTGGCTCGTCTTCTGATAGTTTAGGACTCCCGGACACCAAATACTTTTGAAAGTTCTGAAGAAAAAGATCCCTTTCTTGCTCTGTTGACAGAACAACAGAACTTATTTTTTTTTAAAAAAATGTGTTGTAAATAATTAAAACTCATAACATGTAGGAATAGTCTCACCTTCACAAATGTTTGGAACAAAAATATGCAAATTTGCTATTATTTTCACTACACATGATGTTCTTGTCTGTGCATATGCCATTGAAGGCAGGCTAGGGCGAAAAGGGCATGAATAGTTAGCTTTAGCTTCAGTCAACACATTATCAGAAGCTAACAGTGCCACCTCAGATGCACCAAAAGGATCATAATCTAGACTTGCATCTTCCTCAATTGCTGGTACGTTGACAGAGCACCAACTCGAAACAAATTCCTCATGAGGTGTTGCTAAAATCTGGGTTAAAAATGGGACCTGCAAAGTTTATGAACAAAAAGAATTTAAGCAAGACATTATCTTGGCCTAAAAAACACATTCAGTTGCTAAGGAAAATGCAAGATATTATTGTGAAATCAAGTAGTTAAGAAAAAATCTTACAGTGTCAGACATAAAGGAAGATCTGAAGTTTGAATCATCAGAGAAGACATCCACAAGACGCAATGCACTGATAAGCACTGATCCCATGGGGTAAATTTTACCCTTATCATGAGAATCAGAAGTAATGTTTTGTTTTCTTCCAAATGCAATCTTCAGCAAATTAAGAACCTGCAGTAATCGAGCAAAATCAAAATTTGGAGAAAGCGAATATTTTTTTCTAATACCAGCAGATACAGAAGAATATTTTCCTGGGCAGTGGTCAGCCCCAGTAGAACTGACCTCTAGAGCCAAGGTTTGCCCTAGCCGCCTGCTGTTTGGGTTAGTGGCAACTTCATCAAGGTAAGAGACACTTTCAGCCTCACAAAGTTGCAACAGCTGGGAAATTGAATATATCAACAATTTAATCAGTCACTAAATATAGGTTTGCACTACTACGCTCCAATTCTGCTAAATCATGTGCAGTTAACTTACAATAGAAAGTATCTTTGCCTTGAGCCTGGAAATAGAAGCAACAAGATCCGTTGATTGCTTCAAACATTCAGGGACAACTAACTTCAGTATAGTGTGAGAAAGTGACAGTATGCCTCCATTTCTAGAGAGTTCCTGCATTAAGCGAGAACTTTCTCAGCATGCAAGCTGCCAAGAGCATTATATTCAATAACTGTGTAGTAGCCAATTACAGATTTGGCCAACTACTATATTTTTCAACAAAAATGTACCTTCGCCCAAAACTAGTACATAATATTTCACACAGTATTCAACTTAATAAGGTTCCAAACACAGAAAAGAGTAGAAGTAAGACGAACCATGTGAACTACAGTGGGGGAAATCATAGTCAACATGATAACTTCTATTTTTAATAATTTAAAAAATTTGCAAGCACAAAAAAGACTAGAAGTAAGATGAACCATGTGAACCTGTGGAGGGAAATCATAGTCAACGTGATAACTTCTATTTTTATCATCAAATGGTATAGCACGACTACTAATCTCATACTAAGTCAAAATGGAGAAGAAAAAGCAACCACACCAAGTATTCTTTTCCCCCTCAAACTCAACAGCATAAAAACTTATATGCCTCTAAAGATAGTTGAGACCTTATTTTTTAAAATCCGATCTCGAAACAGCTTTTGCTGGCACAACAAGAAGAGAAATTGCAGTGATGCTTCACACTGTTGGCAGATGAAGTGAGCACGACGAGATTCCAAAGAACCAACATGAAAGGAACTGGAGCCCATTGATGATAATCTGTTATTTAACAGCCTCACATCTTCATGCAAACTATCAAAGGCCACATCCATAAAGATATCAACCTGACCATGAATCATTAAATGTTAGTATGTGCACCAATGATTGAATTATAAGTGTTCCTAAAGCAAATACACATACTGCTGAATAGCGTATAAACAGAAACAAGTGCTCAGATAGAATTTTTCCAAACGACATACACATATAAAAACCCAAATCACAGGGTCACAAAAATATACACATGAAAAAATATAAACCATAGAATCATATAACACAAAGAACATACACTGGGCAATAGCCAGCAAAACATTAGCATAAACTATGTGTATCATAAGCATAGCCTTTGAAGCATCGGGGGCACGCCTGTGCATCTAGGCAACAAGGTGTTAGTGTGGTGCCCTATGGCATTGGGGGCATGCCTAGACACCTAGGTGACACCTCAAAAATCATGTTTATATGACAGTAAGAACACCAAGGGATCTATTGTACTGATATAACCCAGATAAACAAACTGAGTTATAACAGCAATGTTAACACAAAAAGTAAGAATGCATGTACATAGGTGTACAAAATGCAAGCAGCATAACTCCAATGCAGAAAACTAGCCTCATGTCAAATGCAAGATTTTACAAAAAGCCTGGATTAAAAATTGACATGGCAACTTGCAGTGATTGCTATCAATGTTATGTTATCATATCATATCATCTAATCGATCCTAGTCGCAATCTAAGCTGCACGGATACTTCAGGGTATACCCGTATCCCGTATCGGATACGTATCCGATACGGATACGCCGCGGATACGCGATCCGTACGTACTGGAGGAGTATCCGATTTTTTTTTAAAAAAAATGCGATACGTATGCCTGATACGTATCAGGCACTGGACACGCCGTATCAGGCCTAATGGACACAGCCCAGCCCATTTAGGAGGCGCATCTCTGTTTCCGTCGCCCTAACTGGGACGGACGCGCAGAGCAGTCGCCCGACTCGCGCAGCTTCTTCGCGACATTGAAGCAGCGAGGCAGCAGCGCCGTCCGCCCGCCCGACGCCCGCCGGCCACCGGCGACGCCCGCCCGACGCCCGCCGGCCGCCCGCTGTCGCCCGACGCCCGCCGGCCGCCCTCTGCCCGCCCGACGCCCGCCAGCCGCCCGCTACTCTTCTTCAGTTCTTCCCGATCCGGATCCCGTGAGTAAATCCCATCAATCTCCTCTTCTTCAGTTCGTAGGATGCTGCATGATTTCTTTGCTCCCCAGTCCCCACACTTCATCTTCCTCTCCCCATTCTCGATCTATTCAATTTCAGATTTCAGCAGTGTAGTGAGTTCTTGTTGTTTGATTCCCTGTATGCAGTAGATGGCATCTCCCAATTTGAGTGGTGCTAGTGCTAGTGGTAGTGCAAGTGCTAGTGTCACAAACACAACAGACATCAAGGCTCCACTTTGGGATCATGTCACCATTCTGGAGAAGCCAAAACCTGGTGGAGGAAACACTTACTGGCGCTGCAAGTACTGTCCAATGGAAAAACTGAGTAGTTACACTAGAGTTGAAGCTCATTTGCTGCAGATTTCGGGAAAGGGAATAGGTAAATGTCCTAAAGTTACATATGAGATGCTTTCTGCAATGAGAAAGGAAGTTGAAAGGTGCAAGAATCTAGTGGAAAGATCCAAGTCAAGAACTGTTTCTCTGCCTACTGCTCCTTCACAGAGCAGTACTGCTGACACCAGCAAGAGGTCTAAGAGGGGGCCTACTTCTGCATTGGAAAAAGCTTGGAGAGTAGAAGACCGTAACCACTTGGATGCTTTGATCAGTAGAGCAATTTATTCTGGAGGGGTTTCTTTCAATTTTTTGAGAAATCCGTATCTTCGAGAAGCCTTTGCCTTTGCATCCAGCAAAAACATGCAAGGTTATGTGATTCCTGGTTACAACAGAGTTAGAGAGGGACTTCTGAAGCAAGAAAGGAGGCACATAGAGCGTTTGTTGGAGAGCACAAAGAGCACATGGCCAGAGAAGGGAGTCTCCATCTGCACTGATGGTTGGTCAGATCCTCAGAGGCGACCAATCATAAATTTTGTTGCTGTTTGTGACAAGTCACCTATGTTCTTGAGGGCTGATAACTGTGAAGGTGAGATCAAAAGCATGGCATACATTGCAGAAAAGTTGAGGGGAATAATTGAAGAAGTAGGTCGAGATAATGTGGTACAAATCGTTACAGACAATGCTGCAAATTGCAAAGGTGCTGGTCTAATAATTGAGGCTGAGTATAAAAACATATTTTGGACACCTTGTGTTGTGCATACCCTCAACCTTGCCTTGAAAAGTATATGTGAGCCTAAAATTGGAAGGAATCCTACTGATGATGAGATATATGTTTGGAATCAACTTGAATTTATACATTCTGTCAAAACTGAGGCTGCTATGATAAAGAATTTCATAATGAATCATGGCATGCGGCTTTCCATGTTCAATGAGTTCAGCTGTTTGAAGTTACTTTCTATTGCTGAAACCAGATTTGCCTCTGTTGTATGTATGTTGAAGAGGTTTGTTGAGGTAAAATCAGCCCTACAGCAAATGGTGATTAGTGACAACTGGAGTATCTACAAAGAAGCCAGAGATGATTCTCCAACTCTAACAGCCCAACTTGTTAGGGACTTGATACTTAATGAAGTATGGTGGGACAAGGTGGACTTCATCCTTAAGATTACCACTCCTATATATGAAATGATTCGTATGACAGACACCGACACACCATGCCTTCACTTAGTTTATGAGATGTGGGATTCAATGATAGAGAATGTGAAGAAAGCCATATATCGATATGAGGGCAAGCAAGAAGATGATCATTCGGACTTGTACTCTATTATTCGTGGCATTCTGATTGCTAGGTGGATAAAAGGAAACAATCCACTTCATTGTTTAGCTCATTCACTTAATCCAAGGTACAAATTGTCATTCAAATTTTTTTATTTAGTTCATATTTGTTCCATTCACTAAACCATGAAGCCAAATTAACAAATGACAATTACAGATATTATAGCCAAAAGCGGCTTGAAGAAGGTGTTGACCGTGAACCACCCCACAAGGATAAAGAGGTGTCCAAAATGAGAATGACTTGCTTCAAGAGGTACTTTCCCAATCCAGAAGACTTAGCAAAAGTAAAAGAAGAGTACGCAAGGTTCTCTAGTTGTTCAGAAGAATTTAATGATCCTGACTCAATCCATGATAGATGGGAGCTATCTCCCATCTCCTGGTGCACAAATCATGGACAGTATGCTCCCTTGTTGATGAGTTTGGCCATGAAATTGCTTAGCCAACCAGCCTCATCTTCTTGCTGTGAAAGAAACTGGAGTACCTATAGCTTTATCCATAGTGTGAGCAGAAATGCCTTAACTCCAGAGCGTGCTGAAGATCTGGTCTTTGTGCACTCAAATCTGAGGCTTCTGTCTAGAAGTGACGCGTACAAGACAGAAGAAACAAGGATGTGGGATGTAGGAGGGGATTCTTTTGATTCACTTGGTGGTATTGGCATTCTTGAAGTGGCCAACCTGTCCGTTGATGAACCTGAATTGCAAGCTGTGACTTTTGGTTTCGATGCTCAGGATGTTGATGTTACGGGTGACAATGAGCCAAATGAGGAATAGCAACTTGCTGCTGCATGAATTGTGCCTGAATGCCTTTTAGTACTTTCTTATTGTAGAGAAACACCGCACACCCAATAGGGGGGTGACCTTTCATATATATAGCCTGGAAGGCTTGCAGTACATGTACAAGTTACAATGTAGTACTAATACAAGTCAGACTAGGAGTACAAGGCCAATGGGCCGTAAG